>OU342746.1:206386140-206993005 GCA_910589775.1 Avena eriantha | reverse complement strand
CAAACCACACATGGATCAACCACTACAGCACGTCATTGCATGTGTGTTATTTCCACAAACCACACATGGATCAACCAGTAGAGTCATTGCATCTGTGTTATTTCCACAAACCACACATGATCAACCACTAGAGTCATTGCATGTGTGTTCTATACTAAAACCAACACCAGAGTCATTGCATGTGTTTTTTTTCCACAAACCACACATGGATCAACCACTAGAGTCATTGCATGTGTGTTATTTCCACAAACAAACATGGATCAACCACAAGAGTCATTGCATTTGTGTTCTTATACTAAAACCAACATGGATCCACCAGTGGTCATTGCATGTGTGTTCTTTCCACAAACCACACATGGATCAACCACTAGAGTCATTGCATGTGTGTTATTTCCACAAACCACACAGGGATCAACCACTAGAGTCATTGCATGTGTGTTCTTACACTAAAAGCACAAACCAGTACTAGAGTCATTGCATGTGTGTTCTTATCCTAAAACCACAAACTAGTACTAGAGTCATTGCATGTGTGTTCATTTCCACAAACCACACATGGATCCACCAGTGGTCATTGCATGTGTGTTCTTTCCACAAACCACATATGGATCAACCAGAGTCATTGCATGTGTGTTCTTTCCACAAACCACACATGAATCAACCACTAGAGTCATTGCATGTTTGTTCTTATACTAAAACCACAAACCAGCACTAGAGTCATTGCATGTGTGTTCTTTTCCACAAACCACACATGGACCAACCACTAGAGTCATTGCATGTGTGTTATTTCCACAAACAAACATGGATCAACCACTAGAGTCATTGCATGTGTGTTCTTTTGCACAAACCACACATGGATCCACCAGTGGTCATTGCATGTGTGTTCTTTCCACAAACCACACATGGATCAACCACTAGAGTCATTGCATGTGTGTTATTTCCACAAACAAACATGGATCAACCACTAGAATCATTGCATGTGTGTTCTTTCCAACAAACCACACATGGATCCACCAGTGGTCATTGCATGTGTGTTCTTTCTACAAACCACACATGGATCAACCACTAGAGTCATTGCATGTTTGTTCTTATACTAAAACCACAAACCAACACTAGAGTCATTGCATGTGTGTTCTTTTCCACAAACCACACATGGATCCACTAGACTCATTGCATGTGTGTTCTTTTCCACAAACAACTTATGGATCAACCAGTGGTCATTGCATGGGTGTTCTTTCCACAAACCACACATGTGGGACCCATTAGAGTCATTGCATGTGTCTTATTTCCACAAACCACACATGGATCAACCACTAGAGTCATTGGATATGTGTTATTTCCACAAAGCACACATGGATCAACCACTAGAGGCATTGCATGTGTGTTCTTATACTAAAACCAACACTAGAGTCATTGCATGTGTGTTCTTTTCCACAAACCACACATGGATCCACCACTAGAGTCATTGCATGTGTGTTCTTTCCACAAACCACATATGGATCAACTACAGTCATTGCATGTGTGTTCTTTTCCACAAACCACACATGGATCCACAAGTGATCATTGCATGTGTGTTCTTTCCACAAACCACACATGGATCAACCACTAGATTCATTGCATGTGTGTTCTTTCCACAAACCACACATGGATCAACCACTAGAGTCATTACATGTTTGTTCTTATACTGAAACCACAAACCAACACTAGAGTCATTGCATGTGTGTTCTTTTCCACAAACCACACATGGATCCACCAGTGGTCATTGCATGTGTGTTCTTTCCACAAACCACATATGGATCAACCACTAGTCATTGCATGTGTATTCTTTCCACAAACCACACATGGATCAACCACTAGAGTCATTGCATGTGTGTTATTTCCACAAACCACACATGGATCCATTTGAGTCATTTCATGCTTGTTCTTATACTAGAACTAGCACTGCCCCCCCCCCCAATGGATCCATCGTTAGACCGAGTCTTCTAGAAGGCACGCCATAGCACAGTTGTTCTGCTTGATGATTGTTACATACCGTTCGATTGGGGCGCTTGGACGATTGGCATGGTCTTCGCGAGAGCGATCCTCGAGTAGGCTGTTCTACGGCATGATTGGCCGCGCTTGCTCTGGACAAACTGGCATGTTGCGAGTGTTACGACTCACGAGTTCAGTGGGCCATATCCCAGTGTCACGTCCCCGTTACTTCTCTTCCTCCCCGTACTTCTCTTCCTTCCCCTCGAAGCCACTTTCCCCACTTCAGTTCCATCCTACCGTAGCCGCAAGCCGACGACATCCGCCAATTCTCCTGTCGCTACCTTCATGGTAAGAAATCATTTTACAAGCTTTTGAACTTATCCTACACATTCCTGCTATTCGCCAATCTAACTGCTGATCTTTTTTCCGACTTCTCGACGAACTTCAGTTGTGGCAGATGTGGGAGCCCAAGATTCTGGAGATCCTCGCGCGCAACTTCGCAGCGGAGTTCCCGCTCGTGTGCTCCCACCCAGGATGCTTTCGCTGTTACTCCTACCGTGAGCTCCCGCTCCATGAGCTCGCGTGCGCCTGCACGGAGCCGGGCTGCAACTACACCGGCCCGCCGGCAGAGCTCGTCGTCCACCTTGCAGATGAGCACTTGATCGAAGTGATTAGGATCTCGTACGGGTAAGCCCAACTTCTCCAAGAGCAGGTGCCGTTCACTGACTCGGCACGCCGCCTGCTAATTTTCTAGGTGGGGGGGATGGCTCTGTTTTCGTCCTGACCATCACCGCCGATGTTCCGGGAACCAGATCCGGGCCCACCGTCATGGGTGCCGTATGCGTCAGGTCGGTCTCGTGCGCCTGGCCCCTATACACGGTGCGCATGTGGGCGAACACCCAGCCGCCGTCGTCGGATAGCATTCTTGTGCTAGCCGAGGCGTCGAGTACCCCGACGCCGCGGGAGGTGGAGTATGTGGACCTAAGGTCGATCCTATGTGTGCCATCTCAGTCCCATGTCGGTGCTGGACCGAACAGGCAGATGCATTTCTACATTTGTATCGAGAAGACCGACAGACAAATGTAGTACTTGTGCTGTCGTTACTATTAGACTTAAGTGATGCTTCTCACGTGCTTAGAGCATACGTGTTGTGCGAATGTACCCCAGTTGTAGTTTTCAGTACTCCTTAATACTTCGACGAGTTATTATATTGGTCCAATCAGCTTGCTGTTGTCACGTTGCAAAGTCCGCTAGCTCTAGACAGACCGGCAATACCGTGTGCTCCCGCTCCCGCATGTCAGTGTCACGTGTTCCGAGGGCCCACCTGCCAGTGTCCTTCCCCTCGAAGCCACTGTCCCAACTTCTCTTCCATTCTGCCACTCCCGTCCGATGGTTGTAATCAGATGATTTTCGTTGGATTGTTTACAAGTAATCTACGTTGATAATGCAACATGCAAATGGCACAGACACAATTTCTATAGTGGAAGCACTCACTGGCTGCTATTGCACACATTTCTTAATATAGCTCGACAAACACATTACAATAATTGTACTCGCATTAAACATAACCGAAATTGCAACCATCCTAAACAACATCTAAACCCACATCACACAGCTGTCGTCGGAGTCCACCTTGATTGGTGACACCGTCGTGCCCTTCCCGGCGACATCCACTCCCGCCCGTGGCTTGCCCTTCGCCAAGGAGGCAACAATGGCGTTCTGCACAGCTTCGTCCCCGTCGCCCTCCACATCGTAATCGACAATGACGAAGGTGACGGGGTTGGCGTGGACCGAGCACCATCGCGCCTGGCGGCTCCTGCTCGAGCTCGACGCCGCATCAGTCCTTCTACAGGTAGGAGGGGCCGAGCTCGCATACGTAGCGTCGTCGCTCCTCTCAAGAAACCATGGCCATTTTATACTGCGACGGTAGGATCTTGGGGTGGATCCGCCGCGGCTAGCCCTACCGGAAGCGATGGAGCGGATGGATCTGCCGCCGCGAGCCATGACAAGTTCCTAGGAGGGGGTAAGATTGTGGGCCAGGCGTGTCTGGTTCCTGAGCAAGACCTCCCAGTGATATGTATGTGGGCAAGGTACCAAAAAATTTCGTCCAATGCGCGTGACAGGGATTTTGAACCACGAAGGCGCGAGTTTCTTTTGACAAGTCCACACGCTAGGTCCCCCACCTGTCAGCCGAATGTGGACGGTAGGATTCTCCCCGAGTTATTAAGTAGGGATAAATCACGCTTCACCACTACCCTAACATCCAAAGGATCCTCTTTCTTCTGCCCTCGCTCCCCTCGCTCATGGCTCGTAGCTCGTGCAGTTCGTCTCAGGCAGAATCAGGGTCGGCTCAACACCGTCAGACGGGTGCCCCCATCAGGTACCAGAGGGCGCCCTTCGATTACTACCCCGATATGCTATGTTTGTGTGGTGAGAAGATGCCGAGATGGATTTCGTGGACCGACGAAAATACTGTAGGAAAATTCAGCAACTACAGCATCAGAGCGGTAAGTTCCTACTATAGGTACAATGGTAACCCGGATCCGGAAAGCGTAGTGTAATTATTTTTTTGTTTCCTTCGATCTACTACGCAGGAAGGGAGGGGGACTGGCTGTGACAAGTTTGTGTGGATCGAAAAGCCACTGACAGGTTTTCACAAAGAGCTTGTTCAGGATCTGCGTGATGCTGTGTGGGACAAAAAAGAGGACATTCGTGCGATGGAGCGAGAGATCCGGGAGCTTCGCCAGGTGCAGGGGAGGCAGGGGCAGGGAGGTGGTGAGACAGCCGGGCTCAAGATTAGGCCAGATAGTGGACACAATTTCCTCATTATCTGGGCATTATCTGTTGCATTTGCAGTTTATGTTGCCATGTCGTTGTCCAGCAGCTGAAATAAGTTGCTACTTCGTAGAGTGTAGCAGCCAGCTTAAGAAATTGTTTTCCAGCCCAGAAACTTATCATAAGTGTAATGCCAACAGCAGGGATTTATTAAGTGCCTATAAATAAATCACGTCTGTGCCACTAACACCCATCGATTTTGGAGAGGATTTAATCGCTCAGCTATCGCGATTGTTCAGATAGTAGTGGCACAGTCACAGTTTTGGATTCAACTAGTGGCCTCGGCCGTATCAAATCCTAAAGTCGCGATACATTTTATTGCTAGTACGAGAGGCAGATTGTTTCGCCCGACAAGTTCCACGCACATAGCTCCATAGTTTAACCGAACTACATATATAGGTTCAAGTTCAATACATCATTAGGCTGCTACACTGCTAGCCCTCTTTCTCTGCTTGGGTGCCAACTTTCTTCCTCTTTCCTTCACGTCCACTCGCTTCTTCATCTCCTGCCTTCTTCCACTTTCTGGGTGCCAATTTTCTTACCTTCACGTACCCTGCATCTCCGGGCCGAGGGAAGTCAGGCCAATCAGCACCAGAATCTTGTCCGGCATCATCACTCCACTCATTTTGGTTTTCTTCCCACAGCAAAATCACTAAGTCGGCTGTCTTGTTTCTTACCTTGCGCTTCCTATAAAAAACAGTACATGGATTACTACTTTATACCTACAGACTATAAACAATTTTTTTGTGTGAATGTACCATCTCATACCTAGGTTTGGGAGCATTAAGGGGACATCCAGCTGCTCTATGGCCTATAAGATGGCAGGTCTTGCATCTGTTTTTGCCCTTCTTTGTAGCACAGAAATCCGAACCCTTCTTCTCGAGAAAATTATTAAACCTATTCACCTGGGGTCTTCCTCTGCCCCTTTTTGTAACTAGCTGGAAAAGCTCGAAAGACAGTTGGACTTGAGGCCACTGAGATGGGTCTGTACATGGGTCGACGGATCCAGCGTACGCAGCTCTAAACTTGTCCATAGAGTAGTAGTCTGACAAATACTAATCCAAATGTGGTAGAGTTATTTTCTTCACCAAGAAGGCCAAGGCGTGGTCGCAAGGTTTCCCGGTATGCTGCCACTCTAAGCAGGTGCATTCTCGCAGCTGGATGTTCACAACATCCCTTTTGCCACACTTGGACATATCGACCACCTCACAGCTTCTGCTGGTTGACGGGAGAACCTTAAGATGAGCAAGTCCTCGGCTTCTCTTGTGCAGTTGCTTTACAACTGGCGGTAGCATATGTCCTCTAAGTCTCCTACCGATCTCTCTCCTTATATTTAACAGCTTCATGATCATA
Source organism: Avena eriantha (assembly GCA_910589775.1). NCBI lineage: Eukaryota > Viridiplantae > Streptophyta > Magnoliopsida > Poales > Poaceae > Avena > Avena eriantha. The sequence continues at coordinate 206,986,849 of OU342746.1, read as the reverse complement.
CCACGTATGTTGTCCATCAAGATATGAACAGGACGCACTTTTATGTCCTTCACCCATTTATTCAGGCATTCTGCAAGGTTGTTGTTTATGTAATCAACTTTGATGTCAGGGTTGAATTGACTCCTCTTCCATAGCTGCGAATGATGGATGGCTATGTACTCTGGAAGTTCAGGGGCTTCGGCAAAAATCTTGCTCATGAAATAATCGCTTCTACTAGGTTTGTAAACTCTAGCAGCAGGAAACATGTAACGAAATACGTTGCCTGCGTAGTGTGAGTACAAGTTGAGCATCATATGGGCATGGCATTCTCTACCTTCAGCTCGCGGGAACACCTCCTTCACTGCATTCGTCAGCCCTTTGCATGCATCTGTGGATATAGCCACTGGATCCATATGGCCTATTGATCTCCTGAGCTGCCTCATAAACCAGACCCAGTTTTCCTCCGTTTCTGTTTCAAACAGCCCGAATGCCACTGGAAACATCCAGTTGTGACCATCAAGTGCTGTGGCAGATGGCAGGCAGCCTTTCCATTTGCCAGTTAGGACAGTGCTGTCTACACTCAGATACGGCCTACAGTCCCCCTTGAATCCATCGATGCAAGGTTTAAGCGCCATGAAAAATCTTTTGAAATATATTTTACCACCTTCTGATTCGGTGTCAATCTCCAGAACACTCCCCGGACACCTAGCTTGTACCTCTGCCTTGAAGTTGTACAGCATCCTGAAGCTATTGGTCCAATCCCCGTGCAAGACCCCTAGAGCTTTCTCTTTACCTTTCCAAACCGTGTAATATGGAAGGACAATGTTGTATTTAGAACCGAGGCTAGTCTGAATATTCTTCGCGGTCTCCTTATGGTTATCCTTTTGTATGGACATAGATTGCATAGCCACCCACTCCGTATCAGCCATTGAGGATTTCAGTTTGCTTCCCGTCAGACACATGTGTGCAGGGCCCATTCTGTTCACCTGCAACACATATTCATTTAAAAGATAAGTGGAGTCGACTAGTTGCCAAAAAGATATCGCACATCAATTGTAGTTATAGAGTGAAGAGAGAGAGAGAGAGAGAGAGTTCTAATGGTTTGCTACATTCATTGCCCCAATACCCTAATTGCAGTCGACATCTTGCTGTGATCCTCCATGGACAATGTACCTTGGCCCATCCATTCATCCACGTTAACTTACAAACGGCCTCATACCTCTCGGCAGAGTTCTTCAGTCGATAAACGTCGAACTCCCCCTTGATACAAAAATGCCGGAACGACATCCTGAACTCATGCATGCTCCTGAACTCGGTGCCGACCCAAATTATAGGATACTCATGGTCATGTTTCATTTCTTCTACTTCAACACCCAAATCATCGACTGGAATACCAACCTCATTGTTAAGTTCCTCGTCTATTTCATCATCACCAGATTCTTGATCCTCTACAGTGCCTGCTTCTTCATCTGATTCAGAATCTTCGCCATCGTCTCTAATGCCTAGTACTGCACACATCATATTGACTCCCATGGGTGGGGCTGCACCATCGTCTCCACCCGGATGGACAGGAACATTGCCCTAGTCCACCTCACCGGCAACTCTGTTTTCTCCAAGACACTCGGTTGGTTCTGCTGCAACCACATGGGGTGGTCTTACGTTTGCACGCATCCCAGGTACTTCGGTGGACAAACAGCAGTCAGAATCAATTTCATCTTGAGTGTATAGAACCCTCTTGGTCTTCCTGTGTACATCCTCCTTCCTGATGTAATCTTTCCTGATGGTATCAGTAGGGCTTGACATCCGCATTCCATTCCCCATCGAACTAGGCCTTTTGCTGCCGCTCTTGGGTGTGATCTCCTTACTGCCTCCCCTCACGGGTGTTGGCTCCAGGGTGCTGGCATTATTGCCAGACCTCTGCGGCGTGTTCTTCTTCGAATTAGACCTTTTGCTGCTACTATTGGGCGTGTTCTCCTTCGTGCTGGCATTATTGCCTGACCCCAGCGGCGTGTTCCGCTCCAAATTAGCCCTTTTGTTGCTACTATTGGGCGTGTTCTCCTTCGTGCTGGCATTATTGCCTGACCTCAGTGGCGTGTTCTGCTCCAAATTAGCCCTTTTGCTGCTACTATTGGGCGTGTTCTCCTTCGTGCTGGCATAATTCCCTGACAGCGGCGTGTTCCGCTCCAAATTAGTGTTTTTATGCTCCCAGTGGGTGTGGTAGCCTCCGTGCTGGCCATCTTTGCCTCTTTGCTACCACTCCTGAGAGTGTTCACCACCGTGCTAGCCCTCTTAGTGTTTTTGCTGCTACCGTTCGGTTTGGCATTTTGACTGGATCTCAGGGGTGTACTCTGCGGCGTGGTGCCTTTTGTCGTGCGACTCTTGGGCGTCCTCTTCTCTGGCGTGGTCTCCTTGGTGACATTCTTCCTCGGGGTGCCCTTTCTGGGGATGCTCTTCATGCTCCTCTTTATGACGCTCCTCTGTAAGACTCTCCTCTGTTTGAAGCCACCCTCAGTCGCACCAGCCCCAGTGATGCCATGGATCAGGTCACCCCTACCTTCTAAAAGTCCATCATCTCTATTGTCGAGTTCCAATTCCTCTCCAACCGTGAGCACTACCAAGTGGAAGTAAACTTCACCTCTATAATGTTTCCTTGTAAACGGTACGACTAAATCCCTGGTATCTTTCACTTCGATAGCCTTTTTGCTCCTGTAACCATAATATAACAAACGTGCTTCTTGGGAGGACCCCCACAGCACCTTCACATGTAACGATGCCATCAGGTCAGATAACTCTACCACTTCAGGGTCGTATCTGCCAAGGATTACATCAAACTCGTCATATAATTTTTCTGTGCCATCATCTAATTTTGTAGTATAATCCGCGACACCGATACAAACGATTACTTTGCCATCATCAGGTTCTTCAGGATAGAAACCTCCGAGAGGTTCGAGAGATGGAGCGGCACCATCATAGCTAGCCCCAATACCACCGCCACCATCACCAGCGTCATCGTTAGCTGGATCAACCTCGGTGGAAGTACCATGACCAGGAGCAAGGCGAGGGCCCTTAGCAGCGGTAGCTACATTACATGGTGGACAAGCAGGGCCCCTTCTAACGGCAGCCACAATAGGATCAGCTGCTGCCATGCCACCTCGACGATCAAGAGCAGTTCCCACAACAGAAGTGTTTCGAGTGCTAGCAGAGTCCAGACCATGAGCTGGCTTCAGACCAGCAGCTCGCTGAACCCGAGCACGGGTTCGAGGAGGAGAGAATGGTTCAGTCTTTGCAACAACAATGGGGCAGCCTCCGGAAGCCTTAGTTTGCTCAACAGCGGCAGGGATTGGGTCAACAGCATCCAGATCAACAACAACATGAGGACGACCAGTACCAGCAGATTCTAGAGCACGGGTTCGCACAACTTGAGGACGGTTTCAAGGAGGAGCAGCACACAAGGCGGCGGTCTTGGCAACAACAGCGGGGCAGCCTCCGGACACCTTAGTTTGCTTAACAGTGGCATGGATTGGGTGAGCAGCAGCCGCAGCAACACGGGCACAGGGACGGGGACGACCAGTACCAGTAGATTCCAGAGCAGAGTTTTCCACAACGGTAATACGGGGACTCCTACGAGGAGGTTGCCTGACAGAAGCATGTCACGGATGAGCAACCACATTTTGCTCAACAACAGCAGGGGTTCGAGTTAGACCTCCCTGTCCAATAATAGCTGGGCGACTCCCAGTAGTAGGAGCTTCCTCATCCACTATGTTACACACCAGCGTAACCACGCGAAGCCTAACATGTTGTTTCATCAACCCAATTAGCTGACTGTCACACGCTACAGGAACCTTGAAGCCTCGGTCATCAACAAGGCTGAACCGTGCAGTCTGCTCTGGCCTCATTTCAGCAAGTTCACGCACAGCAGCAACCAAACCAGGGATAGTGCATAACTGCACAGGCACCACTTCCATCTTCAGACTCTGAGCCTCTTTCCACGTGCTCTTCCCATGTGCTAATTTAATGAGGTGGCCGCAGATGCTCACCAGAACCGTGTAGCTGGGTTCAGCGGAGATCCTAGTTGACAGAAAATTGGAGACAAAAGATAAGAATTGTTTGTCAGCGTCGTGCTAGCAAACAATTCTATGTTCGATATATCTCTATAACACCAATAGCCAGCTAGCAGTTATAGGTAGTGTGAATAGCAAAGAGAAGAGTAGCTCACCCGAAATTAGCCAGAAGTACTTCTTCCTCGGCAAATGGATCTGCCATCCTCCGCGCTGCTCAGCTCGTCGACGGTAGAGGCGGGCTAGATCGTCGCAACGGCTGGCACGGCATTCGGCATTAGAGCTCGGTAGCAGCGAGTAGGCGCAGCAACTTGGCGCCGGAAGTCAAATGCCCGACGAGATCTTTTTGGTTGGAGAGGGGATTTCGACGCCGCCGATGCTAGGGTTCATGCGAAAGGAGGGAGGGGTGGATTTGTGAATTTGGTCAACGCACGATGCTCCTTTAGTATCTCGTTTCGCCTACGTGGTTACCGCGTTGGCGCTCGCGTCACGGAAATATTATTGACATGAGGGTCCCGAACGTCTACTTCACGGGGCAGTTTCACGGCATGTTTGGATTTGGTAGGGGTGAGACGAGTTTGCATCGAAATGGCCCCTCTCGGTAGTTGGCGGCCCAACTTTTCGAAACGCGGTGATTTCAGGCAACTTAGGTACCGCCATGCGCTGGCCTGCCAGGTACCGCAGACGAACAACCCCCTCTCATACTCCCTCTGTTTTAAAATATAAGATGTTTTAGCTTTGTGAAAGGAGTGTATCTAGACCTTATTTATTGTGTAGGTTCTCTCTAAATAAACCTACACACTAAGGGGTCCAGATACACTTCTTTAACAAAGCTAAAACATCTTATATTTTGAAAAGGAGGGAGTACATAAATACATTTTTTTCACCTCTCACCCTCACCCATATATGTGTAAGCTGTTGGAGTTTCTCTTAAAGCATATCTAGAAGACTAAACCTTGACCCAGTAAAACGTGTTCTCGGTGCACTGAAAACATGGTTTTCAGCTCGATTGTGCGCAAGAAAGAATAGAATCCCAATAGTGAACTGGATTTTTTTAATGTATTTGTGACAAATTTTGGCAAGATCGCACTCAGTTCATCACGGACATCACCAGTTCATCGCAGTATCACAAGGATTCTTTACATACAAACATGGGCTCCGAGAAACCTCACCGGAGCCTAGGGCACGGCCGATTTGGCGGCAGCGAGCTCAATTAGAGTTGGAGGAGAGCTCGAGGATCTCCTGCTTGACGTGGCGAGTGCGCTCTGCAAGTTGCTGCTCCATAGCCTCCCTCTGCGCCAGGACATAGGCCTGGTGCTGCTCCGACCGCTCCTGCTCCATGGCGTCATCGAACGACATCAACGCCCAACACAGATCCTCCGTCTCGCGCTTCTGGGACGCTTGATGAGCTCAAGCAGACTGGCCCACCATCTTCTCGATTGCCTGGCGCACCATCTTGTCGAATCTCAATCGCCCAGCGCTTTGCCTCGTCGGAGTCCTTGAGCACCACACGTTCCCCTCTGACTCGTCGCTGGACAACACGTACACATCCGACGACGATGGCGCAGAGTCAGAGTGGAGCTCAAAGGAGGGGTTGCATGAGTATGGGGTCCAAGCACGATGTGAGATCCCCCTCTTCCGCGCCGTTGCATGTTCACCGGATGACATGAGAGGGAGGAAACAGGGCGCGACGCCTGCGGGCAGCACGGCGCACCATGCTCCCTAGCGCGTCCTGGTAGATGTAGCACATGGATGCGCGCTAAAGCCCACCGTCGGCAGTGATGCAGCGCTTGCGCTCCTTCTCGGAGACAACACCACCGGGGAGGTCCTATGGCGGTCGATTTGGCCTGCCCAACTCTGATTGAGCGCGCCTATGCGCCATCTGTTGCTCGCGGTGGTCGATCTGCTGCACGATGATGACGACGAATTGCGCAAAGGTGATGCGACAACGGAGTGGTGGAGGAGGGGAAAGTGGCCTCTGGTCGTGACCTAGGAAATTCCCTTGAAACACTAGATAGAGCGGTACGGGAGTGGATTTTTAGGTCGACCAAAACTTTATGGGCCAGGAATTTATCAGTTTGGGCCCTTTTACTGTGTGGCTCTTATACCAACTCTACCGATGACGTAAAACGAAGAACTATAAAAACACAATATAGGCGACTGAACTCGCAAAGAGCAGGTTTGAATTCGCTAGCGTAGAATGGTGAATGCAAACAAAACTGATAATTCGAATTTTGTCACTCACGGCAAAATTCAACACAAGTCCATGGATACATAATCCGGCAAATTCGTACTTAATTTGCATAACATCGATCCAAAAGCTGCGCGTTTACATAAATAGGGTTGCAGCGCGGCAGCGACCTAGACCAATTGGAGCTCCACTAATGGTCCCGTGAGCTTCAAGACCCAGTGGCAGGAGCTTCACTCCTCAGGGAGGTCGATGAGGTCGGCATTATCGAGCTTGACGATGGTGTCGATGCTGGAGGTGGCGCGGGCCTCCTCCCTGGCGACGCATGCATTGACAATCTCGATGGCCCGGTGCCACTCTGCTTACTCGCGGAAGATCTTCACCTCGTGGAGCACCAGCTCAAACGCGAGGTGCTCCTCGCCGGAGTCATTCATGTAGTCCGCGGAGACAACGACGGCCACACGCGGGAGGGACAGCGGAGCGACGCGCGAGCTCCCCTCTCCAAAGGGCGGAACATTGGCATATGCGTACCTGTTGAAAATATAAGCAATAATCCATATGATTTAATCCGAATAATAAACTGATAAAGCATGATCATACAAATAGTACCAAAACTAATCGTGTAGATCACCAAATAGATGAACAGATTACATCTAAATAAGATAAACCTATCACATCTACACCAATCGCTAGAATAAAGAACTCTAGCAGAATCTGAAAGAGACAGTTTAGTATTACGTACGGTATAGCAACCCCGGTAGTAGCCGCAGCGGTAGCAGCAGCAGTGGCCGCAGCGGTATCAGCAGCATCGTCAGCCATGTCGTCGATGTAGAGGCTTCCGATGTCCGGGAAGAAGTCCTTGTCAGGGAAGGAGTCGTCCGTGATGGTGTTAGTACTCGCGCTTGAGCGCTCCCCAAAAACCTGATCGCCCCTCACCCGTATAGGTTCACAAGAAGGTGGGATTCCGGAGGCCTACTGTCCTGATCTGCGGTGCACGCCGCAAGCCGGGATGGGGAAGACGAAGGCGACGGCGCAATAGACTGGAAGGAGACGCGTGTGGTAAGCGATGTCGATTAGGTTTAGCGCATACGCTTATATAGAGCAGGTCAGGAAGATCGTGGGACTTATCCCACGTCTGAGTCGGTAACAGCCATCCCATAAAGATTGGAAACGGCTGACTCATTAACGCGTCCGTTAATAACTCATAATTAATCCACGATTAATTTTCCCAACTAGTAAAAATAAAGCTCGGCTCGGCTAGATTCCCGCAACCCGCGGCGTGCGCGTGTTGTGACGAGGCGAGGCGAGGTGAGGCGAGCGTCGTCAGAGGAGGAGTGCGCGAGAGCTGCTCTTCTTCTCACACCTTAGTGAGTGGTGGAATAGCCTAGTATATAAGGAGGTGTAACTCTCACTCAACTATCAATGTGGGACTAAACTTTGGCACCACTAGCACAGCCATATGCTGCCATGCACAAATGGGCCAAAGAGAACTTCAGAATTTGTCTAATGGGCCAACAGCCCAAAACTCATCAAATTCCAACAATCACCCACAAAGTCTCATTGGTACATCTCCTCATTTCCATTACAGAATATTGTTTTATATACCGGTATGTAGTGGAGACTGTTAAGTTGAACTTCCACGTTAAACTTCATGCTACACTAGCGAGCAACTTGAATAGTGGACTATGCCTTGAACTACAAGTTTTCTGCACACTAGTTTCACACAAAATCTAGACCGGTACAGGACTGCCGCAGGGCTTCCCCGCAGTTTGGAGCTTATGCGTCATACTCCAGGGCCTTTCATGAGTTTATTAGAGAGCACCCAACTCTCACGGACTGCGACATTTGACAGTCAGACTCATATAGGTGTGTTCCTTAATAGATGTTCTGCAGGACAACTTTTCTGCTTAGAAAAGCCACTTAGAACATATTAAGATAAATATCAACCTGCCATGCAGAATAAGAGAGTATTGCATCTTTATGGAGATGTAAATATAATATGGGCATACTCTCCTCTCAGCTAAACATCAGCTTGTCTCCCAGCTCTAATTCACGGGATCTCCCATCACATAGAGTGGGTTGTCACTATGAACAACTCATTGTGTGGGTCTCAAACCCATCTCCCTCGATGCATTATCTATCACATTACGTGATAGGCCCTTTGTGAAGGGATCTGCAAAGTTCTTAGATGTTTGGATATAATCCAACGCAATAACTCCGGAGTTTTTCAGTTTCCTAACAGATTTCAATCTCCTCTTCACATGCCTTGATGACTTCATATTATCCTTAGAACTCTTTACTTTGACGATCACAGTTTGATTATCACAGTTCATCAGGATGGCGGGTAATGGTTTTTCAACCACAGGTAAGTCCATCAAAAGCTCACGAAGCCACTCTGTTTCTATAGTGGATGTGTCTAATTCTGTGAGTTCTGCTTCGATAGTTGACCTCGTTAAGATGGTCTGCTTGCAAGACTTCCAAGAAACAGCGCCACCACCAAGTGTAAACAAATAACCACTTGTGGCCTTAATCTCATCAGCATCAGAAATCCAGTTTGAATCACTATAACCCTCAAGTACCCGTGGATACCTAGTATAGTGAATACCATAACTCGAAGTGCCTTTCAAATAGCACAAAACTCTCTCAAGAGCATGTCGATGATCATCTCTAGGATTTGACACAAATCGACTCAGTTTGCTTATAGCAAAGGTGATGTCAGGCCTCGTAGCGCTGGCTAAATACATGAGCGAGCCAATGATTTGAGAATATCTCAATTGATCTTTAGCATTCCTCTGTTTCTTTTGAAGTAGCATGCTCGGATCATAAGGCGTTGGAGAAGACTTGCAGTCGCTATACCCAAAACGACTCAATATCTTTTCCACATAGTGGGACTGAAGCGGTGTAATCCCACCATTGTCATCCTTCAGTAGCTTGATGTTTAAGATTACATCAGCCACACCCAAGTCCTTCATCTCAAAGAAGCGAGATAGGAACTCTTTGACCTCCTCAATAACAATGAGGTTGGTCTCGAATATCAATATGTCATCGACATAGAGACACATAATAACTCCCTCGCCCCCACCATGGCGATAGTACACACACTTATCAGCTTCGTTTACAACAAAGCCTTTAGTGGTTAAAGTTCTTTCAAACTTGTCGTGCCACTACTTAGGAGCTTGCTTAAGACCATATAAAGACTTCACTAACTTACACACCTTTCCTTCTTGACCATCTACTACAAATCCATCAGGCTGCTCCATATAAATTTCCTCATCTAGCTCTCCATTTAGAAAAGTGGTCTTAACGTCCATTTGATGAACGAGAAGACCATGTGAGGCAGCCAAGGATAGTAGTACTCGAATAGTGTTCAATCTGGCTACAGGTGAGTAGGTATCGAAGAAGTCTTCACCTTATTTCCGGGTATAACCCTTGGCCACAAGACGTGCCTTGTACTTTTCAATAGTACCATCAAGTCTAAGCTTTTTCTTGAACACCCACTTACATCCTACAAGTTTGCACCCATAAGGATGGTTAGTGACCTCCCAAGTTCCATTAGCTAAGATGTAATCCATCTCACTACAGACAGCTTCTTTCCAGTAGTCAGCATCTTGAGATGCATAGGCTTCTGAAATAGAAGTGGGAGTATCATCCACAAGGTACACAATGAAATCATCACCAAATGACTTTGCAGTCCTTTGTCTCTTACTCCTTTTAGGAGTTTTATTGTCGTCCTCCACATGATCATCATAGTGTTCTATCGGCATAGTGGGTTCAGGAATTATAACAAATTCCTGACTAGATGAACTAGTCATCTCCTGATTTGATGAGCTAGACATACCTTTCATGGGAAAGATGTCCTGAAAGAGAGTCGCATCATTCGACTCCATAATCATACCCACATGCATGTTGGATACCTCAGATTTTCCTATCAAAAATATATAGCCAATGCTATGAAAAGCATGTCCTAGAAAAACACAATCCATGGTTTTTGGTCCAAGCTTTCGCTTCTTGGGTATTGGAATATTGACTTTCGCCAAACATCCCCAAGTTCATAAGTAAGAGAGTTTAAGCCTTTTTTTCTCCCATTCCTCAAACGGAGTCATGGTTTTATCCTTTACGGGAACACGGTTTAGGACAAGACACGCAGTCATTAGCGCCTCCCACCACCATTCCTTGGAAAGACCCGATGTATCTAAGATGGCATTTACCAAATCAGTTAGAGTGCGGTTCTTTCTTTCGGCCACCCCATTTGACTGAGGTGAGTAGGGAGGCGGCCTCTCATGAATAATACCATGTTCTTTATAGAATATATCAAATTCATTTGAAAAATACTCTCCACCACGATCCGACCTTAACCGCTTGATTTTAAGATCAAGTTGGTTTTCTGCTTCAGCTTTATAGTTTTTGAAGTAACTCAAAGCTTCATCTTTAGATTTCAGAAGATAAACATAGCAGTATCTAGTGGACTCATCAATCAACTTCATAAAGTATCTTTTTCCACCTCGTGTTAACACACCATTTATCTCACAAAGATCTGAATGTATAAGTTCCAGAGGTGCTAAGTTTCTCGGTTCCGCAGCCGTATGAGACTTGCGGGGTTGCTTTGCTTGCACACAAACTTGGCACATAGAACCTTTGGTAGTGGTAAATTTCGGAATTAAACTCATATTGGCTAGCCGCGTCATGCAACCAAAGTTAATATGACAAAGTCGTGAATGCCAAATATTGGACTCATTATCATTGCAAACATGATTAATAACTTTAGTACATGAGTCTGACAAAGATAAGCGGAACAGACCTCCGCACTCATAAGCCTTTCCAACAAATTATACATACTTAGAAATTACAACTTTATTGGACTCAAAAACCAACTTAAAGCCATCTCGACATAGAAGCGATCCACTAACGAGATTCATATTGATGGAGGGAACGTGTTGCACATTCTTCAGTTGTACGGTCTTCCCCGAAGTAAACTTCAGATTTACTATACCAACACCATGAACAGAAGCACGTGCGTCGTTTCCCATCAGCACGGAGGAAGTCCTTGCGACCTAATAAGAAGAGAACATGGATATATCAGAACATACATGTGTATTAGCACCCGTGTCAATCCACCAATCAGGAGAAATGGCATACTGAAAGGATAGTAGGTAAAATACCATACCCTACGTCCTTCATCTCATTATCGTTAATAACAACATTAGTGGTCTTGCCGATGTTCCCATGTTGCCGCTTGTCAAAGCGATTAGGGCAGCTAGGAGCCCAATGATCAGGATCACCACAGACATGGCAAGAGCCTTTCTTCTTATCATTTTCCTCTTAAAGTTGGTTGAGTGAGTGGCCTTTTTCTTGCCATCAAACTTCCCTTTGCCATCAGATTTGTTCTTATTCTTGAACTTGTGGGATTGGAAGTTTTTCTTCTGTACCATATTGGCACTAGAAGCTCCCTCAAGTACTCGAGCACGTGTGCCTTTTGCTCTCACCTTATCTTCCACATGAAGAGACCCAATGAGATCCGTAACAGAAAACTCTTATCTCTTATGTTTTAGAGAAGTAGCAAAGTTCCTCCACATGGGAGGAAGCTTGGCAATAATGCCTCGGCCACAAACTTTTCTGGTAAGGTACACTTGAACTGCTCAAGTTCTTTGGCAAGTGATTGTATCTCATGATCTTGCTCAACGATGGAGCGCTCATCAACCATCTTGTAGTCATAGAATTGCTCCATGACATACAACTCAGTGCCAGCGTCCGAGACCCCAAACTTGGCCTCGAGTGCATCCCACACGTCTTTTCCATTATCAAATGATATATATATATATGGTTCAACAATGTTGTCCCCAAGAATACTGAACAGAGCCGCCATAAACATGGTATCGGCTTTCTTAAAGGCCGCTTCCTACTCAGCAGAAAGATCTCCTTCAGGTTTGCCAAGAGTGGCACTATAGCAGCTTAGGTTTTTAAACCATAGAATTGCTCTTGCGCGCCATCTCTTATAGTGCATACCATCAAACGAAGGTGGCCTAGTAGCCGCGGCTACATCGGTGGAATTTAGTTGCCTATAATCAGGTTTTTGGATTGTTGAAAATGTAAGCAATAATCCATATGATTTAATCCGAATAATAAACTGATAAAGCATGATCATACAGATAGTACCAAAACTAATCGTGTAGATCAACATAGTAGATGAATAGATTACATCTAAATAAGATAAAGCTATCACATCTACACCAATCGCTAGAATAAAGAACTCTAGCAGAATCTGAAAGAGACAGTTTAGTATTACGTTTCGTATAGCAGCCGCAGCAGTAGCCGCAGTGGTAGCAGCACTAGTGGCCGTAGCGGTAGCAGCAGCGCCGTCGGCCATGTCGTCGATGTAGAGGTTGCCGATGTCCGGGAAGAAGTCCTCGTCGGGGAAAGATTCGTCCGTGATAGCATCAGTAGTCGCGCTTGAGCACTGCCCAAAAACCTGATCGCCCCTCACCCGTACAGGTTCACAAGAAGGTGGGGTTCCGGAGGCCTACTGTCCCGATCTGCGGTGCACGCCGCAAGCTAGGATGGGGAAGACGAAGGCGGCGGTGCAATAGACTGGAAGGAGACGCGTGTGGTAAGCGATGCCGATTAGGTTTAGCGCAGACGCTTATATAGAGCAGGTCAGGGAGATCGTGGTACTCAGCCCACTTCTGAGTCAGTAACAGCCATCCCATAAAGATTGGAAACGGCTGACTCATTAACGCGTCCATTAATAACTCATAATTATTCCACGATTAACTTTCCCAGCTAGCAAAAATAAAGCTCACCTTGGCAAGATTCCCGCAACCCGCGGCGCACGCGCATCGTGACGAGGCAAGGCGAGGTGTGGCGAGGCGAGGCGGGCGGCATCAGAGGAGGAGTGCGCGAGAGCTGCTCTTCTTCTCACACCTTAGTGAGTGGTGGAATAGCCTAGTATATAAGGAGGTGTAACTCTCACTCAACTATCAATGTGGGACTAAACTTTGGCACCACTAGCACAGCCATATGCTGCCATGCACAAATGGGCCAAAGAGAACTTCAGAATTTGTCTAATGGGCCAACAGCCCAAAACTCATCAAATTCCAACAATCACCCACAAAGTCTCATTGGTACATCTCCTCATTTCCATTACAGAATATTGTTTTATATACCGGTATGTAGTGGAGACTGTTAAGTTGAACTTCCACGTTAAACTTCATGCTACACTAGCGAGCAACTTGAATAGTGGACTATGCCTTGAACTACAAGTTTTCTGCACACTAGTTTCACACAAAATCTAGACCGGTACAGGACTGCCGCAGGGCTTCCCCGCAGTTTGGAGCTTATGCGTCATACTCCAGGGCCTTTCATGAGTTTATTAGAGAGCACCCAACTCTCACGGACTGCGACATTTGACAGTCAGACTCATATAGGTGTGTTCCTTAATAGATGTTCTGCAGGACAACTTTTCTGCTTAGAAAAGCCACTTAGAACATATTAAGATAAATATCAACCTGCCATGCAGAATAAGAGAGTATTGCATCTTTATGGAGATGTAAATATAATATGGGCATACTCTCCTCTCAGCTAAACAACAGCTTGTCTCCCAGCTCTAATTCACGGGATCTCCCATCACATAGAGTGGGTTGTCACTATGAACAACTCATTGTGTGGGTCTCAAACCCATCTCCCTCGATGCATTATCTATCACATTACGTGATAGGCCCTTTGTGAAGGGATCTGCAAAGTTCTTAGATGTTTGGATATAATCCAACGCAATAACTCCGGAGTTTTTCAGTTTCCTAACAGATTTCAATCTCCTCTTCACATGCCTTGATGACTTCATATTATCCTTAGAACTCTTTACTTTGACGATCACAGTTTGATTATCACAGTTCATCAGGATGGCGGGTAATGGTTTTTCAACCACAGGTAAGTCCATCAAAAGCTCACGAAGCCACTCTGTTTCTATAGTGGATGTGTCTAATTCTGTGAGTTCTGCTTCGATAGTTGACCTCGTTAAGATGGTCTGCTTGCAACACTTCCAAGAAACAGCGCCACCACCAAGTGTAAACAAATAACCACTTGTGGCCTTAATCTCATCAGCATCAGAAATCCAGTTTGAATCACTATAACCCTCAAGTACCCGTGGATACCTAGTATAGTGAACACCATAACTCGAAGTGCCTTTCAAATAACACAAAAATCTCTCAAGAGCATGACAATGATCATCTCCAGGATTTGACACAAATAGACTCAGTTTGCTTACAACAAAGGAGATGTCAGGCCTCGTAGCGCTGGCTAAATACATGAGCGAGCCAATGATTTGAGAATATCTCAATTGATCTTTAGCATTCCTCCGTTTCTTTCGAAGTAGCACGCTCGGATCATAAGCCGTTAGAGAAGACTTGCAGTCGCTATACCCAAAACGACTCAATATCTTTTCCACATAGTGGGACTGAAGCAGTGTAATCCCACCATTGTCATCCTTCAGTAGCTTGATGTTTAAGATTACATCAGCCACTCCCAAGTCCTTCATCTCAAAGCAGCGAGATAGGAACTCTTTGACCTCCTCAGTAATGGTGAGGTTGGTCCCGAATATCAATATGTCATTGACATAGAGACACATAATAACTCCCTCGCCCCCACCATGGCGATAGTACACACACTTATCAGCTTCGTTTACAATAAAGCCTTCAGCGGTTAAAGTTCTTTCAAACTTCTTGTGCCACTGCTTAGGAGCTTGCTTAAGACCATATAAATACTTCACTAACTTACACACCTTTCCTTCTTGACCATCTACTACAAATCCATCAGGCTGCTCCATATAAATTTCCTCATCTAGCTCTCCATTTAGAAAAGTTGTCTTAACGTCCATTTGATGAACGAGAAGACCATGGGAGGCAGCCAAGGATAGTAGTACTCGAATAGTGGTCAATCTGGCAACAGGCGAGTAGGTATCGAAGAAGTCTTCACCTTCTTTCTGGGTATAACCCTAGGCCATAAGACGTGCCTTGTACTTTTCAATAGTACCATCAGGTCTAAGCTTTTTCTTGAACACCCACTTA
This sequence comes from Avena eriantha, assembly GCA_910589775.1. Lineage (NCBI taxonomy): Eukaryota > Viridiplantae > Streptophyta > Magnoliopsida > Poales > Poaceae > Avena > Avena eriantha. The sequence goes on along the minus strand of OU342746.1, from coordinate 206,971,568 downwards.
CATCCTACAGGTTTGCACCCATAAGGACGATCAGTGACCTCCCAAGTTCCATTAGCTAAGATGGAATCCATCTCACTACGGACAACTTCTTTCCAGTAGTCAGCATCTTGAGATGCATAGGCTTCTGAAATAGAAGTGGGAGTATCATCCACAAGGTACACAATGAAATCATCACCAAATGACTTTGCAGTCCTTTGTCTCTTACTCCTTTTAGGAGTTTCGTTGTCGTCCTCCACAGGATCATCATAGTGTTCTATCGGCATAGTGGGTTCAGGAATTATAACAAATTCCTGACTAGATGAACTAGTCATCTCCTGATTTGATGAGCTAGACATACCTTTCATGGGAAAGATGTCCTCAAAGAAAGTCGCATCATTCGACTCCATAATCGTACCAACATGCATGTCGGATACCTCAGATTTTCCTATCAAAAATCTATAGCCAATGCTATGAAAAGCATATCCTAGAAAAACACAATCCATGGTTTTTGGTCCAAGCTTTCGCTTCTTGGGTAGTGGAATATTGACTTTAGCCAAACATCCCCAAGTTTGTAAGTAAGAGAGTTTAAGCCTTTTTTTCTCCCATTCCTCAAACGGAGTCATGGTTTTATCCTTTACGGGAACACGGTTTAGGACATGACAGGCAGTCATTAGCGCCTCCCACCACCATTCCTTGGAAAGACCCGATGTATCTAAGATGGCATTTACCAAATCAGTTAGAGTGCGGTTCTTTCTTTCGGCCACCCCATTTGACTGAGGTGAGTAGGGAGGCGGCCTCTCATGAATAATACCATGTTCTTTATAGAATATATAAAATTCATTTGAAAAATACTCTCCACCACGATCCGACCTTAACCGCTTGATTTTAAGATCAAGTTGGTTTTCTGCTTCAGCTTTATAGTTTTTGAAGTAACTCAAAGCTTCATCTGTAGATTTCAGAAGATAAATATAGCAGTATCTAGTGGAGTCATCAATCAACATCATAAAGTATTTTTTCCACCTCGTGTCAACACACCATTCATCTCACAAAGATCTGAATGTATAAGTTCCAGAGGTGCTAAGTTTCTTGGTTCCGCAGCCATATGAGACTTGCGAAGTTGCTTTGCTTGCACACAAACTTGGCACTTAGAACCTTTGACAGTGGTAAATTTCGGAATTAAATTCATATTGGCTAGCCGCGTCATGCAACCAAAGTTAATATGACAAAGTCGTGAATGCCAAATATTGGACTCATTATCATTGCAAACATGATTAATAACTTTAGTACATGAGTCTGACAAAGATAAGCGGAACAGACATAGAAGCGATCTCGACATAGAAGCGATCCGCTAATGAGATTCTTATTGATGGAGGGAACGTGTTGCACATTCTTCAGCTGTACGGTCTTCCCCGAAGTAAACTTCAGATTTACCGTACCAACACCATGAACAGAAGCACATGAACAGTTTCCCATCAGCACGGAGGAAGTCCTTCGACCTGATAAGAAGAGAACATGGATATATCAGAACATACATGTGTATTAGCACCTATGTCAATCCACCAATCAGGAGAATGACATATTGAAAGGATAGTAGGTAAAATACCGGACCCGACTGTCCTTCATCTCAGTATCGCTAATAACAACATTAGTGGTCTTACCGTTGTTCCCATGTTGCCGCTTGTCAAAGCGATTAGGGCAGCTAGAATCCCAATGATCAGTATCACCATAGACGTGGCAAGAGCATTTCTTCTTATCATTTTCCTCTTAAAGTTGGTTGAGTGAGTGGCCTTGTTCTTGCCATCAAACTTCCCTTTGCCATCAGATTTGTTCTTATTCTTGAACTTGTGGGATTGGAAGTTTTTCTTTTATACCAGATTGGCACTAGAAGCTCCCTCAAGTACTCGAGCACGTGTGTCCTTTGCTCTCGCCTTCTCTTCCACATGAAGAGACCCAATGAGATCTGTAACGGAAAACTCTTGTCTCTTATGTTTTAGAGAAGTAGCAATGTTCCTTCACATGGGAGAAAGCTTGGCAATAATGCCTCCGGCCACAAACTTATCCGGTAAGGTACACTTGAACTGCTCAAGTTCTTTGGCAAGTGATTGTGTCTCATGAGCTTGCTCAACGATGGAGCGCTCATCGACCATCTTGTAGTCATAGAATTGCTCCATGACATACAACTCAGTGCCAGCGTCCGAGACCCCAAACTTGGCCTCGAGCGCATTCCACGCGTCTTTTCCATTATCAAATGATATATATATATATATGGTTCAACAATGTTGTCCCCAAGAATACTGAACAGAGCCGCCATAAACATGGTATCGGCTTTCTTAAAGGCCGCTTCCTGCTCAGCAGAAAGATCTCCTTCAGGTTTCCAAGAGTGGCGCTATAGCAGCTTAGGTTTTTAAACCATAGAATTGCTCTCTCGCGCCATCTCTTATAGTGCATACCATCAAACGAAGGTGGCCTAGTAGCCGTGGCTACACCGGTGGAATTCAGTTGCCTATAATCAGGTTTTTGAATTGTTGAAAATATAAGCAGTAATCCATATGATTTAATCCGAATAATAAACTGATAAAGCATGATCATACAGATAGTACCAAAACTAATCGTGCAGATCAACAAAGTAGATGAATAGATTACATCTAAATAAGATAAACCTATCACATCTACACCAATCGCTAGAATAAAGAAATCTAGCAGAATCTGAAGAGACAGTTTAGTATTACGTATGGCATAGCAGCCGTAGCAGTAGTAGCACTAGTGGCCGTAGCGGTAGCAGCAACATCGTCAGCCATGTCGTCGATGTAGAGGTTGCCGATGTCCAGGAAGAAGTCCTCGTCGGGGAAGGAGTCGTCCGTGATGGCGTCAGTAGTCGCGCTTGAGCGCTCCCCAAAAACCTGATCATCCCTCACCCGTACAGGTTCACAAGAAGGCGGGGTTCCAGAGGCCTACTGTCCCGATCTGCGGTGCACGCCGCAAGCCGGGATGGGGAAGACGAAGGCGGCTCGGCGAGATTCCCGCAACCCGCAACCCACGGCGCGCGCGTCGTGATGAGGCAAGGCGGGCGGCGTCGGAGGAGGAGTGCGCGAGAGCTGCTCTTCTTCTCACACCTTAGTGAGTGGTGGAACAGCCTAGTATATAAGAAGGTGTAACTCTCACTCAACTAGCAATGTGGGACTAAACTTTGGCACCACTAGCACAGCCATATGCTGACATGCACAGATGGGCCAAAAAGAATTTCAGAATTTGTCTAATGGGCCAACAGCCCAAAACTTACCAAATTCCAACAGTACCTACGTAGTGGGCGCTATAGGGGCACATCGTAGCGGGTGAGCAATGCCGGAGGCTGCATGCCGCGGTTCGTTCACTTCTTCGCCGCCCTCTTCGCCCCTCCAAGTGGACGATCTTCCTCCGCTCCTCGTCGGTTAGCTCGCCGCAACGGCGCAGGGGCCGGTCTTCGTCACCTCCACCTCTGATTCGCCTCCCCCCAACACCGAAGTGGCAATGTAGACACGACATAGCTCCGATCTAGCGGTGGTGCACGCGATTGCTCACCGGAGTATGTGCTGGCGGTGGCAGCGGAGCGGTAGCGCTAGTGTTGGGAGCAACGAATGTGAGGGTTTCGACCCGCACTAGCACGAGTGGCCGCTACTTGTACCAACCAAGCCGGGCGATTAGCCAGCCACGGTAAGCAATAGGGCAGGGACATTTTACAGGCACCGCTAGAGCGCACTTTTCTCGCAGACCTGTATACCCACCTGAATTTTACAGTTCAATTTTACAGTTCATTTACAGGAACTGTTAGAGTTGCTGGAATTTTACAGTTCCGGCCACCGTTAGCACCGTTAGAGCCGCTCTTAGTAAATGGATCACGTTGCAGTGAAATGATAACAACTAGATACCGAAGAACGAAATGCACATCAAAACACGTTCACTGACGTGAGAGTGAGATTTACAGTGGTTGACCAAAGCCGGAGTTCTATTACTAGTAGCAAGGGAAATACTAACCTCTACTGCTATACATTACCAGGGAATCACGGACTCACGGGTATACTACTAACTCGATTACTCCAATACTACCACGGGTATACTACTAACTCGATTACTTAATCTTATGAGCAGGATTCAGTCAGATAGGCAAACGGTGGTGCATGCAAAGGTCGACCAAGGCTGAGGTCCAGTTCAACTTCCTTGCCTAGCAAAGAAGCGTCCAGCACAACTGAAAGCTAGGCCGAGAACAGCTAGCTGAAGGCCCAGACAGTTCAGGACGATCTGGGCTGCATCGTGCCCTCTTTATCACTTACTGTTGCCTGGCCAAGACCTGAACCTATCATCTCCCCTCGCATTGCAACCACCACAGCGCCTTCACGTTGCATCTCTTGGATGAGTTGCTCGACTCTCGGATTTCGCTGAACCACAAAACCAAACAATGCTCCTGTAGGAACAGCCAAGCTCGAGCGGTTTGCAGACGTTGTAGCATTCATGGTAGGATCTCCAGTAGAAGGACTCGGCGCATTGGCTCGAGCCAGAGAGGGATTTTGTTCCGGAGCTTCAGGTCCAGTGTTCGTATTTAACCGTGCAACGCAGTGACCCTCTTTGTCCACAATGGAATTTGAAGCCTGCTGTTTCCCCATCTCAACCTCTGATTCGCCATGTTGTTTCGCTTCCACTGTGGCAACCTTATTTGTTCTCCGCTTGAACACCGCCCACAGGTAGGGTTTCCCTTGGAAGGCTGAAAGCAAAGAAGTTAAATATTACATTGTAGTGAAAATCATACTGGTTCACGAGAAAATAAATCATTTATTAAGGGTGATTAGTATGGCTACACTTGAATACGCATGCTGCTAGAAATCAGATGCAGCACATCTTCTGTGACAATTATATTTTCAGATAAGCACAGAATACATACTTTGGTGTTGTTCCGGCAGTAGAACAGAAGGAAATATCAGCATCTCTGCGTCGCCAATAGCAGCTTGTAAAACCATATCATTGTCCACAATTTCCTTAACTAGTTGATCCAGGTCTGCATCTTGCCTAAGGATAAAAGTTAGAATTATTAGATGATTCCAAATGGTAAAATAGATTAGAGGCCACACAGATTAATCTCAGAGAGTAAGCAAAGCACCTCATTTGGCAGGGCAAGAAATACAAGGCGATGTTGTCATCAGTGGGTCTTGATGCCTCAAAGCTCTTAGGCCAAGCCTCCATCCTAGAAAGCTTTGTTACTACAATTTCTGGCGGCAATGATCCTGCCAATTTCCACACCTCCTCACAGCATTTGGTTGAGAAATGTGCAGCCAATGAAACATTTTCTTTGCTGCTTATCTTAATTAACCCACTGTTGAATAAACAACAACAAAAGTTAGCATATAGGTAAGAGTATCTAAGGCACTTGACAGTGGAAAGGAAAGCATATGTTTTACCTCCAAACAGGTTCATCTATGGGGAGCGAACTATACTGTTGCAGCTTCAAAGATTCTGAAAGAGGTGGATTCGAGACTTTGATAGGAGAATCCTTCACAACAGAAGTTTGTGACATCAATCCAGCGGTATCAGTCTCAACACCAGCCATATTATCATCATCATCGTCTTCATTATCACTGAGTATAAGCCTTCTTCTTATCTTTGCTGGCTTACGGTTCTCACCTTCTTCACAATCATCGTCCTCATGTGTCTCGGGGTTCTCTTGTGCCAAAGCTTTTCTCCTCTTCCTCAAATTTTCATCAATTGTTCCTCTATCCTCCACAATACCAATGTTCAGATTTTCAACTTGAACGGAAGAGTCCATTGGTTTCATCCTCATGCTCTTCTCGGCATTTTTTCCTTCGTCCTTTGAAAGGCCAAATTCCCGCTTTCTACTATCAAGTTGAATGTGCCTGTCCGTTGATTTGTTTTCAGCTTCACCACTCACATTTTTTAAAGCAACCCTCGAGTTTCCAAAGATGGATGAGTGGTTTGATTCTTTTAAAATGCTAAAAACAGAATTCGAGCAATCTTTCAACACCGAGGAAACTTCGTTACTAGGACGAGAGGGCCGAGACTTCAAGGACACATTGTTCTTCCCCAAAGGAACCAATCCACTATATGGCTTTGATAAGATCATAGAGTTCTCAATATTCACTAGCGGAGAAACCCTGCCATTGTTCAAGCTTAAGGAAGAGGATCTAGGCATGTCAGTATTCTTTGTGTGAGAAGCTTCACGGTTGTTCAACCTTGTGTAAGAGGTCCAAGGCTTCTCGCCGTTCTTCGATGGAGGGAAACCACCATTTGTATTCTTGTGCGAAGAATCAATGCCATTGGTCGGTCTCGAGGAATATGGCCTAGAATTTGTAGTTCTCCGAGAAGAAACCACACCATTGTTTGCCTTTGATGAAGAGGGCATTGACTTCTTTGGGAGAAGTTTTGAGTAAGATGGCATACCATTGTTCGGCCTTGAGGAACATGTCAAGCTAATTGTCCGAGGGGCCACCCTTGGCTCCTTCAAAGGAGTTTGTTGGCTTTTCTGTGCTACAACCTTATTTTTTGTGTCTCTATAGGCAACATTACGATCACCTTGTTCATTATCATTATTATATCTTGTTTCCACTGATGCCCTATAAAACTCTCGAGTTCTCTTTAGTTGTTTGATACTCTTTTTCATGAGTTTTGTTGGATCCTTCTTTTTGGTTGGGTTGCGCATGCTTGGACCAAATCCATAAGCACCATTGTTTCTCATCTTTCTACAAAATAGTGCTACCCTTGATTTATTTTCGTAGGATAGCAAAACACAAAAGTTGAGCAACAATTGTGTCCCAAGAATTATCTACAAAGACAAAATAAAGCCTAGTCATTCTATAGAACATAAATTGTGTAAACCAATGAACTATTTGCTAGGCACTGATAGATCACTTAAAATATATGATACTCCCTCCATGCCAAAATGTAAGGCATCTAAGATTAGTCAGAAGAAAACGTTTTATAAGTTTAACAAAGTTTATACACAAAAATATGAACATCTACAATACTGAATCAATATCAATTGATTCACCATAAAGTATATTTTCTCACAATATGCATCCAATATAATAGATGAAGATATTTTTTCCTAAATATTTGGTCAAAGTTAGTAGGATTTGACTTTTGACTAATCCTTGCATTTTGGGGCGGAGGGAGTATTTTGTTAGACATGATACAAACAAGTAGGTGTGATTCAAAATATTGAGTAGATTGCACTATTACCAAGTTGAAGTTTTGTTAGAGTAGTTGAAATTCTCATGCATGTCAATAAGTAACACTTTGCACCATGAGGGCTCACAACAAAATCAGTTTGTGGGAGATGTCTTACTCACATGAGATTAACCTAGGATACATGTACTATGCACCATACTGGCATATGGCGTGGGCTCATCCTTAAAATTTTACATGCGGGTCTTTAAATTGCAAAATTTGTAAACCATCACAAAGCTAAAAGATAACCCAATTATAAATTTGGAAAGAACAAATTTGATAATAATCTTTAGTTAAAATAATAAATATATATATGTAAGTATAGAGCTTACGATCAAACTATCATTCTCTAAAACATATAATTGTAAAGTTGTGTGCTTACAACATAGATTCTATCTCTATGTTACCATATCATCCAACCCTTAACTAGAATTCTAGTTGTTCTAGAAAGCCCCTATTCTTCTAGAAGTTTCAAGAGAAAATAAAAAGGTCTAATTAAATTATACCCAACAAAGTACCTACCCATAACGCATTGCGAGAATTTAAGCCAACCATGTGTTCCACAAAATGAAAGCACATTAGAACTTTAGACCAAATTGTCATATGTTATGGAAAAAGGCTTTATAATTTTCTAAAGAAGAATTAAAGTCCATTGGCACACACACAACGAACTAGTTCAATACTTATTGAAAGGTATAAAGTTTCTAAGGTGCTAACCTAGTCTCACAAGGGGATGCTTTAAACCAAGTGTTTCTTTAATAAAATTCAAATGTTAAAATTAGTTATCTACACTTCAAATGGTACGTTTTGATTTATTGATACAAGTATTTAAGCAACAATTTACTCACTCGGTTCCAATTTTTTTATTATTTTAAGTAAAAATTTAAATTTGATAGGGTTTATAGAAAAATATATTAATATTTACAACATTTAAATATTTTTCTATTCTCTATAGACTTGGTAAACCTTTATAAATTTTGACAAGGGGGAAATCTAGAACACAAAATGATTTGGAATAAAGGGAGCATATGTTAATATTCTACCAATGTGATACAAAAATAACAATAAAATTATATGTTCAAAAATGTTTGAATATCAATCAAAAGAAATCAATTTTATCACATTAGAATATATCATTAAGTTATTTCTTAGTCAAAATTTTGTCTAATAAATTGAAAATACGTCGTTATCTTAAAATAGATGGAGCAACAACTAGCTCCAACTTATAGCCCTAGAAAGCACAAGAAGCTTAGAACATGCTACATACCGCAAGCAGGGATTTGGTTACCGGTCGGTAAATTCGGTTACCGCCCGGTAACCGGATATCCCGAGCACCCTCGGGAAACCAACATACCGAGCAAAAATTCTCGAGTTTTTTTGAATTTTTTGAATTTAAACGCAGTATAATGTATGTAAATACGCAGTAGCTCCTTTCATATCATCATAGGAAGTTGTAGCGCGTTGGCAGAGCTGCGGCGTTCGAGTATCTTCGCAAGCTATATGCTTTTTTGACGATTATTAATATGCAGTTTATGAAAATGCAAAAAACATTGGTTCTGATTCTCGAACCAAGGACCTGGTGACTCCTGCAAGGCGAGTAGAGAGGCTAAACCACTACGATACAGTGACTTACGTGTATGAGTTTAGTTTAAAAACATAGTAAGCAGGCAAAGAGAAATTTGAAATTGATTTTTGAATTTATCCGGTAACCGCCTGGGAATTCTCGATAACGGCGGTAACCGGGAATCCCGAGCCCCCTCGAGAAATATTTTTTTTCAGAAACCAAAATCTTGACCGCAAGGCATCCAGTCATGTCTCCTCACAACACAACACCCTCAAGGCCTCAACAATACAACAAAAAAACACGCAAGAGAGGCAAACATAAAACTGAGATTAGAGAGTCATTGATCATTGGTAAGGCTTGGAGTGGTGTTCATTGGTCATGGCTCATTAGGCAAGGCCAGGAATCTTCACATGCAAGCTGCGAGTAGAAAATTTTGTGCACCGACAGTGAAGTATTAGATCAGGCAACCTCTCTTCTAGATCTCTAACATGTAGTATCTGAGTTTCTCCTTATAATCTAAAATAAACCTATTCTTGTCCAATCAATTAATCACAGCTTGCTTCTACATCTAAGAGATCTACTCCATCTTAGTAGATCTGAAGCCACGTTCGGCCACCCCAGCTAATCAGTTTTTATATAGCAAACCAAAATACGGACTAACAAATCCGACATCTCACACCAATCATAGCATTACAGAGGCACATAGAAGAAACAATAAAACGCACAAAGTTAGCGGCATATAACGATTGACTGAAAGAAAGGGCATTACCTTGCAGCCGTCTGCTCAAGAACTGCTCTGCCCCGGCAATAACGAAACGGCGCCCAACTTCTTCTCCTGCCACGAAAAGAATCCCAACTCCTCCACCCAAGAACTTCCCCGTAGATCGAAGCACGAACTCTCCGAGGATAAGATCGATGACCGAACTCGCCGACGCAAGAAGAACGCCGCGTGACGACGGAATCTCAGTTGTGCCGCCGGCCCGCTAGAAAAAACCCTAGCAAAACCACAATGCGGAGCAGAGGAGAGCCGAGGCGCGGCCGCACCGTTTATAGGCGGTAACAGCGCGTGCTGAAGCCGGAGACCGGGGCGGAAAAGAATCCGGAAACTGAACGCGATGCAAACGGAAGGAAGAGCTATCGATATGTTTCCTTTCCGGCGCGGATACCGACTCCACGTCCGCTGGAATTCCGGATGGCCGTTTTCAGTTTGCCGTAAATGTTTGGCGATATCTGCAGGTGTGGGCAGCTGATTTAGCCTGACACGTGCTGTGCATGCACAGCCGATCGAGGCAGCAAACTTGCGCCTGCGCTCGAGGCCTGTTCGTCCGTTCTTATCCGAGCTACAGCGGGTCAGATTTTGGCCAGAGCCAACACGACAACAAACCTGGTCTGTCTCTCGGTACCCAACCATTGCATCTGCCAATTTGGAGTCATGCCAAGCAGTGGCTAATGAAGGGAGGGTGAGCTCCAAGAAAAACAAATAACAATAACTCCATCAATCTATATATAGTTGGAGATTTGGGGAACCACCAGTGCTCCTTTCTTTAAAGAAAAAATACTTTTGAATTAGAGAAAAATTAAAGAAAATCTCTGGAATATATATGGTCCATATAGTTGTGTGAAATTACCCTAAAAAATCATTTTGATATAGGAAAAAAACAAAAAATTGACAGTGAATAAGACTAGAAATTCATATTTTTCGTCGAAGATTTATCTTTTTGTGTAGGTTAACAAACTTTCTAGCGTACATACTGGATGTATGTATCTAGCTATATATTTCTTTTCAGAATTTTTGGAAACCTAAAAGTACAAGTTTCAAAAAAAAACAGGAGCACTCGTGCCTATATGTGCCAAAGACACTTTCGCGTGTTAAATAAGCGCCGTTGAGATGAAGTAAAAAATATATAAGCTCACCAATGGAAAGCTTAGACCATCTCTATCGGGGTGCTCCAAAGTGTGTCCAGTAGCAGTACGCTGGGGGTGGGGGATGAGTCGACATTTTTGGAAGAGCTAAAGTGAAAAAAATTAAGAGGAATAACGACTTTTTTATTAAGTAAGGTGGGTTAGTTGTTTACTTCTTACTTCCCTTCTTGTTCACTTATCGTGAGCAAGAAGATCATATTTTTCTAAAGTACGAATACTATTTTGAGGAACCATTGGTTGGGTCCATTTGTTTATAAAAATCACACCGTATGAGGCTCCCTATTGGTTTCACGGTAAAGAAAAACACTTCCTTTCTTCCTATTTTAACTTTTCAATAGAAAGTAGCTAAGATAACCTTAAAAATAAATGCTTTCATTTCAAATATTTATAAAACTATGGGGATCTATAATATAATGATCCCACACTATTTTCAAAGACTAAGATTTTACAAGTAGTTGAAAAATGGTTTCCAAACATCTTTCGCCAAACTTTGAGGAAGGGACTCTGGTCTTAACCATTTTCATGGAAGGACTACCAAAACCCACAACTCCTTAATTAGAACCTCTTTTCCAAAAAAAAAAATATGCATGCTTGTGTTGTGCTTGTGCCTTGGTACCTTGTGTGCTTAAATCACCTTAGGACAAATTGGTAACTTGTCCAACCCAACCCAAATCAATTCTATAGAAATATTGGATATTACACTCAAATTATCCCAATGGAATTGGTTCCATTTAACTCAAAACCATAGATGACAACATAGCCATTTTGTCACTACAAATCTTCTCTTTGGTTATAAGAAAATTAAATCAAGATTTTGCCAAATAGAATATTGGAAGTGTGATCCCATTAATATCTCACTCTAATCTTCTTATTAAATAAATAATGGGAGATTATCATGCACTTCTCATATCTATATATCCAAAACCACTTGAAATCATCACCAAGATCTTGTTCGGACCCTCCTCTCCATCTATCCTTCACTAATCCCTTTTTTTCTCCTAGTCATTGGAGGAGGTTAGGAGAGAGTTAAAAACATGGTATGCATATCCTTGCCATATCTTATCCATAACTGCCTTGTCCAAGATTCTCCCTCATCCATCACATCTTATCTCTCTTTGTGCTATAATTTCATATCTACCCTAGACCCTAGCTAGCATCTCTCTCTCCCTTGACAAGCAAGAGAACCATTTATATCATTCACTCTCCATGTACCAAAATGTCAAGCCAAAAGCCCTAATGGCATTGATATTTATCCCTCTCCTTGTTACCTACATAACCCCAAATAGGTTATTCTTCCAACCTCTTCTTAAATCCTGATTCTAATTCTGAAGGGAAGAGTAGGATATGTGGAGTATATCACCTCATTTGTAATCCAAAAATAATTAATAAAACTCTATGTTTAAAACCTCTCTCATATACCTACCAAACCTTCTTTTCTTTATTCCTAACCATTTCCTTAAAATCCTTATTTTGTTTCTCTGGATAAGAAGGATATATGAGAATTACGAAACCCCTTTTGTTTTCTGAAAAAGTATTTCAATCTATTTCAAAAACCTAATTGAAAACCCTATGTCTTAATAGATGAATTAAGGAATCCTTTTAAATATGGTTTTCCCCTACTCTTTTGAACCCTAGAAAAGTATTATCACTCTTCTAGAAACATTCTCTGTCTCTCCATAAAAGAAAAAATCTAAAGTTCAAATGAAATCTTCTTGCGGCTATTATGTTGAGCACCTTCGGGCATCATTCAAAAAATATAGTCAAAACTCAACCGGATCTTTCCAAACATATGCAAACAAAATCCATAAGCTAGCAATGCTAGCAGCCCAACCACCTTCTCTCTGAACCTTTTGACCCCCTCCTTTGACCTATAACAAAGAGAGAAAGAAGAAACCCGATTCACGCTCCACCTCTCCAAAACCCCTCTCCCCCACTTCCCCATTGACCCCCAATGGGATTGCTATGAACCCTCCACCCTAGCAGTCATAATGATGACTACAAGTGCATAGATCAATTGTAGCTAGTTTCGAAGTAAAGATATCAAACCCACAGAGAGATATTGGTAAAGGTCTTTATGCCCCTCGTTACACTCTACCAAAGCATACTTATAAGCTGCCTTTGATCTCAAGTAAATGGTGTTTGAAAGGTTTATGGTTGTTTGCAGAAAAGTAATTAAAACAAGTAACAAGTTTGTATGAAAGTGTGGTTGAACTCAATAGGGCTAAAATGTTCTTGGGCATGTAGGATACACCACTAGCATAGTATTATTGTTATATGTAATCAAGATAACATACTTCGTGTGTCATGATATGTTTCGAGAGACCCCATAATAAGATGTTCACTACAAGGCTCGTAGGAGGCAACTTTGTTAAGCCAAGAGTGAGGTCACCTCTAAATAACCACTGTGATGTCTAAGAGCAGTCACCCATACAAACCACCACAATTAAGGGTTTCCCCATGGATATCGTAATTAGCTTATGGGGCTCCCTCTTTAATCCTCCTTTGACCGTGTAGGTTACGAGATGGCACCAATCTGTCATGTGGCCATTCTGGGTACGCTTCCAAGACACGTCCAAAGGATTTCTCCCTCCTTTTAGCCCGACGGCAAATGATATGTGGCCGGCTACACATACCATCTAAAGAGAGAGATCAAACACAAATCATAATTATATCATAGACGAGCAAGTCATATGGACACAAGAATAGATCATCTTCCTTATGAATTCATAATAGTGCCAGGGTTTCTCCATCTCCCCAAGAACAAGGCAACTACTCACTCATGGAAGCAATCAACAATATCATCATAATCAAATGGATGGATTAAAGTACAGAGGTAGATCTAATGCAAACCACAATTGAATCTGGAATTACAACAAGATCTAATAGATGAAAGATGAGGGTAATGGTGGTAATGGAGATGCAGCGGTTGATGATGAAGGGGATGATGCGTTGTCCTCCAATGATTCGTGAAGCAGATGGGATTTTTCCCTAGACAAGTTCCTCCTTCAGATCCCTTTCAGATGTGGTTTTTCATGGTTTCTGGTGGCTGTGAATGTTGGATTTGTCTCTCATCTTCGCCAGGAGAAAGTATTTGACGAGGTGGTCACGATGGAAATTGGTATAGGCGGATGGTACGGGTGGGCTCCACTCGTACGACTGGTCGTTATCGGTACTGATTGCTCCTCCTCGCTTGGTATTCTCCCAGGTGCGAAGGTAAATCCATAGAATGACTTTTATTACTTAGAAATATCATATAATTGCAAAATATGACAGTTCCAATTGATATGTTCATATAGAACTCAATGATTTGGGATCATGTTGAAACAAGAACTAAATGGTGCGTGCAAACGCGGTGAAATACAAAAATTCCTACTCTATTTATGCAAAACAAAAGGTAAAAATGCTTCAATTTTGGACTCATCACATACCCACCTAGCAGAGAGCGAGCTAAGCAACTCTAACCTTTCCCCTATCTTCACCGATGCCAGCGTGCCACCCCTTTTTTGTTCAAGCTTAAAATGATCACCCCCAGAGCATATACACGTGCTAGTGAGATGTCCTCTCATTCCTCGATGTAGTGTGCACATTCTCGAGGAAAGGATTCACCCCTATTGTCGCCTTCTTCCTCGACTTGTGAACTAATGTCGCCTGCATGGGACACCGCTGCCATTCTAGGTACATTGATGCACTAGAGCTTGCGCCAAGCCCTATCGGCCATAAGCATCCATCCATAAGGCCAAGGCTGAGCTCCTTTTCCCTTCTCCCTCGCCGCCACTACCATATACCATGTCGAATACCTGCGACTGACTATCGGGGCCCGCCACTCATAGCCTATTCTGACCACCGAGTCGTGCCGCGATGGGGGCACGCCTATTCCTAGCCACGTGCCCTAAACAACGTCCCAAACATGAAATTTATTTGTTTTTGCACTTCCAGTATTTGAACATACAAACCATACATATGTTTCACAACAATTCAAATAAATTCATACAATACAAATAAATTCAAACAATACAAATAAATTGTAGTTCAACTTAATCAAGCCACGTGCACGGTTGATTATCCTTCGATCCTCCACAGATGCTTAAATTGTAGTTCAACTTAATCAAGCCACGGGCACGGTTGACTGTCCTTCGATCCTCCACAGATGCTCTACGAGATCATTTTGCATTTGCTCATGAGCATTAGCATCACAGATTTCTCCATGCATGGCGAGAAAATCATCAGAATTTGTGGTCACCTAATGATCAACATGGGCAAGAGGAACTTGACACTCGTAGGGGTCCACATCCATCATAAGAGTCTTGCGCTTATTCTCGATGATCAAGTTGTGCATGATCACACAAGAATTCATAATCTCCCACATCTGATCTTGAGACCAGTAAGAGCAAGGTACTTGACAATAGAAAATCGAGCTTGGAGCACACAAAATGACCGCTCGACATCCTTCCTGCAAGTATCCTGGTGCAAAGCAAAGTAATACTTCCCCTAAAATCACTATATTGGGGATTGTCTTGACAAATATCGCCCATCTTGAATAGATATCGTCAACTAGGTAGTAACCTTTGGTATATGGGTGGCCATTGATCTCATAATTGTAGACTGGTGCATGATTTTCCATCAGTTTGGCAAACACCAGAGAGCATTACAACACATTGTTGTCATTATGTAATCCCATCATGCCAAAGAAAGCATGCCAAAACCACAAGTCTCGACCACCATAGCTTAAAGAACCACACTACTATATCCATGATGCCTGTTGTACATACCTTGCGAAACAAACGGGTAGTTCTTCCATGACCAGTGCAGGTAATCGATGCTTCCAAACATGTCAGAAAATCCTCTTGTTGCATTTTGTGCCATGATCCTAGCAGTGTCTACTTCATTTGGTCTTCTTATATAGTTTGAACCAAACTTCCCATAACCTTTCCGCAAAATTTGTGCATGCAATCATTGGTTGTTGACTAGCTCATGTGTAGGTACTCATCTTAATCTCCAAGCACTCCATATGTAAGAAACTACATGGTAGCAGTACATTTCTGAATTGATGAGAAACTAGCCATGTCGATGGCGTCATTCTTCGGCTCGAAGTAGTCATCGTACTCTCTCACTCCATGAAGAATCTCCATGAAAAACTCCTTACTTATCCTATACCGCCTCCAAAAATCCTTTTCGGTATATGCTGCATTCTCGGCAAAGTAGTCGTTGTAGTCATGATGAGCATGGTATGCACCTCCATCCTCTGTCGCAGCTTGAATTTTTTATCCCAAACTTGCAAACCGCCGCGCTGGACTATCCTTGTCCTGCTTGGTAATTTTCATTCGTCTAAGACAAGCAAGGATCGACAAGTGCTAATAACACCGAAGAGCATGGGATCACCTACGGAGCACCGATACAACAAAATGGATACGGCGATACCGAGACGGCTATACGGGATACGATGGTTTCAAAAAATAGCAATATGGTGATACAGCGAGTATATGTGTACAAATCATAAAATACATGTCATATATAGATAGAATAATTGAATGCATGAGATGAGATAAAAAACTGCCCCTTTATTGCCATTTCTTGATGATTAAATATGAATGATCCCCAGTTTCAATAATCCTCAATCCATCATGCCTCACTCTATGGACAGACCAACAATCAATTCAAAGCATCACAGGACAGCAAGCAGAGCACGCACCATCAGAACAACAAGCAAGCAAAGCACGTCCAGCAGAACCATAAGCAAGAAGAGCACGCACCAAAAAAAGCCAGAACAAGCAGGTGATGCATGTAAAATGCATACATGAACTTTATAATTTCTTGGCGCTTGGGGTACACAGACCCACTGGTTGTCGGTCCCACTGCCGGGATAACGGCGGCCTTGCGAGGCTGTGTCCCCTCAACACACCTGGTCTGGTACCTGAGGAGGGACAGACAGCCCTCTGCGAGGCTCGTTCCATGGGGAAACCGCACCAGGATTGCCTACTGGAGGAAGCCCTCTAGGGGAGGTGGTCCTCTACTTCGAGCATCGGATGCTCTCCCGGCACGCAGCAGGGGCGCGCTCATAATTCCGCTACGATGAGAACGACAACAAGCCCAACGGGCAGTTCCTCTGTCGTGCAGACTGCATGGTCCGCCTCGGTAAAGAGGAGACGACGTCTGGCCTCTTTGGTGTTAAACACGGGCTAACGAGACGAGCGTCGGCAAAGCTTCCTCTTTGCCGCTTTGGTGCAAGGAAGTGGTGGACAGCGCCGTGCTACGGGGAGACATCACCAACAACCATGGATTTGTGATGGACCGGAGCCCCTTAAGTATCCTAGACCTAGTCCATGTAAAATAGTCTGGTAGACTAGTTCCCCTTGGGTGGCAATGTGGTAGCCCTTCCCGCCAAAAGGATTGGGGTAAGAGGTCCAACACCACTCTAAAATGGGAGCCACCCTAGCCTTAGGAGGGGTTGATCCCGATGATGAAAACCTTAGGCCTTCACTCGCCATTGTACCCTCGTGAAGCACCGTGAGCAATACAACCAAGAAGGAGTAGGGACCTTACCTCCTCACGAGTGTGTTGAACCTGGGTAAAAAACCATGGTGTCAACTTTCTGCCGTGTGCGAGTTCCATTGCTGCCATCATTGTTGAGAAGATTTAAACGTGGGTTTAGTCCCCTCACGAATTTGGGGCTTGTTGGTACCAATGTTCAATCATGGGACATCAATCTCTAACATTTGGTGCGCCAGGTAGGGGGCTAAGGCGCGCTTTCAAGGTATTCTTCAACCTCACCGGCATGGCAGCCCACAATGAGACGCGGGCCGAGTGTGCCCTCCGTCACGCAGCGAGCAAGCCCTAGACTAAGCCTGCTCCCCGACACACCGCTTCCGAGAAAACCCCATGGATGGAGGATGAACAAGGTTCCTATTTCCGCCCATCGCGAGATCAACCGCTCTCCACCCGTGGCAACACGTCGCTCTGCCGCATTGTGTCCTTGCATGATAAGGGCGACCAGCCCATGCCGGAGGCCGCCAAGCTCAAGGCGTAGGAACTCCTTCTCTACCCACTTGCTGAGTCCGGTCGAGAGGAATGGATCGCACACCTTGCTGACCTTGTCGGCATTTCCATCTCCTCTCTGAACTAGGTGAAACCGAGGCTTGGGATGATGAGGCCGCCTCGAGGGCTATGACCCTGCCTCCGCCTCTAAACAAGTACTAGGGCACCGACGGATCCCTCCAACCCTGGGATGCCACGCCGCCCCCTGACAACAACTGCTAGATCATTCCGGCGCCAGAATTCACTCATGCGGCCATGGTGCCCCGTAGGGACATGAGGACCGCGTTATCAAGGAGTTCGCTACGACCGGCCGACAGAACCGGTCCGCCCTCGTCAACGGCAAGGGGGTGCGGAGCAATGACTATCTCATGTTCACCAAGGACCTATGTCGCGTGGTGTGGCCGCACAAGTTTAGGATGGATATGCCACCACACTATGAAGGTTCTTCCAACCCCAGCGAGATCATGTAGCTCTACACCACGGGCATCGAGGGTACTAGCAGCGATGATTATGCCATGGCCAACTGGTTCCCCATGGGCCTGAAGAATGCGGCTCGCACCTGGCTGATGACCCTCCCCGAGGAATCCATTGACTCATGGCCCGCCCTCTATGCACTCTTCATTGCCATCTTAAAGGGGACCTACAAGCGCCCTCTCACCTAATACAACCTCCACCAAGTCCACCAGCAGCATGGAAAAACCTTCTTCAAGTTCCTGTAGCGGTTCAGCCAAGTCCACAACAAGATACCCAAGATCTCTGACTCCAACACCATCACTCCCTTCTCGGAGGGTGTCAAGGATGTCACGATGCGGGATAAAATTGGCATCCGCATGGAAAACCTCACCACATCGGCGGAGCTCTTCGTCATGGAAGAAAGTGCACCAAGATGGAGCCAGGACATATGTTTGTCCTCACTGATGAGTCCAAAATTGAAGCATATTTACCTTCCATTTTTGCATGAGTAGAATAGGGTTTTTTGTATTTTACTGCGTTTGTGCGCACCTTTTGCCCTTGTTTTAACAGGATCCTGAATTATTAAGTCTCTTATGAACATATCAACCGAGACTATCATATTATGTTGTAATATGATACTTTTAAGTGATAAAAGTTAGTTAATTGATTTATCTTCACACCTGGGAGAATTTGCAAACATGAAGGAAGGCTACTACAGTGTTAACGTCATGTGGTACAGGTGGAGTCCACCTGTACTACACGGCAACACGATCACCTCATCAAATACTTTCTCCTAGCAAAGACGGATCACATATCCGACATTCACATCAACCTCGAGCCATGAAAAACCACGCCGTAAAGGGATCTGAAGGAGGAACTTGGAGAAGGGCAAATTTTTGCTGCTTCACGGATCATTGGAGGACATCACATCACCCCTTCATCATCAGCCGCTACATCACCATCACTACTAATACCCTCATCTCTCATTCATTAGATCTTGTTGTAATTCTAGATTCAATTGTTGTTTGCACTAGATTTATCCCCATACTTTTATCCATCCGTTTGATTATGATGATGTTGTTGATCGCTTCTATGTGTGAGTAGTTTCCCTCGTTCTTGGGGATATGGAGAAACCCTAGCACTATTATAAATTCAAATAAAGATGATCTATACTTATGTCCATTGACTTATTGGTCTATGATGTTTGTATGATGTGTGTTCGATCTCTCTCTTTAGATAGTATGTGTAGTCATCCACATATCATTTGCCTTCAGGTCTGATACATTGCAAACGTATCCATAATTTTTGATGTTCCATGCTTGGTTTTATCTACTTTCTTATGTTTTGTCCACACTTTGGAGTACTTTTCATATGATTTCTTGGACTAACCTATTAACAAGAGCCATAGTGCCAGCTGCCTGTTTTCTGCTGTTTTTGGTTCCAGGAAATCAGAAAATGAATATTCTTGGAATTGGATGGGACAAAAGCCAAAGTCAGTTTTTCACCGAGGGACACACGGAGCCAGAATACGAGACGGAGAGGGGCCAGAGGGCGGCCACACCACCTGGCCATGCAGGCTAGGCCTGGCCGCGCCAAGGGGTGGTGTGGCTAGCCCAGGCACCCCCTCTGCCTCCCCTTCTGACTATAAGATGCCTCCGATACAGAAACCCTAAGTACCCGATCAAAATTCCACGAAAGAGTCTGTAGCCGCCGTCGTCTCCATCCCTAGATCGGGAGGGATCTGAAGCTCTTCCTGGCACCCTGCCGGAGAGGGGAATTCACCCTGGAGGCCTTCTTCATCATCATGCAAGCCTTCGGTGTGATGCATGAGTAGTTCATCTCTGGACTACGGGTCCATGTAGTAGCTAGATGGCTGGTTCTCCTCCTTTGTGCTATCATGTTTAGATCTTGTGAGCTATGTTCATGATCAAGATCATCTATTTGTAATTCTGCATGTTGTGTTTGCGAGGATCCGATGGATATTGAGATGCTACTTTAGATTGATTATTGATTCTATCATGTCTTTGCTATTTGTGATCTTGCATGCTTTCCGTTGTTAGTAGCTATCTTGGCCAAGTAGATGCTAGCAACTCCAAGAGTTAGTATTTATGCTCAATAGTGAGTTCATGCCTCTAGTAATCTGGGGAAGTGAGAGAAATCTCTAAGGTACTAGATGTGTTGTTGCTACTAGGGAGAAAACAACAATCCTTTGTTCATAGAATAATCATATTGTTTACTTTACACGCAATTCGTAATGCAATTATCCATTGCTTGCGACTTAATACTGGAGGGGGTTCGGATGATAACCTGAAGGTGGATTATTAGTCATAGATGCAGTTGGATGGCGGTCTATGTATAATGTTGTAATGCCCAATCAAGTCTCAAAGGAGTCAAGATGAGTAGTATATGCTTGTATGCTTTCTCGATGTTTGTCAATTTCCCCGCTGTAATTTGTTCACCCAAGATGTTATCTATCTTAAGGAGAGCCACCTCTAGTGAACTATGGACCCCGGTCCTTTCTCTTACTATCAATCTACAATCAACTGTTTACTGCTTTGTGCTTACTGTTCTGCAAACTATTACTTTCTTCCATTCGATACGTTTAATCCTTTGTTTTCAGCAAAATCGATGAGATTGACAACCTCATCGCAAGTTGGGGACAGAGTTCTGTGGTTGTGTTGTGCAGGTCTCCACGTTGCTGCTGGCACCAGTAGTGCGCCCTGCCAAAGTTCAGCTAGCTACACCTTTGGGGTGTTTCCTTGCTCCTACTGGATTGATAACCTTGGTTTCATAACTGAGGGAAAACTTACTGTTGTGCTCATCATACCTTCCGCTTGGGGTTCCCCAACGAGCTCGTTAATACACGCGTCAGCAAGTACTTTTTCTGGCACCGTTGCCGGGGTGTCAAGGACATCTTCACAAGGGGAGTCCCTCATAACCAATCTCTTTACTTTTTTGTTTTTGGTTTGCTTAGTTTATTTTGTTTTGTTCGCTTGTTTCCTTATCAAAAACACACAAAAAATAGTTTTACAAGTTTGCTTTCTTTATTAAAAACACACAAAAATGACTACTCTTGAATATACTAAGTTGTGTGACTTCATTAGCACCAACAACAATGATTTTATGAGCACACCTATTGCTCCACCTGTTCCTGAAGCTACTTTCTTTGAAATAAAACCTGCTTTACTCAATCTTGTTAGGAGAGAACAATTTTCTGGTATTGGTACTGAAGATGCTGCTGCTCATCTAAATAACTTTGTTGAACTTTGTGAGATGCAAAAGCATAGGGATATAGATGGGGATATTATTAAGCTTAAATTGTTTCCTTTCCCTTTGAGAGGAAAAGCTAAAGAATGGTTGAATTCCTTAACTAGGAATATTATTGATTCTTGGAATAAATGCAAGGATGCTTTCATTGGAAAATATTATCCTCCTGCTAAGATTATATCTATGAGAAGTGAAATAATGAAGTTTAAACAATCTGATAATGAACATGTTGCTCAAGCTTGGGAAAGAATGAAATATTTGGTAAAGAATTGTCCCACTCATGGACTGACTGCTTGGATGATTATCCAAACCTTTTATGCAGGACTGAATTATTCTTCAAGAAATCTACTAGATTCTTCTGCTGGAGGTACCTTTATGACTATTACTTTGGGTGCTGCAACAAAGCTTCTGGATAATATGATGGTTAAGTATTCTGAATGGCACACTAAGAGAGCTCCACAAGGTAAGAAGGTAAATTCTGTTGAAGAGACTTCTTCCTTGAGTGATAAAATTGATGTTATTATGTATGTGCTTGTTAATGGGAAAGCTCATATTGATCCAAATCATGTTCCCTTAGCCTCTTTGGTTGCTCAAGAAGAGCAAGTTGATCTGAACTTTGTTAGAAACAATAATTTTAGCAACAATGCCTATAGGAATAATTTTGGTAATAATAATTATAGGCCATATCCTCCCAGTAATGGTAATGCTTATGGAAATTCCTACAACAATAATAGGAGTGAACCCTCTGAACTTGAAGTTATGCTTAAAGATTTTAGTAGTAAACAAACCGCTTTCAATAAAACTATTGAGGAGAAACTCTCTAATGCTGAAAGAAATATAGCATCATTGTCTGAAGCACAATCTTCTTTGAATAAAATGGCTACTAAACCTGAAACTATTGATAATCCCTTTGCAGCCACTAATGCCATACAAGTGAGAATTGATGAAAATGTTAGGTTATTAGCTGAATTGCATGCTAAGTGGGAAAGAGAAGATGAAATTGCTAGAAACATTAGTGTTTCTACTATCACTACCACTAGTGTTGAGGCTAGTAATAGCTCTACTACTTTAGATGATAAATTTGATTTTGATCTTGATGGTTGCAACATCTCTGAAGTAATTAAGTTTCTACAAAAGCTTGCTAAAAGTCCTAATGCTAGTGCTATGAATATGGCCTTTACAAAACACATTATTGATGCTCTCATAAAAATTAAAGAAGAAAAGATGAAACATAAAGCTTCTATTCCTATAAAATAAGAAGATGGTTAGGAACCCATCATTAATATGAAAGTGAATGATTTTTATTTCAAAGCTTTATGTGATCTTGATAGTAGTGTTTCTATTATGCCTAGAAGGATTTATGATATGCTTGATTTTCCACCATTGGAAGATTGTTATTTGAAGGTCCCACTTGATGATAATGCTAAAAAGAAACTCATGGGGAGTCTTAATGATGTTCTTATTATGGTTAACGATTCCTATGTCCCCGTTCATTTCTATGTTTTGGATGTTGAATACAATGCTTCTTGTCCTATTACTTTGGGAAGACCTTTTCTTAGAACTGTTGGTGCCATCATTGATATGAAATAAGGCACCATTAAATATCAACTCCCACTCAAGAAAGGTATAGAACACTTCCCTAAAAAGAGAGAAAAGATTTCTTTTGCTTCTCCTATGAAAACAAAATTTGGTCTTAATGCTTCTTCATTCGAGAACACTTGATTCTTTCTTTGCTTCTTATGCCTAACTTAAAGGCGTTAAATAAAAGTACTTATTGGGAGATAACCCAATTGTTTTAGTTAAGTCTTGGAAGTTATTACCTCTGTAATAACCTCTCCTTATCCTTTTTATTTGCTTTTTGTGCCAAGAGTAACCTCTAATGAGAGTGAAGTAATGATTGGGAAAGTTGCTGTCCCAAAACAGATTGTTGTGCTTCACTGTAAAAATTCGTGAGAGAGCTCTGTATGTCGGATTGAGCTGTAATGTTCTGTGCTTCTGCCCCAGGTTGTTATCTAACTTTCGTTAGTTCAACACTTTTTGATTTGAGCAACAGATGGTCTTCAAACAAATTCGTCTTTACCTGCTGGTCTGGTTTGACAGATTTCTGCCATTTTCTGCATTTGCTTCTTGTTAGTTCCTTCTTGAGTTCTTTTGGGGAATTGAGCTTTTTGAGGGAAGTGCTACAGTAGCTAGGGTTCTAATGGAAGTTTATTTGGTGTTAGAACTGAACCTTGAGACTTATTTATCTTAAGTGCACTAATGTTGCTAATGAGATTGTGTGAAGTTTTGTATGAAGGAAAATTTTCAGGTGTATGGAAGGAATGAGTAATGAGATGAAGGATAGACTAAATCTCAAGCTTGGAGATGCCACGCGTGTCACCCCAAGAAATATCCAAGAAGTACAAGCATCAAAGCTTGGGGATGCCCAAGGCATCCCCTTCTTCATCAATAAAAATTCCAGGTTTCTTCCAAACGCTTCATTTTTATTGTTTCGTGCACAATTGTGTTTTTTCTTGGAGCGTCTTCTTTTTCTTTTTTGTTTTGGTTTTTTGTTTGCTTGGTTTTCTTAGTTTTCTAAATAAATTGGTTGGACCCCCTCTTTCATACATTGGTTTGCAAATAGTTTGGTTTGGTTTGGAAAAGAGTAGGAAAGTTTATGCTTATGTGGTAAAAAGAGCTCGTATATTGAGAAAAAAAGAGTCCTATATTGAGAAAAAAAGATTCCTATATTGAGAAAAAAAGAGAAAGGAAAAAAAAGATACTATGAAAAGAGGAAAGAGAGAAAAAAGCACCATATTCCCATGGTAAATAAGAAGAATGCTGAGATGCTCGTTGTCTGCTTGCCTTGTCATTTTGATATGGGGATTCTTCCGTATCATCGGGCAAGGGGTACCCTCTCTAGTGGTTCTCTATGATACACATGTACTTACGATGACAAGAACTTACCGGTGACTAAACTTGAGTAGCATGAGGAGCGGCCCTCGTATACAAGGGACATGAGATTTCTAACTTATACTTCGTCAAGCATGTACACCATAGTTTGTTCACTTTAACCTTAATCACTTCAAGATGCTTATGATAGGGGCAATGAGAGCTGAAAGCTATAAGTACCATAATTTTTGGAAGCTCTTTATGAGACTTGAATCCCTACTTGCTTTTAGAAAAGGCTTTTCTTCCACCATTATATTGAGTCTCCATCTTCTATCTTTATGCACTTACTTTGAGAGCAAAGTGGCCATTCTTAGTTCTATGTGCATTGTCCCAAGACTAGTTGATTGATGCATACTTTGATATTGCTTGTTTTAAACTATTGTATCTAGTCACTCTTATGAACTTTGAAAGTGTCCTATGCATTTATATTTGCTACTCTATTGAGGGACAAGCTTAATACTACTATGCTATGTTTTGTTTATGTGAAACAAACAAACGTCCTACAAAGCATTGTTATTCATGAATCTTTTGTTTGTGCCTTTTCATGTTGCATCATAGTTTCTTTGCTTATTGCTAGAACTTTGTCTTTCATGTTATGATTGAAGTACGATCCCAGCTTTGAATGTTTTGCAAATACTTTGATCAAGTCTTTGATGGTGCATGTCACCTCAAAAATTATTCTTTCTTTTTATCACTTACCTACTCGAGGACGAGCAGGAGTTAAGCTTGGGGATGTTGATACATTGCAAATGTATCTATAATTTTTGATGTTCCATGCTTGGTTTTATCCACTTTCTTGTGTTTTGTTCCAACTTTGGAGTACTATTCATATGATTTCTTGGACTAACCTATTAACAAGAGCCAAAGTGCCAGCTGCCTGTTTTCTGCTGTTGTTGGTTCCAGGAAAGTCAGAAAATGAATATTCTCGTAATTGGACGGGATAAAAGCCAAAGTGCCTATTTTCCGGAAGTGATCAAGTGCCAGAATACGAGACGGAGAAGGGCCAGGGAGCCACCACACCACCTAGCTACGCGGCCAGGCCTGACGCGCGCCAGGGGGTGGTGTGGCCACTCCCGGCACCCCCTCGGCCTCTCCTTCCGCCTATATATTGCCCTCGGGACGAAAACCCTAAGTACCCGATCAAAAATTCACGAAAGAGTCTGTAGATGCCGTCATCTCCATCCCTAGATCGGGAGGGATCTGAAGCTCTTCCCGGCACCCTGCCGGAGAGGGGAATTCACCCTGGAGGCCTTCTTCATCACCACGCAAGCCTTCGGTGTGATGCGTGAGTAGTTCATCCTTGGACTACAGATCCATGTAGTAGCTAGATGGCTGGTTATCCTCCTTTGTGCTTTCATGTTTAGATCTTATGAGCTCCGTTCATGATCAAGATCATCTATTTGTAATTCTGCATATTGTGTTTGCGGGGATCCGATGGATATTGAGATGCTATTTTATATTTATTATTGATTCTATCATGTCTTTGTTATTTGCGATCTTGCATGCTTTCCGTTGTTAGTAGCTATCTTGGCCAAGTAGATGCTAGCAACTCCAAGAGTTAGTATTTATGCTCGATAATGGGTTCATGCCTCTGGTAATGTAGGGAAGTGACAGAAATCTCTAAGGTACTAGATGTGATGCTACTAGGGAGAAAACAACAATCCTTTGTTCATAGAACAATCGTATTGTTTACTTTACACGCAGTTCGTAAAGCAATAATCTGTTGCTTGCAACTTAATACTGGAGGGGGTTCGGATGATAACCTGAAGGTGGATTATTAGTCATAGATGAAGTTGGATGGCGGTCTATGTATTATGTTGTAATGCCCAATCAAGTCTCAGAGGAGTCAAGATGATTAGTATATGCACGTATTGCTTTCTCGGTGTTTGTCAATTGCCCCGCTGTAATTTGTTCACCCAGCATGTTATCTATCTTAAGGAGAGCCACCTCTAGTGAACTATGGATCCCGGTCCTTTTTCTTTACATACAATCTACAACTGTTTACTGCTTTGTGTTTACTTTCTGCAAACTTTTACTTCTTTCCATTCGATACGTTTAATCCTTTGTTTTCCACAAAACACGGTGAGATTGACAACCTCATCGCAAGTTGGGGACAAAGTTCTGTGGTTGTGTTGTGCAGGTCTGCACATTGCTACTAGCACCGGTAGTGCGCCCTGCCAAAGCTCAGCTAGTAACACCTTTGGGGTGTTTCCTTGCTCCTACTGGTTCGATTAAACCTTGGTTTCATAACTGAGGGAAAACTTACTGTTGTGATCATCATACCTTCCTCTTGGGGTTCCCAACGAGCTCTACGTCGAAAGTCGAGCGCATCAACGAGTCAGCAGGGTCTAAAGAAGAGGGTGAAATCCTTTGGACGTGTTTGGAAGTGTGCCCAGAGCTATTGTGACTATAACCATCGGCTAGCAACCTACACGGTCAGAGGAGGATTAAAGAGGGATTCCCTAAGCTAATTGTGATATCCACGAGGAGACCCTTAATTGCGGTGATCTTTATGGGTGACTGCTCTCAGACATTGCGATGGTTATTTAGAGATGACCTCATTCTTGGCTCAACAAAGTGACTTCCTACGACCTTGTAGTGAACATCTTATTATGGAGCTCTCTCCACACATATCATGACTCAAGAAATAAGTTATCCTATTAATTTTAACATGCTAGTGGTATATCCTACATCCCTGAGAGCGCTTTAGCCCTATTGAGTTCAACCACTTTTCCAAATGCTTTTGTCAGTCGCCTTATTTTACTTTATTTAATTACTTTCCTGCATTAAACCAAAAATCTTTCAAACACCCTTTACCTGAAATCAAAGGCGGCTTACAAATATCCTTTGGTAGACAGTGATGAGGGGCATAAAGACCTTAACCAAATAGCTCTCTATGGTTTGATACTTTTATTTCAAAACTAGCTACAATCGATCTATGCACTTCCAGTCATCAAGCTATTTTCTAGCACTATTACTAGGGAGCTAAGCACTTTTGGTCTTTGTACTTACTCCCTCTGTTTCAAAATATAACATGTTTTAGCTTTGTGAATGAAGTGTATCTAGACCCCTTTTAGTGTGTAGGTTCTATTGGGCATATACTTTCTAGGTATACCCACTATACCTCGCTGACCAGGGTGGCCCACTTAGGGTTAGAGCTTTGCTTCATGGGCGGCCCAGTCAGGGAGAGAAGACGGAGGTCCATCCGGCTACGGGAAGGCCCAGAAGACTTACCGACTTAGGCCTGTTTAGTCAATTATAGTCCAAGATGTACTTTGTAACCGACTTTGTGTCATAGCCAGATAGGTCTCTCTTGTAACCCTAGGCCAGATATCTATATAAGCCATCATATGGACCAACCTTTAGGGCACCCACAATCTACAACCTCAACTCGCACATGCGAACCTCTCTTTTAATCTGTACTTCTAGCTCTACCCTATTACTGGATTACTAGCAGGAGTAGGATCCGTCCAAAGCCAGTGGATTCGAACCTGGGTAAAGCTTGTGTGCTCACCGTCCCAGAATACCGTTGCCTTACACCCCCTTTCTCCACACGCCTCGAGGACCCCTGATACGTCCAAAATGTATCTACTTTCCTAAACACTTTTGCTATTGTTTCTCCTCTAAACTTGTGTGATTTGGATGCAACTAATGCGGACTGACGCTATTTTCAGCAAAATTGCCTTGGTGTCTACTTTTTGTGTAGAAAATCAACTATAAGGAAAAATCCCGGAAAATATGCCAAAAGTCCTATTTCACGCGAAGACTCCAGGAGCCAGAATACGAGACGGAGGAGAGCCCTGGGGTGGCCACACCACCTGGTGGCGCGGGCAAGGCCAGGCCGCACCAGGGGGTGGTGTGGGCCCCCCAGGCACCCTCTCGGTCTCTCTCTTCGCCTATAAGGAGCCTTCTGACCTAAAAACTCCGGGGGGTTCGACGTTTTTCCAGAAGGAGTTCCGCTCTGCTGCCACCACGAGATTCCACGAAACAGCACCAGAAACTCCGTTCTGGCACCCTGCCGGGACGGGGAATTGGAGGAGATCATCGCCATCATCATCACCATCGCTTATCCATCGACCATCCATGTTTCCCCCATCTATGAGTGAGTAATCCCCCGCTGTAGGCTATTTAGATGGTAGGGATTGGATGAGATCGTTCATGTAATGGCATCAAATTGTTAGGGCATGGTGCCTAGTATCTTTTATTAGTGCTTTATGACTTTGTTGCGACTTGTTGTGCTTAATGCTTGTCACTAGGGCCTGAGTGCCATGATTTCAGATCTGAACTTATTATTGATTCATCATGATAGTATTGTTTTTGGTCTTATCTGCAAGTTGTATACACACGTTGTTGTCCGGAACCTATGGCCCCGAAGTGACAAAAATCGGGATAACCGGAAGGGAAAGGCTTTGATGTGAGGATCACATGTGTTCACGGAGTGTTAATGCTTTGCTCCGGTGCTCTATTAAAAGGAGCACCTTAATTGCCAGTAGTTCCCTAGAGGCCCCGCTACAAACGGGCTGGCAGGACAAAAGATGTTGTGCAATTTCTCATTGCGAGCACGTATGACTATATGTGGAACACATGCCTAGGATTGTCTAGTACTTGGGTGCTTTATCTTATTTATCTGCAATTGCCCTATGTTCTGATTGCTATGTGAATTGTCTTGTCCATGCAACGCCCGTCCATCCATCCCTATGCCTACCGCACTCGAATCCCACTGTTTACTGTTTTCGTTACTACTGTCTTTGCTTTGCTACTGCTGTTACTTTGCTATTCCTACTACAAAACTGTTGCTAGTGATAAACTGCTGTGAGCAAGATTGTTTCCAGGTGCAGCTGAATTGACAACTCAGTTGTTAAGGCTGATAAATATTCTTTGGCTCCCCTTGTGTCGAATCAATAAATTGGGTTTAACTTCCCTCGAAAATACTGCGAGACACCCCCTATACTTGTGGGTCATCAAGACTATTTTCTGGCGCCGTTGCCGGGGAGCATAGCTTTATTTATCAAGTTCACTTGGATTCTCTATTGTTCGCTGCTATCTATCCATCATGGGTAAGTATCATGATGGCAAGGTTCCTATTTTACCATCCACTACAAGAAGAGGTACGGTTCTGAACACCTCTACTGCTCTTGATTCACCGTCTGTTTTGAGTAAGTTCCTTACACCACCACATACACATGCTACACACATTGCTACTACTGCTGAATCTGAAACTTCTGATACTTATGATGCTGCTTCTACTGTGCTTGATAAGAGTGGTTCATTAGGTCGTTTCCTAGATGCTACGATTGCTAGAACTATAGCTGAAAATACCGAAACTCCTAATGAAAACACTACCACACCCGTTAGCTCACCTGTGTCTAGTGAGAGTTATGATACTGAAGAAGATTATGTTGAGATGACCGATGAGTTTATTGAAGAATGTAAGAACACCCATGATAGGAGCGCTGCTAAGAGTCTCCTTGAGAGGCGTACTATTAAACCCAAATTATCTCTTGATGCTAAGTTTGCTGCTTCTCCCATAAATATTATAGATGAAGATTATGATTTCTCTCTCGATCTATCTTACATAGCTATCGTCGAGAAAGAACCTTTTTGTGGGACTAAGAATGAAAGTCCGGTAGCACATATTAATGAACTTTCTACCATGAGTGGCTTGTTTTCTGATGATATTAAGATGCGTATTTATTTTGTTGCTAAGATTTTTCCTTTTTCACTAAAAGGAGAAGCTAAAACGTGGTTTAGTAATTTACCTCCTGGATCTATTGATAGCCCTGAGTGCTTGATTAGTACTTTCCTGCAGAAATATTTTCCTCCCAGTGCTAGACATGCTATTTTGCAGGAACTTTTTGATTTTAAACAGGGAGAAAAGAGGTATTGCCCGAGTCTTGGGCAAGGTTTTGTGCTTTGATTCATGCACAAGATGGAAGTCCATTACCTAAGAATGAACTTCTTGATATATTTTATAATGGACTAACCGAGGAATCTAGGACATACCTAGATAGTTGCGCTGATTGTGTTTTCAGGAATAGGACTCCTAAGGAAGCTGAGGAATTAATGGCTAAAATAAGCACGAATTATGAAGATTGGACTCCTCCTAAACAAGCTATACCTGAAGTAACTGTACCTGAACCATCTATTCCTGTGCCTATTCCAACATCAAAGAAAAGGGGAGTTATTGAATTAAATGATGAAGTGATGAAGGAAGCTAAGAAATGTCTTAAGGAGAAGGGAATTAAAGCTGCAGATGTCAAGATTTTACCTCCTATAGAAGAATTATGTAAGCCTATTCCCTACTCATCCACTATTGAGGTACACTCTCTCCAACACTTTGATGAAGGTGATATCCCTTATGCTAAACCTCCTGATCAATGCTTAGAAGAATTTGAGATCTTTATTATTAAGCAAGATAACTTTAATAAAAGGGTACGAAATCATCTAATGGAAAACACTAGAGCTATTGTTGAGTTGAAAGATATTGTAGAAAGAACCTCTAATGATGTTAAAATGATTGATAAACACTTTCAAATGGTTCAAACTCAAATAGATCAACTCGTTAAAGTGCAAAACGACTTGCTAGTCAATGCTACTAAAGAAAAACATGCTTATGAAATTAGAACTAGAAGTGGTGCTGCTACCCAGGATCCTCTATATCCTGAGGGGCATCCCAAAAGAATTGAGCAGGATGCTCAACAAGCTGAAAATAGTGGTTCTACTCGTAAGAAAAGGAAAAAGAAACATAAAACTAGTGTAGAACCCTCTGAACCTGCTATAGATCCTAATAGTATATCTATCTCTGATGCTAAAACTGAAAGTGGTAATGAAGAAAATGAAGTTCCTAATGAAGAAAAAGTTGAAGAAGAACCTGAAAACCACACTAAGAATACTAAATACACCAAAGAGGATTTTATTTCTAAGAAACATGGTAGTGAAAGAGAACCTTGGGTCCAAAAACCTATGCCTTTCCCTGATAAGAAACACAAGTCAAAGGAAGATGAACACTATAATAAGTTTTGTGAGTGGATGAAGCCTTTATTCTTGCAAATTCGTTTGACTGATGCTATTAAATTGCCTCCTTACTCAAAGTATATGAAGGACATTGTCTCGAATAAAAGGAAGATCCCTAATGAAGAAATTTCTACTTTGCTTGCTAATTATTCCTTTAATGGTAAGGTTCCTAAGAAACTTGGAGACCCAGGGATTCCAACTATCCCTTGCTCTATTAAGAACAGTTATGTTAGAACTGCTTTGTGTGATTTGGGAGCTGGAGTTAGTGTTATGCCTTTCTCTCTCTATAAGAGGATTCAACTAGAAAAATTGATACCAACTGATATATCTTTGCAAATGGCTGATAAATCTACCACTATTCCTGTGGGTACATGTGAGGATGTACCTGTTCAGGTGGCTCATAATTGCTTGATATTAACTGATTTTGTTGTGCTTGAAATGCCTGAAGATGATAATATGTCTATTATTCTTGGGAGACCTTTTCTTAATAGTGTAGGAGCTGTTATTAATTGTAATCAAGGAAAGGTGACCTTCAATGTTAATGGCAAGGAACATACTGTCTATTTCCCCAAGAAGATTGAAATGACTTATGGTTTGAATTCAATTGAACATGTTGAAGGCATTCAAGTTGGAGAAATATATTGTCCCATACCAAGAGAAAAAATTGAAACTATTATGATTGGGACCATTGCTATCAAGGTTGAGGTAACATAATCATTAGTGGAGTACAAAGTTTTGTCTCATAATGCAATTGTGTTGGTAGCAAGACTTGATCAACCTTGCTAACAAAAGGATTTCATTGAACAAAACAATGTTTTCATTATGATTATCTCCGTTTATTTCTATCTTTTGCATCTTAGTTTTTGTTTTTGTTTAGTTTTGTTTGTGTTGTTAGTTGCGTGCATGCTAGAACTTCTGTAGTTCTAGCCTTGTTTTGTCCTTGCATCATGTTTCTAAAAGAAAAAAAATCTGTCTGTCAGAAAAATCATTCTTCTATTTCTGAAAATTGCCCAAACATAAAGTGTCTCGAAAAATTCCAGAAAATTCATATTAAATTTTTACGTGAAAAAAGAGGCAGAGGAGTACATGGTAGGTACCAGGGGGCCCACTAGGCTGGCACACCATGTGGTGGCGCGGCCAGCCCTGGGTGGCGCCATGCCCTGGTGTGGGCCACCCTTGGCCCCCCACTACTTCTCTCACCTGCCACTTTCCTCTCTCTCCCGAGTAAGCTCCAGTTCATAGCTCAAAATCGCGTTCTTTCTATGCTTGCTCTTGATTTCTTCGATCTCCTTGCTCAGCCCATCTTTCTTGCTGAAATTTGGGGCATTTGTTCCCTGGTATGTGACTCCTCCCCTTGTCCAAGTAGATTTGTGTTTGGTAGATTTTATGTTGAGTATTTTGCTGCTGTAGGTGACTGGTTATGAGAGCTTGTAAGCTTGTTTGATGCTTAGAGATATAGTTTTGATGCATGTTTAGGCCTCTTGCAAGTCCCTGTGAGTAGAATCCTTCATTATATTTACTTTGCAATCACTTGTTTAATAGGTGTTTAAATTTTAGAATACCAAGCATGAACAACCATACTTTTGGAGAGATATTTGAGAGTGATGCACCTAGGAGGTCGAGGCCCTCAAGGACAGCCTCTCAGGCTAGGCCATCATACAATGAATACCTCATTGCAACAAGCATTGGCAGTGAAAGGGATGATGGAGACGCTCACCCATCTTCTTTTCCTTGTTTTACTTTCTTGCAAGCTGCAGGTATTCTTGATGATTTCTTGCTACTGATTGAGAGGGTTGGTTTGACCTCTTATATGCAAGATGAGAGTGCGCAATATGCTATGCTCACCAAAACTTTTGTTGAGAGCTTCTCATTTACTAACACACCCTATCAATCTACTGTCTCTTTTAAAATCTACGATATGCCCTTCACCATGCCTTTGGAGAGATTTTGCAGTATTGTAGGTGTGCGTATGACGGGGACCGTGAAGAAAATTCAAGGGCGACCCACTGATTTGTTGGAGCTTTACCGAGGGGTGACCAATGATGATGACCACGTGGCGCAGCGTGGAAAGATAAGAAATATTCAACTCCCTGCTCTTAGATACTTTGCATACTATCTTGCCACTAGTGTATTGGGTAGGGAGAACACTAGTAATATCTCTAACTATCACTTAGCTTTCCTTGCTACTGCGCTTAACAATGATACTCGGTACAATCTTGGCTCGCTTATTGCTCGCCGCCTAGCTGCTAGGGGGCCTATCTATGGGGGCATCATTGCCTCGCGTGTAGTTAATGCATTAGGTCTTTCAGTGGATCCCGATGATGCTATGCTGGGACCACAGAGGCTTGACCTTGTTGCCATGAAAACTCATCACTTTGTCACTGCTACCTCTGATTTGAACAATCTAGTATATAGGATGCTTTTCACTGACGGGGATGAAAGGGAGATCCTTTTTCCACAGCCTGCTTTGTTTAGTGTTCACAGGAGACCCTGGTCGCGCTCCAAGGAGGAGGTGGACGAGCAGCTTCGCTTGCTGGGTTTCCACGAGCAGGACCAGGAGGATGTGCCCTCCTACAATTACTCTGTGCACTACGGAGGGACTTACTCGAGCTCGCATCAGGATGAGGGTACCTCCTCGTCATACCACGGTGACACTTCATCCTGGCCAGCTTGGGATTAATACCCACTTAGGCCAAAAGCCTAAGCTTGGGGGGAGGGATGCCGACACCACACTCATCTTCATATCATGTTTCGTCGGTACTTTGTATATTCATGTTTTTGTTCTCTTTTTAGTTTTCGTTCTTCTTTGCTTTTGCTTTCTAAAAACACAAAAGACCAAAAATATTTCTGTTGTTTCTCTTTGGTTTGCTTCTTCTTTTTGCCTTGGTTTGCTTTTCCCTTTTTGCTTTGTTTGAACTACTCGAAAAACCCAAAAAGATTTTGCTTTGCTTGTTTTTCCCTTTTGGTTCTTGTTTAAAAATCGAAAACACCAAAAATATTTGTCGTTCTTCTTTGGTTTTTGCGAGTTTGCTTTAGGCTTCGGCAATCCTCAGTGGATATTGGTTTCATCTTATTATTCAAGCCACACAAGTGAAGAGCAATAATGAGGATCAATGACAACTTGAGGTGTGGTAAGAGTCTGGTAACGAACTCTATTTGTTTTCATTTTTGTACATATACTCATCACTGTGGGCATGCTTAGTCCGTTCATGAAGAGTGTATGTTTTCTTTGGATGCTTAGTAGTTCTTGCTTTCTTATGATCAGCTCCAGCTCGCTAATAGTTTGTAGCATGTCTTATGAATGTTTGCTTGCATTGCTCTATTCATAAATTGGTATGACACCATGGTATCCTCCTCTGAATGTTTCATTTCATTGACTTGGCACATGCTCACGCATGCACATGACTGTAATAATCAGTTAAGCCTCGATGAATTATTTTTCCTTGAGGATCTTGAATCACTTTCATGCCATGAGTAGTCCTGTTTTGTTGCAAGCATGATAATGATAGCTATTGCTCTCTCGTTTGTCGCTCCCATACTATTGCTAGCCTTCACTTTTTTTGAGTATGTTTTACTCAAGTTTCCAACTCCCTAAACCAAATATTTCCAAAGTGTCCACCATACCTACCCATTAGCATCATTTGCTACCTCCGTGCATATTCAATATGCCTTGTTTTCTTCCGAATAAAATGTTTGCTTGTAATGAGAAAGTTAGTTAGTAAAGCTCTCACGAACTTGATGACACACTTTATTTTCTTGCACTTAATAAGCCTGAACCAGTGCGTCCTTCTTTGTTGTGCATATGCTTGCGCTTTATGAGTTGAAGTTAGCAGGACCATGTATCATGGGGACCGCTTTCAACACTTCATAGGTACTTTGTACCTATCTGATATCATGTTCTTTTACTTATGGATCCCGGTGGTGTGAAATAAAAGTGGAACTTGTAAGATCATGGAGTTTGTATGTATGTTAGAGAAACGCCTAGGCCGCTAGCCTAAGCCATGCCTAATCATGGTGGAAAATTGCAGCATAACCATAATGAGCATTCTATGAAGCATCCTCAATAAAAATCTATGCACATAGTAAATAAAAAGATCGTTGAGATGCTCATTGTCTGCTTGCCTTGTATTTTGATCATGGGATAGCTCCCGTGTCATGTGCAAGGGGTACCCCGTTGGCGGTTCTCTATGATACGTATATACTTACAATGACAAGAGCTTACTTGTGACTGAAGTTGAGTAGCATGAGGATCGGTCTTCGTAAGTAAGGGGCATGAGACTTCGATTTATAACTTGTCAAGCATATCCTCTTAGTTGTCTCACTTTCACCTTAACCACATTGAAGATGCTTATGATAGGGCAATGAGAGCTCAAAGCTAACGAGTACCGTACTTTTAGCATTTGGAAGCCTTTCAAATTATTCAAAACCTTTTCTTCTACTTGTTGAGTCTCCACATATTCTTTGAGCACCTTCTTGAGAGCATAGTTGTCATTCTTTGTGTTTGTCCCATTACTTGATTATTTGTGTTATGACTTTGATGCTTCTATCCTTGATATCTTTACTTCTAGTCATCACTTGAACTTCAGAGGTGCCTTGGCATTCATAATCAAAGGCAAGCGAGATACCACTCTATCATACCTTTTATGAGCATGGTAATGTTGCTTATGATTATGCTTCTTGCTACTTATTATCCTTGAGTTGGAATCTCTTCATAGCTTGCAATGACTATTAAGTAGACTCAGTTGCATACTCTTTATTATGAATTTTCTAGGTAGTTGATCACATTGCTAAGAATATTTACATCATATGAAGCAAATGTGTTCGTGAAAGTCCTTTTATCGCACTCAGTTTTCAACTGAATTGCTTGAGGACAAGCAATAAGCTAAGCTTGGGGGGAGTTGATACGTCCAAAACGTATCTACTTTCCCGAACACTTTTGCTATTGTTTCTCCTCTAAACTTGTGTGATTTGGATGCAACTAATGCGGACTGACGCTATTTTCAGCAGAATTGCCTTGGTGTCTACTTTTTGTGCAGAAAATCAACTATCAGGAAAAATCCTGGAAAATATGCCAAAAATCCTATTTCACCCGAAGACTCTAGGAGCCAGAATATGAGACGGAGGAGAGACCTGGGGTGGCCACACCACCTGGTGGCGCGGGCCAGGCCAGGCCACGCCAGGGGGTGGTGTGGGCCCCCCAGGTACCCCCTCGGTCTCTCTCTTCGCCTATAAGGAGCCTTCTGACCTAAAAACTCCAGGGGGGGGTCGACGTTTTTCCAGAAGGAGTTCCGCTCTGCCGCCACCACGAGATTCCACGAAACAGCACTAGAAACTCCGTTCTGGTACCCTGCCGGGACGGGGAATTGGAGGATATCATCGCCATCATCATCACCATCGCTTATCCATCGACCATCCATGTTTCCCCCATCTATGAGTGAGTAATCCCCCGCTGTAGGCTATCTAGATGGTAGGGATTGGATGAGATCGTTCATGTAATGGCATCAGATTGTTAGGGCATGGTGCCTAGTATCTTTTATTAGTGCTTTATGACTTTGTTGCGACTTGTTGTGCTTAATGCTTGTCACTAGGGCCTGAGTGCCATGATTTCAGATCTGAACTTATTATTGATTCATCATGATAGTATTGTTTTTGGTCTTATCTGCAAGTTGTATACACACGTTGTTGTCCGGAACCTATGGCCCCGAAGTGACAGAAATCGGGATAACCGGAAGGGAAAGGCTTTGATGTGAGGATCACATGTGTTCACGGAGTGTTAATGCTTTGCTTCGGTGCTCTATTAAAAGGAGCACCTTAATTGCCAGTAGTTCCCTAGAGGCCCCGCTACAAACGGGCTGGCAGGACAAAAGATGTTGTGCAATTTCTCATTGCGAGCACGTATGACTATATGTGGAACACATGCCTAGGATTGTCTAGTACTTGGGTGCTTTATCTTATTTATCTGCAATTGCCCTATGTTCTGATTGCTATGTGAATTGTCTTGTCCATGCAACGCCCGTCCATCCATCCCTATGCCTACCGCACTCGAATCCCACTGTTTACTGCTTTCGTTACTACTGTCTTTGCTTTGCTACTGTTGTTACTTTGCTATTCCTACTACAAAACTGTTGCTACTGACAAACTGCTGTGAGCAAGATTGTTTCCAGGTGCAGCTGAATTGACAACTTAGTTGTTAAGGCTGATAAATATTCTTTGGCTCCCCTTGTGTTGAATCAATAAATTGGGTTTAACTTCCCTCGAAAATACTGTGATACACCCCCTATACTTGTGGGTCATCAACCCCCCTCTCGGCGTACATGTCTTCAATTCGACAACAATTGGCGCCCATCATGGGGTAGGTGAGTTTCAGATCTTCGTTCCGGGCGGAATCTGCGCGAATCGGAATCGGCGAGACAATCGCCATCGGCCGAGTCCTCTATGCCATCGACAACCCTCTTGTCCTTCTCGATGAGACTTGGATTCTAGCTAGGGAACCTGTGACCACCTACACCATCATGTCTTTTGGCAAGATCAATGTTTACCTCGATTTCGATGAACCCGCCCCACCCACCCCAGCAGTGATGATAGAGGGAGAAGAAATTTCTGGATCTGCTTTGTCTGCGGAAGTGTCAGAATTCCGGGTCTCAGAAAACCCCAATCCCAACCAGCCTGCACCTAAAGCGGAGATAGTGGAGAAGATCAGATCTGAAGAGGATCTCCCAAAGGAGGTTAAACCTATGGTAGATCTCCCCAGGGAGGTCGAATCTCAGGAGGATCTCCCCAAAGAGGTTGAATCTCGGGAAGATCAAAGCAGTAACAACTCTAGATCCGGCTCTACCAACACCGGAGCGGGAAAGTCACTTTTGAGGCACATGTTGAGGCGTATGACTGCTGGCTGTGAAATACCACCTCTTTTAGCCATATCAAATGTGCCATTCATCGCTCATATCATGTTTCTTCTAGCTATAGCTATGCCTTATATGCATGACTTCTAGTTCTCATTTACTTTCATACAAGCTTTGCACATCTAGTAGTTTAGGTAGAATTTTAGCACTTTCCTTTTCTATGACATGTGTGTAGGTGTTGGTGAAGATTATGGATAAAAAGGAACAAAGAGGGCATAGTATGGAGGAGCTGCAGGGACCAGACTTAGCCATTTGAGGGGTTGGAAAAGTGATTTTTTCCAACTTCTCAAAATAAATATCCAAGACCATGGAGTTGTACCCCTCGACGATACGAACTCAACGAGCCCAAGAACACCCAAAACAGAGTTCATATGAAGAAATGGTGGCCAAAATGCTAAAAGAGTACTCGTGGTTTGACGAGAAACTATACGACCGGAAGCACTTTTCTGGCCATATAGTTGCGCCAGTATGGTTGTGAAAAAGGTCGCAAACGACGGGATTTCACCCTAGAGAAGCCCCAGAACCTTCTCTAAGTCATATGACGGTATTGGGCGAACCCTAGGGCACCCCCAATGCCTATATAAAGGAGGGATGACCCAAGAGAGAGCCATCAAGCCATATCCTCCACCACGGCGGAGCCCTATCCTCGTGCCACCGCCATAGCTGCCTCCAATCAGATCTACACCATCATCATCACACAAGAGGAAAAGGGACTAGGATCTTGAAGGCCTCCATATCAATCTACATCGTCATCTTCATTAACAATGTCTCCATCACCGATCCCCTTTGGTTACTTGTTGTAATTCTAGATTGAATCTTGGATTTGCACTTGTTTTCAATTGTATCATTATACTTCATCCATATTATATCCATGATGTGGATTGCCTTCATGTGTGAGTAGTTTCCTTTGTTCTTAGCGAGATGGAGAAACCCTAGTATGCGATTGAATTGAGATAAAGATTATTATGTGATATTGTTCATTATGTGTCTGTGCTAATTGTCTTCATCTTGATGTTGGAAGTTGTGCACCTCCTTAATATTTGTCTCTTATGGGGACATGATGAAGGGGATTACTTATTGGTAGACGGGAGGATAAGAGCACTTACTGTGACTATAAAGCTGTTGCCATTCTTTACGTACTAACTTGGGGAAGCAAGGAGAACTCATTAAGCCATGTCCATGCCACAGGAGAAATCCCTTAATAGCGGGATAATACGATTGATGTCGTTTATCTGTCGGCTATGGTTATGAAGGATGATGTGAGCAGTGGTTGCTTCCTATTCGTCCATATATGGAGCTCCTCCCACACATATCATAAATGGTGTTATTCATTATAATAATTTTGATCACTCTTTCTAATTACTAGCGGTGGATCCACTACTCCCTGGGAACTCTTTCCATCATCTTGCAGACTTTCGTAATCATACTTGCATGCTCTTGTTTACTTACAGCTTTAGTCTACTTATTGTTCTCTTATTTGAAAACCCAAAAATATCTTTCACACAAAAATCGCATTTTATCTTGTTACTTAGAACGTTATTTAGCATTACTATTTTAGTATTTAGTTCAAAGAGTTATTACACTTCAGACTCCTGCTCCCTATGGGATCGATATCTTTATTTTGAAACTATCTACAAACGATCTGTGCACTTGCAGTCATCAAGCTATTTTTGGCACCGTCACCGGGGAGCTAAGCGTTGTAGGTCTTTTAGCTTTTGTTTATTTATTTTAGTTTTGCTAGATTTTTTTTAAGCTTTTTTTATTTGCTGCATTTGTATTTTTTCTTTTTACTACAAACCAAAAATCCATAAAAATATTTGTTACTAATCATGTCTTCCGAGATGACTACCTTCCAACAGATGAAATCTATAATGGAGGAGTCAAAGGGAAGGACTTTGGGAGATATTCTTAAAAGGCAAGGCGTATTAAAAGAATGGTTGACTTGGGTGGACAAGTATTCATCCACATTATGTGCCTCTTATCAATTATGTTGTGATTATTGCAGATCTCCAGATCACCTCAATTATCAATGTAAGTATAATTATTTTGATACCGAGCTAGTAGACTATAATGAGTTTAAATGCCTTGCTAGGGAGGACACATTACAATTTGTGCTTTTTACGGGTTGCAAAGATTTGTTATTTCGTTTAAAAGATATACATGTAGAAAGTAAACCACTCGATATGATCTATAAAGAAGTTCACCCTATATTCTGCTATTGCCAAGATAACTTCCATGATAATGAATTTATTGTTGGGCGGATTAAATCTTCCATGGAAGAATCTAACCTTTTTGCAGGGTGCTCCAAAAGATAATGTGGAGGGAACTCCACTCAAAGAGCCTCCACCTAAACCACCAGAACATGTTGTTAATAAAAAGGTGGCACTTGATGTTGCACCCTCTCAATTAGTGGAAGTTCAGCCCGAAGGTAAGACTATCGCTGAGCTACTCGCAAATTATCTTAGTAAGAATGAAAAGGAGCAACTTGATCAACCACTTGAATCTCCTACTTCTGAAAATAACTTTCCACACACAAATAGTATGCAGGGAAATGATACCTCATTATCTAGTAATGATTTCTATAAGACCCAAAATTGTGATGATTATTTTGAGGAGGATTCGTGCCTAGATAGTGATTTTGGAGACTTTGGTGAGGGACTAAAAGATGAATCTTTCTATGAATATTGTGATGCTATTAACATGGGACAGGAATCCTCATTGGAAGAGAAGGATGAGTATTTTTAAGAACAAGTGGGCAATATGACGGTAAGAGA
The DNA here is from genome assembly GCA_910589775.1 of Avena eriantha. NCBI lineage: Eukaryota > Viridiplantae > Streptophyta > Magnoliopsida > Poales > Poaceae > Avena > Avena eriantha. The sequence goes on along the minus strand of OU342746.1, from coordinate 206,930,520 downwards.
AATGTATTCCCAAATAGTGGAATATGCTAAAATTTAATTTCTTCAGATATGATAGACAATCCAATAATATGTCCTCAATGATGAAACTTGGGAACTACTTTTGTTTTCAATGCTCTGATACCTTTAATCAATCTTCAGTGTCTTATAATAATGGTGATGTTACTAGTGAAGTATTAGAGTATATTATCTTTGAAGGTGCCCATGAGTTGATAATACATGTCATATCACGTATTAATAGTGAAGATAGTGCTCACATAAAAACAGCTTATGAAATCCTGCAACGTATTTCTTGGTATTCTCATGAAGGTTTTAGTGAGAATACACTTATTATGAGGAGTAAGGCATGGAGAAAACCCGTAGCGCACAAAGTTACTTGTTTGCAGGAAATCGAAAGTAGTGTTCATTGGTGTTCCCAAGAAGAGGATGAACACGAAGAAGAACCACTAATCCTTGAGGATATGTAACTAATGGACATGTGGGAGCAGGTGGATTACTGTTCTAGTAATTTGTCAAATTTATTCGAAGGGATGAGGCAACATAATGGTAAGCCTAACAATCTTTATGATTATGAATGCATTCCTCTCTTTAAAGAATTTTTATCAACCAATACTCACATAAACGATAATAATGTAAAACCCTTGGAATACATAGTTTATGAAGGGTCTCATGAGCTGCTTAGGAAAATTGGTATTATTATGAAAAGTAGCGATAATGAGGATTTAGCAAGGTATCATAATATTATGGATTATATTGTCAATTATTGTCAACGACATTTTAGTGGGAATGCACTTATGATAAAGAGTAAGGAGCTATGTAAAACAATAGTTCCTAGAACTAACATTTTGCAGGAACCACTGGATAACGAGGAGGAACATCAAAAAGGTGAGGTTGAAAACAAACAACATTATACTAATAAGAACTTTGTTTATGATGCCTCAGTCTCTAGTAATGATTCTTATTGTGTTGAAACTGAAGATAATTTATCTGCAGAGGCTTTATGCCTAGATACTCATTTGGTGAACACTAATAATGATGAACTAGAGATAAATCCTTGTAGTATTAATGAGCAGGTTTTGGGAAAGCACATCTTTGATGAAACATTTGTTGATGATGCTTCTTTTTGTGATTAGATTTATAACTCTAGAACTGAGGAACTTGTTAGCAAGGGTGATGAACTAGAGAATAGAGACACTTTTGAATTTTTCCCTGCTGCTAAAGATGAGTATTATGAAGTGTTTCCTCGTGATAGTGTAGTCGAAGACGAGTAGTATGAATTGTATCCCGATGATGCTATGAAAGGTAAAATGTTTAACTTTACATGTAAATATCTAATCCTTTTGTTGGAGCTATCTAGGGAGGTATGCTCACCACACATGGCACATCAATCATCATTTGTGAGCAATAACACATTTATCTACAAGACTCCGATGCACTGCAAGCGGGTGAGACTTCGACCAGGCTATAATAGTAAGTGCTCCAAACCTCTTTTGGAGGTAAGAATAAATAAGTCTCTGGCTCCTATCTATTGAAATCATATTGGAGAAAAGCCTGGCTAGTTGATTATAAGAAAGTGCTTCCCGAGAGGCAACCCGAAAGTCGTTAGGCGTCTTTCTTAGTTTTGTGTCTTGAGTCTAGTTGCATTCATGTTGCATTGGCACTTTTATCCTTTGCATGTCTTGCTATTAGAGTTATCTTGTTGTCATTTTCAAAAGGTAGAATTTATTGTTACTATGTGTTGCATAACTCGATTGTACTTAAATCCCTTTTTATACATGTTGTTGTTGATCAAAAATTAAAGTTGTTATTTTACTGTCAAAACAAGGTGTTTCGCTAAGTTTTAGGTTAAGAAATAATTCTCAAAGAAACGGAAATTTTTTGATGACTACAGAGAGTTTATCGACCAACTATATAATAGGAATAAAAATTCTGGTCATATAGTTCTGGTCATATCGATATTTTTACCATTGACATTTTTTCTTTCATAAGTACTGATGGTTTAACGACCAACTATACGGCGGGAATTAAAATTCCGGCCATATAGTTCTGGTCATATAGATATCGATGATTTCGTACACTTTCTTTCCCAGATACAGAGGGTTTGACGACCAACTATACAGCGGGAACAAATTGTTCCGGTTGTATAGTTCTAGCCATATAGCTGCGCCACCAGGTGGAAACACTACAGTTTTGACAGCAGGCCAACTATACGGTGGGAACACATTGTTCCAACCGTATAGTTGAGAAAACCCCTCAAATGCCAACTGGAAGGTAACCATTGCTCAAAATTTTATTCTTTCTTCTTCTAAAAACCTCGAAACACCACCTGGGAGTTTCTCCCATGATCTAGAGAAGCCGAGCAGATGTAAGCAATAAATTTCTACCTCAGAAACCTCCTAGACTGTAATTCTCTATCGAAGTTCATGTTTTCTTTTTTTACTTTCCTTTTATCGGTAGGGTAAACGAACTTTGTTCGTATACCAAACCGATGCATTTTAATTTGTGTGTTATTTTCACAGGGAATTGAACCTTGTGTGACAACGTGTACGGTAGAGCCGACCGTGCAAACACTCACATGAGTCACTTGGTTCCTTCAATTCAACGCTTCGACAATCAATTTCTGTTTCCAAGCAGGTTCACAAGGAAAGCAGCCACTAGGCTAAATCAAGAAGTATACGTTAACACAAAGGTTCTTTGTCCATCAAAAGAGAGATTACTTGTACCACAACGGTAAAGTGTGTCACTCTTGTTTTTCAACTAAGCTTGGGGAGGTAACCACTTATCACACTCTCTTTTGTAAATTGTACTTTCTCTTTTCTTTTGGTGATATGCTCAAGTTTACTTCTTGCAAAGTTCTAAGCATGGGAGGTTACTTGTGCATGTTTAGAGTCTTGTGCAATGTTCGTGTTCGATGAAGGTTTAATGCAATTATGCATCCTACTGTTTTTGAATGCTTGTTTAAGTGAGTCTAGTCATGTATTCATATGGGGATACACTTGCTCATGATAGGCACCATAGGAGTTGACTTAGAGCTTGTATGCATCTTGCCAAATTGTTTATCAAGCTTGTGACACTATTTGTGATCCTCTAGAAAACATTGACACAATCTCTACACTTGGAAAGAATGAATACTTAATCAAGAGCTTTTGAAATTTGTTGGTTGTCACTAAATAGCTTTGTCTTAATGAATAGGTTATGCTCGACCCCATAGTTTCAAAACAATAGACTTGATAGTTTGCATAGTCTGATTAAACACACTAAGTTTTGGCATGATCTCATTACTGATGAACTGAAGTTTTAGAAAGACAAAGAATAGAAAATGAGTGTTTGATAGCCATGATTCATCTATGTGGATGACCAAAAGAGACACTCTAATGCTATGCTTCTTTTGACATGTCCTCGCATTTCCTTTTGGCATAAATCTTGTTACTAAGAGATAATCTTTCTGAAAGATGAATAACTGATGTTTGCACTTGAGAGCCTTAACTAGATGACATGATTGGGTAGGATCGCCCTATTTATGCTTGACATCTATTTGTGACTAAGTTTTGCTTCATTAAAAAAATGATATGAAAAGTTATACAAAAGGTGCAATAAGAGGATCACAAGTTTGTCTGCAAGTAGATTCACTGTTAACAAGGAGCATATAAGTTTTGATGAATCTTTAGTGGTCTTTATAACTGAGCTTGTGTTGGCTTGTTTGAATACATGTTTTCTCCCTTCAAGCTTGTAGAAGAAATAAGGATGCAAGGCATTGATTTCCAATGATAAGCTATTTCACAACCATTAATTTTTTATCGACCCTTCCTGCTCGAGGACGAGCAAGGTCTAGCTTGGGGAAGTTGATGGCTATAAAATACCACCTCTTTTAGCCATATAAAATGTGCCATTTATCTCTCATATCATGTTTCGTCCAGCTATAGCTATGCCTTGTATGCAGGACTTCTAGTTCTCATTTAGTTTCATACAAGCTTTGCACGTTTAGTAGTTTAGCTAGAATTTTATCAATTTCCTTCTCTATGACATGTGTGTAGATGTTGGTGAAGATTATGGACAAAAATGAACAAAGAGAGCATAGTATGGAGGAGCTGCAGGGACCAGACTTAGCCATTTGAGAGGTTGGAAAAGTGAATTTTTCCAACTTCTCAAAATAAATATCAAAGACAATGGGGTTGTAGCCCTCGACGATACGAACTCAACGAGCCCAAGAACACCCAAAACAGAGTTCGTATGAAGAAATGGCGACCAAAATACTAAAAGAGTACTCGTCGTTTGACGAGCAACTATGCGACTGGAAGAACTTTTCTGGCCGTATAGTTGTGCCCGTATAGTTGCAAAAAAGGTCGCAAACGACGGGATTTTGCCCTAGAGAAGCCCCAGGACCTTCCCTAAGTCATATGCCGCTATTGGGGGAACCCTAGGGCACCCAAGGCCTATATAAAGGAGGGAGGACCCAAGAGAGAGCCACCAAGCCATATCCCCCACCACGGCGGAGCCCTGCCGTTGTGCCACCGCCATAGCCACCTCCAATCAGATCTACACCATCACCATCACACAAGAGGAGAAGGGACTAGGGTCTTGAAGGCCTCCACATCGATCTACATCATCATATTCATCAACAACGTCTCCATCACCGATCAACTTTGGTTACTTGTTGTAATTCTAGATTGAATCTTGGATTTGCACTTGTCTTCAATTGTATCATCATACTGTTGGAAATATGCCCTAGAGACAAATAGTAGTAAGGACTATTATCATATTTCATATAGTTTATGATTTAGTTTTATATCATGCTATAACTGTATTGAGTGGAAACATCAATACACGTGTGATGTACAAACAACCAAGGGGTTCCCAGTGAAACTCTAGTCACTGGTTCATTGGTCAACATATGATCATGTTTCCTGATCATGTGGCATTTATGCCAGTTGGAAATGAGGTCATCTCATTTTGAGAATCAGATGATGAACCAATACCCAATCTAAACATCGTGACCCCATCATGTCACGAAGTTCAAGTTACGATGATTAGAAATGGATCCTCGTAGACTATTCCTTATACCGTGAGGCTATATCAATCAATGTCTCCCTAGAGTGCTTAGATAGCATCAAACGCCATCTGGTAATACGGTGGTTATAAAGGTGTGTTCAGGTATTCGGAGGAAACCGTAGAGGCAATATATGTCAAGAGCGGGATTTGTCCGTCCATGTGACGGGAAGATACTCAAAGGCCCACTCGAAGAAGTTATATCCAATAGCTGTGCAGCATGTGATTTGATCACAGGGATATCACTTGTCGGAACGAGTCAAGTAGAGTTGTTCGGTAACGATATTGAACACGACATGGTGATGTCATTGATCAGATCTCGGGCAATGCAAGTATCGAGTGACAAAGGGAATAAGACACGACTATCCCGGTTCAAAGGACGAAAGGTCTTCGTGGAACGCACAGGGGTCACATGGCCATCCAGGTCCCTCTGTCGATCATTGGTGCGGGAATGTCCCTACCATGTCTGGATTGTTCCCGAACCATGGGGTATCACGCTTAAGGGCTTGATGATGTTTAGAGAGTGTTTATAGGATCGATAGAATCACCGAAGAATAGTAGAGAGAAAACCGGAAGGGTTTCGGTAAGTCTGGAGGATGTCCAGAGTGGAGGTGGAAGGTGTTCCATAGCCACGGAGGTTGAATAATATGTGAATGAATGTTAAATATTGATTTAATCATTTATTCATAATTATTTAATAAAGAGAAAATCAATTAAAGGTCAAAAAGGCTTAATGGGCCAATTTCCGGAGGGAGAAGGCCCATTAGGGAAAGGAGAGTGGGAGAGGGGCCAAGGGGGCTAGCCGGCTGGGCCTAGCCAACCCGCGCGGGGCCCACTAGGTGGCCAGTGGCCACCCCCTCCCCCCTCCTCTCCTTTAGTCCCAACCCAGGACTTTGAGGGAGGGTGTACCCCCTCCCCTATATAAAGTGGGGTATTTGGCCCAGATAAATACACCAATAATCAATAAAGGTCTCCCCACTTTTGGGACTCTAATTGATATTTTCTCTCTACCCCTCTCTCTCTCTCGTGACCGTGGTCACTGAAGGCCTTCACAAATTGCAAATACTAATTTGTTAAGAATCAATCGAATTGAAATATGCCCTGAGAGGCAATAATAAAGTTGTTATTATGTATTCCTCGTATATGATAGATGTTTATTTTGCATGCTATAATTGTATTGATCAGAAACGTGAATACATGTGTGTTTAATAAACAAAAAGGGTTCCTAGTTATGCCTCTCTTATAGACTAGCTTGTTGATTAACAAGATGATCAAGGTTTCCTGATCATAGACATTGGATGTTGTTAATAACAAGGTCACAACATTTGTGAAATGATGTGATGAACATTCATCCGAAGTATAGCATTACGATCAAGTCATTATGTTTACATTGCTATAACATCATACGAAGTAATCTTTATCCTTAGACCATGAGATCATGTTAATTGCTAACACTAGAAGAGTATCTTGATAACATCAAACGTCACACCATAACAGGGTGACTATAAAGATGGGTTCAGTGCTACGAAGGTGTTATGTTGAGGCTCATGGATCAAGAGTGGAATTTGTCAATCCTGATGACTGATAGATATACTCTGGGCCCTCTTGGTGATATCACATTAAGATAGCTTGCAAGCAAGTGATGTGATCACTAGAATGTTATATCACGGGAACGAGAAAAGAGTGCATGTCGGTAATGACATCAAACTACGTATTTGGATACCGATGATCGAATCTCGGACATGTATTATATCATGAGACAAAGGGATTAAGTTACTAGCGTTAAAGGTTCTCACGATCATAGAAGTCATCATTGAATATGCAGGAGTCAGTATGGATCTCCAGGTCTAAGAGGAGTCTCAATCATGTCTGCATTATTCGCGAACCGTAGGGTGACACTCTTAAGACTTACTGGACACCATTTTGGAGCACATATGTTTCAGACGAAAGAATTGCAAAGCGCAGGAATTGTTTTGATAGAAACCGGAATTGTTTCAGGTGAAATTGCAGAAAGTGGTTATGCATGTGATATTGAAATGTTGCGAGGGGTTTTATGTGAATGTTTGTTAATTAAAGTAATTAAAAAAAATTCTGAATAAATTTAATAAAAGAGTTTTATTAAATGAGAGAGCATTAAACTTAGAGAATTTTAATGCATTTAAAGTGGAGACTTTAAAAGGGAATGTGAAGAGGCATTCTAATGTGGAGGGGTTACCACCACATGAATGGGGGAGGTGAGGGGTCACCCCCATGAGGCGCCGGCCATGGGGAGGGGCACCCCCTCCTCCTATAAGTGGCTAGCGGGTGTCTGTCTCTTCTACTATAGTCAATATCTGATTTACAACGAGTTGCTAATAACTTGGTTATCCTCATTGTGGTTCATGTTCGTAGGTAAGACCGGTTCTATCTCCGAAATCCCTAAGCCACGTAAAACTTTTAATTGATAAATTAGAGGCGTCTAGTTTAGATCGTTGTTGGGCTAGTGTCTTGATATGGTATTGTTGTAAGTAGATGTATGAAAGATACTCTTACAACACACTCAACATGTAAGTTCTATAGACCTTGGCCTTACACACAAAGGAATGATAGAGATCATACCATGATGCAAATGATAGAGATCAAATGCATGGACCATATCATCTCACTTTACACATTAGATGTTAGCATCTTATACTGCTAGTTTGGCGCTTTTTGTAGCATTGTAAGATGATCCCTCATTTAAATATCAAGATAAAATGTGTTCTTCCTTAAGTATGCACTATTCTGTGGATCGTGTTTCGAGACATCACGTGATGATCGGGTGTACTCGACTCTACGCTTTCATAGGAATGGGTGTAATACAGTTTTACACACGCGAATACTAAGGTTCTTACTTGGCAAGCCTATCATGTACAGACATGGCCTCGGAACACGAACCGAAAGGTTAAGCATGAGTCATATAGTTGATATGATGCCCATATAGATGCTCGCCTCTGAAGCTACACCGACTCACATGATGATCGGACTTGGTGTAGTGGATTTGGTTCATGTAATCACCAAAAGGACACGAGGGATGTCGTTTTTGAGTGGGAGTTCATTATTAACTTCGATTAGTTGAACTCACTCTATCATAAACTTAGTCTAAATAAACTTTACAAATTCTGTTGTAGATGGCACCACCTGCTTTTAATTTCAATGTGTTCATGGAGAAAGAGAAACTTGCTGCGAATGGTAGCAACTTCACCAACTGGGCTATGAATTTGAGGATTCTCCTCACTGGTGCACAAAAGCAATATGTGCTAGAGGCGCCGCTAGGCCTCCCACCAGCTCCTGATGCCCCTGACGAGGAAAAGAATGTCTATGTGACTCGTCAGGAGGCATACAACTTAGTTCATTGCGGCATACTGTATGGTCTAGAGCCAGAACTTCGAAAGCGTTTCAAAAATGGCAATGCCTTTGATACCATGGGAGAATTGAAAATGATTTCCGATACCCATGCTGCCGTAGAGAGTTATAATGCTTCTGAAAAGTTCTTTAGCTGCATGATGGAGGAGAATAGCTCTGTTAGTGAGCACGTACTCAAAATGTCTGGGTACGCCGATAAGCTTGTGTCCTTGGGAATAACGATTCCCATTGACTTAGGCATACATCGTGTTCTCCAATCTCTGCCACCTAGCTACAAGAGCTTCGTGATGAACTATAATATGCAGGGCATGAAGAAGTCTCTTCCCGAACTTCTGTCAATGCTTAAGACTGCAGAAGTGGAGATTAGGAAAGAACATCAAGTGTTGATGATCAATAAGACCACCAGTTTCAAGAAGGACAAGAAAGGCAAGCACAAGGGAAAGAAGGGTGGAAAATCTGTTGCCACACCTGAAATGAAACCCCGAGCTGGCCCTAAGTTTGACACTGAGTGTTACTATTGCAAGGGGACTGGCCATTGGAAGCGCAATTGCCCCAAGGATTTGGTGGACAAGAACGTCGACAAGGCAAACAAAGGTATATGTGATATACATGTTATTGATGTGTACTTAACTAGTACTCGCAGTAGCACCTAGGTATTTGATACGGGATCGATTGCTAATATATGTAACTCGGTTCAGGGGCTATGGAACAAGCGACAACTAGCAAGGGATGAGGTCATGATGCGAGTCGGCAATGGATCAAGAGTTGATGTGATCGCTGTCGGGACGCTACCTCTCCATATGACATCGGGATTAGTTATAAATCTGAATAATTGTTATTTGGTGCCTGCACTGAGCATGAACATTGTATCCGGATCGTGTTTGATGCAAAGTGGTTATTCCTTTCCATCTGAAAAAAATGGTTGTTCGATTTATAAGAATGATATCTTTTATGGTCATGCACCTATGTTGAATGGTTTATTTCTATTAGATCTCGATAGTAGTATTACGCATATTCATAATGTTGATGCTAAAAGGATTAAACTTGATAATGATATATCTGCATATATGTGGCACTGCCGTCTAGGTCATATTGGCGTTAAACGCATGAAGAAACTCCATTCTGATGGACTTTTGGAATCAATTGATTTTGAATCATTTGATACATGTGAGCCATGCCTTATCGGCAAGATAACTAGAACGCCATTTTACGGTTCAATGGAACGGGCGACAGATTTATTAGAAATCAAACATACTGATGTGTGTGGACCAATGAGTGTGTCGGCACGAGGTGGATATCGTTACTTTGTTACTTTCACGGATGATTTGAGTAGATACGGGTATATCTATTTGATGAAACACAAGTCTGAAACCTTTGAAAAGTTCAAAGAATTTCAGAATGAAGTGGAAAATCATCGTAACAGAAAGATCAAATTTTTGCGGTCCGACCATGGAGGTGAGTATCTAAGTTACGAGTTTAGCACACACATGAAAGAGTGTGGAATAGTTTCACAACTCACGCCTTCCGGAACACCACAACGTAATGGTGTGTCGGAACATCGTAATCGTACTTTATTGGATATGGTTCGATCTATGATGTCTCTGACTGACTTGCCACTGTCATTTTCGGGTTATGCACTGGAAACCGTTGCATTCAATTTAAATCGGGCACCATCTAAATCCGTTGAAACGACACCGTATGAATTATGGTTTGGAAACAAACCTAAGTTGTCATTTCTTAAAGTTTGGGGATGCGATGTTTATGTGAAGAAACTTCAGCCAGATAAACTCGAACCCAAAGCGGAAAAATGCGTCTTCATAGGATACCCTAAGGAAACGATTGGGTATACCTTCTATCACAGATCCGAGGGCAAGGTTTTTGTTGCCAAGAATGGCTCCTTTCTTGAGAAGGAGTTTCTCGCGAAAGGTGTGAGTAGTCGGAAGGTAGAACTCGAAGAGGTTATTGAATCTTCTCTTCATGAAATGGCGAGTAGCGCAGCACCGGAAATTGTTTCGGAGTTGACTTCACCTAATGAAGAGAGAGCTAATGATAATGATCATGAATCTCCGAAAGAGGGCACTACCAAACCTCGCAGGTCAAGCAGGACACGTGCAGGTCCTGAACTGTACGGCAATCCTGTTATGAATTTCATGATTGATGAAATGGATGACCCTGCAACGTATGAAGAAGCGATGATGAGCCTAGATTCCAACAAATGGCTAGAAGCCATGAAATCCAAGATGGAATCCATGTATGAAAACCAGGTTTGGATCTTGGTGGACTTACCTCACGATCAAAAGGCCGTTGAGAATAAATGGACTTTCAAAAGAAAAACTGATGCTGATGGTAATGTGACCATCTATAAAGCTCGACTTGTCGCAAAGGAGTTTCGACAAATTCAAGGAGTTGACTACGATGAGACATTCTCTCCCGTAGCGATGCTTAAGTTGGTTAGGATTATGTTAGCAATTACCGCATATTTCAATTATGAAATATGGCAGATGGATGTCAAAACTGCATTCCTCAATGGTAATATTGAAGAAGAGTTGTATATGATACAACCTAAGGGTTTTGTCGATCCTAAGGATGCTGATAAGGTATGCAAACTTCAGCGATCCATCTATGGACTGACGCAAGCATCCCGGAGTTGGAATCTCCGCTTTGATGAGGTGATCAAAGAGTTTGGATTTGTCCAAACTTATGGAGAGGCTTGTATTTACAAGAAAGTGAGTGGGAGCAATGTGGCATTTTTGATATTATATGTGGATGACATATAATTGATTGGAAATGATATAGATCTTTTAAACAGTGTTCCAAAGTTATCTAAACAACAAATTTTCGATGAAAGACCTTGGTGAAGCGTCATATATATTAGGCATTAAAATCTATAGAGATAGATCAAGGCGCCTAATTGGGTTATCACAGAGTACATACCTTGATAAGATATTAAAGAAGTTTAATATGGACAGAAGTAAGAAGGGGTTCTTACCTATGTTGCAAGGCAAGACATTGAGCAAGACTCAAAGTCTGGCTACGGCAGAAGAAAGAGAGATAAGGGATAAGATCCCCTATGCCTCGACCATAGGATCTATAATGTATGCCATGCCATGTACAAGACCGAATGTGGCACATGCTATTAGTTTGAATAGTAGGTACCAATCTGATCCAGGTTCGGAACACTAGATAGCGGTCAAGAATATCCTTAAGTACTTGAGAAGAACTAGGGATATGTTTCTTGTATACGGAGGTGAAGAAGAGCTAGTCGCTAAGTGTTATGTCGATGCTAGCTTTGACACCGATCCGGATGACTCTAAGTCTCAATCGGGATACGTATTTCTCTTGAACAGAGCAGCAGTTAGTTGGAGGAGTTCCAAACAACCTGTGGTGGCTGGATCAACGATGGAGGCGGAATATGTTGCTTCTTCAGAAGCAGCGCAGGAAGCGGTTTGGATGAAAGAGTTCATATCGGAACTAGGTGTGGTTACTAGTGCATTGGACCCAACGGTGATCTATTGTGACAACAATGAAGCCATAGCCAACGCCAAGGAACCGCGGTCTCACAAGAATTCCAAGCATATTAAGCGCCGGTTTCACTCCATCCGCGAGCATGTCAAGGATGGAGATATAGAGATTTGTAAAGTACACACGGACCTAAATGTAGCAGATCCGTTGACTAAAGTTCTCCCTAGGGAAAAACATGATCAACACCAGAACTCCATGGGTGTTAGATTTATCACTATGTGAACTAGATTATTGTCTCTAGTGCAAGTGGGAGACTAAAGGAAATATGCCCTGAGAGGCAATAATAAAGTTGTTATTATGTATTCCTCGTATATGATAGATGTTTATTTTGCATGCTATAATTGTATTGATCGGAAACGTCAATACATGTGTGTTTAATAAACAAAAAGGGTTCCTAGTTATGCCTCTCTTATAGACTAGCTTGTTGATTAACAAGATGATCAAGGTTTCTTGATCATAGACATTGGATGTTGCTAATAACAAGGTCACAACATTTGTGAAATGATGTGATGAACATTCATCCTAAGTATAGCATTACGATCAAGTCATTATGTTTACATTTCTATAACATCATACGAAGTAATCTTTATCCTTAGACCATGAGATCATGTTAATTGCTAACACCAGAAGAGTATCTTGATAACATCAAACGTCACACCGTAACAGGGTGACTATAAAGATGGGTTCAGTGCTACGAAGGTGTTATGTTGAGGCTCATGGATCAAGAGTGGAATTTGTCAATCCCGATGACGGATAGATATACTCTGGGCCCTCTCGGTGATATCACATTAAGATAGCTTGCAAGCAAGTGATGTGATCACTAGAATGTTATATCACGCGAACGAGAAAACAGTGCATGTCGGTAACGAGATCAAACTAGGTATTTGGATACCGATGATTGAATCTCGGACATGTATTATATGATGAGACAAAGGGATTAAGTTACTAGCGTTAAAGGTTCTCACGATCACAGAAGTCATCGTTGAATATGCAGGAGTCAATATGGATCTCCAGGTCCCGCTTCTGATTATTGATCTGAGAGGAGTCTCAATCATGTCCGCATTATTCGCGAACCGTAGGGTGACACACTTAAGAGTTACTGGACACCATTTTGGAGCACATATGTTTTAGACAAAAGAATTGCAAAGCGCAGGAATTGTTTCGATAGAAACCGGAATTGTTTCAGGTGAAATTGCAGAAAGTGGTTCTACATGTGATATTGAAATGTTGCAAGGGGTTTTATGTGAATGTTTGTTAATTAAAGTAATTAACAAAAATTCTGAATAAATTTAATAAAAGAGTTTTATTAAATGAGAGAGCATTAAACTTAGAGAATTTTAATGCATTTAAAGTGGAGACTTGAAAAGGGAATGTGAAGAGGCATTTTAATGTGGAGGGGTTACCACCACATGAATGGGGGAGGTGAGGGGTCACCCCCATGAGGCGCCGGCCATGGGGAGGGGCACCCCCTCCTCCTATAAAAGCCCCCCTCTTCCTCCTTCTTCCACACACCTCCTCGTGAAGGATCAATCTCCCCCTCTAGAATTATTCCCCCATGGTCTCGGATTAGCAAGATACATGTTCTCGGTGGAATTTCGTCTGGAAGGAGTTGCTGCTTCCGCTGCATCGCCGGAGCGAGGAGGTGGAGGTTGTCCGGTGGCTTGAACGTGTGTGCGAGGACGGATGCGCTGCTGATTTGTGGCGCTCGGACTTCCACACGATCTTGAGATCGGCAAGTGTACGACTACACCAACCACGAGTTCCTACTCGTTAACAAAACTCGTTGTCTTCGAGGGTAAGTTCTCGATGGATGTATGTCCACCCGTTGCTCTGTATCTAGTAGATAGATCTTGGCATATAGTTCTCATCGTAGGAAATTTTTTGTTTTCTATGCTACGGACCCAACAGTCCCAAGTCTGGACTACGCGAGCGAGAGACATCTTCAACGCGGAGCGCCGTCGCGCTGCGGGATTCGTATCCGGGAGCTCTACTTCCGCAATTGCTGCTGGATCGGGGAAGCGGGAGTCATCGTCAGGCACCGAACGTGTGTAACTCCCCGCGAGGTGTCGCACTTGAGGCACTCAAGTCGTTGGAGCCAAGGAGCGCAAGGACTTCATCACGACCTTGAGGTCGGCTTCGGCTCGTCTACATCAACCACGCTCTCCTGAGCGTTGACAACGCTTTTCGGTCTTTGAGGGTAAGTTCGCAAAAATCCCTTCCCGTTACTGTATTACTAATAGATAGGTCCTGGCAGCTTCAGGGGTTCAGGGGCGTAGAGTAAAATTTATTGTTTTTATACGCGGAACCCCTACAGTGGTATCAGAGCTAGATCTATGCGTAGTAATGCTAGTACGGGTGGAACACACGATATGTAGTGTGTGGGCGTTGATCTTTTAGTTGTTACCCTCCCACATGTACTTGTCCATACAGCAGTAATGCTTGATGAAGCGGCCCCCAGCCAACTTTATGCGTTCATTCGCGAGACTGGTCCACGCTTGACATACGGCTTGTACCGTATAAAGTGGCTTAGGGGGGTGTCTGTCTTTCTCACATTAGTTGGTATGCCATTTGCAACGGAGGGCCCCAAAAGGGGTGTAGTAGAGACAACTACTTGATCAAGTTGTGCTGAAAGTTCGTAGGTAAGAACGGTTCTTGTACGAAAGCCCATTCAGCCACGTAAAACATGCAAAGATAAAGTAGAGGCGTCTAACTTTGTTTTGCGGGGGGCGTTGCTTTGTGATATGGTTGTGGCAAAGGTAAAGTGATTACCTTTTGTTACATAGTAGTAGATAGTCATGAAGGTGACGAACTACCACGCCAGAATGACACCGGTACCCTGGTGTCTACGGAGCCGGAACCCTAGCACCGGAACCCGGTGACGACGGATGGAGATCACGACGTGAAGGACCATATCACATAGCATTTACATTCAATGTTATTGTTTGTATGTCTTATTGCGTGTTAGTATTAGATTCTCGACGGTAGCCTAATAAGATGATCCCTGTTAAAATTACGAACGATTGTGTTCCCCCTTAGTGTGCACCACCAAGAAATTTCTTCGGTATGAGGCGATCCAGAGTTACAGGCCTGGGTGTTAGACATATCTACGTTCGCATACAGTGGGTGTAAGCCATGTTGCACAGCGAATACACTAAGGTTGAGTTGGCGAGCCTAGCACGCTAGAGAAGCGTGGCCTCGGAACACGGATGGTCGAAAGATCGAGCACGAATCGCATGAATGATGTGACCGACGTTTAGCGTCCACCTTTGAACCCACATCGATGGCCGTGATCAATCGGGGGAGATGTGGCTGATAGAGGTCGTGTTATCACTAGGAACCCTTTTGGGGATAGGTGTTTCTGAGTGGAGTTATTATTAACTCATTTAATTATAAACTTAGTCTTAATTCCTTTTGCAATTATAAATGTAGATGGGACCTTTCGTGTTGACAATTGAATGGTTAGAAGGAGAGAAGCTCAGATTAGATGGATCAAACTTCTCCATTTGGGTTGCCAGTCTCCATGTTCTCCTTAGCGAGAACGACATGGTCGACTACATACTCGACGGGATGGATTTGGATCAGCCCACGGACCTTGAGACCCCAGAGGAGCGGAAAGACCGCTATCTCTGTCGTGAGATGGCCTCCTATATTTCAGTTGTGATGCGTTTCGGAATGGTGGACGAGCTGTGGCCTTTCGTGGGTGATGTCAACCCTCGTTCGGTAATGCTACAGCTTAGGACACATTTCGTGGAGTAGACAGAGCATTTGGGAGCATGAGCTGATGGGAGACTTCCTCTCCATTAAGATGGAGGAGAACTCATCACTGGAGGACCACTTGGAGCGCATGCATGATGTGTACATGAGGCCTGCATACTTCCTGGACGTCTGGATTACGGACTCTTTTGCAAACGCCGCTGTGTTGCGGTCGCTTCCACCAAGCTACCAAGCACAAGTCAGGACTTGCGTAATGAGGGGCGACACGGAAACAATGGAGTTCCACCGGTTCATGACACATCTCAGGAATGTGTTGGTTGAACCAGATGTCGCTCAGGTCGTCAATGACAAAGGTATATATTTGATATACAGTTTTATAAATGTTATAATTTTGCAAACACATTTGCAGTGTTAAGTATATCTAATACTTGTTCTGTTTTACTGAAAACATGTCCTTCTGCATGAGAGGTGCTTGCTGGAGAGGAGGTGACGTTGCGTGTTGATGGCGAGCATGCTGAAGATGGCCGACGACACTCTCCCTTGACATTTATCATTTAGTTTGTGTTTTAGGATGATTAACGTAATCAAGAGATTGTGAACTTCTTTAGTATGTCTCACACTTCGTGAGACGGTTATTCATATGAGTTTGTAACAAACGGTTGTTCCACTTTTATGAATAATTTCTATTCGTGTTCATATCTTGTTTAATTATGTGTGAATTATCCTTATTGTTTGAAACTAATTGATAAAGCATGAACATTTGTAAAACATTAAAATGCCTTGTTTAAAATACCCAACTTAATGATAATTCATTATTGAATGAAAACCATTGTTTAAATTCAAAGTTATGTGATAATATGTGAAAGTCATTCGATTTCTTATCACATATAAATCATGCCTAAGTTTGGCAAAATAACTTGAACACCATGTATTACTTGAATACAAAGTGTTTAATGAATTGTTAAATAGAATACATATTCGATGTATTGGGTTTTAACGAAAATGGTAATTATCATTAAATGATTGTTTAAATGTGTAAATAAGTTTACCAAAGGAAACATGAATATGAAACTATTTGATTTGATCAAAATGTTTCATCAACAAAGGGTATAAATATAAAAGAGAATCCAATTAATATGATTTGATCAATACTAATGAGATTCAACTTTATAAGAATGGCATAAAAGAAATTTTGAAATGCAAAGTGTTTTGAAACGTAAAAAATGCAAATCATCACAATGTGATATTAGATATCAAAGGGGTTGAATAGAAGGCACCAAATAAATTGTCGTAGTGCAGATGAAGAGACCCTTAGCTTAGAAATAGTTAGCACTCAATTAGAATGTAGTGAACCATTTGAATTCGTGAAAGTTTTGGGGTTATTCGATATAACCAAAACAAATAGCGAATAATTCCTTTTAGAGTATTCATTGGAAACTTGGAATACGAAATCCATAGCTAAACCAAAAGAGAAGCAAAACATGTATTGCTTGGATTTTGGTACATTCTTGAGAAAGTTCACTTTTTGTGATATTTCTCAATTATGGGGCATATGGAAAATAGTGTAAAACACGATGAGGATTCAAAAGCCAGCATCAGAGTGTTGAGAAGCGCAACGGACAACGTTCCTGAACGATTCTCTGCATAGAAGGAAAGAATCAATGATATTGATCATTATGTTTTCTCCACTTGTGTTTTCACTACATGAAGTAGTATTCAAAATGTAATCCATATCTTGTATGGAGACATTTGTGAATCATTTGTCATGATTCTTGGAATATGACATACCTACAAACTACTAAGGAAATAATGGTAAACTAAAATTATGAGAAATCCTAGAAACAAAATTCACTTGAGATTAGAAAGCAATTCGTTGCTGAATCTCACAAGTGAAATGAGTTACTTGAATTTTCCCAAATGACTACAAAGCCATAGTGGAAAAGGGGGTGAATGACAAAAGCACAATTTGTCAGGTATTGGACAAATTCAAATGAATTTGATTCAAGTGTGCTGAATGTCTAGTGGATTTAAGACTAGTAAAAGTACTAGTGTCTCATAGTAAATCTCTCACTTTGATATTTGATCAAAGGATTTTGAAGTTGTTCAAAATAGTGAGTGGATACGCAATTTGCATAAAATTGAGTGGGATCTATGAAAGCCTTCCTGAAACAATATGTGATTGACATATTTTTAAGTGGGAGCAATATAAGTCTCAAATTCAAATATGTAGGAACATATTTTGAGTGGGAGCTTATAGGCGTAATTCTTAAGTGTGTTAAGAATGAAAGCGCAAATACTTGTAAATAATGATTTATAAGATGTAGAAGTTAATAATAGCTGTATTGTGATATTATGAAGTATTCCTTAGGGGATTCTGAAAAGTGTTTCAGAATAGATGTTAATTGAGGAAATGGTCCTTAATAACTCAAATTAGGAATAGTATTAAGTTTAACATCAATGGTTGAAAGAAAGAAAAGGATGATCGTCATCCACTATGTTAAGACATAGGTTCTATCTTAGTAAACCATGATGATAACTTAGCATAACATGTGATCCAAAATAAGGAATGTTTAAAAGTGATTAAGTTCGAATCACAGAACGTTGAGCTGAGTTTGTCTGCAGTGTCTAGTAGAGAACTGCAGACATGTTTTCCAAATCCATAAAGGATAACATATCTTAAAGCATAAAGGGTTATATTATGAGGGAATATGTTGGAAACTCCTGTAGATACCGATTAAAGTCAAGTAGGAAATAGGGTGAACTAAAACATCGAAAGTTGCACAGAGTGCACTAGTGTTTCGATAAGTGCATTTATAATAATAGATAAGGGTACCATCTAAAGTGTTGTATAATGTTATGGCGGGGCTAGTTCGCTTTTAACATAGAATGATGTGTCCTAGGGCACAGTGCCATGAGAAAGCCCTCGAGGTTGATTTAACGTCACTGTAGGCTCCTGGAATCAGGCCTCGTTCTGCTGCCATAGCGACGATGCATACACACAGATGTTACCATGTGATGATAAAGTATTAATGTCAATCAAGGTGACATTAGTAAGTTGCAAATGATTTGGGACTGTAAAGTACAGACCCAAAACTCAACCTCTTCCATGAGCAAGCATGTTCAGGGTACCGGATATATTGTGCCAATGATTATGAACAAATGCATCTAGTTTATTTGTACTCTAGTGCAAGTGGGAGACTGTTGGAAATATTCCCTAGAGACAAATAGTTATAAGGACTATTATCATATTTCATAAAGTTTATGATTAAGTTTTATATCATGCTATAACTGTGTTGAGTGGAAACATCAATACACGTGTCATATATAAACAACCAGGGGTTCCCAGTGAAACTCTAGTCACTGGTTCATTGGTCAATAGATGATCAAGTTTCCTAATCATGTGGCATTTATGCCAGTTGGAAATGAGGTCATCTCATTCTGTGAATGATATGATGAACCAATACCCAATCTAAACATTGTGACCCAATCATGTCACAAAGTTCAAGTTACGATGATTAGAAATGGATCCTCGTAGACTATTCCTTAGACCGTGAGGCTATATCAATCACTGTCTCCCGAGAGTGATTAGATAGCATCAAACGCCATCTGGTAATACGGTGGTTATAAAGGTGTGTTCAGCTATTCAGAGGAAACCGTAGAGGCAATATATGTCAAGAGCGGGATTTGGCCATCCATGTGACGGGAAGATACTCAAGGGCCCACTCGGAGAAGTTATATCCAATAGCTATGCAGCATGTGATTTGATCACAGGGATATCACTTGTAAGAACGAGTCAAGTAGCGTTGTTCGGTAACGAGATTGAACAAGACATGGTGATGTCATTGATCAGATCTCGGGCAATGCAAGTATCGAGTGACAAAGGGAATAAGACACGACTGTCCCGGTTCAAAGGACGAAAGATCTTCGTGGAACGCACAGGGGTCACATGGCCATCCAGGTCCCTCTATTGATCATTGGTGCGGGAATGTCCCGACCATGTCTGGAGTGTTCCCAAACCGTGGGGTATCATGCTTAAGGGCTTGATGATGCTTAGAGAGTGTTTATAGGATCGGTAGAATCATCGAAGAATAGTAGAGAGAAAACCGGAAGGGTTTCGGTAAGCCGAGAGGATGTCCGGAGTGGAGGTGGAAGGTGTTCCATAGCCACGGAGGTTGAATAATATGTGAATGAATGTTAAATATTGATTTAATCATTTATTCATAATTATTTAATAAAGAGAAAATCAATTAAAGGTCAAAAAGGCTTAATGGGCCAATTTCCGGAGGGAGAAGGCCCATTAGGGAAAGGAGAGAGGGAGAGGGGCCAAGGGGGCTGGCTGGCTGGGCCTAGCCCCCCCACCCCCCCACCCCCGCGCAGGGCCCACTAGGTGTCCGGCGGCCACCCCCTCCCCCCTCCTCTCCTTTAGTCCCACCCTGGGACTTTGAGGGAGGGTGTACCCCCTCCTCCCCCTATATAAAGTGGGGTATTTGGCCCTGATAAATACACCAATAATCAATAAAGTTCTCCCCACTTTTGGGAGGACCTCTAATTGATATTTTCTCTCTCTCGTGACCGTGGTCCCAAGTCTGGACTACGCGAGCGAGAGACATCTTCACCGCGGAGCGCCGTTGTGCTGCGGGATTCGGATCTGGGAGCTCTACTTCCGCAACTGATGTTGGATCGGGGAAGCGGGAGTCATCATCAGGCACCGGACATGTGTAACTCTCCACGAGGTGTCGCACTTGAGGCACTCAAGTCGTTGGATCCAAGGAGCGCAAGGACTTCATCACGACCTTGAGGTCGGCTTCAGCTCGTCTACATCAACCATGCTCTCCTGAGCGTTGACAACGCTTTTCGGTCTTCAAGGGTAAGTTCGCGAAAAGCCCCTCGCGTAACTGTATTACTAATAGATAGGTCCTAGCAGCTTCAGGGGTTCAGGGGCATAGAGTTAAATTTATTGTTCTTATACGTGGAACCCCTACATATACTTCATCCATATTCTATCTATGATATTAATTGCCTTCATCTGTGAGTAGTTTCCTTTGTTCTTGGGGAGATGGAGAAACCCTAGTATGCGATTTAATTGAGATACAGATTATTATGTGATATTGTTAATTATGTGTCTGTGTTAATTGTCTTCATCTTGATGTAGGGAGTTGTGCACCTCCTTAATATTTGCCTCTTATGGGGACATGATGAAGGGGAATACTTGTTGGTAGACGGGAGGATGATATCACTTACTGCGACTATAAAGTTGTTGTCATTATTTATGTACTAACTTGGGGAAGCAAGGAGAACTCATTAAGCCATAGATGCACTCGACGATCGACGTAGAGTTTGTTGGGAACCCCAGGAGGAAGGTATGATGAGCACAGCAGAAAGTTTCCCTCAATTATGAAACCAAGGTTTAATCGAACCAGTAGGAGCAAGGAAACACTCCAAAGGTGTTACTAGCTGAGCTTTGGCAGGGCGCACTACCGGTGCTAGTAGCAACATGGAGACCTGCACAACACAACCACAGAACTTTGTGCCCAACTTGCGATGAGGTTGTCAATATCACCGTGTTTTGCGGAAAACAAAGGATTAAACGTATCGAATGGAAAGAAGTAAAAGTTTGCAGAAAGTAAACACAAAGCAGTAAACAGATTGTAGATTGAATATAAAAGACAAGGACTGGGATCCATAGTTCACTAGAGGTGGCTCTCTTTAGATAGATAACATGCTGGGTGAACAAATTACAGCGAGGCAATTGACAAACACCGAGAAAGCAATACATGCATATACTAATAATCTTGACTCCTTTGAGACTTGATTGGGCATTACAACATAATACATAGACCGCCATCCAACTGCATCTATGACTAGTAATCCACCTTCAGGTTATCATCTGAACCCCCTCCAGTATTAAGTTGCAAGCAATAGATTATTGCTTTATGAACTGCGTGTAAAGTAAACAATACAATTGTTCTATGAACAAAGGATCGTTGTTTTCTCCCTAGTAGCAACAGCACATCTAGTACCTTAGAGACTTCTGTCACTTCCCCAGATTACCAGAGGCATGAACCCGCTATCGAGCATAAATACTAACTCTTGGAGTTGCTAGCATCTACTTGGCCAAGATAGCTACTAACAACGGAAAGCATGCAAGATCTCAAATAACAAAGACATGATAGAATCAATAATCAATCTGAAATAGCATCTCAATATCCATCGGATCCCCACAAACACAACATGTATGAATTACAAATAGATGATCTTGATCATGAACGGAGCTCACAAGATCTAAACATGAAAGCACAAAGGAGGAGAAACCAGCCATCTAGCTACTACATGGATCCGTAGTCCAAGGATGAACTACTCACGCATCACACCGGAGGCTTGCATGGTGATGAAGAAAGCCTCCAGGGTGAATTCCCCTCTCCGACAGGGTGCCGGGAAGAGCTTCAGATCCCCCCCGATCTAGGGACAGAGACGACGGCAGCTACACACTCTTTCGTGGATTTTTGATCGGGTCCTTAGGGTTTTCGTCCCGAGGGCAACTTATAGGCGGAAGGAGAGGCCGAGGGGGTGCTGGGGTCGGCCAGACCACCCCCTGGCACAGGCCAGGCCTGGCCGCGTGGCCAGGTGGTGTGGCCGGCCCCCAGCCCTTCTCCGTCTCGTATTCTGGCACTTGATCCCTTTCGGAAAAATAGGCACTTTGGCTTTTGTCCCGTCCAATTCCGAGAATATTCATTTTCTGACTTTCCTGGAACCAAAAACAGTAGAAAACAGGCAGCTGGCACTATGGCTCTTGTTAATAGGTTAGTCCAAGAAATCATAGTAAAAGTACTCCAAAGTTTTAATAAAACACAAGAAAGTGGATAAAACCAAGCATGGAACATCAAAAATTATAGATACATTTGCAATGTATCAACATCCGCAAGCTTAACTCCTGCTCGTCCTCGAGTAGGTAAGTGATAAAAAGAAAGAATAATTTTTGAGGTGACATGCACCATCAAAGACTTGATCAAAGTATTTGCAAAACATTCAAAGCTGGGATCAAAGTACTTCAATCATAACATGAAAGACAAAGTTCTAGCAATAAGCAAAGAAACTATGATGCAACATGAAAAGGCACAAACAAAAGATTCATGAATAACAAATGCTTTGCAAGACGTTTGTTTGTTTCACATAAATAAAACATAGCATAATAGTATTCAGCTTGTCCCTCAATAGAGTAGCATATATAAATGCATAGGACACCTTCAAAGTTCATATGAGTGACTAGATACAATAGTTTCAAACAAGCAATAACAAGTTATGCATCAATCAACTAGTCTTGGGACAATGCACATAGAACTAAGAATGGCCACTATGCTCTCAAAGTAGTGCATAAAGATAGAAGATGAAGACTCAATATAATGGTGGAAGAAAGGCCTTTTGTAAAAGGAAGTAGGGATTCAAGTCTCATAAAGAGCTTCCAAAAATTATGGTACTTGTAGCTTTCAGCTCTCATTGCCCCTATCATAAGCATCTTGAAGTTATTAAGGTTAAAGTGAGCAAACTATGGTGTACATGCTTGACGAAGTATAAGTCAGAAATCTCATGTCCCTTGTATACGAGGGCCACACCTCATGCTACTCAAGTTTAGTCACCGGTAAGTTCTTGTCATCGTAAGTACATGTGTATCAATGAGAACCGCCAATGGGGTACCCCTTGCCCGATGATACGGAAGAATCCCCATATCAAAATGACAAGGCAAGCAGACAACAAGCATCTCAGCATTCTTCTTATTTACCATGGGAATATGGTGCTTTTTTCTCTCTTTCCTCTTTTCATAGTATCTCTTTTTTTTCTCTTTTCTCTTTTTTTTCTCAATGTAGGACTCTTTTTTATAAGAAGAATGCTTCATAGACACCTCATTATGGTTACACTGCAGGTTTCCACCATGTCAGCATGGATTTGACCAGCGGCCCAGGCATTTCTCTAACACATATACATAACTCCATGGACTTACAAGCTCCCCTTTCATTTCACACCGACGACATCCATATACAAAAGAGCATGATATCAACTAGGTACAAGTACCAAGTGTAATGTTGAAAGCGTTCCCCATGAAAGCATGGTTCTGCTAATTCCTGACAAATAAGTGCAAGCATATACAACATAGAAGACACAATGGTTCAAGTTTATTAAGGGTAAGTAAAGTAAAGTGTGCCATCAAGTTCGTGAGAGCTTTAATCACTAGTTTTTTCATAACAAGTGGAAGGTAAACAAAAGCATGAATATACTTGGAATAGCATTAGCTAGTAGGTAGGTATGGTGGACTCTTTGGAATAACTTGGTTTAGGGAGTTGGATGCATGAGTGGAACTCATACTTGGTTGTGGAGGCTAGCAAAAGACTGGGAGCGACAAACTAAGAGAGCAATAATGGCCATAATCATGCAGAGCGACAAAACATCATTGATCAAAGCATAAAGTGATACTACAAGTTGAAAACTAAAGGATCATAAAGGCTATGGTAACTTGTGACAGTCATAACATGGTGTGAGCATGTGCCAAGTCAACCCAAATAAAGCATCAAAGGAGAATACCACTATACTATGCTTTAATATGCTAAAACAACACATGATTCATCCAAGGCACATTAAGCAATCTCAATTGTTTATAACAAGTCATGCTACAGCAAAGAATACTAAGCATAAAGCCAAAATAATATCAAGCATGGCATGACAAAGCATAGGCCACAGTCAAAAACGAGCTCTTTTTACCACAAAAGCATGAACTTTCCTACTCTTTTCCAAACCAAACCAAACTATTTGCAAACCAAAGTGTGAATGAGGGGGTGCAAGCAATTTATTCAGAAAACTAAGCAAACCAAGCAAACTAAAAACCAAAACAAAAATGAAAAAGAAGACGCTCCAAGAAAAACACAACTGTGCATGAAACAATAAAAATAAAGCGTTTGGAAGAAACCTGGAATTTTTATTGATGAAGAAGGGGATGCCTTGGGCATCTCCAAGCTTTGACGCTTGTACTTCTTGGATATTTCTTAGGGTGACACGCGTGGCATCCCCAAGCTTGAGCTTTAGTCCATCCTTTATCTCATTACTCATTCCTTCCATACACCTGAAAATTTTCCTTCATACAAAACTTCACACAATCTCATTAGCAACATTAGTGCACTTAAGATAAATAAGTCTCAAGGTTCAGTTCTAACACCAAATAAACTTCCATTAGAACACTAGCTACTGTAGCACTTCCCTTAAAAAGCTCAATTCCCCAAAGGAACTCAAGAAGGAACTAACAAGAAGCAAATGCAGAAAATGGCAGAAATTTGTCAAAACAGACCAGCAGGTAAAGAAGATTTTTTTCGAAGACCTTCTGTTGCTCAAATCGAAAAGTGTTGAACTAACGAAAGTTAGATAACAACCTGGGGCAGAAGAACAAAATATTACAGCTCAATCTGACATACATATCTCTCTCAGGAGTTTTTACGGCGAAGCACATAAATCTGTTTCGGGACATCAACTTTCCCAATCATTACTTCACTCTCATTAGAGGTTACTCTTGGCACAAAAAGCAAATAAAAAGGATAAGGAGAGGTTATTACAGAGGTAATAAGTTCCAAGACTCAACTAAAACAATTGGGTTATCTCCCAACACGTACTTTTTTTAACGCCTTTAAGTTAGGCATAAGAACCAAAGAAAGAATCAAGTGTTCTCGAATGAAGAAGCATTAAGACCAAATTTTGTTTTCATAGGAGAAGCAAAAGAAATCTTTTCTCTCTTTTTAGGGAAATGTTCTATACCTTTCTTGAGTGGGAGTTGATATTTAATGGTGCCTTCTTTCGTATCAATGATGGCACCAACAGTTCTAAGAAAAGGTCTTCCCAAAGTAATAGGACAAGAAGCATTGTATTCAACATCCAAAACATAGAAATCAACGGGGACATAGGAATCGTTAACCATAATAAGAACATCTCTAAGACTCCCCATGAGTTTCTTTTTAGCATTAGCATCAAGTGGGACATTCAAATAACAATCTTCAAGAGGAGGCAAATCAAGCATATCATAAATCCTTCTAGGCATAATAGAAACACTACTATCAAGATCACATAAAGCTTTGAAATCAAAGTCATTCACTTTCATATTAATGATGGGTTCCCAACCATCTTCTTGTTTTATAGGAATAGAAGCTTTATGTTTCATCTTTTCTTCTTTAATCTTTATGAGAGCATCAGTAATGTGTTTTGTAAAAGCCATGTTCATAGCACTAGCATTAGGACTTTTAGCAAGCTTTTGTAGGAACTTAATAACTTCAGAGATGTTGCAACCATCAAGATCAAAATCAACTTTATCATCTAAAGTAGTAGAACTATTGTTAGCCTCAACACTAGTGGTGGTGATAGTAGAAACACTAATGTTTCTAGCAATTTCATCTTCTCTTTCCCACTTAGCATGTAATTCAACTAATAGTCTAACATTTTCATCAATTCTTACTTGTATAGCATTAGTAGCTGCAAAGGGATTCTCATTAGTTTCAGGTTTAGCAGCCATTTTATTCAAAGTAGATTGAGCTTCAGCCAAAGATGCTATATTTCTTTTAGCATTAGAGAGTTTTTCCTCAATAGTTTTATTGAAAGCAGTTTGTTTACTAATAAACTCTTTAAGCATAACTTCAAGTTCAGAGGGAGCACTCTTATTATTGTTGTAAGAATTTCCATAAGCATTACCATTGTTGGGAGGATAAGGTTTATAATTGTTGTTACCAAAATTGTTCCTATAAGCATTATTACCATAAGCATTGTTGCCAAAATTGTTATTTCTTATGAAGTTCACATCAACTTGCTCTTCTTGAGCAACCAAAGAGGCTAAAGGAACATTATTTGGATCAATATGGGCTTTCCCATTAACAAGCATAGACATAATAATATCAATCTTATCACTCAAGGAGGAGGTTTCCTCAACAGAATTTACCTTCTTACCTTGTGGAGCTCTCTCGGTATGTCATTCAGAATAATTAACCATCATATTTTCCAATAGTTTTGTTGCAGCACCCAAAGTGATGGTCATAAAGGTACCTCCAGCAGCAAAATCCAATAGGTTCCTTGAAAAATAGTTCAATCCTGCATAAAAAGTTTGGATGATCATCCAAGCAGTCAGTCCATGAGTGGGACAATTCTTAACCAAAGATTTCATTCTTTCCCAAGCTTGAGCAACATGCTCATTATCAAGTTGTTTAAACTTCATTATTTCACTTCTCATGGATATAATCTTAGCAGGAGGATAGTACTTTCCAATAAAAGCATCTTTACACTTAGTCCAAGAATCAATACTATTCCTAGTTAAGGAATTCAACCACTCTTTAGCTTTTCCTCTCAAAGAGAAAGGAAATAATTTCAGTTTAATAATATCACCATCTATATCCCTATGCTTTTGAATCTCACAAAGTTCAACAAAGTTATTTAGATGGGAAGCAGCATCTTCATTACCAATACCAGAAAATTGTTCTCTCATAACAAGATTGAGCAAAGCAGGTTTTATATCAAAGAAAGTATTTTCAGCCACAGGTGGAGCAATAGGAGTGCTCATAAAATCATTGTTGTTGGTGCTAGTGAAGTCACACAACTTAGTGTTTTCAAGAGTAGTCATTTTTTTGGGTTTTCAAATAATAAAGCAAACAAGTAAAACTAATTTTTTTTGGATTTTTGAAGAACAAAACAAGAAATCTAAGCAAAAAGAAAACTAAGTAAAACAAAAATAACAAAGTAAAGAGATTGGTTATGAGGGACTCCCCTTGTGAAGATGTCCTTGACTCCCCGGCAACGGCGCCAGAAAATGTCTTGATGCACTCGACGATCGACGTAGAGTTCGTTGGGAACCCCAAGAGGAAGGTATGATGAGCATAGCTGAAAGTTTCCCTCAATTATGAAACCAAGGTTTAATTGAACCAGTAGGAGCAAGGAAACACCCCAAAGATGTTACTAGCTGAGCTTTGGCAGGGCGCACTACGGCGGCTACAGACTCTTTCGTGGATTTTTGATCGGGTCCTTAGGGTTTTCGTCCCGAGGGCAACTTATAGGTGGAAGGAGAGGCCGAGGGGGTGCCGGGGTCGGCCAGACCACCCCCTGGCGCGGGCCAGGCCTGGCCGCGCGGCCAGGTGGTGTGGCCGACCCCCAGCCCTTCTCTGTCTCGTATTCTGGCACTTGATCCCTTCCGGAAAAATAGGCACTTTGGCTTTTGTCCCGTATAATTCCGAGAATATTCATTTTCTGACTTTCCTAGAACCAAAAACAGCAGAAAACAGGCAGCTGGCACTGTGGCTCTTGTTAATAGGTTAGTCCAAGAAATCATAATAAAAGTACTCCAAAGTTGGAACAAAACACAAGAAAGTGGATAAAACCAAGCATGGAACATCAAAAATTATAGATACATTTGCAATGTATCAGCCATGTCCATGCCAAAGGAGAAATCCCTTAATAGCGGGATAATATGATTGATGTCGTTTATCTGTCGATTATGGTTATGAAGGATGATGTGAGCAGTGGTTGTTGCCTATTCGTCCATATATGGAGCTCCTTCCACACATATCATAAATGGTCTTATTCATTATAATAATTTCGATCACTCTTTCTAATTACTAGCGGTGGATCCACTACTCCCTGAGAACTCTTTCCATCATCTTGCAGACTTTCGTAATCATACTTGCATGCTCTTGTTTACTTACAGCTTTAGTCTCCTTATTGTTCTCTTATTTGAAAACCCAAAAATATCTTTTACACAAAACTCGCATTTTATCTTGTTACTTAGACCGTTATTTAGCATTAGTATTTAAGTATTTAGTTCAAAGAGTTATTAGACGTCAGACTCCTGCTCCCTATGGGATCGATATCTTTATTTCGAAACTTTCTACAAACGATCTATGCACTTGCAGTCATCAATGATGCTGGGCGGAAATGCCAGCATCGAAGAGATCCTTGAGACCATCAAGTGTTCCGAGGAAGCCCACGAAGAGAGTCGCAACTACCTCAGGACACACACATCGCACTTTGTCGGATACGTTGGATCTGGATCCGGCTCTATCGATGCTGGAGACGACAATGACTCAATGTTGGAGGCAATCGGAACAAACGTCGACTTACCAGCAGCTTCAGATGACTCCATGACGTCAGCAGATTTTTGGAAGTTCTACGCAGAATATGAAGAGGAATTCAACTCCAAGACTGCGGAAGAAGGAGAATCTATGGACCAAAGTCCTCGCATCTGTATGGATGAGGGATCCGGAGAAAACTCTCATGAACCGCAGGAAGATATGGATATCGGAGATAATCCCGATGTCCAGATGTCCGAGAGTATTGATAGAAGCTTGAATCCAGGAATTGGACCCAAAGCCATCTTTGCTACTGGCGCTGCCAAGAGAGCAAAGAAGAAGAAGACTTCGTCTAAGGACCTTCCAACTAACGAGGTAATAGCTGAAGGATATGAAGCAGACTCAGATGGAGCTTTGATCCCTGATGAGCCAAAAAAGCACTCCTTTGGATGCACACGTGGTTACTCCTAGCACCCATAAACTCCTCGGAGAGGCGATTACCACACCTATCCTGATAGCTCCAGAACTTACACCTGTGGAGTTGGAGGACAAGGCCCAAGCCCTATAAGCGCATCGTCAAGTACTCCTAGAGGAAACTGCAAATATCCTCAAAGATAAGCAGCGCATTGTAGCTGCGGGGTAGCCTAGCACCCAGCAACATCAAAAGACCCGGAACGGACCTGATTTGGCTAACAAAAATCCAGATGTTCACAAAACCCTTTTCAAAGGAGACATAGCCCTAGGGAAACCACGGATCGACAGCAAGGGTAACTGGGTGTATGGGACTCCTGTAGAAAATGTTACTGTGGCTCGAGATCTCTTAGCAAACAACCCAAGTCCAGACCAGATTTGACTAAGTGTGAAGATACTCACCAAGGGCCTAGAACAACAAAAGGTCGCCATGTCCGGCAGCGGAAAGTTGGTCTCTAGATCCGACCAATGTCGCACGGACACGGGTCGACAGCAAGACATAAGGCCCAAATAGGAAATGGAATGTCACTACCGTCCCAACCCTCGGGAAGACAATTATTCAAGAATCGGATCTTCCAGACATTGGCACAAACCCGCACGAAGTTGGAGCAATGTCGCTTCGGTCGCAGAACGAGACACCATTGTAGCAATGGTTCAACCTCCTTGGCGACAGTCGAATACCCGCAAGGGAGATGAAGAAGCTCAACGTCGGGGGCAGGATCGACAAAGGATGCCCCCTCCTAGACATACAAGCCATCTGGCTGAGCCACGTCACAATGACGGCAACAATGGACGAAGGAACAACGAACATCACGATGGATCAAGCCGGCATGGTGGTCGTCACCACGAAGCCCCAGCTGGGGGTAATAATCCTCCAGCACTACCATCTCTGCCAAGTAGCCACCATAAGGCTCCAATGGAGGCCAGGGGGCACCATGGCGGAGGGGGTGGTAGGAGAAGCAGAAGTCCGGCTCATGGGCACCGTAGCCGCAATGAACAACCAAGACGGCGCGCCGTGTCACCAAGTGACGCCAGGCATCGGATCAACTCAAACATTAAGGCGCGATGCTACGAGTCGGATAACATCTATGTGGGTCAAAATGCTTCGGACCGTGCATACGACAAACAAACTTTCCGAAAGGGTTTGCCATCTCAAGGCACATCCATCCCTACGACGGTGTGGCTCGGCCAGACACCTGGCTCCAGGACTTCTTCCAGGCCTATTACATCGCCAAAGGAGGAAACAGCTTGGTTGCGACCCGGTATCTCCCGCTTATGTTGAGGAAGACGGCTCAATCATGGCTCAATGAATTCCTGGAAAACACCATCCACAACTGGTATGATATACAAAGTGCTTTCTTTCGAAACTTCGAGGGAACATACAGGAGGCCCTGCACGGTCGGAGATCTGCAGCGGTGCACCCAGAAACTCGGAGAAACCTGCCGGGGCTACCTTGGACGATGGATCGACACGAAGAACTCCTGTGAAGGAGTAAACAACCAAACCGTGATGGAAGCATTCATTGTTGGTCTCCCAATCACTTTACTACGTCATCGCTTAAAGTGTGACAAAGTGATTGATCTAGGGGACATAGTAGAGACGGTGAGCAAATACATTGATGCTAACTATGATTGAAAGGGACTGATAAATGTACTGGTTGTACCACAGTCGGCTAAGCAGTTGAAGCAGCAGGCCCCAAAATGCAAGAATACCTCGAAGGAAAAACCCAATCTGGAAACCGCAATAGTCCATGCAACTTTTGGGTCTAGAGGATGAGGAGGCCATAGAGGCAGCTCGAGACGAGGCCGTGGAACTTCCAGAGTCCAAGGTAGAGCAGACCAGCAACCTGGCAAAACTCTTGGGCCGACATTGCCAACAATCCGTGCGTGCATCACCCGGACGATAATGGGGCTCGTCCCACACTAATGCTGAGTGTCGTTTCAATGACAATATCAAGAAAGACGAATATGTTGGCTACAGGGCCAAGGGGCCAAAAGGAAAGAAAATTCTGACAAAGACAAAGAGTCCAATGAAGATTCTAACATGGAGGATGCAGAAACTTCAAATCCCAAGTCAGATGAAAAAAGACATTCCCAACCAAGAAAGACACTTATGTCTGCTTCCTTGGATCGCAACTAGCTAAGGTCAAAGGCAGTGATGCATGAGCTCAACGCAACTGTTTCGGCTGTCCCTCAGTATTTGGATTGGTCGGAAGTTACAATCACCTTTGACCGAAGCGACCATCCGCCTAAGCCACACAGGCGAGGAAAGTATACTTTGGTCGTCAATCCACTTATTGAGGGCTATGGGTTCTCCAAGACTCTCATGGACGGTGGCAATAGCATCAACATTATCTACGTCGAAATGCTATGCCGGAAGAGGATATCGTAAACACAGCTAAATCACAACTTTGCGACTTTTCATGGAGTTGTCCCCAGAAGTGAAGCAAACTCTCTAGGAGAGATCACTTTGGATGTTACCTTTGGAACTCCAAAGAACTACCGGACAGAAGCACTTACATTTGAAGTGGTTCCGTTCAAAAGCACATACCATGCTATCTTTGGGCGTTCGGCTTACTGGGCTTTCATGGCTTGCCCTTGTTACATTTACAATATGATCAAAATTCTAGGTCCCAATGGCGTCATCACAATCCGGGGAGACCCAAAGAAGGCACGAGAATGCAAGGACAGAAATGTTGCCTTCGCTGAAACCGTACTGCATGCTAAGGAGTACCAGGAGATCAAGAAGAACATTGACCAGTCCGAGATGCCCGCAAGGAAGGAGGAGGTGACAAAGCCGACTTCGGAGTTCAAGGCATCAGAAGCGATGAAGACGATGTTGTTGAAGGATGATGACCCCTCCAAGGTGACCTAGATAGGCGTAGGTTTAGGCCACGCACAGGAAAGCATGCTCGTCGAGTTCCTCAAAGCCAATAAAGATATCTTCGCATGGCAGCCATTTGACATGATCGGAGTACCTAGGGAACTTACCAAGCATAGCGTAACTGTATACCCAAATGCAGAACCCGTCAAACAGTCCTTATGACTTTTCGGCAGTGAAAAGCGCAAAGCAATAACTAAGGAACTAGCCTGGCTCGAGCTAGCCGGATTCATAGAAGAGGCCATCCATACTAATTGTTCGCCCAATCCTGTAATGAGCCCTAAAATGGACACCACTAGTTTAAAGACGTGTGTTGATTATACTACCTTGAACAAGGCTTGTCCTTAAGATCCATTCGCTCTGCCTAGAATCAATCAAGTTATTGATTGGACAGCAGGCTCAGAACGCCCATGTTTTCTTGAGGCATACTCTGGATATCATCAAATCCGAATGAAGGAGTCAGACAAAATAAATACTTTGTTCATCACTCCCTTCGGAACCTTCTGCTACGTAATGATGCCTTTTGGGCTTAAAAACGCTTGAGCTACGTACTAGCGCACTATACAGTGTTGCCTCCATGATCAAATCGGACACAACGTACATGCATACGTGGATGACATAGCCGTGATGTACAAAAATAATGAAACACTAATTTTTGACTTGGAGGAAACATTCAGCAACTTACAAAAATACAACATAATGCTTAACCCAAAGAAGTGTTTCTTTGGAATACTAGCTAGAAAATTGTTAGGTTTCATCATGTCCCAAAGAGGCATAGAGGTGAACCGTGACAAAATAAAGGCAATACTCAACATTGCCAGACCAACTCGCCTAAAGGATGTACAACGGCAAACTGGCCGCATTGCCGCGGTAAGTCGGTTCGTAAGCCGGCTCGGTGAAAGAGCTGCACCACTATACAAGCTCTTGAAAAAGACCAAGAAGTTTATCTGGACTGATGAAGCTGAAGCTGCACTTCAGGATCTAAAAGTCGTACTCTTGTCTGCCCCTATTCTTGGACCACCAGAACCACATGAACCGATGTTGCTATACTTAACTGCGACAAACAGAGTTGCCAGTGTCTTCATGGTGGTGGAACAACCGGAAGCTAAACAGGAACACCTGATGCAGCGTCCGACTTATATCTCAGCAAGGTCTTGACTGAATCGAAGCAAAGGTATCCACATTACCAAAAGTTAGCCTATGGTGTGTTCTTCGCATCTAGGAAGCTACGACACTATTTTCAAGAGCACAAGATTACCGTGGTGAGCATAGCTCCCATGAGAGACATAATCAACAACATTGATGCCACAGGACATGTTGCTAAGTGGGGCATAGAGCTAGCAACTTTTGATATTGAGTATAAACCTCGTACAATAATCGAATCCCGGATTCTTGCTGACTTTGTCGCTGATTGGACAGAGACAGTAGAAAACACAGGTCTCCTAGAGACGGAAGTTTGGACCTTACACTTTGACGGGTCTAAAGCACTCGGGTGATCAGGCGCTAGCGTGGTGCTCAAATCACCCCAAGGTGATAAATTGTTCTATGTATTGTAGATTCACTTCACAGCGACAAACAACATTGCCAAATACGAAGCCCTGCTGCATGGAATTCGAATCCTAAAAGACATCGGCATTCGCCGACTGATGTGTTACAGAGACTCAGATTTAGTTGCCCAGCAAGTATCTGATATCTGTAATGCAAACAAGAACATGGCGGCATATAGAGTTGTCGTGGATGAACTGTCTAAATCGTTTGAAGGGTTTGAAGTCCACCACATTCCCCAAACAGAAAACAAGGAAGAAGATGCTCTATCAAGAATAGGCTCTACGTGGAAGCATGTCCCGGACGATGGTTTTTTGGAGCACTTGAGACTTCCCTCTATCACAGGAGTTGATGAGGAGTATCCGACCAAATCCGACTCACCGCTCATAGCAGCTATGGCTGTAATCCCCAGATGGACACAACCCTACCTTGATTTCTTGGTAGAGAGAAAATTACCTGAAGACGAAGTTTTGAGCCGATAGATCGTTCGACAAGCAAAATCATACACGGTGGTGGGAGGTGAGCTCTATAAACTGAGTGCGTCTAGGGTCTTTTAGTGCTGTGTTTCTCTGGAAGAAGGCATGGAAATCTTAAGGGAAATCCACAAAGGAAAATGCAGACATCACGCTGCAGCCAATTTTTTAGTGGCAAAAGCCTTCAGACACGGATTTTTCTAGCTTACAGCTAAGACAATGCATAACGGTTGGTCAAGACGTGCACATGTTGCCAAAAATATGCGAAACAAGCCCATATTCTGGCTAATCAGTTGCGAACAATTCCGATTACATGGCATTTTGCGGTCTGGGGGATTGACATGGTAGGACCGTTTAAACGGGCTCAAAGTGGATACACTCACCTTCTTGTGATGGTGGATAAATTCAAAAAATGGATTGAGGCAAAACCCGTCACAATTTGTGATGGAGCAACAGCCAAAAAGTTTGTCGAGGACGTGATCATCCGATTCGAGTATCCGCATAGTATTATTACAGACAATGGGAGTAACTTTTCCATGGGGGAACTAGTCGAATTTTGCAATGAACAAGGGACCCGACTTAATATTGCATCAGTCACACATCCACAAGCTAATGTACAAGTTGAAAGGGAAAATGGTTTAATTCTTCAAGGCCTACGACCAAGACTCGAAGCACCACTACATCGTGCTGCGGGGGCTTGGGAGGACGAATTACCGTCTGTGATATGGAGTTTACAAACCACTCCTAATAAGTCAACTGGATATACACCTTGTTTCTTGGTCCATGGTGCAGAAGCTATTCTTCCGAGTGATCTTATTCATACTTCTCCCCGAGTCACTACATATGTCAAAGAGGATGCCGAAGTTGCTCGACAAGATGACCTCGATATGCTTGAGGAAGTTCGCGCATGTGCTGAACAGAGATGTACAGCCTATCAGCATAAACTATGCAAGTATCATAGTCAGAGAGTCAGAAATTGGTCTTTCAGGAAGGGCGATCTGGTTCTCCGGCTAGTCCAGAAAAGATAGCACAAACTTGCCCCTATATGGGAAGGGCCCTTCATAGTTAGTCGAGTACTGCACAATGGTTCTTACTACCTAACTGACATGAGGCCAGAAAAAGAACCTGCTACTAAGAAGAGAAAAAGAGCTGGAGGCAGTACAAATCCGGATGAGATAGACCATCCATGGAATATTGCTCAGCTACGTCCCTTTTATTCATAAATTTCTTTCTTTGTAATCATATATGTGTACATGTTCAAAGTGAAATGAAGTATTAGTCTCCTCAATGTTATTTCTGAGATGTTTTTGTGTACCATCTTATTTCCGAATGATCATGTCATAGTCGAAAATCTCAGAATGCTTGAAAGTACTTTATGCTCATGTTTGTTCTGATGTGGGTATTTTCCGAGTAGTGGATTGTTGGTACTGGGTTATACTTGGGTATAAGTCTAAATTTTCTAGTTTATACTTGGGTTTTTGTTTGATTGCTAGATGTGGGTATTTTCCGAGTAGTGGATTGTTGGTACTGGAAGCTGGCTTTGATTCCGGGTTTAAACTGGTTTAGCAATTGAGCTTCATTGTTTGGCAAAGTTTTCGTGTTGAAGGTTAGCCGGCTCACGAAAGGGACGAGGCGGAAAGCCAGATAAACGATAAGTATAGACAAAACAAGTGCTCAAGTATTTTTCGAGCACAGCCAAAAGTGCTAAAAGAGTAAAGCATAAGTTCTTACAATCTTAGCACTAGCAAAATAATATTCTACTTATTACAATCAGATTATTTTCAGAATAACACATTGTTTTTCTGATACATCCTACGATGCAGGTGGAGACGATGCAGGTGGAGACGCAGGATTCGCCAGCTCACTAGAAACATCACCTGTATCACCCCGATATCTTTCCAAGACGAGTATGTCAGACTCGGTCTACTCATCGCCTCGGAAACTTCAGCAACTTCTTCCCTAGGGGGAGGTGGTACTTCAACGGGCGTGAAGAATGGCTCATCATAGCTGGTTAACTCGGCCACGTGAGAAGCG
The DNA here is from genome assembly GCA_910589775.1 of Avena eriantha. NCBI lineage: Eukaryota > Viridiplantae > Streptophyta > Magnoliopsida > Poales > Poaceae > Avena > Avena eriantha. The sequence goes on along the minus strand of OU342746.1, from coordinate 206,894,381 downwards.
TATCTGGTGCAAGAATCTCAGACTCTTTGATGTTCTGCTAATTGCCGTCTTCATCGACAGTCGAATAACCCTTGGTAACTTGCCATATCTCCATGATTCCATGGTGGCTCATTACCATTGTCAGGGCATTCTATGTCGTTGTGCGTGCATACGACATGTTCCAATCCTTGACAAGCTTGAGCATATCATTCGCCTTGTCTCGTAGCTCAAAGGCTCACATTGATTCTAAGCCGGAGAACTAGATTGATTCACCAATCGTGAATCAGGTCCCCAATGGCGACAAGCTGGCTACGAGACTCAGATGAAGAGGCGTCAAGAAGGTTGAGAGGACCTATGAATAAGAAAACAAGGTCAGTAATAATATCCGAGTCTAAATATTCAGAACAAGCGATAATTTAGGGATAGCAAACTTACCAAAGATAGCATCATCTACTTTGGTCTTCTCCTCTGAAGACTTCGGAGTTCATTCCAAAGGGCTTCGGAGGTGTCCTTCTCCCTGTCCAAGGCATTCTGCAAGTCCAAGATTGTTTTTTCTTGTTTGGCTATAGTGCGGTCACGCTCCTTAGTAGTGTGATTGTTGGATTCAAGAACACTAGCAATATTGGTCTCGTGATCTACTTTGAGTTTTCCAGCTCAGCATGCAACTCAGCATTTTCCACCTCCAAGAGTTTATAATCTTCGGCTTGCTCAATCATCTTGCAGGACTGTTTCACAAGTACTGACAACATCAAGGCATAGTGTTGAATAAATATTTGGCTACAAATCAAAAAATAGAATATGAAAACGAAGCCTGAAATGTTTACCTTCAGCTTCATCCCTTGCAACTTTAAGTTGCGCATTTTCAAGTCGGAGAGCTCTGATCTATCTCCGCTTGTTGCAAATATTCTTCAACAAATCCTAGTTATAAGCATTAACTTTTTGTAAGTTATAATGGTAACCAGAAGTCAGAAGTCTACTAAGACTCGGGCTAATATTTTAACTAAGTTAAATATCAGCACGAGCCTTGGGGGGCTATACTATTTCATTCTTTGGCATCCTATAATAGCATGAAACTGGATTCCTATCCAACTTCATGCTTGGGGGCTAGAGGATATGATATGAAATACAATAAAAAGAGTCGGATTATGACTCACATAGTGTTCATGAGTCAATTTGTTGAGGCTCATGTTCACCTCGGAAGAAACCTTCTCGGCGAGAGTAAGAGGAATTACTGGTGGCGGCGGGGCCACACCAGCCTTCAACTTCTCATCATGAAGACAAACTTGTTCAAGAAGCTCGACGAGTTTGATGTCCTCGGCTTCTTGCGCTTCCTCCTCCGTTGTGATATTCTAGGTCTCTAGGCAATGGAGAGCCAGCTTCTGGATCTCTTTTGCGCTCTTCTGAGTAAGGCCAAGTTTGGCAATACCTGGATTCTGCAAAAGTTTCTCCGCGAAGGTCTCAGCTGAGGGATCATGACTCTTCGAGGGTTCACCCATATCAAGTCCCGAGTCACTCATGGTGATGTCGGTCTATGAACCAAGGTTCAATGGCTCTAAAGAATGAGCCGAAACATTTTCAACATGTGGAGAGGAAGTGCCCTCCGGTGCTGATGATGGCTTTAGGGTAGGATTTGGAGGCGGGGCATCAGGTGAAACGAGAGTCAACTTCTGTTGGCGCAAAGTCTTCCCCGACTTTCCTTTTCCCTTTCCCTTGGCAATTGTTTTACCCTGGATGGTAATAGAGTAATATTGTTGCAATTTAGAAAGAACACAAATTAATACTCGAAACCTTGTGAAGAAGTTTACCTCTTTACAACGGGCACTTTCTGAGTGCCCACGGAGACAGTCGGAGTTTTGCGCTTCTGATTAAGCACCTCTGGCAGTAATTCAAGATCTTCATCCTCCTGAGGAACCGATCCTCGGGCGGATATCCCTCGAGAGGAGCAAGCTCTAACTCGGGGAGGTCAGCAAGTTGAAAGAGAAGTTATCTCAGTATTGCAAAGCAACAAAGTATAGATCAAAAAATCATTGAGTAATGAAGGAATCAGTTGGAAAACTTACTGGTGTCAAAGGTTTGTCAGTAGTATACATATCCAGAGAAGTGTCTGGAATTATCTTCTCAACCCGCTCCTTGATCAACCATTTGATCCGGGTCTCATATTCTTTGTCCAGGATTGGGAGCAGGCTTATCCTCAGGTTGTCATTCTTTCTCTTGGTGATGGTATGCATGAGCCGATCACCATGGTGCTAGAGGGGTTGAATCCGACATGCCGGCCAACAGTGGACTAGGTTAGACCCTTTAGGCCCTTATGCTTCATCAGATATTCGATTTGTCTCTTGGTGTGGATCAAATCTTCAGTAAGAGCCAGAGCATCTGCATCCCAAGACTCTTGGGGCACAGCGGCACCATCGACAAAAGCTGGCAAAGCTTCTTATTTGCTGGGAGCCGCCTTGCCCTTGTGATAAAATAACATGGACGGCCACCTCTTCACCGACTCACTAGCTATAACCTTGGGGTAGACTCGGTCTCTCCTAAGGGTCAGGCTCAGTGCTCCGGTAATGTAGGGATTACCGATGGCGATGGAATTTCTCCGGGTACCGAAGTAGTACCGGCACAAAACAAGACTCAGTTTTATTCTGAGATAACCCTCACACAAACAAACATAGGCGCTAAGCTCTAGAATTATGTTTGGGGGGAAGTTGTGGAGTTGAACTCCAAAGTGATCTATAACCTCATAGAAGAACTCTGAGGGGGGGAACTCAAACCTCTATCAAGGTGAGTGCCAAAGTGAACCCTCTCGCCGAAGTGAGGAGTAGGGGCAACCTCGTCGAAGCTGCTCCACCAGTCACCGGTGCAGAGGAAACCTTCCTTCTCGTCGCCATGCAATTTCTCAATATCGAGGACGCCGGAGATCCATTCTACATGGAAATTCTCCTTCTCTTCCACTGCAGTCGTTGCCGCGGTGGTCGCCGCTGCTTCGGATGAAGATGCGTCAACCATTTGGGTGGTGGCGTGGTGGTGACCTTGGATGGGCAGCATTGTGGATTTTGGAGGAAGGAAATGGGAGCAAGGGCACGGTGTCGTTTGGAGGAAGAAGAAGGCAGAGGCGCTAGTGAGAGAGAATGAGGAGATCTAGAACCCTTATAAGCCTCATCCGCATCAAGATTCATGTGAACGAAAATTGAAACCCGCCACACGTCGCGGAAAGAACCCGGAAACTTCCTCGAGAAGATTACGCCTCCTCAATCTCTATGCGCACATTAAACAACGCTTCGATTCCTTGATAAGCAGGCCACCAATGGTCACACTGACAGGAATGTCTGTCAGTGATGATACTTGACCTTGACTGATGTCAGGTTACGTTAGAGACCAAGTTTTGGCTTAGTTTGAATTTCAAGTTGGAAAACCATATAAAACACTCATAGGTCCGACTCAATTTGAGACTCGGATCCTACTTTTCTTTTCAAGTTTCAAGAACCCTTCAAGACTCTTCAGCCAAAGAAGGATCAAGCTAGATGAAATCGAACATTGGATCTTGGACGATTCTGGGGGCTACTGTTGGGGATATACTTTCCGGGTATACCCACTATGACTCGCTGACCAGGGTGGCCCACTTAGGGTTAGAGCTTTGCTTCACGGGCGGCCTAGTCAAGGAGAGAAAACGGAAGTCCATCCGACTACGGGAAGGCCCAGAAGACTTACCGACTTAGGCCTATTTAGTTACTTGTAGTCCAAGATGTACTTTGTAACCGACCCTATATCGTAGTCGGATAGGTCTCTCCTTTAACCCTAGGCCGGATATCTATATAAGCCGTCCTAGGAACCAGCCTTTAGGGCACCCACAATCTACAAACTCAACTCGCACATGCGAACCTCTCTTGTAATATGTACTTTCGGCTCTGCGTATTACTGGATTGCTAGCAGGAGTAGGGTCTGTCCAAAGACGGCGGATTCGAACCTAGGTAAATCTTGTGTGCTCACCATCCTGGAATACCTTCGCCTCACACCCCCTTTCTCTACATGCCTCGAGGACCCCCTCTCAGCGTACATATCTTCAATTTGATGACAAGTTCATCTAGGTTTGAAGTAAATCTACACACTAAAAGGGGTCTAGATACACTCCTTTCACAAATCTAAAACATCTTATATTTTGAAATGGAGGGAATAGTTTCTTATTCTACTAATTGTTTTTCTAAAGTTGTTTACTAGTTTTTAGGTAAGCACCATGACTACACTCGGACTAATGAATAAGCTCGATGCAGCTAAACACCTTGGGAAGTTCAATAGAGGTCTTGTCAAAGAATTCTCGAGTGGGAGTGAACCATAATACGAGGTTAACCCTCGCTTTATCGCTATTATTAAAGAGAAAACTTTTGCAGGAGATGATCCCGATGAGGATCCTTACACTCATTTAATGCATTTTACCGAGTTATGTTGGACACTTAAATTGAGCGGCTATTCTGATGACTAATTGAAACTTAAATTGTTTAGCCAATCTCTAACCAACACTGCTTTAGCTTGGTATAGAATTTTCCCTACAGAGAAGATTGATACTTGGGAAAAAACTCAAAGGAGAATTCATATTTCGATTCTTTCCCAAGATAAAGACAGCCAAAGTAAGAAGGGAATCACGAATTTCAAAAACCGCCCAGGTGAAGGCTTGGTAAGGGCTTTCAAAAGGTGTCCCTACTTAATAAATGTCCTCGCCATGATTACCTGAATGGTATGTTTTACATATTTTCTATGGGAGACTTAATCAAGAAATTAAACATGAGCTTGCCACAAATTTCGGAGGCTCTTTTATGGAGCTACCTATAACTAAAGCTTGGGAACTTACAGAACGTATTTTTCGCAATAGATAAACTTGAGGATTTGATTTAGACAGCAAAGGAGGTATAGAAATTGAATATGATTGTCTCAATGCTTATAAGGAATCCGGTAAGGTAAAATAAACTGCTAATGAACTCCAGCTTGATGATGATATTATTTTGCAAATCCTTTAGTGTTCTATAGAACACATGGAAGCTCCTAAGAAAGATTGACTTCAATATACTCCCCCCACCCGAGCCAGATGAAGATGTTGATCCAATAATTGTAGCTCATATAGAGCCATTAAGGGATATACCGCCATATATTGGACCCCTTCCTTTCCTAAGGACCGCGAGAAAACATATGATGGCTCAGCAGCTTGAAGGTCAGCATGAAGAAGAAAGAATGTTCCTCAAGATGCTAGAGGAAGAGGCACAAGCAAGAAAAACTAACAAAGTAAGTATGTAGGAGACCGGGGAACCAATGAAGGAAGATATCCTAACCATGTTTTCACATTGCAACGTGATAGAGCTAGATATCGAAGCTTCACAGTTCGTTTGAAGGAATGGTAAAGGCTAAACAATCTGGTAAACCTATTCTCCCTTGTACTTTCGGTGGAACTTCCTATTATGGCCTCTATGACATTGGAACAGTTGTTCATGTGATCCCCTATAATTTTTATTTGAAAATCCAAAATGAACTAGCCCCAGCTGAATTAGAGGATACTGATATGACTATAATGCTTGCAGATAAGACACTAAGAGTCCATATGAGAATAATGATAGATGTCCCAATCTATATTGGACCATATAAGTATCCCATTGATTTTGTACTTGTTGATATGTCTACTGATGTTTAGTGTCCAATTATTTTCGGAAGAACTTTATTAAACACCATAGGAGCAAACATTGAATGCAAAAGAGAATCTGTATCTCTCAAGTTTGGTGAAGAGAAAATGTACTTTTATTTTTCTAAATTTCACCATAAGCCGGCAATCAAAGATTTGGACGAATATGAGTATGGAAAAGAAGAGGAAGGTAATATCATTACTCTTGCCTCAATAGTTATTGAAACTCCTGGTGATGATTTAGCAAGGAGTTTAGTCGATAATAATAATATTCCCCAAGACATTTTAAAGATGGAAATGGATGATTATCTTGACTCCATGCCTAAGGTGCATCCCAAGATGAATCAAAAGTATGAAGAACATAAGAAAAGCGGATGAGGCACTCCACCTCCAACTCTCAAAACCTTACCCAAGGAATTAAAATATAGGTTTCTTGATGGAACTAATAATTTCCCTGTTATTATAAATTCTAACCTTGCAGAAAAAGAGGAGGAAAACTTGATGGTTCTCCGGATGCATCCAAATGCTCTTGGGTATTCGATGAGTGACCTGAAAGGGATTAGTCCCTCGATAGCCACCCATAGAATATTTATGGAAGAAGGAGCACAGCCGATTGCAATTTTTCAGAGGTAAGAAAGGAAGCAATATGTTTATTAGATGATGGAATCATCTTTCACGTGGAGGAGAGTGATTGGGTAAGTCATGTTCATTGTGTTCCTAAGAAAGGTGGATTTACTGTCGTTCAAAACGAACACAATAAGATGGTACCTACTAGAACCATTGTTGGTCACAGGATGTGTATTGACTATAGAAAACTTAATAAGGAAACTAGAAAGGACCATTATCCTTTACCGTTTATAGATTAAACTTTAGAAAGACTTGCTATGCATTCTCATTTTTGCTACCTAGACGGTTATTCCGTTTTTTCTCAAATTGTTGTTCACCCTGATGACCAACTAAAAACAACCTTTATTTTTTCGTTCGGTTTATATTCTTATCACCATATGACTTTTGGTCTTTGCAATGCCCCTGCCACCTTCCAAAGGTGTATGACTCATATATTTGCTAATTATGTTGAATGTATTATGGAAGTGTTCATGGACAATTTTTCTGTGTATGGAATTTCATTTAATCATTGTCTTCATAACCTTCATAAAGTTTTACGGAGATGCGAAGACACTAACTTAGTCTTGAATTGGGAAAAATGCCATCTCATGGTTCAAGAAGGTATAGTGCTTGGTCACAAAATTTCAGGTAAGGGGATAGAAGTTGATAAAGCTAAGATTGAAGCAATAGAAAGGCTTCCCCCTCCTCGTGATGTAAAAGGTATTAGTAGTTTCTTAGGCCATGCTAGATTTTATAGAAGGTTCATTAAGAGCTTCTAAAAACTGCCAGACCACTAACCAACCTTCTACAAAAGGGTGTTACTTTTAAAAACTGTATCACTACTTTCAACATATTAAAACAAGCCCGTTTTTAAGCTCATGTTATAAAATCATCTAATTGGAAGAAACTTTTTTATCTATTTTGTGAGGCTAGCCATGAAGCTGTTGGAGCAATTCTTTGCCAGTATGATGGGAACTCAATATCATTCATCATGCGAGTCGCACCTTAAACGACGCCCAAAAGAATTACACCATGGCAGAAAAGGAATTTTTCGCTGTGGTTTTCTCGTTCGATAAGTTTAGATCTTATATTATTGACTCTAAGATAAGAGTGTGTACTAATCGTATTGGCTTGAAAGAGATTCTTGAAAAGACTAACGTTAAGCCAAGAATGATCCGTTGGACTTTACTTGCAAGAATTTGATTTACAGATTCTCCAAAGAAAAGAAGAACAGGAGGAAGCATCCATTGACATTGAGGAAATTGATCTGCTTGGAGTAGTGGCATTTATCTGCATATCCTTAGGGACTACAACTCCTAAAAGAAAATTTTCAATTTCTCTTTGCAATAGTTTCAGCAATTTCTTGCGGCCAACTTTGTTCAAAGGGAAAAAGAAAAGGTTGATTCAAGAGTTAAAAGTATGGGTGGAATCGAGCCGAGCCGAGACGGCTCGTGGCTCGGCTCGTCCAAGGTTGCTAAATTTCGAGCCGAGCTTGGCTAGGCTTGCTGCTGAAAATTTTCCTGAAACATGGCTCGAGGCTTGGCTTGATAAGCTTGAGGCTCGGCTCAGCCGGCTCGCGAGCCGGACACGAAACAGCCTAACAACACAATTAAACCCTCCTCCTAATCAATTCCCCTCCCGTTCCTGTCCCCGTCTCTATCCTTGGACTAGCGTGCTGCACCACATAGCCAGTCCCCACCGCCGCCGGCCGCCAGCACCAACGACGGTCATCACCATCTCTTCCTGATCTGCTCCGCCTTGCCCCCTCCCACCATCTCTTCCCGGTCCTCTCGGATGTGCACGGTGCCACACATCTTCTGATAGCCCCATACTGTCGGTTGTCCGCCGCCCGCCCGCCAGGGCGGCCGGGTGGAGCCTCTTCGGCTCGTTGCTCTAGTTACTTTTCCTTCATTGCATCCTCGAATTCAGGTTGTTGTTACAGTCAGAATTGGATTTTTTGGCAGGAATTTCTGGGTTTCAGGATGCGCTCATGCAACGCATGTTCTTTGCCAGGTCGATTAATACACTTGAAAAAATGTCTCACTAGTTTCATAGTAAATCTGTGGGAATAGTAACGTGTTGAATTTATTGCTCTCACATAATGCTTATCGTGGTCGTGGACACTATGTTATGTACGTAGAATTGTTATTTATAATTGTGAATTATTACATTTTTAATAAAGGTCAAGATGATTTTTTTAATTCTATCGAGCTTTCGAGCCGGCTTGCGAGCTTCATCGAGGTGGCTTGTCGAATCTCGAGCCTGAGTAGCAAAGTTTAGGCTTGGTTTGTTCAACCTTCAAGCCGAGCCTAGCTTGAGCCGAGTCTTGTTGAGCTCGAGCCAAGCCTCGAGCTTTGTGTCCACCCCTAGTTGAAAGGAGATGAAGGTACCTCAAACTCACTTCCTCTAGATGAATGGGATATTTGAAATCTTGATCATCTTTGTTTTTTATGATTATTGTCGTTTCTACTTGTATTTTTGGTTTCCCTTTGTTTTTTTAAGTTATTGCCAGCTTTACGAGGTTGGTACGGACGGATGATACGACCGGACCTCCCCCCCCCCCCCCCGTACTACTGCTCGTTAAGCCGTTAGTATCCTTATTTTGTTTTGTCGCATATCGGTACGACCAGGTCGTTACCATGGCGTCGCCGAGTTCTGCCACAACCGCGGAGGAGCCGCTGTCCACCCTAGCCTACGAACTCTAACTTTTGATCGCCAAACTGTGGCCGCTTGGGGGGAGGGCAGGGGGGGGACTCGGCGCACTCCAACGCCGAAAGTTTTCCTGTCAACGAGTGGAGATGCTCTAACAAACGGCTCTACCGGACGCCATATGGGTTTGGATGGGGTGGGTTGGGGGCTGTAGATACTCTAACATTGTTATCCATCTGAGAATTTACCAGATCAAAGCTCTCAAGCGAGAAAAATAAAGGCATGTTTAGCACTAGCACTACAGGAAATGGATCAACGTCCTGTGAGGTGCAAAGTAGGAAATATCGAGAACGAAATGCATCTAAAAACACGTGCAGTGACGTGAGAATACATTTTTACATTGGTCTCAACCAAAGCCAGAGTTGTAGTAGCCAGGGAAACACTTACCTCCATGGGCGGATGTACCCGTCCCTGTCGCCAGCCAAAAACTTGTTTCTACCGGCGCCTGTATGTACCGGAGTGGTATCTGCCCTCCACACACCCCCTTGCATTTAGATTCATGCTCCACTTCCCGGCCTCCTTCCCCATATTCCCAGCCCTTCCTTCCCTGTATTCCCCTCCCCCTTTTGGTCCCACCTATCGTCCTTTCTCCCTCCCCCGCTCCCCACTCTGTCCTCCGCCCGTTTGAACAGCCGCCGTGTTTTCGCCGTACAAGCTCACCGGCGACTCTCTCTCTTCGGTTCCCGTCAGATCTCCCCCACTTCGCGGATCCGCGAGCCCTGCCCGCTCCGAACGCTGGCAGTCATCTCCCCTGCCCCCACTTCCTGCTCCCGTGCTTGCGAGTCGCCGCCGCCGTCGTCCTTTCCGATCCCACGGCGCCGCCCCCCTGCTTCCTTCCTTCGGATCTCCGCCTAGCTCGCATTCCAAGTCTATCGCAAGCACCTTTTCCCTATTTCGGTGCTCTACAGATCGGCCGCCACTCCTCGACATCGACATTAGCCAGTCGCCATCTGCCGGTGCAAAGTAAGCTACCCACCATGTCTGCAACCTGTTAGTACTTCTCCCTCCTCAGTTTGCCCTTCACTTCCCGATCCATTAGCTTACACATCTCGACTTTTGTAGAACCTGTATGTATATCTCGACTAGGTTTATAATTTACAAAACTTAGATTTTTTTATTGCAGAACGTGTAGAACCTCGATGTCCACCTGTACTTTTGTAGAATCTTGATGCCCACCTGTACTTGTCTTTATAGATATTTCCCTGAATTTTGCCTAATGAGCATTCTTGTCAGAATAGTTGTTTCAGTGTTGTGACTAAGCTCCAGATTTAGTACTAGCCCTATACCTTATATGATTCCTACATATTTCTATGATCCAAATTTAGTATTTCAGATGTACTATTGCCTATGTTATTTACACTTTGTTCTTTTTTTTAGATTATTTACACTCTGTTCTGACATCCATATGATGCATATAAACTTTCATGATTTTAACAGCTTAAGGAGATATTTTCAGGACCTTTCAGAAATACAACTTGCCCAGCTGGAAACCATTTTGTTCACTCAGTTCTCTGTAGTGCTGCTTCTTAATGACTGTGTGTTTGATTTCCGTGTAGAAATCTATCCTGTAGAATTTGATCCAAGATATCGAGCCTTTGTATGTAAGTGTCATTGAGAATGGGATGAAGAGGACCATCTCTGGCATGTTGGCATGTTGGGTCTGTTTCCATCTGATCATTTCCGTGTTGTTGTAGAAGCCCTTTGGAGTCCGTTTTTCAAGTTATTGGTATCCTCAATCATGACTGTGTATGCTCTCATGTTAAAAGATAGTGTGCTAGATTCTGGGTGCAATTCAAATTTATTTCCGTAATTTATACATTTTGATGAAAGATTATATTTCTGTCCACACTTAACCTTGCTGTTACTTCTGAAAAAACATCAAATATTTCATAATCTAGGGTTAACCAGATCAAATACTGAAAGAGAAAAAATCAGAAGATGTCAGACACGCAACCAAAACCATAGTCTAAAGAAAAATTGTTGTAGGGGAACTTACAAGATAACCAATGTCTTATTTATTCCTTGGTTTTAACTAATTTATATGACTCAAGTTCCAACGGCTATGAATAAACTAGAGTGAAAAATACATTTTTGCAGGACACCTATTATTTTCCCACCTGCAACTAAGCACAGGCAGAAAGGTAAGGAAATTGCTTGCACTTTCTTGTTATTATTAACTGATTGCATGATCTTTTTAGACCATGTAGGTATTCAGACACATTGGAAGCTGAGACCTAAAGGTTCGGAAGTCTTTATTTAGACGATTTAGAGGTAATTTTATATCTTATTACCTCCACGTAGAATTTGAGCAAAATAAAGCATGTATATTCTTAAAAAAATTGATCATGCCATCTTAGATGGATGATGATCAGTAGTACAACCAAAAACTCAAATCTGGATTTTATAAACTTCAGGTATTGCCATAGTTAGATGACAGTGCAGGCAATAAGTATGTATTATTAAACGCTAGATGGATATAAATATAGCCTGGTTGACTTATTCATATGGGTTACATAGAAGGCGCATGCATCGGGCAGCCTGAATGAGGCAATGAGCACCTTCTCCTCCCTTTTTTCATGGAAAACACTGTTGGATCATCATGTTAGTTTGGTTCAAGGTATGTCTGCCGCAAGGGCTATTCATCGTGCTTCGGTCAAGGAATGTGCGTGATGGCGTCATAGCTGCGTGAATTTACCGTATTTTCATCTAACTATAGACGGGTTATGATAATTAGTAAATTGAAAGATTCATGTAACTTCTTCCTATTATCCAGACAGTTCTTGCCTATTCAGAAAGAATCAAATGAATGTACATCCTATGATTATCTCTTATATATCAGTGGTGATAAGATAACAAGTTTCAACATTCATGATGTGTTCGTTACCATTCTGTTCAGTCTCTTTTCACATTTAGTATTCATACAAAGTGCATTTATACAGTAGTGGAGATAGGGACGAATTCATTGTAGGGAAAATTCTACTATACATAAAAGAAATATGGGTTCTAATATTGGCATTGTATTATTTTTAAAACTCATTCTTTCTTTAATTGCTTTTGAGGATTCTCTTTCTCCCAAGCTGAGCACCTTAGCAGCATGCTACTTCGGAATGGCGTATGACGGTCCAGTTGGTATTACCGTGAAATATATGTCTGTCATCTACTTCCCAAGTTTCACTTCAATTTAGAATAATTGGTTCCTTTTGTATTTGCAGCTTTGGATCCTAACTTGAGTTTTCATGATGTTCTAACAATAGTTCAGAGTTCAAAGAAGTGTTATTTGTATTTGATAATACCAACAGTCTCGATTTATGTTAAGCGCAAAGTGTCATTTCTATTTGATAATAGCAACAATCTCGATGTATGTTAAGGCGAGAGTGTTTAAAGATATGGTTTTTATTTAAGAGAATTTTAGAACCTTGCTGTTGGAATAACAACATGTGAGGTTACCATCGTATATCAATATGAAAGAGATTCTTTTAAAATTTATTGAGGTGGAACAGATGTGAGGAACCAAATAACCAGAAGTTCAAAAATGTCCTCTTGCTTTATTTCTAGGCCAGTTTAAACTTACCATGTGAACTGATGTCACATGTGACATTATGGTATGTCCTGATTTGTAACTGCGACTATGATTGCAGATATATTGGTATTACTGTCAAGGTGTTATATCATCAGACAAGTAGCCCACCCATGACCCTTGAAATTGGCCTCGAGGCCACGGGTCCGGGTCAGACCATTCCCATCCTGAGTTGGTACTATCCAGAGGCTTTCACGATGTTCATGTTGAATTGTCCTTTTGTATGTATAAATCTTTAATATCAACAATTTATGTTGGGATCTATATCCTATGCCAGGAGTTACATGCTGAAGAACCGCAAACCATGGTACGCTTGCATCTTGTTCGCTTAATTGGTCCGTTATCAGTAGATGAATGGCTCTCTATGTATGAGAATCATTTTAAATATTTGAAACTACTAAAACATGTTTAAAACATTTGAAATCACGACTGCATCATTGAAACAGTTGAAACCACCAAATAAGAAGCACCAGAACCACAAGACCAAATTTTATTTAACTGAAATCAGAAGATCATGTTTGAAACAATTGAAACCATCACTTCAGATATTTGAAACCACTAAAACATGTTTAAAGCAAGTGAAAGCACCACCTAACAACAGCTACAACCACAAGACCAAGTTTCATTAAATTGAAACCACCACACAAAAAACACTGGAACCTCAAGACCAAGTTTCATTTAATTAAAATAATAAAACCATGTTTGAAACAATTGAAACCACCACTTTGAACATTTGAAACCACTAAAACATGTTTGAAACATTTGAAACCACTAATACTTGTTTAAAACATTGAAACCGCAACATAAGAAGAACCGGAACCATAAGACCAAGTTTCATTTAATTGAAACCACAAAACCATGTTTGAAACAAGGGAAAATTTGCTACAGGACACTGTTATTTTTAGGCGTTTGCTGAAACACACCATCCGATTGTATCTTTGCCAGGTACCATTACAGTTTTGTGACACGTTTGCCAGAACACACTGCACGGCTAATAAGGGAAAGTTTGATATATTTTCTTCAAACCCAGCCATAACATGGTCACATGGGGAAAAGTGCCAAAACTTTCCATTTTTGACCATGTGGTGTGTTCTGGCAAATGTGTCACAAAATTGTAATGGTACCTGGAAAAGACACAATCAGATGGTGTGTTTCCACAAACGTCTGAAAATAATGGTGTCCTATAGCAAATTTTCCCTTGAAACAAATGAAACCCTAAAATCACTAAAACATGTTTGAAACAATTGAAACCACTTATACATGTTTGAAACAAATGAAATAACTAATACATGTTTAAAACAATTGAAACCACCCCATCAGAAGAAACGGAACCACAAGACCAAGTTTCATTTAATTGAAACCACAAAACCATGTTTGAAACAATTGAAACCACCAATTCAGACATTTGAAACCACTAAATCATTTTTGAAACAATTGAAACCACCACCTAACAACAGTTGAAACCACAAGACCAAGTTTCATTGAACCAAAACTACCACCCAAAAAAACTGAAACCTCAAGACAAAGTTCCATTTAACTGAAATAACAAAACCATGTTCAAAACAATTGAAACCGTCACGTCAAACATTTGAAACCACTAAAATATGTTTAAAACATTTGAAACCACTAATACTTGTTTGAAAAAATCGAAACTACCATATAAGTAGAACCGGAACCACAAGACCAAGTATCATTTAATTGAAACAACAAAACTATTCTTGAAACAATTGAACCAACCACTTCGAACATTTGAAACCACTAAAACATTTTGAAACATTTGAAACCACCAATACTTTTGAAACAATTGAAACCACCACATAAGAAGAACCGAAACCACAAGACCAAGTTTCATTTAACTGAAACAACAAAACCATGTTTAGAACAATTGAAACCCCCACTTCGAACATTTGAAACCACTAAAATATGTTTCAAACATTTGAAACCACTAATACTTATTTGCTACAATTGAAACCACCAGATAAGAAGAACTGGAACCACAAGACCATGTTTCATTTAATTGAAAGCACAAAACCATGTTTGAAACATTTGAAACCACTAAAACATGTTTGAAACAATTGAAATCACTAATATGTGTTTGAAACAATTGAAACCACCACATAAGGAGAACCCGAACAAAAAGACCAAATTTCATTTAATTGAAACCACAATACCATGTTTGAAACAATTGAAACCACTAGCTCAGACATTTGAAACCACAAAACCATGTTTCAAACAAGTGAAACCACCACCTAACAACAGTTGCAACCACAAGACCAAGTTTCGTTAAATTGAAACCACCACCCAAAAATACTGGAACCTCAAGACCAAGTTTCATTTAATTGAAACAACAAAACCATGTTTGAAACAATTGAAACCACCACTTCAAACATTTGAAACCAGTAAAACATGTTTTAAACATTTGAAACCACTAATACTTGTTTGAAGCAATTGAAACCACCACATAAGAAGAATCGGAACCATAAGACCAAGTTTCATTTAATTGAAATAAGAACACCATGTTTGAAACAATTCAAACCACCACTTCGAACATTTCAAACCACTAATACTTGTTTGAAACAATTGAAACAACCACATAAAAAGAACCGCAACCACAAGACCAAGTTTCATTTAATTGAAACCATAAAACCATATTTGAAACCATTTAAACCACCACTTCAAACATTCGAAACCACTAAAATGTGTTTCATTGAAACCACAAAACCATGTTTGAAACAATTGAAACCACGAGGTCAAACTTTTGAAACCACTAAAACATGTTTGAAACATTTAAAACCACTAAATATATTTGAAACAAATTGAAACCACCACATAAGAAGAGCCGGAACCACATGACAAAGTTTCATTTAATTGAAACCACAAAACTATGTTTGAAACAATTGAAATCGCCACTTCAAATATTTGAAACCACTAACATGTGTTTGAAACATTTGAAACCACTAATACATGTTTGAAACAATTGAAACCATGACATAAGAAAAACTGGAACCATAACACCAAGTTTCGTTTAATTGAAACCACAAAATCATGTTTGAAACAATTGAAACGGCCACCTAACAATAGCTACAAACTGAAGACCAAGTTTCATTAAATTGAAACCACCACACAAAAAACACTAGAACCTCAAGACCAAATTTCATTTAGTTGAAACAATAAAACCATGTTTGAAAATTTGAAACCACCATTTCAAACATTTGAAACCACTAATAATTGTTTGAAACAATTGAAACCACCACATAAGAAGAACCGGAACCACAAGACCAAGTTTCATTTAATTGAAACCACAAAACCATGTTTGAAACAATTGAAACCACCACTTCAAACATTTGAAACCACTAAAACATATTTGAAACATTTGAAACCACTAATACATGTTTGAAATAATTGAAACCGCCACATAAGAAGAACTGGAACCACAAGACCAAGTTTCATTTTATTGTAACCACAAAATCATGTTCGAAATAATTGAAACCACCACTTCAAACATTTGAAACCACTAAAACATGTTTGAAATATTTGGAACCGCTAATAATTGTTTGAAACAATTGAAACCACCACACAAGAAGAACTGAAACCACAAGACCAAGTTTCAATTAATCGAAACCCCAAAACAATGTTTCAAATAATTGAAATCACCACTTCAAACATTTGAAACCACTAAAACATGTTTGAAACATTTGAAACAACTAATACATGTTTGAAACAATTGAAACCACCACAGATGAAGAACCGGAACCACAAGACCAAGTTTTATTTAACTGAAACCACAAAACCATGTTCAAAACAATTGAAACCACCACTTTAAACATTTGACACCACTAAAACATGTTTAAAACATTTGAAACCGCTAATACATGTTTGAAACAATTGAAACCACCACATAAGAAGAATCAGAACCACAATACCAAGTTTCATATTGGAACCACAAAACCATTTTTGAAACAATTGAAACCACCACTTCAGACATTTGACACCACTAAAACATGTTTGAAACAATTGAAACCACCATCTAACAACAGCTGCAACCTCAAGACCAAGGTTCATTAAATTGAAACTACCACGCAAAAAACACGAGAGCTCAAAACTAAGTTTCATTTAATTGAAACAACAAACCCATGTTTGAAACAATTAATATCACCACTTCAAACAATTGAAACCACTAAAACATGTATGAAACAATTGAAACCACTAATACTTGTTTCAAACAATTAAAACCACCAAATAAAAAGAATCGGAACCACAAGACCAAGTTTCATTTAACTGAAACAACGAAACTATGTTTAAAACAATTGAAACCCCCACTTCGAGCATTTGAAATAACTAAAACATGTTTCAAACATTTGAAGCCACTAATACTTATTTGCTACAATTGAAACCGCCACATAAGAAGAATCGGAACCACACGACCAAGTTTCATTTAATTGAAACCACAAAACCATGTTTGAAACAATTCAAACCACCACTTCAAACTTTAGAAACCACTAAAACATGCTTGAAACATTTGAAACAACTAATACATGTTTGAACAATTGGAACCACCACATAAGAAGAACTGAAACCATAAGACTAAGTTTCATTTAATTGGAACCACAAAAGAAGTTTGAAACAATTGAAACCACCACTTCAAACATTTGAAACCACTCAAATATGTTTGAAACATTTGAAACCACTAATACATGTTTCAAACAATTGAAACACCACATAAGAAGATCCAAAACCACAAGACCAAGTTTCATTTAATAGAAACCACAAAACCATGTTTGAAACAATTGAAGCCACCAATTCAAACATTTGAAACCACTAAACCATGTTTGAAACATTTGAAACCACTAATGCCTATTTGAAACAATTGAAACCATAACATAATAAGAACCGGAACCACAAGACCTTTAATTGAAACCACAAAACCATGTTTGAAACAATTGAAACCACTTCAAACATTTGAAACCACTAAAACATGTTTGAAATAATTGAAACCACTAATACATGTTTAAAACAACTGAAACCATCACATAAGAAGAACCAAAATCACAAGACCAAGTTTCATTTAATTGAAATCACAAAACCATGTTTGAAATAATTGAAACCACCAGTTCAGGCATCTGAAACCATTAAACCATGTTTGAAACAATTGAAACCACCACCTAACAATAGTTGCAACCACAAGACCAAGTTTCATTAAATTGAAACCACCATCCAAAAACACTGGAACCTCAAGACTAAGTTTAATTTAATTGAAACAACAAAATCATGTTTGAAACAATTAAAACTACCACATAAGAAGAAATGGAACCACATGACCATGTTTCATTTAATTGAAACCACAAAACCATATTTGAAACAATTGAAATCGGCACTTTAAACATTTGAAACCACTAAAACATGTTTGAAACATTTGAAACCACAAATACATGTTTGAAATAAATGAAATCACGTCATAAGAAGAACTGGAACCATTAGACCAAGTTTCATTTAATTGAAAGCACAAAACCATGTTTGAAACAATTAAAACAGCCACCTATCAAATAGCTACAAACACAAGACCAAGTTTCATTAAATTGAAACCACCACCCAAAAAACACTAAAACCTCAAGACCAAGTTTCATTTAATTGAAATAATAAAACCATGTTTGAAAATTTGAAACCACCACTTCAAACATTTGAAACCACTAATACTTGTTTGAAACAATTGAAACCACCACATAAGAAGAACCAGAGCCACAAGACCAAGTTTCATTTAATAAAACCACAAAACCATGTTTGAAACAATTGAAACCTCCATGTAAAACATTTAAAACCACTAAAACATGTTTGAAACATTTGAAACCACTATACATGTTAGAAACAATTGAAACCACCACATAAGAAGAAACGAAACCACAAGACCAAGTTTCATTTATTTGAAACCACAAAACCATGTTTTAAACAATTGAAACCACCAATTCAAAAAAATTAAACCACTAAAACATGTTTGAAACATTTGAAACCACCAATACATGTTTGAAACAATTGAAACCACCACATAATAGGAACTGGAACCACAAGACCAACTTTCATTTAATTGAAACCACAAAACCATGTTTGAAACAATTAAAAGCACCACTTCAAACATTTGAAACCACAAAACCATGTTTGAAACAATCAAAACAACCACCTATTAAACAACTACAAACATAAGACCAAGTTTCATTAAATTGAAACCACCACCCAAAAAACACTGAACCTCAAGACCAAGTTTCATTTAATTGAAATAATAAAACCATGTTTGCAAATTTGAAACCACCACTTCAAACATTTGAAACCACTAATAATTGTTTGAAACAATTGAAACCACCACATAAGAAGAACCAGAACCACAAGACCAAGTTTCATTTAATAAAAGAAGAACCGAAACCACAAGACCAAGTTTCATTTAATAAAACCACAAAACCATATTTGAAAGAATTGAAACCGCCACTTCAAACATTTGAAACCACTAAAACATGTTTGAAACATTTGAAACCACTATACATGTTAGAAACAATTGAAACTACCACATAAGAAGAATCGGAACCACAAGACCAGGTTTCATTTATTTGAAACCACAAAACCATGTTTGAAACAATTGAAACCACCAATTCAAACATTTGAAGCCACTAAAACATGTTTGAAACATTTGAAACCACTAATACATGTTTGAAACAATAGAAACCACCACATAGAAAGAACTAGAACCACAAGACCAACTTTCATTTAATTAAAACCACAAAACCATGTTTGAAACAATTGAAAGCACAACTTCAAACATTTGAAACCACTAAAACATGTTTCAAACATTTGGAACCATTAATACATGTTTGAAACAATTGAAACCACCATATAAGAAGAACCGAAACTACAAGACCAAGTTTCATTTAATTGAAACAACAAAAACATAACGAATCATACTAAAAGCTATTTGAACCAATCGAAACCCCCACAAGGATGTTTCAAAACAATTGAAACCACACACAAATGAAACCACAAAACCATGGTTCAATAAATTGAACACACACAAGCATTTTCAAACAATTGAAACCACAACAACATGTTTGAAACAATTGAAACCATCACACCGAGATTTTCTAAACATTTTTGGAACCCTAAGAAACCTTTTTTGAAACATTTGAAACCACAAATAACATCTTCTAATAATTTGAAACTAACTCGCAAGTATTTAAAACATGCTGAAACCAAATTGAAAACACGGTAACCATTTCAAACCATGCTGAAACTTATTTGAAGCAATTGAAACCTCATAGGCATGTTTCAAAACATTTAAAACCACACGGAAATGAAACCACAAAACCATGAAACCACATAAACATGTTTGAAACAATTGAAACCACCACCCAATAACAAATGAAACGACAAAACCATGTGTCATTAAATTGAAACCACAAAAGCATGTTTGGAACAATTGAAACCACAAAAAGATTTTTGAAACAATGGAAACCACCACACAAGCTTTTATGAACATTTTTGGCACCCCAAGGAACCTGTTTGAAACAATTGAAACAACAAATATTATTTTTTAATCAATTGAAACCACTTAGCAACTTTTTATCAATATTTTGAAACCTTATTGAACCTGACTTGAAACCACTGAAATCATATCAAACCATGCTGCCACCTAATTTAACCAATTGAACCCCCACAAGCATATTTCAAAACAATTGAAACCACAAACAAATGAATCCACAAAATAATGTTTCAATAACTTGAAACCACAAAAGCATGTTTCAAACAATTGAAACCATAAAAAGATGTTTGAATTAGTCGAAACCACCACACAAGATTTTATGAATATTTTTGGCACCCCAAGGAACTTGTTTGAAGCAATTGAAACCGCAAATGTTATCTTTTAATCAATTGAAACCACATGGCAACTTTTTATCAATATTTTGAAACTGAATTCAACCTTATTTTAAACCACTGAAACCAAAATGAACCATGATGAAACCTATTCAAACAAAGCAAAACCTCAAAAGCATGTTTCAAAACAATTGAAACCACAAACAAATGAAACCACAAAACCATGTTTCAATAAATTAATACCACACAAGCATGTTTGAAACAATTGAAACCACAAAAGAATTTTGAAACAACAGAAACAACCACACAAGATTTTATGAACATTTTTGGCACCCCAAGGAACCTGTTTGAAATAGTTGAAACCACAAACGTTATCTGTAAACAATTGAAACCACCTGCCAACTTTTTATCAATACTTTGAAACCGAATTGAACCTTATTTGAAACCATTGAAACCATAGTTAATCATGCTGAAACCTATTTGAACCAATCGAAACCCCACAAACATGTTCCAAACAATTGAAACCGTAAAAACATGTTTAAAACAATTGAAACCACCAACCAAGATTTTATGAACATTTTTGGCACCCCAAGGAACCTTTTTGAAGCAATTGAAACCACACACGAATAAAACAACAAAACCATGTTTCAATAAATTGAACCCACACAAGCATGTTTCAAACAATTGAAACCGTAAAAACATGTTTAAAACAATTGAAACCACCAACCAAGATTTTATGAACATTTTTGGCACCCCAAGGAACAATTTTGGAGCAATTGAAACCACAAATAACATGTTTTAATAATTTGAAACCACGTCGCAATTATTTATCCATTTTTTGAAACTGAATTGAACCTTACTGAAAATAGTGTACCCATATCGAACCATAATGCAAATTATTTGAACCAATCGAAACCTCCCAAGCATGTTTCAAAACAATTGAAACCACACAGAAATGAAACCAGAAAATCATGTTTCAATAAATTGAAACCACATAAGCATGTTTGAAAAAAATGAAACCACCAAAACATGTTTGAAAAAATTAAAACCATCACTCAAGAACAAATGAAACCACAAAACTATGTTTCATAAGGCCTTGATGTTATTTTAAAGGTTTCATAAAGATTTGACGGGTTTCAATTGTTTCATCAAGGTTTGATGTAATTTCAAATGTTTTCAAAGGGTTTGATATGGTTTAAGTGGTTTCAACTTTCCGAGTTCAAGATGAAATTGGGTTTGCGCTCCATTAGTTTCAGTGAAAGTTTACATGTTCACCAATGAAAGTCCCACATGTTTGAAAACCAAATCATGGTTTCAATCGTTTCATAAATGTTACCAAATTGTGGTTTGATTTGCTTCATTAAGCCTTTATGTTGTTTCAATTGTTTCATACAGGCTTGGTGTTTCCACCTATTTTATAAAGTTTCGATGTTGTCTAAATTATGTATAAAGATTACAAATGGTTTCAAGCCCTTTTGTTTGGAATTTTAGTTGCTTTCCACAAAAATAAGATGGGCAACGAAACAAAAACGTCAGCTATGCAGTGGGCTTTTTCCAAAGCAAGTCCTTTCTCCCACACACGGAAGGTGCTTCCCGAGCTTTTTCTCCTAAAACCAAACCGGTATATATACCCCTTGCCCCTTTTGTTGCAAGTATTTACAAAAATCTAAGACCGGATGGCTCGATCCAGACCTGCATACCCTACCGCGCATGTGGTTTCAATTGTTTCACTAAAGTTTTGAGGTTGTTTCAATTATTTCATGAAGTTAGAGAAAACGATACAAATAGACAACACATCCTTTGTTTATGGAGACATCCACGGACAAGCAAAATTGAGTTGTTCAATAGATAGCAACAATCTATAGTTCGCAGAATCCTAGGGACACAGTTTATAACTCTCAAACCATCCAACAGGTATAAAGAATAGTTTTGGAGCGACCATAGGTTCCCACTAGACAAGAGAATGATTAATATGAAGCTACTTAGTCCAACAATCCGATAAACTTCATGGTATAGTACTCCCGCCATGCATATGCCACTATTTGGAGTACCCGAAAAATAAATAGAAACAACAAGAAAAATACAAGTGTGAGTAAACAATACTCAGCCAAGTACGATAGAGCCTGAACGGAACATAATTAGGACTAAGAAGAAAAATTGGCCCATTACCAATTTCCTGTACAACCAAAATTTAACAAGATTACCAATGAGCATAACAGATTAGCCCACTTGCAACAGAATTCACTGACTAACACGGATTAGCGCATCTGGAACAGATTTCACCACCCTAGCTCTAGCACAACAAAGTAGGCCACGTGTAACACAACTCGCCGCCCGACACGGATTAGCACATGTGGACAGTCCAACAAATATCAGAATCGAACAACACCAAGACAGAAAACCATAGCAAAGAACCCAACAACGGTGAACCACACCTAAAGTTCGGCATGAACTTGCCTCGAAAAGATGCTCAAATAGCAGAACTATTCCAAGCTTCCCAAACCTGTGGGCAAAACAGTTTTAGAAACTATCGTAGAAAACAACAACTTAAAAGATCACGTGTACACACTACTCTATTTTAGTTTGGGCTCCACTCTTGCAAATACTGGCTGCTCAGTCTGAATCATATAATACACTAGCTGTAGGTAACAGATTCGTTAATTTCAACATACAGAACCCTCCAAACTTTATTTCCTATTACTGTTCGCGGTGATTCCATTTTTTTTGTTCAGCTACATCCATGCGTATGAATTCAGAACCAATCCCATTTATTCTAAAAGAGGTCGTTTCATGTAGTGCTGCAAACAACCAACATAATCACGGAACAACAGATACTTTTATTCAAACAGAGGATTAATTAGGACATCTTGACCGGTTATGTACTTCACGCCCACATCAAGCTGAGGAAAACGCCGAAACCATCTATCAGGGACCCCAGTTACGCTTCCCTACCAGTATAACTGCGAGCAAGGAAAACCAATTACAGAACGACAGCAAGGTACCTCTTGTAGCGGCAGCAAGAGCTCGATGATGGAGAACGCCACCAGTTCCTTTCGGCTGCCATCCCACTACGAGGACAAGACTGCAGGTGGCGGCTTGAAAACCCAAAATATTTGTATATACACCTTTTGTATGCTTTTCACACTCATATCTAGTAATTTGGTCAACCATAAACTATCATTATACCACATATTAGGGAGAGACAGACCTCATTTAGATCGGAAATTTCATTACCCTCTGTGCTTGGACATTCATCATCCTGAAAACTAGTCCGCATCTCTCTAATAATTGATAGAATTGACAAACATACAACAAATATATTAAAAAAATAAAAAAATATGATTGCAAAGCTGCTATATGTAATTTGTCAATAAAACTTTATAAGCAATGATTTTGACATGCATTCAACTTCTCTTTTAATCCACATCTGACTAACAAAATCATTTTATTATTAAATCTGTAACATGCCAATTTCGAATGAGTGCTAGATGGTTGATTACTTACCTATTGTTATCTCCTTTCCAAGAATTCTCTACACTATTAAGCAGTTTCGCTATTTCCTTTTTTCTTGCACAACTACATCTGCGGACTGCGGGTCTAACACAATTACTTGTTTTTCCTGCAAATCCCAAAAATAACAGCTCCAACTCCAAGAAGTACCAGTGCAGGGACTGCTTGCAGAAATAAAATCAGGCCCAGAATGGATTTCAATCAGTTTGAATATAGTTTGAATTTTCTAGTATTACCATTCTACAATGACGCAGTTCATACAGGATGTCAGGTCCGATAAAATACTTCATCTGGCCAAACAAGTTTTTTTTCAAAGTAATTGTGCAATGCAGCATCTTGCATAACCGTCCAGCTGGCAGGAATGAAGTGGCGCAATTAATCTTTTAGACTTCAACAAGTACACTACATTGTCTCTGCCCAGGTAAAGCCACAATATAGGTTAAGTAGCCATCTGGAATAAACGCTGCTCTAATGCCTTGTTTGGATAAATGGAATGTACAGAACTGGCTTTCTACAAACGAGGAAAACCACTTAACACAATAAAACCTTGTTTGGCGATGCTAACAAATCTGTGGATATGTAAAATGGCTATGTAAAAACTATAAGCATACATGTTGAACCTTCTCATTGTACCTTCGTCAGAACTAGGTCCTTTGCCTAGAGGACTAAACCTATATTTGGTTCTAACAGAATCTGAATTATCTTTCAAAGATGTAGAAAGAAAAGCATTAATTATTAACAACAAGGTATCAAGCCAACCTTTTTGGATTCAGATAGTTTCAATCATTGCACTTATATCTTGTTATTTTGCTCAATGATAAACTATCATTATACCTCATATTACGAAGAGATAGAACCTCATTTAGATCGAAAGTTTCACGTGCCTCTGCACTGGGACATTCAATAGCCAAAGGACACTTCCATATCTCTCCAGTTCATAGAATTGCCAAAACAAAAACAAAATATGTTAAAAAAATAACAAACAATGAAGACAAAGTTGCGAAATGTGATTTTCAACAAAACTGCCTAAGGATTTTATTTACATCCATTCAACTTATATTTTGAACCCTATATGTCGAATAAGATACTGTTTATAGGGAATTCTGCAATATGCTAGTTTTCAAACACTTGTAGTCAGCTCATTAATTGCATGTTATCGGAATTTCAGGGATTCTCTATTCTATTAAGCAGGCCCAAAAAATACCTTGGCTTCGGAACACCATACGTCTCCATGGATACTAATGGAGAGATAATAGATTTATATTATGGCGGGAAAGGCACAAGAAATATAAATTGCGCCTAGAGAGCAACAAATTTACCTTCGGGAGATTGATGGAAAAACAGAATCCACCCAGAGAATCAATGAAATATCTACCGATAGTTGCTGAATAATCCATTGAGACCTTCAAGGTAGGGACACAACCGATTTGGGGGAGATCTCTGAGCCCCTAACAATGGGAGGGGAGGAGGATAGGAGCAGCGATGAACTCGGCGAATCAATCGCAGATCTGGAGATACCGGGGAAGAGCAGGTGCGTGCGTCGACGTTGGGCCCCAGCGGCGGCTCGTATCTGACTCGTACCATACGGTCGAAGAGGAAAGTGGCCGGGCGTCAGGTTTCGAACCCAAACGACTGGAATCAATCCCCAGGGAATATGTCGCTAATCTTAAAGCAGGGGTGGGCGGTCGATGCGACGCCGGCACATACCGGCGCCGGTAGAATCGCTGCATTCTGTCGCCAGCCGCTTGCCCGGGCTTCCCTTCCGCGCGCCTGCTTGCTGAGAACGATTCTACCTACCAAATCCCGATCGATCAGGGGAAAATCCGTTCGACCTTTTTTCCGGGAATCTAAAAATTATTCAGCCGTGCGTGCACAGCGTGGTGCCGTCGTGGACTACTAGGCCTTAAGATCTTGGGCCAGGGCCGGTTCTGACCCATGGCAACCATGTACATGGGCCTGTCCATGCATATGGGACCCATGATTGTTGCATGTTTTAATACCCCTGTCGAGTCACTGTTTTGTTCTAGGCTAAAACGGCAGAGTAGACGTGCCGGATAGTCAAGTCCTTTGATCGTTTTCCATAGTCCAACAACTGTTGGTGTTCGGCTGTTCCGTCTCTTCCACTGCCCAGTCACACGTGTATGTAGGCTCTAAACTAGATAAGCGGTACTTTGTACTTCCTCCAATACATATTAGTGTTTTTAGATTCTTCTAGATTCGGATATATTTAGTCATGTTTTAGTGCTAAATACGTCCGGATCTAGACAAATGAGAAAACATTAATTTCGATCGGAAGAAGCAGGGCCAGCCCTTGGGGGGACCTACGGGGCAGCCGCCCCGGGCCTAAAAAACAGTAGGGGCCCTCTTAGAAATATGCTATAGGCAGGTCTAGTATACATTATAAAAAAATATTTTTTATTGGGCTGGTGAATTAATTGGGACTTTTTTTTCCGCTGTGGTAGATTCTGAGCCAAGGCGATTGATACAGGTATAGGGCGAGGCCGAGGCCAACCGCTGGACTCCTAGTCCTAGACGGCGCCGGTCGCTT
Organism: Avena eriantha; assembly: GCA_910589775.1. Taxonomy (NCBI): domain Eukaryota; kingdom Viridiplantae; phylum Streptophyta; class Magnoliopsida; order Poales; family Poaceae; genus Avena; species Avena eriantha. Next base: position 206,867,945 of record OU342746.1, on the reverse strand, counting down.
CGCTTCCTCCTAGCGCCTCTTGCCCGAGTCCTGTCGCCTGCACTGGATCGGAATATTGAATCGGGATACGGGAGCGGGGAGCCTCGAGGCCCTCGACGATCGATGCCAGGCGCGAAGGCCAGACCATCAAGCTCGACCGTCTGGCTGCTGGTCTAGTGGTCCGCTCCCGCCCATGTCTCTGCTGGTTACGCCATAATTCTTAGTTCTTAAATCTTAATTCTAATTAGAATTCTTAGCGTAGATTTGAAGAACTCTAGTCATTCAAAAGTATATTTAGGTTTTTAACAAGTTCGACATTCTTGAAGGCATTGAATGGTTTTTAACTGAAAGAACATTGCACTATATTTGCAAAAACTTTTACTCAGCCTGGTACAAATGGTAAACCTGATATATATGATATTGAGTTAAATGCACTTATTTCTGAGTTAAGTGTTATGAAGTTCACTTTGTCAAATACATCAATGTATGTTATGGAGCTTTTTGAGTTTGTCAAGGAAGCGGATTGTTATCCTAATATATGTATCGCTTATCGAATCTTATTAACTATGCTCGTGACTGTTGCATCAGCTGAAAGAAACTTTTTAAATTTGAAATTATTAAAGAACTATTTAATATCTATAATGTCCCAGGCTTCAATAATTTCCTAGGTCCGCCACTGCTTACCTCCTGTAGCACCCCAATTGTCTAACAATTGTAATGCTACTTGTCCTAGTAAGATATTGGCTACTTCATAGATATTAGTGTTGCATCATAATTATATCATGCTCATGTCATCATGCCACCTTGCATTTGAGCATCATATAAAACCCTCTGTCTTTTGGTTTTCCTCTCATATGCATTATTAATTGTATTTGCCTCTTGATATTGTATTTGGTTATTAATATATTGTTCAATGCCCAAGTTGAGTTGGGGGCATATCTTTTATTTCCATTCCACCCCCTTTCTCTTCCACCACCTTATAATTCCACCATCCCTTTAACAATGAGCTTGCATTTCTTTTCCTTTGATATTTTAATTCTAGCTCATGTAGTTTGGGGTGGATTAAATCCTCTAAATTCTTGTGCTTGGTTTTATCTCCACTTCTTGGATATGCATAGAGTAATGCCATAATATTAATATTGTTTTCACAAATAAATAATGGCATTAGTATTTTTGCATGGGCCATGCACAATTCTTCACCACCTTTCTCTCTTTTGGTTCTTCTTTAGTTTTAAGGGATCCTATCTTGGGAAAACATCTACCACCATTACACCATCCTCATAATCTCATCCATCTCATTTTCCTCTTATTTTTAATCCTCCATGCATGATCCATATGTGGCCTTTTCCATCTATTTCTTTTCTTCCTCTTTCTTTCTTGTTTCTCCTCCACATTATCTCAAGCAAGATCAAACTTCATGCTCCTTCTTGGTTTGGCCTCATAAATCAAATTAAAAATCTAAATGCCTAATAAAACCTAACCTAACTTTTCCCTCTCTCTCTAATTTTCCCCTAAACCCTAAGTCTCTCTCTCTCTCTCTAGCATGACCTCCATGCCCAGCCCCTCTCTCCCTAGCTGCTGGCCACCCTCTCCCTGGCCCACACCCAGCCACCCTAACCCTAACAAACCCTAGCCGAGCTACCCATCTAACCTAGCCGAGCTAACCTCCCCCTCTTCTCTCTTTCTTTCTCTACCGCGTGCTAGCCCACCCTGCAGCCACCACGCCGACCTGGTCCACCCTGCAGCCCCTCTGCCGCTGCCCAGCCCCAGGACAAGCCAGCTCGCCCACGTGCTCGAAAAGAAGGAGGAAAAGGTGGCACCGAGTCCACCTTATCCCTGCCGTGCCCCGCCTGCCTTCCTCCTCTCTCCCTCTCACTTTTCCTTCCTCCCCACGCCTCTCCTGCGTTCCCAGATCCGCCCCAGAGCCGCCCTCTTCTTCCCCTTCCTCCGCTCCGACCACAGCTCCCGACGCCGAACGCCGCCAGCACCACCTCGTCCCCGTCGTTCCAGCCGTGCAGCTCGACCTGGAGGTGGCCTGGAAGCTCGAGGAGATTCCTCTACGACGCCCTGTCCACGCCAACGCGAAGGAGAAGCTCCCAGGGCCGCCAGATCCTCGCCGTCCTCCGAAACCCTAGCCCGCCGGAGCGTCTGTGTCGTCGACGAACCGCCGCGCTTCTCCCCGATCCGACCACACCAGGCAACCCGCGGTGAGTCCCTCGACCTCACTGACATGCCCTGCCTCGCCGTCGACGAGTAGCCCCGCCGTTCGTTTCGTCGAGCGCCCACCGTGCGCGCCGTTCGCCGTTGCCTGCAAGCCTCCCCGCGCCGCGCAGCACTCTAACTAGACCCCCGCCACCCTCCTGACAGCTACCCGAGCCAGCCGCACCGGTCAGCCCCTCCGCGCGCACGCCCGCGACCCGGGATCGAGTCCCCGCCCCGCGCGCGCGTTGCCGCCGCCAGTTCCATCAGAGAGAGGAAGAGAAACAGTGCACGCGTGGAACTTTGCACATAACCCCCCACCTTTTTGATTCCTACAACCCGCGCTCCTAGCAACCCCACCAGTCAGCCGTGCTAGCACTTTTGCAGGAAAGCCCCTCTGCTTTTTCCGGCGTAACCCGCGCTCCAGCCCCAGCCCCACCTGTCATCCCCTGCCTTCCTCACCGCTGACACGCGGGCCTGCGCCAGTTGGCCCACCCCGCAGCCTCAGTGGCTAGCCGAGCCCGCGGTGGCAAAAGATTTTCCCGCGCGCGTGGCCCAGTCAGCACCAGGCCCACCCATCAGTGATTGTGGCTAGAATTGCCTGGGTAACAAAAGTATTTTCCTGTGTCTGTTTTTAACTAAATCTTTTCCAAATTGATTTAAATTCAAATTCAAATCAGATTTAAATAATTTTTAAAATACAAATCCAAATAATACATGTAATATATGTTTTGGAATCAGAAAAATGTGAGGAATTCAAATATGCCCTTCAAAATATATTTTGGACACTTTAAATTTTGAGATGATTAAAATTACAATAAATTGCCCTTTTCCTTAATTAATTAATAACTTTTGTTTTATAATTCTAAATTTGATAAATAATATGTCTAAATCGATCAGCGCGTCGAGCCCGCTCTATTTATGCAGTCCTTGTTCTGAATTGAAGCATGCATCATGTTGATATTAAAAATCTGAACTGTTTATGACAATAAAACTGGGTTGAATAAATAATAAAGTGCTTTATTTCTTGTATCCACACCTCACCTTGGCCTTGCTACTTTAATGCCATGTAATTTGTGCATCATTCCTCATGGCATGCTTGGTTGCTTGTTGCATTTTAATTCATATGCTTGTGCACTTTATTTATGTTGGCCCTTGTTTGTTTGGTTCTTCTTCGAATAGACGCCTAGCAGGAGAATTACCAGGATTCACAGGAGTACTACCCAGATCCATCTCTCGCTTCAACTGAGCTGCCAGGCAAGCACTACCACATGCTTGCATACATACAGTACCTATTGCCTCTATCTTATTCTTGCATCATTGAGTCGCGATTGCATTAAATTGAATCCCAAGTACTGCATAACCTTTACTTTTAAACCCCACCGAAGCTTGTTCCTCCATCCCATGAGCCATTACTACAGGAGTTGTTTGAGCCATGCGAGTCGTAGAAAAGCATGTGTAGGGTATGTGAGTGTCTGAGGAATAACGAGGTACCTAAACAACATAACCTGAGTAGTAATGGGATAACTAATGAAAGAGGCACCAGTGAGCGATATCTGCTATTTGGTTTTTCATGCTCGCTTGTGTCCCGTAGGACCCCGAGTACTTGATTCCTGTTCCTTGACTATTCGCACTATCCACATCCGGGAGGCCTTATGGACCCCCTGAGCCAGAGCTTGATTCATTCTTATTTCTTGGGGCCACAATTAGTTTGGGGCTTTATTACTATTCTGTACTTATGCCATGCTACTACTTTATTTAAGATTGTGCGTGGAGCACCTGTACTGTTTTGGATCGTGACACGTTTTCGCTGTATCGACAAGCCCAGTCACATTTTCGGGTTCCCAGTCGTTTACCGCCGTCCACACAAACCTTGGGTCCGTCTCGGAGCCGGCCAACTTCGTTGCGGGTAGCTTAATGGGGTGGCCCCCTGAAATATTTCTGAATCCTGTGATTGCTTTGTCGTGAATGCCTCGTTGGGTTTTGATTTGGTTTTTCCGAGGTTGATCGAGTGTGTGTTGCTATTCGTGCACCCCTGCAGGGTAAATCTTTCTGATTATGGACGACTTGGAGCACAGTTTCTCGATCATAGACAAGCATAACTAAAGTACCGTTTTTAATTTGACTAAGTACTTGACTAGTAAATAGTGCAATACTCATGGAATGGTTAATAAAACTGCCAACAGATGATGGGGGTTGTTCGTCCGCTTCCTCGTTGGTAAGCGAGGAGGAGGATGGATCAGTTAATTATACTATTATAACTGTTGTTCTTAATTCACGGACTTCCGTCTATCATTGGTTGGGCGGAAGGTTAGCGAGTATCTGTAGAAATGTTAGGTATTATCTTTTGCTGCAATTGCGTCACCCCAGGTTGTGTCCCCTTTAGTGGCATAAAGACTTGCTGAGTACCCCTAGGGTCTTACACGATAAATTGTTTGATTCAGATGAACAGGTGTACCCGCAAGATGGATACTGGGTGGAAGAGACAGATGATGTTGGCAACGATCATTCGGTGTAGAGATTCCGGGAACGGGGATCCGTGTGATCTGTGGGCGGGATGTGTTTATTTATGGGGCATCTTATGCCAAGTTGCTTCTTATCCATACTCGGATCTTGTTTCCGCTTCCGCCTGATATTCTGATGCGTGATGTATGAGGAGCTATCCTAAATTATTATATCTATCTAGGACATTTGGATCTTGCCGTATGGCGTTGCAATATTTCTATTTCTTTTAGATGGAATGGCTCTGAGGACTGTTGTATGTGGCTTGCATACATACCCATTTGTGTATGTAGTTGATCCCTTCGCCTGCCGATTACGCCCCTCGTTCTTGTCCTGATGTCTGAAAGTGGTTAGGACGGCCGAAAGGTCTACCGTGAGTGGTCCTGGTCCCCACCATACTATTTTAACCACTTTCGTTCATCCAGGCATTAACTAAGAGCGTAATTCACCGAGGTAGTTACACCTCCACTCTTAGTTGACTACTAGAATACTGCCAGGGACTCGGGGACACTACTGACTCGATTACTTATGAGCAGGATTCCTTCAAATACACACAGACGGTAGTACATGCAAAGGTCGACAAAGGCTGAGGTCCAACTCAACTTCTTTGCCTACAAACAAAACGTCCAGCACAACTGAAGCTACTTGGCCAAGAACAGCTGAAGGCCCAGATCACTTTTACACCATGGCTACAAGTTCAGGACGAGCTCGGTGGCATTTTGTCCTCCTCTCTACCACTTGTTGCTGCCTGCCCAAGACCTGACCCTATCATCTCCCCTCGCATTCCAACCACCACAGCGCCTTCGAGTCGCATCTCGTGGATGAGTTGCTCGACTTTCGGATTGCTCTGAACCACAAATCCAAAGAATGCCCATGTCGGAATAGCCACGCCTGGGTGGATCTGTCCATTGTTTGCAGACGTTGTAGCATTCATGGTCGGATCTCCAGTAGCAGCACCCAGTGTGCTGGCTCGAGCCAACGAGGGATTTTGTTCTGGTTCCGTGTCCTGCCTCTCCATTTCTTCCGGAGTTTCAGGTACAGCTTCTGTGTTTAACGGTGCAACCCTGTGACCCTGTTTGTCCACACTGGAATGTGAAGCCTGCTGCTTTCCCATCTCATCCTCTGCACAGCATTCTTTGCCATGTTGTTTCACTTCCACTGTGGCAGCCTTATTTTTTCTGCCCTTGAACACCGCCCACAGGTAAGGTTTCCCTTGGAAGGCTGAAAGAAAAGAAGAGCACATGGTCAATCACTTGACCGATAAGCCAAATATTGCATTGTAGTGTACTGGTTAGAAATTCATTTTTTCTGAAGGATGAATAGTATGGCTACTAAACTTGAATACAAATACTGTTAGAAATCAGATGCAATTTTCAGTGGCAATTGTATTATCGAATAAGAACAGAATGCATACTTTGGTGTTGCTCAGGCAGTAGAATAGAAGGAAATATCAGCATCTCAGCATCTTCGCCAATAGCAGCTTGTAAGATCATATCATTCTCCATAACTTCCTTAATAAGTTGATCCAGTTCTGCATCTTGCCTAAGGATAAAAGTCAGAATTATTAGATGACTCCAAACGGTACAATAGATTAGAGGCAATGCAAATTAATCTCAGAGGGTAAGCAAAGCACCTCATTTAGCAGGGCAAGAAATACAAGGCGATGTTGTCATCAGTAGGCCTTGATGCCTCAAAGCTCTTAGGCCAAGCCTCCTTCCGAGAAAGCTTTGTTACTACAATCTCTGGCTGCAATGAGCCTGCCAATTTCCACACCTCCTCACAGTATTTGGTTGACAAATGTGCAGCCAATGAAACATTTTCTTTGCTGCTTATCTTAATTAATCCACTGTTGGATAAACAACAACAAAAGTTAGCATATACTAGGGAAGAGTATCTAAGGCACTTAACAGTGGAAAAGAAAGCATATGTGTTACCTCCAAACAGGTTCATCTATAGGGAGCGAACCATACTGTTGCAGCTTTAAAGATTCTGAAAGAAATGGAGTCAAGACTTTGATAGGAGAATCCTTCACAATATCAGTTTTTGATGTCGAACCAGCAATATCGATCTCAACACCTGTCAGATTACCATCCCCATCATCATCGTCTTCATAATCATTGAGTATAAGTCTTCTTATCTTTGTTGGCTTATGGTTCTCACCTTCTTCACTATCATCGTCCCCATGTGTCTCGGGGTTCTCTCGTGACAACGCTTCTGTTCTCCTCCTCAACTTGCCATCAATGGTTCTGCCATCCTCCACAAGACTAATGTTCAGATTTTCAAGTTGAATGGAGCAATCCATTGGTTTCATCCTCGTGCTCTTAAACTTCTCGCCATTGGTTCCTTTATCCTTCGGAAGGGAAAATTTCCGCTTGATAGGAGAACCCTTCACAACTTCAGTTTTTGATGTCGAACCAGCAGTATCGATCTCAACACCAGTCAGATTATCATCACCATCATCATCGTCTTCATAATCATTGAGTACAAGTCTTCTTCTTATCTTTGTTGGCTTACGGTTCTCACCTTCTTCACTATCATCGTCCCCATCTGTCTCGGGGTTCTCTCGTGACAACGCTTCTGTTCTCCTCCTCAACTTGCCATCAATGGTTCTGCCATCCTCCACAAGACTAATGTTCAGATTTTCAAGTTGAATGGAGCAATCCATTGGTTTCATCCTCGTGCTCTTAAACTTCTCGGCATTGGTTCCTTTATCCTTCGAAAGGCCAAATTTCTGCTTGTGCACGTCCATTAATTTGTTTTGAGCTTCACCATTCACATTTTTGAAAGCAATCCTCGAGTTGCCAAAGATGGATGAGTGGTTTGATTCTTCTAAAATGCCAAAAATAGAATCCGAGCCATCCTTCAACACCGAGGAAACTTCATTCCTAGGACGAGAGGGCCGAGACTTCAAGGATTCATTGTTCTTCCCCGAAGGAACCAATCCACTATATGAATTTGATAAGATCATAGAGTTCTTAATATTCACCGACGGAGAAACCATGTCATTCTTCGAGCTTAAGGAAGAGGATCTAGGCATGGTGGTATTCTTTGTGTGAGAAGCTTCACCGTTGTTCAACCTTGTGTAAGAGGTCCTAGGCTTCGCGACGTTCTTCAATGGAGGGGGGCCACCATTTGTATTCTTGTGTGAAGAATCGATGCCATTGGTCGGTTTCGAGGAATATGGCCTAGACTTTGTAGTTCTCCGAAAAGAAACCACGCCATTGTTTGCCTTTGGGGAAGAGGGCATAGACTTCCTTGGGAGAAGCTTTGAGGAAGATGGTATACCATTGTTTGGCCTTGAGGAACGTGTCAAGTTAATCGTCTGAGGGACCACCCTTGGCTCCTTCGAAGGAGTTTGTTGGCTTTTTTGTGCTACAACCTTAACTTTTGTACCTCTATTGGCAACATTACGATTACCTTGTTCAGTATCATTATTATATTTTGTTGCCAACGATGCACTATAAAATACTCGAGTTTTCTTTAGTTGTTTGAGACTCCTTTCCATGAGTCTTGTTGGATCCTTCTTTTTGGTTGGCTTGTGCATGCTTGGACCAAAGCCATAGCCACCATTGTTTCTCATCTTTCTATGAATAGTGCTACCCTTGATTTATTTTGGTAGGATAACAAAACATGAAAGTTGAGCAACAACTGTGTCAGTATCTACAAATACAAAATAGAGTCTAGTCATTTTATAGAACATAAATTGTGTAAACTAATGACCTTTTTGCTAGCCACTATTAGATGGCTTAAAATATATGATATTTATTAGTATTGATAGAAACAAGTAGGTGTGATTCAAAAATATTGAGTAGATTGCACTATTACCAAGTTTTGACAGAGTAGTTGCAATTCCCATGCATGTGAACAAGTAACACAGTTGCAATTCCCATGCATGTGAACAAGTAACACTTCGCACCATGAGGGCCCACAACAATTGTGTGAGGATTTCACATGAGAATAGCCTAGGATCCATCTACACATTGGCATATGGCATGGGCTCATTCCTAAGAGCATCTCTAACCCATCCCCTTTGATTTAGAGGACTAAAAGCCTCCCTATACCTTAATCTGCCGGTGGGATGAGAAGGCGTCAGTGCAGGCGCAGGTGTCGGTGCTGCAGCTAGTGGCGGTGCGGGAGTTGGTACTCCTTCGATCTCCAGATCTCTAAAGCCAGGGAGTTGCGACTGCGCAAGGAGGACAAAGACATGCCGGAGGTGCTCGACCAACCGAATCCAGCTGTAGCTCGACGAATCCCGGTCACGGTTAGTCTAATCCGGCGACATCGGCAGCGGATTTGCAACCGGAAAACTAGATTGCTCTGGCCGATTTCGCCGACGGCGGCTAGGCGAAGAAGTTCAGGAGGGTCGAGGAAACCTTCGAGGCGTCGGCGGAGGCCGAAGCCGGCCGCCAGACTGGTCGATGAGCTGCCGACGGCAGCTATGCGGGGCTACAGGGGGTCAGAGAATTTTAAGTCTGGAGGTCATGGCCGAGCAAATATAGAACCCGCGGAGGACGATTCCTAAAAAAAATTCTCCTAAAATAGAGGAGAAAATAAAGTCCTCTAACGGCCCATAGGGGATGAATTAGAGATGCTGTAACCTTTTATATGGGGATGTTTAATTCCAAATCTTTTAAAACATCACACATAAATGACCCAATTATATAACATTTAAAAAACAATTTTGATAACAATCTTTTGTTAAAATAATTAATATATATATATCAGTATAGAGCTTACAACCAAAATATCACTACATGAAACATATAATTGTGAAGTTGCGTGCTTACACAACATAGAATTTATCTCTATGTTACCATACCATTCCAACCCTTAACTATAATTCTAGGCGTTCTAGGAAGACCCTATTTTGCTAGAAGTTTCAAGAGCAAATCAAAAGGTCTAATTAAATTATACTCAACAAAATACTTACCCATAACCCATGGTAACCATTTAAACCAACCATGTTTTCCACACAATGAAAGCACACTAGGCTAACTATAATTCTAGGCGTTCTAGGAAGACCCTATTTTGCTAGAAGTTTTAAGAGCAAATCAAAAGGTCTAATTAAATTATACTCAACAAAATACTTACCCATAACCCATGGTAACCATTTAAACCAACCATGTTCTCCACACAATGAAAGCGCACTAGGCTAACCTTAGACCAAATTGTCATATGTTATGGCAAAAAGCTTTATCATTTTCTAAAGAATAAAAGTCCATTGCATACACAAAAAATGACTTGTTCAATAGCATTTATTGAAAGGTTTAAAGTATCTAATGTGCTACCCTGGTCTCACAAGGGGATGTTTCAAACTATGTGTTTCTTCAAGAAAATTCAAATTTTAAAATTAGTTATTATCCACTTCAAATGAATAAGGGACATTTTGATTTATTAATACAAGTATTTAATCCACAATTTACTCACTTTGTTCACAAAAAATAAAAAATTTGTTAGTAAAACTTTTAATTTGATAGTTTATAGGAAAATGAATTAATATTTACAACATTAAAAAATGGAAAATTATGCGTGTTGTAGATGTTGATATATTTTTCTATAGACTTGGTCAACCTTTATAAATTTTGACAAAGGGAAAATCTAAAACCTTAAATGATTTGGAACAAAAGGGAGAATATGTTAATATTCTACCAATGTGATACAAAAGAATAATAAAATTATATGTTCCAAAACATTTGAATATCAATCTTCACCGGATCGTTTATTTGGGGCACGCTGCCGAGGCGCTCCCTGTTCACAATCGTGTGCCCCAAACGGCCTCGTTGAACCAAATGAAATTCATTGAAAGTACGACAGAATTTTACAAACTAGGCAAAATTTAACTATAACATAAACAAAAACTAGGCAAAATTTAACTATAACATAAACAAAAACTAGGCAAAATTTAACTATAACATAAACAAAAACTAAATCTTACTAATAAGCGTCGTCGTTCCCACTAGAGAGACCGGCTTCATCATCGTTCTGGCAATGCTGCTTGGCGTCCAACTTGGCCTACTTCTGGGCCCGCCTCGCATGCTTGGCCTATGATGTTGTCTGCCATGCTTCCACCATCATGCGACACACCGCCGCCTCGTGTTGGCATCTGCAGCGCGCCGTTGGTCGTTCCTCTCCGCCTCCATGAGCTCGCGCAACTCCCGGTAGAACTCTTTCTGAGCAATCCAGGCTTGCTCGCGAGCGATGGCAGCCTCATTCTCCGCGTTGATGTGAAGAATGGCCTCCCTCTCCATGATGAGTCAGCCATTCTCCCCCACTAGCATCTTTTGCAGGGCGATCTTTGCGTGAACGATGTTGGAGAGCAAGGCAAGGCTAGGGTTCAAGTTGTCGATAGAGGATAGGCGACAGGAGAGGTACTTATACGCAGAAGGCCGTTGGCTCGCATTATTGCCACCGCAGAGGGCATACGTCCATCCATTATGCCACTGCAGCGATGAGATGGCTCTCTGCGCCGACCGCGCACCACTGCGCCAGTGCGGCGACAAGATGACTCTCTTTGGGGCTTAATGGCTGACGCAGATGCCACAACATCCACGCATTGTGTCCACCGCGCCTACAATGTTCCCTGTAGTGTCAGGATGGCCTCAACATGCCAGACACGCTTTTGGGCTGCATCGGACCAAAAAACGGCTTTGGGGCTCGCAGCTAGGCACATTTTCCTGCCCAGCGTGCCCCAAGTCAGCTGGGACGGTTTGGGAAACACGACTGGATATGCTCTAAGGCTTGGTGTGGTGTTGGTTGGTCATGGCTCATTAGGCAAGGCCTAGAATTTTCACATGCACACGGCGAGTAGAAAAGTATGTCCCACCGTCAAGTATTTGATAAATCATGGTTCTAGATCTATCATGTATCTGAGTCCGTCCTTTGTAATCTAAAATAAGTATATTCTCGTCCAATCAATTAATCACAGCTTTGCTTCTACATCAAATAGATCTACACCGTCCGTTCGGCCACCCAGCCAATATTTGTTCTCCTAGCAAACCAGATCACCGACTAACAAATCCTTTCAGCAGTCACACACCTTACACCAATCATAGCATTACAGAGCAGGAGCACAACCACGCATGCACATAGAAGAAAAAATAAAACGCACAACCTTAGCGGCATATAACTTGACGAAGTAGGAGCAGAAAGCACAACAGCGATTGACTAAAAGAAAAGGCATTACCTTGCAGCCGTCTGCTCCGAGAACTGCTCTGCCCTGGCTATGACGAAACGGAGCCCAACTCCTCTCCTCAAGAACAAACTCCTTCCACAACAAGGATCCCAGCTCCTCCACCCAAGAGCTTTCCCCTAGATCGAGGCACGAACTCGCCGAGGCCGAGGATAAGATCGAGGATGGATCGAAATCGCCGAGAACTAGCACTCACACTCTCCGAGGATAAGATCGATGCGCGAACTCGCCCGACGTAGAGCCGCACGACGACGGAACCGCCGAGGATAAGATCGATGCGCTAACTCGCCGAGGCAGGAAGAGCTCCGCACGACGACGGAACCCGCCAGATCTTATATGCGCCGCCGGCCCGCTAGCAAAACCACAATGCGGAGCAGTGGAAGCAACCGTGGAGAGCAGAGGCGCGGCCGCATCGTTTATAGTAGGTGGTAAACAACGCGTGGCGCAAATGGAGACCAGGGCAGAAAATTAATCAGGAAACAGAACGCGATGCAGACGGACAGAAGGGCTATGGATATGTTTACTTTCCGGCGCGGATACCGACTCGACTCGACGTCCGCTGGGATTCCGGACGGGAATCGTTGCGTTTCAATTTGGCATATAGTAAATGTTTGGCGATATTTGGGGTAGTGCAGGTGAGGGCAGCTGATTTACGGGAGCACCTGACACGTACTGTGCATGCACAGCCGGGCAGCAACTTGCGCCTGCGTTAGCCGGCCTAGCCGATGTAAATAGATTGTTAATCGGCTAAACATGTCTAGTTCAGATGCGAGTGGCGATTAGAATCATGGCGAGGAATCTCAGTCATCTCCCTTCTATTACTACCGCATGAGGCCATGAATCCTTTTATGCTAGGATTCCACAACAATCCCTCGTTCAATCACACCCCCCTCTCCCATTGTGAAACCTAATCTTGCGGCGACCGACGTCTAGATGCTGGTGTCATCCTCCACTCCGTGCTCATCTCCCTCTCCAGTACACCACGCCACCGTCAGCGAGGGGCATGCTTGTTAGATCAGCACCATGCACGATGGGGCGGGAAGAGCAACGTCACCTGGTACTGATTTCTTTGATCGACTGTGTAAAAGAACTCGTTTTTTGTGATTGATTTGTGGTGCTCCAATTGCTCCCCATGCTGCTCGATCTAGGACAACAACATCAGGATATTTATCACCTCGTGTCTCTCATGTTTGTTCCCGTGGAGAACACTCTTGTACCATCTGTAAAAATCTTCACTACTCATTTTTGCTCATTATGCAGAGTGGCTTGCAAAAAGGAAGTTATAGATGGTTGTATTGGTAATCACAAACGATGCCATCACAAGGTGCTCGAGCGCTAGAAAGTCAACATCATGGCCTACATCAAGGTCGCCCGGGGGGGCTTATATGCGGCTCTTATTACTCCTTGTCTTGATTTGTTTCAGTCCTAATTGATATATAAAGGTCACACAGATGATTGATGGTTGTTGGTGTTTGAGATGATAAGGAGAAGCCGAGAAGGGTGACCAAGAGATCACGTAGGAGTAAGTAAATGCATGCTACCATACCTAGTACACCTTCTCGGGATTTGATTTGACTAGGCCTATTCGAGTAGTGGCATACACTGACATGCGCATTGACGTGTCCTTCACCTGGTTTGAGAGAGACACCAAGCTAATCCACAACTTGCAAATGGTGAAACTGCACTTGTTTGAGAGTTTGACAACTAAGGTAACAAATGCTAAATGTGTAGTGTGTTCTTGCATGATTTGAGATAGTTTGGGTATGCTTCTGATTTCTAACATTACTTTATTAATAATTTTGAGATAGTTGTACGTGACATACTTCCAACCTATTGATAAATACTTCTTCCCCATGTAATGCTATTATCGTGTCAACCTCAATTAAAATTAATGGCATACCCGTTTGCATGAAATAAACTATGTGGGAAAACTTCAGGGGTAATTATCCTGATGATAATTTTGCACACTCTGTTCAAACATCAAAGCCTGAACTTTTCTCGGAATAGAAGCATGCTTTCCTTAACATTTAATAGTATACTTCACCCTGGACTTTCTGAACTTTATTTCTCTTTACAAGTGAAACAAATGCATCATCCTAGTATTTTATTTCACGTTCATTCAGAAATAATGGTGGACAACATGATAACAATATTTTACATGTTTGAAACTTATGTTTTTTTTCTTCCAAGTGATGCTTTATAACATGTCGATACTCCTAAATAAATCAGAACGGGTATACCCATTATTCACTATATTCTTTTTGTTTCTCTTTCTCGGTGCATTTTAATAGTTATGCTATCTTAGTTAGCATATGACTTCGAATATTCTTATTTACTAACCCAGCTAATTCTATTTGTCTGGAGTGCACGGACATGTTAGAGGATCCTCTTTTTAGCACTGCTATATTAGTCGTTTCTTACATATGAAGTAGATTTAAGATACTCCTATGTTTTTATTTTACACATATTTTCAATAAAAATTGTAATAAGTACATAGCAGAAGAATATAATATCTGAAACCAAAGGGAAGGAGAAATGGAAACATATGAAAAATATAAAAACAGGAGGCATAGATGGAAAATTTATAAAAAGATACTATTGTATAGAATGAATGTTATGTGTATACAATCCTCCTACTATGTGTATACATGGTTAAAGATAAGATTATCAACGTGTATATTGGAAATATACAATAAAATGCTTGTTTGTAATATGCAACCAAAGATCTATCAAAAACCAACAAACATGCATGTACTCTAAATAAAAAACAACAAGCATGAAAACATAAATATAGATCACTTGGTTTTATCTTCCAATCATGTTTATCTTCTACCTCCACATATTTTTTATTCTATCTATAAGATGGACGGGGCACGACAACGCGCGCCATCATGGTCTAGTCTACTTTGGAATTTCTCCCATACATATACATGAATGACAATATAGATATATCCTAATTATGACTAAACATAATTGCTAGTGGTGGATCCAACACTCTCTAGGAGCGCTTTAGTCCTATTGCAGTTCCAAATACCTTACGTCGTGAACATCTCTCTATTTACTTGTATTACTTATTATTACTTTGTTCACACATACACTCAAACACTCTTAAAACATCCCTAGTTAAAATCAAAGACAACCTCCGAACATATGGTAATCTTATTTCGAAACTAGCTACAAATAATTTGTGCTCTTGCAGTCAGCAGACATATGGAGTTTACAGAGATAAACAGGGTTACCTCATCCTAGTGGTTTTTAAATAAAAAATTCATTAATTCTTTTTTTCAACAAAGATACAAAGATGCTATATCTACGAGAGAAACTATTGTTCAAAGAAAATAGAAACCATAGATTAGAGCCTTGACATAGGTATGCCCAACGGGCACCAGACTATATCCTATCTGGTGTGGCCCAACGGAAGGCTCACTCAACGATCTGCCAAGGTCCACGAAGTCCAAGATAGCTCGCTGATATAAAGCCCGTATGGACACGGACTCTAATCGTAAAATATAAGGAAAGCTCAAGACTAGAGTTCAAATCTAACTTTTAACCTACTCGATCACTGTATGTGAGACATAGCATCTCATATAAAGGTTAGGAGGGGAGGGGAGATCAGACTATGACACAATAGATCTAGACACCACCACAAACTCTCCACCCCCATAACATATCACACCACCCGTAGTATACGCCAAATCCAATCTATGCATCCACAGCCATCTCTGTGACATTGTAACCTTCGGTTTCTCCAACAGTCAAGAACAGACAAGCAGGAGTAGAGTTTTCCCTCCGAGGGCCTGAACCTAGGTAAACCTCGTGTCCCCGTGTTGTTTGTCAATTAGCCGACGAAGTCCCCATCGCGTCGCTCTTCCTCTAAACCCAAGTCCATAAATTGTAGGCATTGACGTGTTAACCCCACGTCAATTGACGTCGTCTATGGGAAGTCTATGCGCTGATGTTGCGACTTTGGCATCCCCATCTCCAGCAATATACGATTCATCGACTTTCGGTAAAAAGGTCCACTTCGGCTCTCTCATAATCAACGGAAGTCAGATCACATCCGATCGATTCATCCGTGCCTACACACTATAAATTTATTGTCAATGTCGCCCTCCCGCTCAGCTGATTAGGTCTACGTGATCTGAATTTTCTCTCGGCAGAACGTGGTTGGCCGAGTTCGACGAGAATCGGAGCCCACCTACTTCAGAGAGCCAACCGAGTCTACGGTCATGGGTAAATCAAATCTTTATTAGGTGGAGCGCCACACACGACACGTGTTGCAAGTTGTGCCATGTGTTGGGAATATACTTTCCGGGTATACCCACTGTGACTCGCTGACCAGGGTAGCCTTCTTTGGGTTAGAACTATGCTTTAAGGGCGGCTTAGTCAGAAAGAGAAGGTGGAGGCACGTCCGGCTACGGAAAGGCCAGAAGACTTACCGACTTAGGCATGTAGGAATACTCATAGTCCAAGATGTACTATGTAACCAACTCTAAATCATAGCTGGATAGGACCCTCCTGTAACCCTAGGACCAGATGACTATATAAGCATATGGTGTTTTTTTTGCAGCCAGAGAGCTACGACACTATTTTCAAGAGCACAAAATTACCGTGGTGAGCACAGCTCCCATGAGAGATATAATCAACAACATCGATGCCACAAGATGCGTTGCTAAGTGGGGAATTGAGCTAGCAGCTTTTGACATTGAGTATAAATCATGGACAACAATTAAATCCTAGATCCTTGCCAATTTTGTCACTGATTGGACAAAGACAACAAAAGATATTAACGTCCCTGAGTCTGAATACTGGACCTTGCATTTTGACGGGTCGAAAGTGCTCGGGGGATCGGGGGCTGGCGTGGTACTCAAATCACAAAAAGGAGACAAATTGTTCTATGTGTTGTAAATTCACTTCACGGCAACCAAAAACATTGCCAAATATGAAGCATTAGTGCATGGAATTCGAATCGCAAAAGACATTGGCATTCGCCGACTCATGTGCTATGGAGGCTCGGACTTATTTGCTCAGCAAGTATTCGATCAATGTAGGGCAAATAAGCACATGGCGGCATATCGAGTTGTCGTGGATGAACTAGCGAAATTGTTCGAAGGGTTTGAAGTCCAACATATTCTCGAATAGAAAACGAGGAAGCAGATGCACTATCAGGAATAGGCTCTGCAGGGAAAAAGGTTCCGGATGGCATTTTTTGGAGCATCTAAATTAAAAGTTCCCTCTATCACAGGAGTTGATGAGGAGTATCCGACCAAATCCGACTCACCACTTATAGCAGTTCTGGTTGTTATTCTCAGCTAGAAAAAACCCTACCTCGATTTCTTGGTAGATGGCAAATTACCCGAAGACGAGGTTCTGAGCCGATAGATCGCCCGACGAGAAAAATCTTAGACAATAATTAGTGGTGAGCTCTATAAGCAGAGTATGTCTGGGGGTTTTCAGTGCTGTGTTTCTCTGGAAGAGGGAGTGGAAATCCTAAGAAAAATCCACGAAGGTCAATGAGGACATCACGCCGCAGCCAAATCCTTAGTGGCGAAAGCTTTTTGACACAGATTTTTCTGGCTTACAGCTAAGGCACATGCCGAGAAACTAGCCAAGACGTGCAAATGCTTCCAAAAGTACGCCAAGAAATCCCATGTTCCGACTGATTAGCTGTGAAAAATTCCGATAACATGGTCCTTTGCGGTTCGGGGGCTTGATATGGTAGAACTGTTTAAACGGGATCTAAGTGGATTTACCCACCTACTCATGATGCTGGATAAATTTACAAAATGGATTGAGACTAAACCCATCACAAGTTGTGGTGGAGCTATAGCCAAAATATTCATTAAGGACGTAATAATCCGATTCGGCTATCCATACAGTATTATTATAGACAACGGGAGTAACTTTTCAATGGGAGAGTTTGCCGAGTTTTGTGAAAATCAAGGGATTCGACTTGATATTGCATCAGTCGCACATCCACAAACCAATGGACAATTCAGAAAGGCAAATGGTTTAATTCTACAAAGACTCCAACCTAGGCTCGAAGCACCACTTCCTCGTGTTACAGGGGCTTCGGTAGAAGAATTGCCTTCTGTTATATGGAGCTTATGAACTAGTCCTAACAGGTCAACCGGATATACACCTGTCTTTTCGGTCTACGGCGCCGAGGTAGTTCTTCTGAGTGATCTTATCCATCTTTCTCCCCGAGTTGCTATGTATGTCGAAGAAGATGCCAAAGTTTCTCGACAAGATGACCTCAATGTGCTTGAGAAAGTTTGCATCGCAGAGATCTATAGCCTATCAACAAAAGTTACGCAAGTATCATAGTCAGAGAGTAAAAAATCGGTCTTTTACAAAGGGCGATCTAGTCCTCCAACTAGTGCAGCAAAGAAAGCATAAACTTTCCCCAATCTGGAAAGGGCCCTTTATGGTTAGCAGAATATTGCACAATGGTTCATACTATCTAACGAACATGAGGCCAGACAAAGAAAGATCTGCTACTAGGAAAAGAGAGAGAGATGGAGCCAGTACAGACCCGGATGAATTAGACTGTCCATGGAATATTGCTCACCTATGTCCCTTTTATTCTTAAGTTTTCTTTCTTTGTAATCATATCAATGTACATATTCACAGTGTAATAAATTATTGGTTCCCTCAATGTTTTTCTCATAAGTTGTAAGTATCATCTTATTTCTGAATGATCATGTCATAGTCAAAAATTCTAGAATACTTGAAAGTACTTTATGCTCATGTCTATTCTGGTTAGATTTCTGATTCTAAATAAAACGCTACCTTCGGGTGTAAGTCTCATTTTCTGTTTATACTTTGGTTTTTTTATGATTTATTATACGCGGATATTTTCTAAGTAGTGAATTGTTGGTACTGAAAGACAACTCTATTTCCGAGTTTAAACTGGCTTAGCAATTGAGCTACGTTGCTCGACAGTGTTTCCATGCTAAAGATTTGCTGGCTCACAAAAGGGATGAGACAGAAAGTCAGATAAACGATAAGTATAAACAAAAAAGTTCTTAAGTAATTTTTCGAGCACAAACAAAACAACCAAAGTGCTAGAGTAAAGCATAAGTTCTCGCAAACTACCACACCCAGATAAATAGTTGAACTATTACAACACTTGTTTCAAAATAATGCATAGTATGTCCATCCTATGCTGTAGGTGAAGAAGGAGTTGTCGAATTGCTGGCACCAGTATTCACGTTGCCCTGATCCTTATCCACAATGACATCGGAATCAATGTTCTCGTCATCATCGGATGCATCTTCGGCTGGGGGGTCGGTGGTACCTCGACGGACTAGAAGAATGACTTTTCATAGCTGGCCATCTTGGCCACATGGCAAGCGCATCCGACACAAGACTCACATATGGCTCCGACGTTCTGATCGTTGTCGTCTTCATCAATAGTCGATATTCGCTTCATGTCTTGCCAAAATTCCACGCTACCATGGTGACCCATCACCATGGTAAGGGCATTTTGGACAGCACTCCGGGTATATGACATCTTCTAGTGTTCAACAAGTTTCGGAAACTCTTTCAAACTATCCTGGAACTCGAAAGCAGATAGCTCATGCACATCTTCTAGTCCTCAACAAGTTTCAGAAACCCTTTCAACCTATCCTGGAACTCGAAAGCAGATAGCTCATGCAGGTCGGATATATTAATGGCTTCGCCAACAACTTCAAGAGTTTGGCGGAAGTCATGGATCAAATCTTCGACTGCAATGAATCGGTCGTTGTGGGACTCAGACGAGGAGGAATCCAAATGTTGAGAGGGGCTGTGAAAAGACAACATTAGTACATACTGACAAAATTTAGTCAAAAAACATTGAAGCAGAAAAAGTATATGGTTTTGGCAGCAAAATTTACCAAGTATGGCATCATCTAACTTGGTCTTCTTAGCTCGCAAACTTTGGAGTTCATCTCGAAGGGCTTGAGTCGTATCTTTCTGCCGATCTAGTTCTGCCTTCAAGTTGGATATTTCCTTCTCTTGGTGAGCAATAGCTCGGTCACGCTCTTCGGTGGCCATGTTGCTGCATTCTAGGATATTGCTGACACTATGTCCATGGTCAGCCCCTTAATTTTTTTGAGTTCCTCTTGTAATCTGGCATTATCGGACTCTAAGACTTTGAAATTCTCAGCTTGCTCCCCAAGTTTGCAAGATTGAGTCAACAAACCTGGATTAGAAAGGACAAGTTAGTCAAAATCAGAATTTGGCATTGAGTAAAAATTCGAGAAGAGATAGCTAGAAAAAATTACTTTCTGCTTCATCCTTTTCAACCTTAAGTTGAGCATTTTCAAGATGGAGAGTCTTGACCTCTCTCTGCTTGTTGCAGATGTTCTTCAACAATTCCTGGTTGTAAACATTAACCTTATGTAAGTTAGAATGCTAACTAGAGTCAGAAGTTTCTTAAGACTCGGGCTGCTATTTTGACTAAGTTAAATTTTAGCACGAGCCTTTGAAACTAGGATTCTATCTCTATCCAATTTCATGCTTGGGGGCTAGAGGATATGATATAAATACAATAAAGAGTCAGAAAATGACTTACAAAATGCTCATGTTGCAACTTGTTGAGGTTGTTGTTGATCTTAGCAGAAACCTTCTCAGCCAAGGTTAAAGGTATAATTGGTGGAGGCGGAACTGCACCAGCCTTTAAATTTTCATTGCAAAGACGAACTTGATCCAACAGATCGAAAAGCTTCACATCTTCAACTTCCTGAGCCTCTTCTTCAGTTGTAATATTCCTGCGCCTCTTCTTCAGTTGTAAAGCAATTCAAGGCAATCTTTTGAAGTTCTTCTACACTTTTCCTGGTGAAGCCACCGGGAATCTTCAAGGGATTATCAACAAAAGTTTCAGCTGAGGGATCATTACCCTTAAAAGGTTCAACCTTATCAGTTCTGAGTTCACTGGCTCTTCAGGATGAGCCTCAAAATCCTGACGTTGATGATGACGTGGGATTGGGAGTCGGAGGCGTAGTAGCGGGTGAAACCAAAGTTAGTATATGCTCGTGCATAGTCTTCCTAGGCTTCCCCTTTACTTTTCCCAAAGGTTTAGCTCTAGATAGTAATATATTAAAATCGTTATGACCAGAAAAGAATACAAACAAAAGTACGAGATCTAGCGCAAGAACTTACTTCTTTACAACTGATAGTATTTGTGGGCCAGCCGAAACAACTGGAGTTTTACACTTTTGGGTAAGCGCTTCTGGTAACTCTTCAAGCTCTTCATTTTACAAAGGAATTGGATCTTCTGGTGGATATCCCTTGACGGGAGCAAGCTCCAACTCGGGGAGGTCAGCAAGCTGAAAGTCAGAAATATCTCAACATTACAATATAATAAAACATATTCAAACAAACAAAGACAAGGTGGGCTAGTCGGAATACTTACTAGAGTCATGGGTTTCTCTGCTATATACATGTGCATGGAGATTCCCGGGACTTTCCGGTTTACTCGCTCCTTGATCAACCACTTGACTCGGGATTCGTATTCCTTGGAGGGATCGAGGTCGAGCTCACCTTCAAGCTATTCCCATTGTTGAGGGTGACTGTATGCATCAACCGGTCCTCGTGATATTGTAGAGGTTGAATCCGACGAGTTAGCCAATAGTGGACTAAGTCGGATCCTTTCAGACCTTTATTCTTCATCAGAAACTCAATCCGCCTCTTGGCACCGATCAAGTCTTCAGTCAGAGTCAGCCCATGCGCATCCCAGGATTCTTGGTGGGCCGTGGCACCGTCAACAAAAACCAGCAAGCTTTCTGGCTTGCTAGGAGCCAGCTTATCCTTATGATAAAAGAACGTGGCTACCCATTGTAACACCCCAGTTTTAGCTAATGTCTAATTAGGGTTTAATGTGCATTGCATGATCATCATCTTTTAAAATTGCATGCAAAGAATTAATGCAAAACCCTAAACCCTAGCTATTTTCCCTATCTGTCTAAAAGCAATTCAAAAAGGTTTTGAATTTTGAAAACCCAAAATGTTCGGAGCCCACATTCTTACAAGGGCCCCTGCAATATTTTACACTTTGTAAACCTTCAAGTATTTTTTAAATAATCCAAAACAGATTTAAATTGGAAATATAAAAGAGAAAACACAAAACAGTTTTGGAAAAAGGTTTTAAAAATAAAAAATAGAGCAGCAACCGCAGCAGGCCGGCCCAACTCCCTCTTCTCCCTTCCTGCCGCCCACCTGCGCTGCAGCGAGAAACTGCCACAGCCCAGCCGAAGCCCACCCGGCCCAAGGCCCGGTACCCCTTCGATGTCATCTTCTCCACGGTGACGCGAAGCAGCTCGGTGGCGCTGTCGATGCCGTCCGCTGCGCCGATGCGCTGCGATGCGCACCGCCGACGCTCGCAGGAGATAAGAACACCGCGACATGCCCTCCTTCTATTCCCCTGTGTCCTTCTCTTGCTCGCCAGCTCGTCTCTCTCGTTCCCCACTGGAGGCCAAAACCCTAGCTTGTCGCTGACTCGAATCGCCGTCGTTCTGCACCGCCCCAGGTCAAGCCAGTACCACCATTGAGCTCTCCGGGTTGCCCTTGTTCACCTAGCAGAAGGAATCAAGCCGGGGTGCAGGGAGATGTTGTCGCCGTCCCTTTCTTCTCCGCGCACGGTCGCCGCTCGCCGTTGTCTGTGTCGTCGACACCGCCCTTCCCCAACCACGCCGAGCATATGAGAAGCTCCAGGGTGAGCTTGCGGTCCTTCTGAACCACCCCTCTGTTCCCCTCCCTCTCTGGTTTGTACTCGTCTCGACCACCGTCGTGCGCCGCCGCCAGTCACCGCTGCAGCCGCTTCTCTGATGCCCCAAAAACCATCAACATCGCCCTTTTAGGGACCCCCGCGTTGCCCTAGTTCGAATGGAACCACCCGCGCGCCCCAAATCCCCCTTCTCCGCTGTCCCTGGTGCCATCTGAGGTGTCTCCAGCGAGCCTAGGTGGCGTCGAGGTGTCCCCGACGTGGCACTTGCGTGTTGTCGATGTGGCCATGGCCTAGCAACCGACAAGCTTTGCCACAGTGGCACCTGACGTGGCCCCTGGCCCAAAGGTCAGTCACAGAGGGTAGCCTCTGCCTCGGTGTAAAAAGGATTAAACGCCCTTGCTGACGTCAGCCTTGCGCAGTAAAAGTTTAATAATTATGTTAATAATTCCAAAAAAGGGTTTTAATCTTATAAATTCAATATCTAATTATTTATAAGTCAGAAAATATGTATAATATATAAAAATGTTCAGAAAAATGAGATCTACCTATATAAGTTATAATCATGCATTGTTCAACAACTTAAATTACAAGTTTAATTAGAAGATCAAATGAACCCCCGTAGGTGACTCCGAGGTCTCTCCTGTTTTAGGGTTTGGACCTCTCGGATCCCGCTTAAATTGCCAAGCATGCTTTAGGGTTTTATTACAAATACAATTTAAATTGTCATATCATCATCCTTGCTTGAGAATTGCATCAATATCATGTATTGATTGTTGTTTCCCCTTTCTTTCCGGTGTTTGGTTCTTTCCGGTAGAATACGATATCAAGATCAAGATCGAAGACCGAGATCAACACCATCGAAGTTCGATGAACAATACTTGACCAACTGTAATCAAGTCAAGTACAAGGCTTCCGAAGATCTGCTCTTTGGTTATCAACAGGCAAAGGCAAGCATACCCCCACCATGTTATAATCCCATGGTTTCGAAAGTATTTCATTCTTGCCATGATGCATACGATTCTACTATGGTCTTTTATCGATAGATAGAGTATCCTATCTGTTGCATTACTCCCTTTGAGCTTATATTACCTGATCCACTACTCCTAGTATAATTAGGTTTGGCTTGTGTGCACTACTAGAGCTTATCTGTGTCTTGCTTAGCCATGCTTAGCCATCAGTGCTGGTTCATCTAGAAGATGTAACAAATGCAGAGAATCTAGTATGACAGGAGAACGATGTATACTGATGAGGTAAGATTAGTGGTAAAGGTTAAACATGCTCAGGCTTGTATGGGAGGCCATAGTGGGATGTGGTTTTTGTAGTCCCATGCTCGCCACTACTAGGACTCGAGTTCTAGCCTCTTGAACCAAGACGAACGTACAGCCACACGGGGCCTGGAAAACCTCACGAGTAACTAACTTGCCTAGTAGATTCCATGAGTCACATAGTTTGGGCGTCCCATTCGACATATGCATTCTGGTTGTTCTCGAAGGCGGTGAAGGAGGTGCATTCATACAGGTAGGTAAGTGTGGCCGGGGTTGCTTGGGGTTGATGTAGCCCCTTGATGGCTCTGAGTATCGCGCCCAGAAAAATGCTGGAGCAATAATGATGTAGAGCTCGTTGGGAACCCCAAGAGGAAGGTATGATGAGCAAAGCAGCAAGTTTCCCCCAGTTATGAAACCAAGGTTTAATCGAACCAGTAGGAGCAAGGAAACACCCCAAAGGTGTTACTAGCTGAGCTTTGGCAGGGCGCACTACTGGTGCTAGTAGCAACATGGAGACCTACACAACACAACCACATAACTTTGTCCCCAACTTGCGATGAGGTTGTTAATCTCACTGTGTTTTGTAGAAAACAAAGGATTAAACGTATCGAATGGAAAGAAGTAATAGTTTGTAGAAAGTAAACACAAAGCAGTAAACAGTTTATAGATTGAACATAAAAGACAAGGACCGGGATCCATAGTTCACTAGAGGTGGCTCTCCTTAAGATAGATAACATGTTGGGTGAACAAATTACAGCGGGGGCAATTGACAAACATCGAGAAAGCAATACATGCATATACTAATCATCTTTACTCCTTTGAGACTTGATTGGGAATTACAACATAATACATAGACCGCCATCCAACTACATCTATCACTAATAATCCACCTTCAGGTTATCATCCGAACCCCCTCCAGTATTAAGTTGCAAGCAACAGATTATTGCTTTACGAACTGCGTGTAAAGTAAACAATATGATTGTTCTATGAACAAACGATTGTTGTTTTCTCCCTAGTAGCAATAGCACATCTAGTACCTTAGAGATTTCTGTCACTTCCCCAGATTACCAGAGGCATGAACCCACTATCGAGCATAAATACTAACTCTTGGAGTTGCTAGCATCTACTTGGCCAAGATAGCTACTAACAACGGAAAGCATGCAAGATCACAAATACCAAAGACATGATAGAATCAATAATCAATCTGAAATAGCATCTCAATATCCATCGGATCCCCACAAACACAATATGGAGAATTACAAAAAGATGATCTTGATCATGAACGGAGCTCACAAGATCTAGACATGAAAGCACAAAGGAGGAGAACCAGCCATCTAGCTACTACATGGATCCGTAGTCCAAGGATGAACTACTCACGCATCACACGGAGGCTTGCATGGTGATGAAGAAGGCCTCCAGGGTGAAATCCCCTCTCCGGCAGGGTGCCGGGAAGAGCTTCAGATCCCTCCCGATCTAGGGATGGAGATGACGATGGCTACAGACTCTTTCGTGGATTTTTGATCGGATACTTAGGGTTTACGTCCCGGGGGCAATATATAGGCGGAAGGAGAGGCCGAGGGGGTGCCGGGAGTGGCCACAACACCCCCTGGCGCGGGCTAGGCCTAGCCGCGCGGCCAGGTGGTGTGGTGGCCCCCTGGCCCCTCTCCGTCTCGTATTCTGGCACTTGATGACTTCGGGAAAAATAGGCACTTTGGCTTTTGTCCCGTCCAATTCCGAGAATATTCATTTTCTGACTTTCCTGGAACTAAAAACAGCAGAAAACAGCAGCTGACACTGTGGCTCTTGTTAATAGGTTAGTCCAAGAAATCATATGAAAAGTACTCCAAAGTTGGAACAAAACACAAGAAAGTGGATAAAACCAAGCATGGAACATCAAAAATTATAGATACATTTGCAATGTATCAACATCCCCAAGCTTGGCTCCTGCTTGTCCTTGAGTAGGTAAGTGATAAAAAGAAAGAATAATTTTTGAGGTGACATGCACCATCAAAGACTTGATCAAAGTATTTGCAAAACATTCAAAGCTGGGATCATAGTACTTCAATCATAACATGAAAGACAAAGTTCTAGCAATAAGACAAAGAAACTATGATGCAACATAAAAAGTTACAAACAAAAGATTCATGAATAACAATGCTTTGCAAGACGTTTGTTTGTTTCACATAAATAAAACATAGCATAATAGTATTCAGCTTGTCCCTCGATAGAGTAGCAAATATAAATGCATAGGACACCTTCAAAGTTCATAAGCGTGACTAGATACAATAGTTTAAAACAAGCAATATCAAAGTATGCATCAATCAACTAGTCTTGGGACAATGCACATAGAACTAAGAATGGCCACTATGCTCTCAAAGTAGGTGCATAAAGATAGAAGGTGGAGACTCAATATAATGGTGGAAGAAAGGCCTTTATAAAAGGAAGTAGGGATTCAAGTCTCATAAAGAGCTTCCAAAAATTATGGTACTTATAGCTTTCAGCTCTCATTGCCCCTATCATAAGCATCTTGAAGTGATTAAGGTTAAAGTGAACAAACTATGGTGTACATGCTTGACGAAGTATACGTCAGAAATCTCATGTCCCTTGTATACGAGGCCGCTCCTCATGCTACTCAAGTTTAGTTACCGGTAAGTTCTTGTCATTGTAAGTATATGTGTATCATAGAGAACGGTTTATGGGGTACCCCTTGCCCGATGATACGGAAGAATCCCCATATCAAAATGACAAGGCAAGCAGACAACGAGCATCTCAGCATTCTTCTTATTTACCATGGGAATATGGTGCTTTTTTCTCTCTTTCCTCTTTTCATAGTATCTTTTTTTTTCTCTTTTTTTTCTCAATATAGGACTCTTTTTTTATAAGAAGAATGCTTCATAGACAACTCATTATGGTTACGCTGCAGGTTTCTAGCATGTCAGCATAGATTAGACCAGCGGCCCAGGCGTTTCTCTAACACATATACATAACTCCATGGACTTACAAGCTCCCCTTTCATTTCACACCGACGACATCCATATACAAAAGAGCATGATATCAACTAGGTACAACTACCAAGTGCAATGTTGAAAGCGTTCCCCATGAAAGCATGGTTCTGCTAATTCCCAACAAATAAGTGCAAGCATATACAACATAAAAGACACAATGGTTCAAGTTTATTAAGGGCAAGTAAAGTAAAGTGTGCCATCAAGTTCGTGAGAGCTTTAATCACTAGTTTTCTCATAACAAGTTTAATTTGGAAGGTAAACAAAAGCATGAATATACTTGGAATAGCATAAGCTAGTAGGTAGGTATGGTGGACTCTTTGGAGTAACTTGGTTTAGGGAGTTGGATGTATGAGTGGAACTCATACTTTGTTGTGGAAGCTAGCAAAAGACTGGGAGCGACAAACTAAGAGAGCAATAATGGCCATAATCATGCAGAGCAACAAAACATCATTGATTAAAGCATAAAGTGATACTACAAGTTGAAAACTAAAGTATCATAAAGGCTTATGGTGACTTGATATAGTCATAACATGGTGTGAGCATGCGCCAAGTCAACCCAAATAAAGCATCAAAGGAGAATACCACTATACTATGCTTTAATATGCTAAAACAACGCATGATTCATCCAAGGCACATTAAGCAATCTCAATTGTTTATAACAAGTCATGCTACAGCAAAGAATACTAAGCATAAAGCCAAAACAATATCAAGCATGACATGACAAAGCATAGGCCACAGTCAAAAACAAGCTCTTTTTACCATATAAGCATGAACTTTCCTACTCTTTTCCAAACCAAACCAAACTATTTGCAAACCAATGTATGAAAGAGGGGGTCCAACCAATTTATTCAGAAAACTAAGAAAACCAAAGCAAACGAAAAACCAAAACGAAAACGAAAAAGAAGACGCTCCAAGAACAACACAACTGTGCATGAAACAATAAGAATGAAGCGATTGGAAAAAACCTAGGATTTTTATTGATGGAGAGGGGCATGCCTTGGGCATCCCCAAGCTTTGATGCTTGTACTTCTTGGATATTTCTTGGGGTGACACGCGTGGCATCCCCAAGCTTGAGCTTTAGTCCATCCTTCATCTCATTACTCATTCCTTCCATACACCTGCAATTTTTCCTTTATACAAAAACTTCACACAATCGTTATTAGCAACATTAGTGCAATCAAGATAAATAAGTCTTAAGGTTCAGTTCTAACACCAAATAAACTTCCATTAGAACATTAGCTACTGTAGCACTTCCCTCAAAAATCTAAATCCCCCAAAATAACTCAAAAAGGAACCAACAAGAAGCAAATACAGAAAATGACAGAAATCTATCAAAACAGACCAGAAGGTAAATACGAATTTTTTAGAAGACCTTCTGTTGCTCAAATCAAAAAGTGTTGAACTAACGAAAGTTAGATAACAACCTGGGGCAGAAGCACAAAAATTTACGTCTCAAAAAGACGTTCAGAGATTTTACACGAATTTTTATGGTGAAGCACAGAAATCTGTTTCCGGACAGCAACTTCCCAATCATTACTTCTCTCTCATTAGAGGTTACTCTTGGCACAAAAAGCAAATAAAAAGGATAAGGAGAGGTTATTACAGAGGTAATAACTTCCAAGAATCATCTAAAACTTTTGGGTTATCTCCAAATAAGTATTTTTCTTTAACGCTTTTAAGTTGGGCATGATAGTTTGAGAAGATGCTCACATAAAAAATATGAATTGAAGTAAAAGAGAGCATCAAGAAGCAAATTCAAAACACATTTAAGTCTAACCCACTTGAAAGGGAAATGGGCGTCGCCTAGAGGGGGGGTGAATATGCGTTTTAAAATTATTACGGTTTAGGTTCTAATAAATATGAAATAAAACTTAACGTTTAATTTATCAAGCCAAAACCTATATCCACTAGTTTCACTAAGTACACCAACAACCTATGCTAAGCAAGACAAGCAACAAGGTAATAGCAAGATATAGTACTTCAAGCACGAAGGCTATCACAATGTAAATTGCATAAGTAAAGGGTTCGGTTGAGAGATAACCGATGGACACGGAGACGAAGATTTGTTTCCCGAAGTTCACTTCCAAAGAAGCTACGTCTCCGTTGGAGAGGTGCGGGGGCGCAATGTACTTCGAACGCCACAAATGGCTCACCTCGAGGTGTGGTGGCTCGATGCTCACCCAACGCCACACAAGGCATCACTAAGGATGCGAAGCCACGCAACTCACCGACGCCACAAAAGGCTCACCCTATTCTCCCGTGAGCTCGCCACAAAGGCCTACTCACGTTCCACTATGGGAAACTTGAGGGCGGTCACCGAACCCGTACAAGGCTTTGGGAAATCTCCACAACTCAATTGGAGGGCTCCCAAGAAATGTCACAAAAGGCCAACAAGCTTGGGGAACCTCCACAACTCAATTGGAGCCCCAAGAACACACCACAACTCCACACAACCGTCTAGGGTTCCAAGACCCAAGAGAAACAAGCCCAAGGGCTTGAACTCGCCGAATCTCCGAGGAGAACTCAAACCTATGCACCAAATGCAAGAGGCAAGTCCTTCTCTCTCAAATTCCACCAAAGCTACAATAGCTATTGGGGGAATAAGGGAGGAAGAACACAAGAGGAGAACACAAAACTCTCCAAGATCTAGATCCCAAGGATTCCTTCACAAAGAAGGGATTTTGCTTGGTGGGGCTTGTAGATCTAGATCTCCTATCTCAAATCCCTCAAAAGATGCAAGAATCATAGGAGGGGGAAGGGGAGAGGGCAAGCTCTTCAAGGTCAACAATGGAGGAGAGATAAAGCCAAAAATCGAGAAGAACTAGTGATAGGGCCGAAGGGGAAAGGGGAGATCCTTTTAAAGGGCTCCCCGATATGCCCGTTACCTTCAGAATCGCGCATGACTGGTAGTACCGGTGGGTGGCCGGTACTACCGGTGGCACCCAGCCAACAGTCAGAAAACTGTGAGAGAAAGAACAAAAACGCGAGCCTGGCCGGTACTACCGCCACTTCGCCGGAACTACCGGTGGCAAGAATGTCCTAGCGGTACTACCGCCTGAAATACCGACTGAAGTACCGCAAATAGCACAAACCAGGCAGAGAGAGTATAGAACTGAAATCGGGTTTACCGGAAGTTGGGCCGGAATTAACACCGGTACTACCGGCGGCAAACTGCCCGAGCGGTACTTCCGGCGTCTGGCCGGTACTTCCGGTGTGACAAACTTCAGAACCAGAAATGCCACAACTTTTGCATCCGAACTCCAAATGAGATGAAACCAATTTTGTTGGAAAGATAACGACGTGTAGAACCCAAGGGAGAAAATACCATAAATATATATGTGAGATACCTCCGAAGGTGTGGAGCCGGAAAACCCGCAAGATCAAAAACGCAATAAGATATGCATGGGAAATCCATTTTTGATGAACAAGAGCTTGTTATGAAGATAACCACAAGCTCTAGATCCTCACATGGACAAGAACCAAACAACAACCAAGAAAGAGGATGCTATGTATGCAAAGATTTGAGCTCTCTCCGAAAGATACGAACGAGTCACCCACTCGAGAGCCCCTCTTGATAGTACGGCTATCTATCCTAAACCCGGTCTCCCAAAACTACACGAGACCGGTAAAATAGAAACCCTATCAAGATCATACCTTTTCCTTGAGCATCCCACTTGAGCTTGATGTAGACGATCTTGTCACCTTCAAGATGGAACACCTTTCTTGATTGCTCTTGCTTGCTCTTGCTTGAAGAAGACTTGCGAATGGCTCCCCCATACTCCATGGGAAAACCACTTCTTTGACCTTGTCTTCATCACTCCATGAACGCCGAGGATGGCAAGCTCCAAGCATGATATCTTCTAGAGATGGCGCACCGTGAGCTTGCACATCAAATCTTGATGATGATGTCTTGAAGAAAGCCATGAGGAACTCCATATTCTTCTTCTTCTTCAAGGCATACTTGATCTTCTTCTTCTACTACTTGATTCCAATAGGCACAAAGCCCTTGGACGATGCTTCTTCTTTTTCATCCTTGAAACCAACACATGGTCCAAGCGATGCCAATGGACAAACCTACAAGTGAAACTCAATTTGCACATTAGTCCATAGGGATTGTCATTAATTACCAAAACCACACATGGGGGCATACATGCCCTTTCACCACTTCCTATGCATAGGAATCTCGTATGAAAATAAATTCACAAAGAACAAAGTGACATGCATAGGAAGATAAAACGAGAATAACTTCAAAACTTTTAGCACATAGAGAGGTGTTTCAATACCATGAAAACTTCTACAACCATATTTTCCTCTCTCATAATAATTTTCAGTAGCCTCATGAATAAAATCAAAAATATAGCTATCAGATAAAGCATGCTTTTCATGATCTACAAACACTAGAGCTTTATTATAAACATTTTCAAAAGAATCCTCAGGAACATGACATTCATCCTCCTTTGGTAAGCATGGGGGACAATCAAATAATGTAAGGGGTAAAGAGTTACTTTCATTAGAAGGAAGGGATGGGTAGATCCATTCTTCCTCCCCTTGATCATCACTCTCCTCCTCTTTTTCATCCAATGAGCTTCCAGTTTCAGCAATTTCTTCTTCCATAGGCTCCTGCAAGGCATTAGTCTCTTCCATAGGTGGAGAGCATCTATTAAGATATTCAAGAATATAGCCATTTTCTTCCTTGTAATTATCAAAGCAAAATTGAAGTATATCATAAACCTCATATTTATAAGGTGCATCATTAGTATTTTCAAGCAAATAAGCTAGTTCGAATGCACCCTTCCAAGCAATAAATTCTTCAATTTGTTCCACATCATAAAAGTCATAATTTCCTTTAACATAAGAGGATATGGTAACATTATCATTATACTCACATTGAAAAGGGAGGTTTTTATACCTCCTATAGCAACAAGATTTATCAAAGCAATAAGTAACATTGTAAGTAGAGCACACGTTTCTAGCAATGGTATTCAATTTATCAGTTTGTTCCCATAAGTGTTTCCCTTTTTGTGACAAGTGGTGTTCCTTATAATAATATTTTTGTTCTTCCATGAACCCACCATGCCAATAAGATTCAGTTTCAAAGAAACCAACCATTGATAGGAAGCATGACAAAGCAAGGCAACAATAGACCAACAACTATAGGAGACTTAATTTTTGTGTGTTTTCAATAAAGAAAGCAATCTCACCGTGTTTTGCGATGATAGGAAGCACTTTGTCCCCAACTTGCGATGACGTTGTCAATCTCACCGTGTTTTGCGTAAAACAAAGGATTAAACGTATTGAATGGAAATAAGTAATAATTTGCAGAAAGTAAACACAAAGCAGTAAACAGTTTATAGATTGAATGTAAAAGACAAGGACCGGGATCCATAGTTCACTAGAGGTGGCTCTCCTTAAGATAGATAACATTCTGGGTGAACAAATTACAACGGGACAATTGACAAACATCGAGAAAGCAATACATGTATATACTAATCATCTTGACTCCTTTGAGACTTGATTGAGCATTACAACATAATACATAGACCGCCATCCAACTGCATCTATGACTAATAATCCACCTTCAAGTTCTCATCCGAACCCCCTCCAGTATTAAGTTGCAAGCAACAGATTATTGCTTTACGAACTGCGTGTAAAGTAAACAATACGATTGTTCTATGAACAAAGGATTGTTGTTTTCTCCCTAGTAGCAACAACACATCTAGTACCTTAGAGATTTCTGCCACTTCCCTAGATTACCAGAGGCATGAACCCACTATCGATCATAAATACTAACTCTTGGAGTTGCTATCATCTACTTGGCCAAGATAGCTACTAACAACGGAAAGCATGCAAGATCACAAATAACAAAGACATGATAGAATCAATAATCATTCTAAAATAGCATCTCAATATCCATCGGATCCCCACAAACACAACATGCAGAATTACAAAAAGATGATCTTGATCATGAACGGAGCTCACAAGATCTAGACATGAAAGCACAAAGGAGGAGAACCAGCCATCTAGCTACTACATGGATCCGTAGTCCAAGCATGAACTACTCACGCATCACACCGGAGGCTTGCATGGTGATGAAGAAGGCCTCTAGGGTGAAATCCCCTCTCCGGCAAGGTGCCGGGAAGAGGTTCAGATCCCTGCCGATCTAGGAATGGAGATGACGGTGGCTACAGACTCTTTCGTGGATTTTTGATCGGGTACTTAGGGTTTACGTCCCGAGGGCAATATATAGGCGGAAGGAGAGGCCGAGGGGGTGTCGGGAGCGGCCACACCACCCCTTGGCGCGGGCCAGGCCTGGTCGTGCGTCCAGGTGGTGTGGTGGTCCCTGGCCCCTCTCCGTCTCGTATTCTGGCACTTGATGACTTTCGAAAAAATAGGCACTTTGGCTTTTGTCCCGTCCAATTCCGAGAATATTCATTTTCTGACTTTCCTGGAACCAAAAATAGCAGAAAACATGCAGCTGGCACTGTGGCTCTTGTTAATAGGTTAATCCAAGAAATCATATGAAAAGTACTCCAAAGTTGGAACAAAACACAAGAAATTGGATAAAACCAAGCATGGAACATCAAAAATTATAGATACATTTGCAATGTATCACTCTGGTAAACCAACCTCTCCCACATCTCTAGGGACCGACTTCGGGATTTGACCTGTTACAGCGGAACCCTCCTTAGGGCGTGACTCATGGTCTCGGCGAAAGCAAGGTAAAGGTCATGTCCAACCACCCTCTGCCGGCCTTCCAAGGAAGAGGGCTAATCATGTGGCATTAAGAGTCGGTTGGTACGTGTGGGTAAAGTTGTACACCCCTGCAGGGTTAAATCTTTCCGAAAAGCCGTGTCCACGGTTATGGACGACTTGGGAACAGACATGAAGATCATAGAGAACTTTAACCCAATCGTAAAGCTTGGCAGATCAACGTGTGCTTAAGGATGCTTCCTCATGGGTACGAGGGGGTGATCCTAGTTGTGAGATGAGGATGGATATCAAGATGATGATCAATTCTTCGAAGATGTCACTCTCTTATCCCCTTTTAAAATATTCTGATTAGACGAGCTTCTTCTCCCTCTTATTTTACAAAATAAAGATGGCTTTATGCAAAATAACCCCACCAGCCATAAGTCTTGTGGAGTACACCCTGTACTCACCCTTGCTTTGTTGATACTTGTGTAGCAGAGTAAGTGTTCCCTAAAGATGTGTTCCGTACGACATCAACACCAACGAGTAGCTTGGGGTTCCCGGCCGGCAACTTGGAATCTATGGGCTGGGACGTCATCGTTATGCTTCGGGCCTCTTAGGCCATTTGTTAAGTTTGCTATACTTAATAGCATAATTTGCCTCCCGTTGTTTGATGTTTGTGGTCAGTGACCTCTACTTGTAATATTTTGGTTCTTCACTCAGTTATGAGCTTCTTGTAATAATTTTTGTGTCGCGGGGTTACTGTTGTGTTACCGATTTCTCACTGGATATCCTCAAGCTCTAGGTTAAGCTTATGTCAGAATAAGGTCTGGATTTGTTTAACCGTGATCCCGGGGGTGTTATAGTTTTTGGTATCAAAGCAGTACCGACCATAGGAGAACCTTACTATTGGTCAATGTTGAGTCTAGTGTTTGTGAAAACTACTTTAAAGATGAAAAGTATTTGCGAAAACTCTAGTATGCTTCTTTTCTCCTTATCTGGTATCTCTCTAACTCCGGGTCATCTTATCTTGTGTTGACTTTGAAAAAGTTTTGATATCTCTTCTATTCTTTCAAAACTTAGGTGCCTTTTGGGCATGTCGTTTCTCAGCCAGTTGACCTAGTGTTGAGTTTTCTAGAGTTGTGTGTGCTATAAATTCCTTGTTTCCCTTTGCTCTGCTTCAGTTGAGAGATTCCTTTCCATCATGATCTCTTTGTCCTATGGGCCCACAATATTATATTTTAGGATCCGTAGTGTTATGTTCTAGGCTTCGAGGTTTCCTTTCACCTCGTGTGCCTCCTTTTTATTTGTTCGGGTACTTTAGAAGTCGTTTCTTCTCTTGGAAGCTACCTCTTGATTGCTACCTTGCAGTGCATGATGTATTACTCAAGTAGTAGTTACTATTTTCTCGGGTTTTAACCCTTAGACATGAACTGGATCCCGGATTGTGTTGGTTCTGGTGTTGTGAATCTTGTGCATGAAGTTTATCTTTAACCCAAGGTCCATTCTATTGACCCCCATTGTTAATGTTCAAGCATTACCCCAGGATGGCTGGTACAACAATTCTAGCCTTCAAGCTTGTGGTCTTTGTCGCGATTGAATTGTGACAATTAAGGACTTCCCCTACCACTAGCTATGGCAGATGTTCTTAAATGGAACCAAATGGATCACGACAAGAGTACTCCTCGTGAGTCTCGCATCTATATTCGTGACTCTGCCATACCTTCCCTTCTACGTATTGGTTTTCAGAAGAATGATAATCTATGCATCCACATCTCGAGATTCTATCTTGAGCATGTTCTTTTTCCCTTGTTGTTTCCGACCTTTGTTTATCAGTTGGTAGCCAAGTAGTAATGTGCATGGGTGTCTTCCTATGCAAGATACTCTTGTGGTCCGTCATGACAAACCATTTCGGGATGTCAGGAGAAACAAATTCCAGTACCTCATCATATCTAGGACCAGGTCAAAGTGTTGTAATCCACAGAACAAGAGGCATTATTAGATTCTATCTGTTCTACCTTAGAGTATCACACCCTTTTACACTAAGAGGTTGTGTTGAGTTTCATGACCTTCTTAATGAAGTGATGCTCTTACACATAATTACCCACCCTTCCTTCGAGCTTTCACGCCCGTGCATGATGTGTGTGCGTAATAATGTGGTCATCCGAGATTCTAAGCAAATCCTAATGCTTTGAACCCTAAGGACATTTTAGTCATTCTTAGCATGATTGGTTAATCCCATCACTAAGCAAAGGATGATTGCGCTACTAAGTTCGTTAATATGGCACACTCTCCTCGGTCAAAGAGTTAGGTTCATGCCGAAGCTCTGAGACTATGTCCCTTGCCTTACCAAGCAAGTTTCCTCTCGAACTAAGTGACATATCGGTGGATCGTGATATTCTGGTTGTCTTCTAGAAGTATCTCCATGTTGCCACATGACCGTGTTGTCAAGATCTTGAGCAAGCAAGTTCTCTGAACTGCTCCTTTCTCCAAGGATCCGTACTGGATACCCCTGAACTACTTGGAGAGTTGTAAGATAAAAGTTCTATCCGACCTAGTTCATCTTAAAGGGATGTCTAGTTCTGTTCGTGCCGAAGAAAGATAGTGTTTCCTTCGTGGAAATGTTATCTTCCCCACCTTTGATTTGATTTTGATTATCATCAAATCAAACTCAGTTCCAAGAAATATCTTGACGATGCTGCTCATTGTGATTTTTCACTTGAGTACATCTTCATGTTCTTTGCTCTGACCAACACTTGCCTTGTTCATACAACATATTAGTCCATCTTCTTGGAGTATCTCGATAAGTTTGTTGTTGAGCCCATCGATGACATCCTTATTGTATCCAAGATATACTGAATTCATATGGAACGTTTGACATTAATGTTGGAAAATTCAGAGAACCATCTTCGGGTTACCTCAAAGTAAGTGTTCTGGATGTTGGAAGTGACCTTCTCCGATTCACGTGAAAATGTTGAAAGATGTCACCGTGGATTTGAGTAGAGTTATCTTTGTTCCCTTTAAGGACACGGTTGTATTTTGTTACAAGTGCTTGATGTATGAGAAGTTGTCTTCTAACAAGTTGCTAATACATGGGTCCCGCAATGCAGCTCAGTCTTTTGGAGCTTGACATTGTATTTCATCTCTTGAGAATCTAGTAACTTTACCTTCGTGGTAAATGTTGTACACTTTCTATTCGGACACGCTGAGTCTGAAGTGTAGGGGTTCCGCGTATGAAAACAATAAATTTTTACCCTACGCCCCTGAACCCCTGATGATGCCATGACCTATCTATTAGTAATACAGTAATGGGAGGGGATTTTCGTGAACTTACCCTTAAAGACCGAAAAGCGTTGTCAACGCTCAGGAGAGTGTGGTTGATGTAGACGAGCCGAAGCCGACATCAAGGTCGTGATGAAGTCCTTGCGCTCCTGTGGCTCCAACGACTTGAGTGCCTCAAGTGCGACACCTCGCGGGGAGTTACACACGTCCGGTGCCTGACGATGACTCCCGCTTCCCTGATCCAGCAACAGTTGCGGAAGTAGAGCTCCTGGATCCGAATCCCGCAGCGCGATGGCACTCTGCGGTGAAGATGTCTCTCGTTCGCGCAGTCCGAACTTGGGACCACGGTCACGAGAGAGAGAGAGAGAGAAAATATCAATTGGAGGCCTTTCCAAAAGTGAGAAAACCTTTATTAAATATTGTGTGTATTTATCTGGCCAAATGCCCCCACTATATATAGGGGGGGGAGGTACTACCTCCCTCAAAGTCCCGGGGTGGGACTAAATGAGAGGAGGGGGAGGGGCAGCTGCCGGCTGGCCCTATTGGGCCCCGCGGGGGGGGGGGGGGGGGGGGGTGGCCTAGTCGGCCACCTCGTTGCCCCTTCTCCCTCTCTCCTTTCCCTAATGGGCCCTCTCCCCTCCGGGAATTGGCCCATTAAGCCTTTTGACCTTTTAAATTGATTTTCTATTTATTAAATAACTAGTTGAATGCCCGTTCGTTGCCACGGAAATACAAAGCATAGAGATAGTCGACTTGAGTTTGCGTCGCAAGCACTGATTTTTCAAATATCCCACACATTTTGCTCCCTCTTCCTAACCCCAACAACCAACATGTGTTTAATCCTGTCCATTCTACCATTTGCATTCCATCATTTGCCTCCTCTAAGCGCTTTAGCGACTTTTATCATTTTAGCCACTTCGGGAAAAATAATTATCAACGCTTGGGTAAGCTCGTCAAAAATAAGAATGGTTTTGCTGATACCAAATCAAAATTTATTCATAGATGTGCAAGTATCTTGTACAAGAATACTGAATGCAACGCAGAGAAAGACACTAACAACTTTTAATAAAAGGGTATTATGTAACGTATACAATAATTTTATTAAGAAAAATCTAGCATTATCTCTAGTTTAGTTTCATTCCTCCTGTAACTGCCCATTTGAATGTGTCTGCATTACACGTTACTATGCTTTATACTCAACCCACTTCATTACTATACACCGTAGTCACCCTATTCCGACAATGTCACTCGTCGTTATGCATCGGTGTTTTCATAGTAGTCATGCCGATAACTTGGACTTCAGAGAGCTACAGATAGCATAAGAGATAAATGAAAATAGCAGCAGAGCCCGTAGTCAGCGGACTTCTCCAACAAAAACAAACCTTCTCTATCCACTTGCAGTCCAAGCTAACCTTAATTACTCGCATATTCCTCTCGTACACCTACAAAGCTCACCTAGCCTTCATTCCAAGCATGCCAAGTAGAAACAACAATGTTATTGTTAGTTATGTTGTAATTGTAAGTCAAGTAAAATTGCAACTCTTGCTCAAAACATCACTAATGCGAGCTACACGTTTTTTTAACCAACAACATTATTGTAGTCACTATCACCTGAAGGTTATGTATTATGTTTTTCTTTGTAATGTACCATCTCAGGACACCTGAATATTCCCCTGTAGTGAAGCCGTGGGGGAAGGGGAGCAACCATCCAGATGTTTTAAAGCTACTTCACCAGAAAAACAACCAGTAAATGATTATCCCCGCATAGCAAAACCCCGTATTGTACCTCCTAGTAGGCTGTTTGAGTGGCCAAATATTAAACATTATTTCTCTTTTTGGAAAGGCCATAAAATCACAAACCAGCCTTAAATGAATTTCCAGGTCAAAGGTACTCTTCATGGAGAGACTATCGAACAATTAAAATTTGTGGGTAGGCATTTCCGCAATTTGAAAAATAAAGTAGAGACCACAAGAATACATAAAGTAATCACAAGACTCTCAACTAAGGATGTGCTTATATGAAATACTGACTTTCTTCACTCAATCTTTAAGCAATGAATGCTCTAGGTTCTTCTCCTTACCCAGGATGTCATGTGTATCCAAGAATATGAATGGAACATTGATTAGTGATAATCAATCAGTATACTGGAGAACCACATACTAATATCCCATTCTTGTTAAATA
Source organism: Avena eriantha (assembly GCA_910589775.1). Classification (NCBI taxonomy): domain Eukaryota; kingdom Viridiplantae; phylum Streptophyta; class Magnoliopsida; order Poales; family Poaceae; genus Avena; species Avena eriantha. The sequence goes on along the minus strand of OU342746.1, from coordinate 206,828,939 downwards.
CTTTAACCACTGAAAGTAGCCCAGTCCTACTAACATGATGGGAACAAAATATTTCAACACATAGCTTTCAAAGTAGCAAAAAGTGACACGGTAATTCAAAAAAATATTTATGCACTATGTTTAGTCCTAGCTATCCCTAGTAAAACTTACAGAACTTATGAAACTCAAACTGCATTGAGATTTAGTTCTCTCGGAATAAATCCAAAGCATCACTTGTGGATGATTACCTCTTACAAAAGCCTAAAGCTCGGACTTGTGGATTGAGAAAAATACCTGAGTGAACCACATAGGGCAACTCGTTTTATCACTCACCTCCAGCTTGCGTACATCTAAAATGGAATGTGCGAACTATAATGAAATCCAATAGTCAGCGATGTAGTAATTCCATTATTAAAAGAACATCTGAATTAGCAATGCACTGCAAGATCCATCAGGAAAAAACAACCCATATAGCAGCATGATATATACTTGTGAGGAGCAAAAGAAAATATTCGTCAAGAAATTGGTGGGTCTTCCAGATTAGATGGTTGTGTGAAAACCTGAAACAGTGGAAAAAACCGCAGAGAGAGCCGCTAGAGCAACAGGTTCCTCCGATGACAACCACGAAATGGAATAGCCGCACAAACTCCAGATCCGATGATAATAGGTACAAATCGATGAGAAACCAGACCAGGAAATTGGATCCGAGCTGCAAAACGGAGTCTTTATTCAAGTATATAAAGGGGGATAAAAGAAGTGTGGCCGACATGCTGTGACGTCGGGTCCAGAGCATCATCATCGCAGCGCGCCGCTACCGAGATCTGCCCGAGATGGACGCGTTATACCACCGCCGCCCGCGTCGAAGAGGAATCCTACCGTGAGCGCGAAGAGCGGACGATAGTAGCCAGATTTGGGGCCGGCAAGCATGCTGGGGCCATTGGACCTATGTACCCGTCACCTCCTCCTATTGTCCGAGTCATTATTTGACCCCCTCTGCCTGCTGCACGTCGACAAAGGTGCCTCGAGATCCGCCCTAAGCCTCGCTATCGCTGCCCCTGTGCATCTTGCCCTTGGTCGCGCCCCCTAAGTCTGTGCCTCCCCTTTCCGCTCAATCCCATCAAGCACCGCCTCGTTCTCGCTGGCCCCCACCTCTGCAGGCGCATGCAAGATCCGTCGCCGCCAAGCAGCAACTTATGCTCAAATTATGGAGACAACATATCTTTCAAAGGAAAGCTAGTGCTTTCTTTATGAAACTAAGATGGTAAAAAAAGCAACATATGTGAAAAGGTAACCAAAATAGATCCCATTTTGACAAATGACAACAGCAAACCTGGAAAATTAAGGTGATTCAAGTATGCCTACCTACAGTTGATTAATGTCATAGACTCTTAATAAGCTAGTATTACTCTTGCTGGCTTAGTAGTGACTGTTCAGGTTTGCCAAAGGCGTAGAAAGTCCTTTTTAATAGATTAAAGAAGGAGCCAAGCAAAGTAAAGTACCAAGATACAAGTCATAAATAAATTATATTTGGCAGCCTATAAATCTTTTACCCAAACTTCCATGGTCAGATTTTGCCCGCTATGTTCCCTAGGTATCAATTGTAAGAATTGCTCATTAAAGTTAGAAGTTACTATTAAGAAGACATGAACTTTTTAAATACCATGTTCTGCCGTCTTTAGCCACTTTCTCACCTGTCAATGTGATAGACTTAACATTTCACGGCAGGTGTAACAACAATATTGGTTCCATCACTATACTGATTGTTAATCCATGACTGCAAAATGATGGTCACTGATCCTTATAGGGCTACATATGTTATGACTACCCAAAATTAAGTATGGCAGCTGAAAAAATCAAGACAACTTTTGCTATCAAGACCAATATGACTAATGGCTGGTAGGGATGCCTAGATAAAGTTAGTATTACTAACCATAATATCAGATTTATCCTGGTTACACACAATGGAACTTATAAGTGCTCTAGGATCCACAAGCCCACAAGCATCACATATCACATATCAATTTAGACGACGACATTGTTCTAGGTGGTGGGATTGGTTTATGTCATATATCAGCTAGAAATCTAGAGGGTTTAACTAATAATTTGCACAAAAGGAACAAGCAGTGACCTTTACTTAGTTTCAAATGTATCAAACAACAAGCCCCAAGCACATGTTTGATCAAAACTCTCTGTATAAAAATCAACCTAGACTACGCTACGATGAACAATCAGTAGTACCAATTAGGTCTGGCAATCGTATTTATTTGAGATGGAAAAGTATTGATGGACAAGCGTACATCAGTTGTTTACATTACATGATGACAACCTATTTACAATTTGAATAGGACATATGAACTGCAAATATCCAACAAAGATAAATCGAATATAAGGGATAAAAGTATTATGGATATGAGAGGGAAGTGACAAACCTTGTTGAGATGCAGGAGCGTTGTAGAGGTGTGGAATCTCCGCCGAGAAGCGTCTCCAGTACCCTGCACCAAGGACAGCAGGTGTCCATGGCCTTGGACATCCGGTGACGAGGGTTTAACTCATCAAATCCCATTGTTATGGACTTGGGTTTTGGAGAAGGAGGGAGCGCTGGAGACATCTATCGGCTAGCAAACAAGCACACAGGGGACTCGAAGATTTACCCAGGTTCATGCCTTGTAGAGGTCCCTACTCCTGCTTGTCTGCTCGTGGAATTATCGAAGGAATCGAAGATTACAATGGTGCGCAGATGCAATCTGGCGAGGGTTGTGGAAACTAGGGTTGCGTGTGTCCTTCTCGCCGCCCCCTCCTAGCCTTTATATAGATAGGCTAGGTCTCGGGTAGCAGGTCGAGTGAGTTACAGGTTAGGGTTTTCCCCTTTAAACTTTCTATCTTTAGCTTCTTCTTGTTCTTCAAGCAATCAAGAGTCCGTAGGCCACTCGAGTTCTCTCTTGGGCCTTGGCGACACCGTGGGCTTCTGCCGTATTCAGGCCGTATATACCAAACTCGAGTACCTGTAGGGTATACCCATGTCAGTAGCCCCCGAGTGTCCAGTGGAATCGCAGATTCGACTGGGGACTTTTTGAAGTCTTTTGAGTGCATGAATGAGTATATTTTCGACTGCTTTATTTGTGTCATAGGGATTGTTGATGTGCATGCCTAATTTAACCGATGCATCGGTATCAGTTAACTACCTTAGGGTAAAACAACGCAATCTACTCGAACTCAAGTCCCCGGACTCGAATCCGAAAAAGTGCTGGTGTAATTCGACTCAAGCCACGGAGGTCTTACAGGAGTCAAATTCCAGTTATACGGGTGTGAGCACTCGACGCGTCCGTCAAGGCATATTCATCGTACCTATAGGCACGGATATATTTCTGGTAGTGCGCAGCAAATGCATTGCCAGGCCTTATTCAGGTCTTACCTTCACGCTGTAAGCGCGGCATCCGAATTTTATCATCGCGGAGACGATTCGGGTGACCCAGGAGGCGCAGTCTCTTTGTAGGGAAAAATTATGAGGCGGTGTCGCTATAAACTTCGAGTGTAGACGTTATCAACACACATTACTTGGTACAAATAATCATAGGGTGCGCGACCAGCGCTCCCTATGGGAGTAGCCCCCGAGTGCCTGGTTGAGTCGAAGACTCAAGCAGGGACTAAAGAACTTTCGCGACTGCTATCGTCTTTTGTTTGCTTGTTTCAGTCGAATTTGTTTTCGGCGCTCCCTGTGGGAGTAACCCATGTCCATAGTCGAACCGTGTTTCGAGTGGTTGGATTTGGCTTGATTGTCCATGTTCCTGCAAAAGAAGAAGAAAAATCGTAGGGTGCGCGACCAGCGCTCCCTATGGGAGTAGCCCCCAAGTGCTTGGTGGAGTCGAAGACTCGAGCAAGGACTAAAATAGTCGAAGTCTTCTGCTGCGTGGCTTTGATGACGTCAGTGCTGACGATCGCATGACCTTAGTTACCCACGTGAGCGAGTTTGACGGGACATGACGAGCAGTGGGTCACACTCCCTGACTTTGATTTGACTAGGCGTGCGTAATCTTTATTTTAACTGCGCTTCCTCGATTCCCGCGCGTAATGGGAGCAGTGGGAGGGGGGCGGTTCGCGTTTCCACTCCTCCACGTGTCTAGCACGATGTTTGCCACACGTCCAGTAGGGCTTTTCTTAGCCGTTGGATTGCATCTTCCAGGGGTTAAGTAGTGGTCCTGCGACGGTAAAATTCACATATGCTATTCGCACATCTTCTGCCCTCATCGCCATTGCCACTGCTCCATTGCTTTCTCTGCTCTCTTTTCCTCCATGGCGCTGGACCAGCTCCGCGTATTTCCCAGCTATTTTCTTCGATCACATCGCCGCCGTGCAATGGGGAAGAAGAAGGGAGGTGCTGCGGCCGATTCCGTGGCTACCACTGCTGTGGTGAAGAAGAAGGGCGGCTCCGCCACCATGGGTACCAGCACTGCCGCCGGCGGGAAGAAGGGCGTGGGCACCCGCGTCACGAATGGTGCGTGGCGTCCCTCCATCATCAAGTCATCTGATCTCCGTCTTCTTCGCCAAGACGGAGTGTTGTCCGCCACAGTCGCCGATGCGCGCGTCCCCGACGGTGAGATAATCCCTTCTCCTTGGTTTTCGAGTGATGTTCTTGGCGTTCATCATTCGTGGCCTCTCGTTGCCCTTGCATCCTTTCTTCAAGGGCCTCCTTTGTTTTTACGGGCTTCAGCTCCATGACATGTCCCCGAACTCTATCCTCCACATCTCTTGCTTCATCACCCTCTGCGAGTGCTAGCTCGGAATCGAGCCGCACTTCGGCCTCTTCAAGCGCCTCTTCAAATTGAAGCGCCAATCTGCGTCTGGCTCCTTAGTCTACGATGTAGGTGGTTGTGGAATCCATGTCGACCCATCCGCCACCTATTTCGACATCAAGCTCACAGCGTCTGTCCAAGGATGGAGGGACAGGTGGTTCTATGTCCGCGACGAGAAGGCTGACGGGGAGCACTTTGGACTCGCACCTTTCGATCCCGTGACGTCGTGCAATAGGAGGCGCTCCTGGAAGAATGTAGTCATGCCTGGCGAGTCCGTGGAGACAGATGTGTTGTATGAGCGCGTCTACGACCTCGAGAGTCGCATAGGCAAAGAGGAGGGAGGCTGCACCCTCATTCGCACGTGGCTACACCGTCGCATCCAGCCCCTGCAAGCCAGAGTCCACCCCATGTTTCAGGAGACTAGTGCTGACGATGCCACTCGCGTGTCTACCGATGGCATGTCGGCGAGTGAGGTGGACAAAAGGGTTCAACTGGTCACCAAGTACACCGCCAAGGATGTGCTCCCTAGTGAGCCAGTTGTTCCTCCGTTTGATGCTGCTATCCCTCCTCCTGAGGTATAGTTGTGCTACGCAGTAGCTTGGTTTATCGATTGCTTCTCAGCCGTTTCTTATCTTTGTGCTATTTTTGTTGCCTGTATGCAGGATTGGGTGGTGTCACCCTGTATGCCTCCTCTTCCTGAGAGGATTATCCCTCGCGAAGCCTTGGAAGAGGACGAGTCAGAGTCGACCGTCCCGTCTGATGTGGAGGAGGAAGCCCCCGAGTCCGGTAGTTCGGATACTCGCAAGCGTTCATGCAGCAAGGATTCCGATGCTTCGTCTCCTTCGACTCCGGAAGTTGCAGGTGTTGGTGCGGAGTCGCCGATCCCTGCCATTCCTGTGAGCGTCGTGGCACCATCCTCTCGCAAGAAGATGCGATTGCCCAAGGAGTCCTCGTCAGAGTCGGGGGAGCCCACTTTTGACTTTGACAAGTTTGATTGGTAAGTTTTCTAGTTTTTTGTTCTTCTCTGATTTGCCCTTGTTGGTTCGTCTCTGGATTTGCCTTTTCTTGATGTGGATTTTGTCTTGGAGTCAAGAGGCGTCGTCATCTTCTAGCGAGGTCCAATTTTTGAAAGAATTAGGAGTCGCGACCTCAAGGGCCAAGAAAGAGGTCGAGCATGCTCCTTCCCCTCCATTGGCGGCCCACTCCGGGCACAACTCTTCCAGTTCTCCTCATGAAGGGGAGCATCGAATTGTTGCCTGGATGACTGCGCACCAGACGACTTCGGAGTCATTGGAGGATCATGTAAGTGTAGGGTTTTGTTCCTTTGATGTTGTAGTCGATGGCTCCTGCTGATCCTTTGTTGTGTCATAGCTCTTGTGAAGGAGGCTGCTCACTTGGCGGAGCAAGTGCTTGCGATGGGCCGCCAGCATGCAATGCCGGAGACGCGTCATCGCGTGGTTCAGAGTGAGTGTCCTTCACTTCTTCTCTTTTTATATAGTCGACTGATAGTCAATCCTTTTTGTTTTGTAGCTAAACATAATGCCCTCCTGCGTGACGCCGCCACCTTGGAGAAAACACTCGCCGCAGCTATGAAGGGTCGCGATGAGGCAATCGCAGCGCGTGACGAGGCACAGAGGCGTGAAGAGGATCTACGTGCCTCCATTGCGTCGAGAGAGAAGTTGTCCGAAGAACAGCTTTTTTCGGTTGCTAAAGCCCTCTCAGGTACCTTGGTTGGATATCATTGTTGTTCTCTTGTTCGGTGTTTGCCGTTGGCGTTGATGTTTATATCCATGTGTTGGTTTGTGTATAGATGCTAGCGGTTTGAGCTTCGATCCTCAGGCCCTCCGCCGCGACGATGCTTTGGCGGGTGCGCTTTCAGCAGGCAAGGACCACAACGCCGCCGTTCAATATACGCTTTCCAAGGCCAAGGGCGTTCTCAGTCGCCTCCGGGAGGAGTTGATGCCCAAGGCTGAGCTAATCGAGAACATGGACGAGCTGGTGGAGTCTCTCGCCGGGGGTGTTCCTTCCAGCTTCAAGAATTCACTCCACGCGGCTAGCGCGTCCATGTCACTTGCCATGGTGCAGGCCCACTGAGTCGAGATTGATCCTGCCGCGGTGTCGAAGGCGATGCCCGTTAGCGCGGACGGCCAGCAGGTAGTTTTTGCTCCTTTCACGACTGCCTGTGGCAAATATGGGCCGCAGCTGATAAACACGGTTGCGAAGTACTTTGAGGAGCTGCAACGCGCCAAGAAGGCGGCAAAGGCTGTGGCATCAGGGGCTGGCGGAAAGTCAGTGGCATCTGACACTGCCACGGACTCAATGAAGCCCCCGAAGCCGTCGAAGTCGAAGAAAGCCAATCGCTCCTCAGTAGATTTGTAATAGTTAACTAGTTTATGTCCTTTGTTAAGAACATGCCTGCTGGCGAGTGTATCTGCTGATACTTTTGCTAGTCTTGAATGCACTTGAATCTTTTGTCTTTGTGTTGATTTGGTCGTCTTATTTGTTTCTATCTTAGCCTGTGGTAGGGTACATCAAGTGATCCTTTGAGGGAAACTCTAGACTCGCCGCCTCTTGATGATACTTTGACACCGCCGCGTTCCAGGGTAGGTGAGCTGTCGCTGCTTTCGTGACTGCGTGACCGCGTGAAGCAGCTGGAGCATGAGTTACCCGTGCTCCGCGGTAGCGTGGATGTATGGAAGTCAAAGGCAGAGAAAGCCGCCGCCCGAGAGCAGTATCTGCTTGGCGAGGTGACGCAGCTGGGCGACCAGTTCAAATGTTAGTTTGCTTGCTCTTATATTTTCCTTGTAGTCGCTCGCGATAGTGCGCTGTCCTTATGCTGTTGTTGCTTCTTCGTATAGTTGTCAGCGCGTGTCATCCGCAGGATGAGAAGGATAGAATTGCCATTCGTATGCATGATCTTGCCTAGGAGCAACTTCAAGAGAGTGGATACTTCTGGGTAGATCATGATCGTGCGATTGCGCTGGCGACCCTGTAGGATCGTGCATCGCGAGTGCTGCAGTTTCTAAAGAAATCGCAGTCATGCTTGAAGAACATTTATCGGATGATGTTTCCGCTGGATGTTGCTCCATCAAGCCTGCTAGCCCTCCTTGCCAAGTTTCAAGACCTGACCGCGGTTCGCGAGTGCATGAGGCAATAGTTGGTGGCTGGTGCCAAAGCCGCTCTATCGTTGGTGCGACTGCATAGGCCTGACGTAGATGTTGCGGTAATTGCGGCTGGGCCACCCGCGCCACCAGCAGGTTTTGCCTGGAATATGGTGCCGCACTACCAGGCGGTGGATCGCCTAGCAGAAGAGATCGTCGACTTCTTTGAGGAACAATCCAACGTTCTTTTGTTGCAGTAGTAGCTTGATTTGTATCCTGCACATAAGTGTACCCGTGTTGTAAAGTTCGTATATACGGTGTATAACTGACTATAGATTATTTATAAAGAGCTTGTTAGCGTGTGAGTGCGTTACACTATGCGATTCCTTTTTGTTAGCCTGGCCATGTGGTTTTATCTCAGTCCCTTTGTCAACCTGTCAGTTGTGTTGCAACTGGGTTGTTTGTGTCAAGGGTTTCGATTGATGTGCCAGCTACTCAGGATATCACTTTTTAGTTCGTAGAACAGATGTGTATAGGGTGGCGCAGCCCCCGAGTAGATAAATTGTGGAACAATAAAGAAAACACAGAGTTTTGGGGCACTTAGCTTTATTTATTCGAGGGGCAGTACGAAGTACAATGTGTGGCTAAGTAGCCTTGGCTGATTGCCTTATTGGTAATGTAAAAGAAAAACGACTAAGGGTAGAAGCGTCGCAGTTGTGTGACGTTCCAGGGATTGGAGTATGCGACTCCTGTCTCTAAATCTTGAAGGCGATAGGCGCCACCTGGGATTACTTCTGTAATCACGTATGGTCCCTCCTAGGGGGATTCGAGCTTAAGATGTCCTTGCTGCTTTAGTCGCAGGACCAGGTCGCCTTCGACGAAGGATCTGGGGCGTAGCCTCCTACTGTGGTAGTTGCGCAGGTTCTGCTGATAGATCGTTGATCTTTCTGCGGCTATTTCCCTTGCCTCGTCAAGGAGGTCGACTGAGTCTTCGAGTGCGAGGGATGACTCTTGTTCGTTGTAAGCGACCATGCGCGGCGCCTTGTACCGTACCTCGGCGGGTAGTACTGCCTCAACTCCGTGCACCATGAAGAACGGGGTGTAGCCCGTAGCACTGTTTGGAGTTGTGCGTAGGCTCCAGAGTACTGATTGCAGTTCGTCTGGCCAGCAACCCACGGCTTGCTCGAGTGGCCGGAGGAGTCGCTTCTTGATGCCGCCGCAGACGAGCCCGTTTGCTTTTTCCACCTGACCGTTGGTCTGTGGATGAGCTACCGAAGCGTAGCTGATGTTGATCCCTAGATTTTCGCAGAATTCTTGGAACTCCTTGGATGTGAAGTTTGTCCCATTATCGGTAATGATGATGTGCGATACCCCGAAGCGGTCGACGATGGACTCGAAAAACTTGACTGTGCTGTGCCCCGATTGGTTGGTCACTGGCATGGCCTCAATCCACTTGGTGAATTTGTCGACTGCGACCAAGAAGTAGACGTAGCCTCCTCGTGAGGACCTTGGGAGTTTGCCAACCATGTCGAGTCCCCATTGCACGAAGGGCCAGGCCAATGGAATTGGCCGTAACTCTGCGCTAGGTGCGTGCGGCTTGTCCGCGAATCGCTGGCAAGCGTTGCATTTTTTGGACGATGTCCTTGGCATCGCGCATGGCCGTAGGCCAGTAGAATCCAGCTCGTAGAGCTTTGGGAACGAGGGCGCGACTGCCGGCGTGGTGCCCACAGGTCCCCTCATGGATGTCGAGGAGAACAGCTCTTCCATCGGCCGTGGAGACACATCATTGGAGTACTCCTGTGATGCTGCGTTTATACAGTTCGCCGTTGATGACGGTGAATGCCTTGGATCGCCGCGCGATGTGCCGTGCATCAGTCGGATCGTCCGATAGCCTCTTGCTGAGGAGGTATGTGATGTATGGTTGCGTCCATGATTGCTCAATCATCATGACGCTCATTGGTCCCTCGAGTCCTGTGTCCGGCTCCAAGTCATCGAGTGCCATTGGCTCATTGGGCAGCGTAACCCCGAGCCCGTTGCTACGCTTGTTTTATTTTTTGCGGCCTTTGGCTTGATGGAGTGTTCGCAGATGCGCTCAAGAAATACCCCAGGTGGTATGGGGGCGCAGGTAGAGCCTATGTTGGCGAGTGCGTCCGCCTCTTCATTGCTTTCGCGACCTACGTGTCGCAGTTCGCAGCCATCGAATTCCCCTTCGAGTGTGTCGTAGAGGTCGCGGTACGCGATCATGTTGTCGTTCAGTGCGTCGCACTCATGCATTGTTTGGTTGACGACCAACTTGGAGTCGCCGTATATAATGAGCCTCTTGGCGGCGCAGGCTTTTGCCATCCTCATCCCGTGCGGCAGGGCTTCATATTCGGCTTCGTTGTTGGAGGCGGTGAACTGCATTCGTAGGATGTACTTCAGCTTGTCCCCTTGAGGTGATGTCAGTATGACATCGGCGCCTGCTCCGTCCTTCCGCTTGGATCAATCGAAGTGCATTGTCCAAAGGTAGGACATATCTGGTTTGTCAGGGAGCTGGTTCTCCATCCAGTGCACGAGGAAGTCAGGGAGAACTTGCGACTTGATTGCGTTGCGCTTTTCGTATGTAATGTCTCGTGGAGACAATTCTATTCCCCAAAGCTCGACTCGTCCCGTGGCGTTGGGGTTATTGAGGATATGTCCTAGCGGGGCGTCATTGACCACCACGATTGGGTGTTCCTGGAAGTAGTGGCATAGTCGCCAGGCGGTCATGAAGATGCCGTACGCCAGCTTCTAGTAGTGCGGGTACCGCTGTTTTGTTGCCGTGAGGACCTCGCTGAGGTAGTAAACTGGGCGCTGTACCCTGTGGACCTTGTTTTCCTTGGCTCGTTTGACCACGAGTACTGTGCTGACTACTTGGTTGATGGCGAAGATATACAGCAATAGTGGTTCCCTTTCTTGTGGGGTCACCAGTACTGGCGAAGTGGATAGCAGGCGCTTGAGGTCTTCGAATGCTTCTTGCGCTTCATTGGTCCACTCAAATTTTTCAGCTTTGCGGAGGAGTTGGTAGAAGGGCAGTGCCTTTTCTCCTATCCTGCTGATGAATCGACTAAGGGCCGCAATTTGCCCAGCCAGCTGCTGGACGCCTCTTATGTTTTTCGGCTTCTCCATGGCCAGTATGGCTTTTATTTTCTTCGGGTTCGCCTCGATTCCCCTTGTGGAGATGAGATACCCGAGTAGTTGCCCAGATGGTATGCCGAAGGCGCATTTGTCCAGATTGAGCTTGATCCGTAGCGGTCGAGGTTGGCGAAGGTTTCGTGCAAATCGTCGATTAAGGAGGCTTCTTCCTTGGTCTTGATTACTATGTCGTCGACATAGACTTGAATGTTGCGACCAAGTTGCTCTTTAAGACAAGCCTGCATGCACCGCTGATAGGTGGCTCCTGCGTTTTTTAGCCCGAAGGGCATTGTATTGTAGCAGAACACACCAAAGGGCGTTGTAAACACTGTTTTTTCTTGATCTTCCTCCTTCATTCGAATCTGATTATAGCCTGAGTAGGCGTCGAGGAAGCAATGGCGTTCGCATCCCGCGGTGGAGTCGATGATCTGGTCGATTCGCGGTAGCGGGAAGTGATCCTTTGGACAGTGCTTATTTAAAGAGGCAAAGTCCACGCACATCCGCATGATATCCGTGTCCTTTTTTGGTACTAGCACCGTATTGGCGAGCCAAGTACTCTCCTTGATCTCGCGTATGAATTTGGCGTCGAGGAGTCTGTTGATCTCCATCCCATCTGCCTTTGCTCTTGGCTCAGATAATCACCGTATTGTTTGCTTGACTGGCCTGGCGTCTGGGTTGACGTTGAGTGCGTGCTCGGCGAATTCCCTGGAAACTCCTGGCATGTCCGCTCGACACCAGGCGAAGATTTCCTAGTGCTCACGGAGGAATTCGACGAGCGCGAGTTCCTATGCAGGACTCAAATTGTTGGTGGTGAGGGCCGTCTTGGTGGGATCCGATGGGTGGACCTGCACTTTCTTTGTGTGCACCGATGAGTCGAAGGAGAGATCAGGTGAACTTGGCCGGCTCAGGGGAGGCAGACTGTTGTCTGTCGACTCCTTTAGTCTCGCGAGTTCTTCCCGCATGCCGAAGGACTGCGAAATTCTGTTAAATTCCCTGTCGCAACTATCGGATCTCTTGAAGCTCCTGTTGATCGTGATGACGCCATTGGGACCTGGCATTTTCATCTGCAGGTAGGCGTAGTGCGGTACTACCATGAACCTGGCGAACGCGACACGTCCGAGGATGTAGTGGTATTGTGAGGGCCAGTCGACGACCTCAAAGTCAATGCGCTCGTGCCAGAAGTTCTTTGGCGTGCCGAAGATGACGTCGAGGTTGATTTTGCCCAGGGGTATACGCCTTTCCCTAGGACGATGCCGTGGAATGTTATGTCTGAGGCCTCCAGGCAAGTTAGAGGGATCCTCATTGCTCGCAAGGTACTCGCGAATATAAGGTTGATGCCGCTTCCGCCATCCATGAAGACGCGGCTCATGTCGAAGCCTCCTATTTGCGCCTCGAGTACGAGGGGCAATGGCCTGGACGGGGTACTTGAGGTGGGTGATCACGTTTGTCGAAGGTGATGCAGGACTCGCTCCCACTGAGGTACTCAGTGATAGATGGTGGTGAGTGTGTCGCCAGATTGACTTGGCGAGTGATGGCCTTCTGCACCTGATTCGAGGGGCGTCCTTTTCGGACCATCATGGTGCCCATCGCCCATGGGTATGGTTCGCCTCCGTGGTGCTGGTCCGGCGCAGCTGCATTCGGGGGTGGCCCAGGTGGTGGTGGTAGAGCACCGTGTGCCACGGTGCCTGGTGCGGCTCCGTAGCCTCTTTCGATTGCGTTGCGATTCATCCGAAGCAATCCCTCATGTAGCTTGAGGAACTCGCGGCAGTCCTTGAGGAGGTGGATGGACTTCTTCTTTCCATCGTGCTTGTCGATGTAGAAGTGCACCGTACATGGCCCGGACAGTTTGTCCTCGATGGATGTCGCGGGTGCCTCATCGCGATTGCGGCGTTGCCATACTTGTGAGGTTTTCCCGGAGGCGCGGTATCCACCGCTATGGTATACGCTGTTGCGGTTATCGTCGCGTCTGTCGGTGTAGCCGGCTGCGACCATGTTGACGTCATCGCGATCGTCGTAGATGCGCATGCGGCGTTTGCCTCGGCGATCGCGTCTGCGCTCGAGTTCTGCCTCCTCATCGGAGTGAACACGATTCTTCACCGAATCTTCTCCATCGGCCCACCGATTCGCGATTTCCATCAGATGGTCGATGGTCTTGGGCTTTGAGCGGCCTAGATCCTCCCTGAGTTATAGGCGGCGAACGCCGCCGTTGAATGCGTCAATCGCGCGATCCTCCGAGATGTTCTCTGCGGAGTTCTTGATGATGGACCACCTTTGGATGTAGGAGCGTAGCGATTCGCCCGATCTTTGCTGGCAGCATCTCAGCTCTTCGATTGATGCGGGCCGCTTGTACGTGCCCTGGAAGTTGCGCACGAAGCTGTAGACCAGCTCATCCCAGCTGCGAATGGATCCGCGTGGGAGGTTGTTGAGCCATGCTCGGGCGGCGCCTTGCAGCTGTAGCTGCAAGCATTGCATGGCCGTGCTTCGACTGCCTCCGTAGAGCCTGACGGAGGAGATGTGGTCCTCTAGCCAGATCTTCGGGTCCTGTAGGCCATCAAACTTCGGGTTCTCCGATGGGAGTTTGAACCCTTTAGGCATTCGCTTTTGCCTGATGGATCTGCTGAAGCATCTGGCGCCGCAAAGCTCCACATCTTCCTCTTCCGAGTCAGTCGACCGAGCACGTCGCGCCCTTGATTTGTCCATCTTGCGCTGCGTGAGGTCGTCGCGCGCATCATAGTCGCGGTCGTGTCACCGTGAGCGGCAGCATCGAGACAGGTCGTGACTGTCATCGCTGGATGAGGGCGAGGAGTAGCGCTTTGCCCTTTTTCGGCTCAGGTGTTGGCTCTTTTTCGAGAGCAGCCTCAATTAGTCCCAAGCCCGCGATCGTAGATCGGTGCATGGCGGCTCAGGGATCTCCAGCTAGTGGCTGGTTGTTGAGGAGGTACATGGTGGCTGCTGTCACCGCAGCTTGTGGCGTCTTGGGGACCACGTTGCCCCGTGTATCGACTATCACAGAGCTGAAGTCGAGGACCTTTGCAGCTTCTATGCGTTCTTGTTCGGTAAGGTGGGCCATCCGAGATTGCCTCTTTCTGGCGATGTATTCGTTGCCCTTTGAGGAGGATCCTCCGTGGGAGGAGAGCCTAGCACGACGAAGGCTCGACCCGTCCGCCGCCTTTTTACGCGCTTCGAGCTACGCGATTGTTTGTGCTTGGTGCTTAAATTCCTCTTTCAGGAGCCAATGGTAGCCCATCAGAAGTTCTTGCGAGGATCCGGGGGGTAAAGGGTTTCCCCGTAGGGCCTCGCGGCAACGAGCCCATTCAAGCTCATTTAGCCTGACTACGACGCGTTCGTCGGTTTGCTCATTGGTTATGGTTGGAGGTTCGATTGTCCCTCCGTTGTTGACAGGAGTGCCGCCATTGCCACCGTTGCCGCCGTTGCCACAGTTCGGCGGGTCGGTTTCGTTGCCACGGTTGCCCGTGTTATCGCGATTGGCGGAGGTGTCGCCTGCGTTGATGACGGTGCACATGAAGTGATTGGAGAAGCTGCTGCTCCCGCAACTCTCAGATTCGGAGCCGTAGGCTTCATCTTCGGTTGCCAGATCGCTCAGATCGGACTCGCGACTGCTGTCGCTAACCGTGTTGCCGACTGTTGTCGGGGTGTTGAGTTCACTGAGGGTGCCGATCGATGGAGGGAACCATGATGCTGGGGTAATCGTCGGCACTGTCGGCTGGCCAGGCATGCGAAGCGTGCCCATTTGACCAACTTGGAAGCGGAACCTCCCGATCGCCAGGCTGATTCCATCGCCCACGGACTCGAAAGCCGGGCAAGTGGCCGGCGTGTTGACGGTGAAGTCAAACGCACCGAAGAGATGACGAATCTCCGCTGTTGCGGAGTTGTAGATCATGGTTGATGGGGCTGAAGAAGCCGCAACATCAGCTCACCCAATTCCCACAGACGGCGCCAATTGACGAGGGTTTAACTCATCAATGCCCATTGTTATGGACTTGGGTTTTGAAGAAGAAGGGAGCGCTAGAGACATCTATCGGCTAGCAAACAAGCACACAGGGGACTCGAAGATTTACCCAGGTTCAGGCCTCGTAGAGGTCCCTACTCCTGCTTGTCTGCTCGTGGAATTATCGAAGGAATCGAAGATTACAATAGTGCGCAGATGCAATCTGACGAGGGTTGTGGAAACTAGGGTTGCGTGTGTCCTTCTCGCTGCCCTCTCCTAGCCTTTATATCAATAGGCTAGGTCTCGGGTAGCAGGTCGAGAGTCCGTAGGCCACTCGAGTTCTCTCTTGGGCCTTGGCGACACCGTGGGCTTCTGCCGTATTCAGGCTGTATATACCAAACTCGAGTACCTGTAGGGTATACCCATGTCATCCGGCATCAATCAAATCCAAGGATCCAACATCCTCTTCCATTCTTCTGAAATCTCACCAAAATAATTTACCAGTACACAAAGTGTAAATTCTAAAGTTCCTGAAGCATCATACTTGACAATCCCTTAAAGCATGTATATTAAGCTATGCCATCAAGCAAAATGCAGTACGTGTTACATCTAAAGTTTTATCTATTGTAATTTAGGCTCAAATCATTATACATCGGCTAGCTGAAACTTGAGCACATTCAATTTACAGTACAAACAAGGAAGCTTTGCTGCTGATCTAGTTACATTCCATCGAGAATTATGTCGTAGAGCCCGGTTTTTTCTTACATATATTCAGTTGAGAACCTGGGACATATGTGGCAGTCTCTGATAGAAACAAATGACTCTAGCTTGACACAAAGCAGCAGCTTGTTCAACTCCTTTCCTGTATTTTTCTTTTAATAGATTTCCCCAATTGTCTGTTAGCCTAAATTACAATAGAGAAAACTAGAATGCCCATAGAGTTGCCACGGGTGTGTTTTTTGACTCGCAATACATATTGATGGTTTATATTTTTTAATTTTTCTTTAGTAAAACTGCTGGTCCATAGACAAAGAGTTCTATTGTGCATTTCACACCAAACCGGTGCACAAATACTGAAACGAGGTACGACAATAAAACTGCAACATCTAGCTACAAGTTTTACAAGCTGGGTCCAAGAGGATGTTGAATATTAGAGAAGATTGGCAATGCAAAATAAATATTACCTAGAAAACTTTGGCAAGGAAATCTCACGACCTTGAGCTACCCATGAATATAATCAATTATCGATTTTGCAAAAAAGAGTAACCAATCATTGAGAGGCAGTATGCACTCTTATTGAGCTCCATTTGTAGTATAAACGACAGCATGAACATGAATACAAATGCTAACAAAACTGAACCTAGAATTTTTTTGAGTGGATTGGAGCGCTGCTCCTGCTCTTCATGCTCTCCATCATGCTCCCCATCCTGCTCTCTCCTCCTTTGATCCATCCATCGCTATATGCAGTAACTGCCCAGCTGTACATCTGCACTGCAGGGAGTCGAGATTCGGGAAGAGCTTCGGCGGAGGCGAGGGCTGAAGTTAGTTAGTGGAGGCGGCAGGACGACTGGGGCTGGGGCGAGATCGCGGCGGGAAGGGTCCTGCTGCGTCGGTTCCTCCTTGGCGGATTGGAAAAGGTCATCGGCGGTGTTCTGGAAGGATGAGGGCGTTCTCCTTGGAGTTTTTGCTTGGCTATTGGCAGCAGGAGGTCGGCGCTGGGGCTGAGGGCAAGATTAGATGGGAGGCGGCGGGACCCTGTGCTAGGCAGCTAGGGTTTCGTGAAAAAAATGTGGCAAACATTTGGGCGTCCAGAACCTGTTGTTTCTACTTATCGGTGGCAGAAGACCTGTAATTACCTTAGCCAGGTGTTGGGACGACTCGCTGTACCATAGGATGACGATTGGATGGTCGGGATTCTCCTGATGTTTGATGTCAAAATGTTTGAGGACGACTTACGATCACCAACTTCTTTTTAATAGTAAAGATTTTATCATTTTAGCCACTTCGGGAAAATAATTATCAACACTTGGGTAAGCTCGTCAAAAATAAGAATGGTTTTGCTGATACCAAATCAAAATTTATTCATAGATGTGCAAGTATCTTGTACAACAATACTGAATCCAACGTAGAGAAAGACACTAACAACTTTTAATAAAAAGGTATTATGTAACGTATACAATAATTTTATTAAGAAAAATCTAGCATTATCTCTAGTTTAGTTTCGTTCCTGTAAGTGCCCATTTGAATGTGTCTGCATTACACGCTACTATGATTTATACTCAACCCACTTCATTACTGTATACCGTAGTCACCCTATTCCAACAATGTCACTCGTCGTTATGCATCGGTGTTTTCACAGTAGTCATGCCGATAACTTGGACTTCAGAGAGCTACAGATAGCATAAGAGATAAATGAAAATAGCAGCAGAGCCCGTAGTCAGCAGACTTCTCCAACAAAAACAAACCTTCTTTCTCCACTTGCAGTCCAAGCTAACCTTAATTACTCGCATATTCCTCTCGTACACCTACAAAGCTTACCTAGCCTTCATTCCAAGCATCTCAAGTAGAAACAACAATGTTATTGTTAGTTATGTTGTAATTGTAAGTCAAGTAAAATTGCAACTCTTGCTCAAAACATCACTAATGCGAGCTACTCTTGTAGTCACTATCACCTGAAGGTTATGTATTATGTTTTTATTTGTAATGTACCATCTCAGGACACCTGAATATTCCCATGTAGTGAAGCCGTGGGGAAAGGGGAGCAACCATCCAGATGTTTCAAAGCTACTTCACCAGAAAAACAACCAGTAAATGATTATCCCCGCATAGGAAAACCCCGTATTGTACCTCCCAGTAGGTTGTTTGAGTGGCCAAATATTAAACATTCTTTTCTCTTTTTGGAAAGACCAGAAAATCTCAAACCAGCCTTAAATGAATTTCCAGGTCAAAGGTACTCTTCATGGAGAGACTATCGAACAATCAAAATTTGTGGGTAGGCATTTCCGCAATTTGAAAAATAAAGTAGAGACCACAAGAATACATAAAATAATCACAAGACTCTCAACTAAGGATGTCCTTATATGAAATACTGACTTTCTTCACTCAATCTGTAAGCAATGAATGCTCTAGGCTCTTCTCCTTACCCAGGATGTCATGTGTATCCAAGAATATGAATGGAACATTGATTAGTGATAATCAATCATTATACTCGAGAACCACATACTAATATCCCATTCTTGTTAAATACTTTAACCACTGACTGTAGCCCAGTCCTACTAACATGATGGAAACAAAATAGTTCAACACATAGCTTTCAAAGTAGCAAAAAGTGACACAGTAATTCAGAAAAAAGATTTATGCACTATGTTTAGTCCTAGCTATCCCTAGTAAAACTTACATAACTTATGAAACTCAAACTGCATTGAGATTTAGTGCTCTCGGAATAAATCCAAAGCATCACTTGTGGATGATTACCTCTTACAAAAGCCTAAAGCTCGGACTTGTGGATTGAGAAAAATACCTGAGTGAACCACATAGGGCAGCTCGTTTTATCACTCACCTCCAGCTTGCGTACATCTAAAATAGAATGTGCGAACTGTAATGAAATTCAATAGTCAGCGATGTAGTAATTCCATTATTAAAAGAACATCTGAATTAGCAATGCACTGCAAGATCCATCAGGAAAAAACAACCAATATAGCAACATGATATATACTTGTGAGGAGCAAAAGTAAATATTTGTCAAGAAATTGGTGGGTCTTCCAGATTAGATGGGTGTGTGAAAACCTGAAACAGTTGAAAAGACCGCAGAGAGAGCCGCTAGAGCAACAGGTTCTTCCGATGACAACCACAAAATGGAGTAGCCGCACAAACTCCAGATCCGATGATAATAGGTACAAATCGATGAGAAACCAGACCAGGAAATTGGATCCGAGCTACAAAACGGAGTCTTTATTCAAGTACATAAAGAGGGATAAAAGAAGTGTGGCCGACATGATGTGACGTCGGGTCCAGAGCATCATCATCGCAGCGCGCCGCTGCCGAGATCTGCCCGAGATGGACGCGTTATACCACCGCCGCCCGCATCGAAGAGGAATCCTACCGTGATCGCGAAGAGCGGACGATAGTAGCCGGATTTGGGGCCGGCAAGCATGCTGGGGCCGCTGAACCTACGTACCCGTCACCTCCTCCTATTTCCCGAGTCTTATTTGACCCCCTCTGCCTGCACCATGTCAACCAAGGTGCCTCGAGATCCGCCCTAAGCCTCGCTATTGCTGCCCCTGTGCATCTTGCCCTTGGTCGCGCCCCCTAAGTCTGTGCCTCCCCTTTCTGCTCAATCCCCTCAAGCACCGCCTCGTTCTCGCTGGCCCCCACCTCCGCAGGCGCACGCAAGATCCGTCGCCGCCAAGCAGCAACTTATGCTCAAATTATGGAGACAACATGTTTTTCAAAGGAAAGCTAGTGCTTTCTTTATGAAACTAAGATGGTAAAAAATAGCAACATATGTGAAAAGGTAACCAAAATAGATCCCATTTTGACAAATGACAACAGCAAACCTGGAAAATTAAGGTGATTCAAGTATGCCTACCTACAGTTGATTGATGTCATAGACTCTTAATAAGCTAGTATTACTCTTGCTGGGTTAGTAGTGACTGTTCAGGTTTGCCAAAGGCGTAGAAAGTCCTTTTTAATAGATTAAAGAAGGAGCCAAGCAAAGTAAAGTACCAAGATACAAGTCATAAATAAATTATATTTGGCAGCCTATAAATCTTTTACCCAAACTTCCATGGTCAGATTTTGCCCGCTATGTTCCCTAGGTATCAATTGTAAGAATTGCTCATTAAAGTTAGCAGTTACTATTAAGAAGACATGAACTTTGTAAATACCATGTTCTGCCCTCTTTAGCCACTTCCTCACCTGTCAATGTGATAGACTTAACATTTCACTGCAGGTGTAACAACAACATTGGTTCCATCACTATACTGATTGTTAATCCATGACTGCAAAATGATGGTCACTGATCCTTATAGGGCTACATATGTTATGACTACCCAAAATTAAGTATGGCAGCTGAAAAAATCAAGACAACTTTTGCTATCAAGACCAATATGACTAATGGCTGGTAGGGATGCCTAGATAAAGTTAGTATTACTAACCATAATATCAGATTTATCCTGGTTACACACAATGGAACTTATAAGTGCTCTAGGATCCACAAGCCCACAAGCATCACATATCACATATCAATTTAGACGACGACATTGTTCTAGGTGGTGGGATTGGTTTATGTCATATATCAGCTAGAAATCTAGAGGGTTTAACTAATAATTTGCACAAAAGGAACAAGCAGTGACCTTTACTTAGTTTCAAATGTATCAAACAACAAGCCCCAAGCACATGTTTGATCAAAACTCTCTGTATAAAAATCAACCTAGACTACGCTACGATGAACAATCAGTAGTACCAATTAGGTCTGGCAATCGTATTTATTTGAGATGGAAAAGTATTGATGGACAAGCGTACATCAGTTGTTTACATTACATGATGACAACCTATTTACAATTTGAATAGGACATATGAACTGCAAATATCCAACACAGATAAATCGAATATAAGGGATAAAAGTATTATGGATATGAGAGGGAAGTGACAAACCTTGTTGAGATGCAGGAGTGTTGTAGAGGTGTGGAATTTGTAGGATACGAGCTATCTGCCGGTGGATGGGCTTCTCCGCCGAGAAGCGTCTCCAGTACCCTGCACCAAGGACAGCAGGCGTCCATGGCCTTGGACATCCGGCATAAATCAAATCCAAGGATCCAATATCCTCTTCCATTCTTCTGAAATCTCACCAAAATAATTTACCAGTACACAAAGTGTAAATTCTAATGTTGCTGAAGCATCATACTTGACAATCCCTTAAAGCATGTATATTAAGCTATGCCATCAAGCAAAATGCAGTACGTGTTATATCTAAAGTTTTATCTATTGTAATTTAGGCTCAAATCATTATTCATCGGCTAGCTGAAACTTGAGCACATTCAATTTACAGTACAATCAAGGAAGCTTTGCTGCTGATCTAGTTACATTCCATCGAGAATTATGTCGCAGAGCCCTGTTTTTTCTTACATATATTCAGTTGAGAACCTGGGACATATGTGGCAGTCTCTGACAGAAACAAATGACTCTAGCTTGACACATAGCAGCAACTTGTTCAACTCCTTTCCTGTATTTTTCTTTTAATAGATTTCCCCAATTGTCTGTTAGCCTAAATTACAATAGAGAATACTGGAATGCCCATAGAGTTGCTACGGGAGTGTTTTTTGACTCGCAATACATATTGATGGTTTATATTTTCTGATTTTTATTTAGTAAAACTGCTGGTCCATAGACAAAGAGTTCTATTGTGCATTTCACACCAAACGGTGCACAAATACTGAAACGAGGTACGACAATAAAACTGCAGCATCTAGCTACAAGTTTTACAAGCTGGGTCCAAGAGGATGTTAAATATTAGAGAAGATTGGCAATGCAAAATAAATATTACCTAGAAAACTTTGGCAAGGAAATCTCACGACCTTGAGCTACCCATGAATATAATCAATTATCGATTTTGCAAAAAAGAGTAACCAATCATTGAGAGGCAGTATGCACTCTTATTGAGCTCCATTTGTAGTATAAACGACAGCATGAACATGAATACAAATGCTAACAAAACTGAACCTAGAATTTTTTTGAGTGGATTGGAGCGCTGCTCCTGCTCTTCATACTCTCCATCATGCTCCCCATCCTGCTCTCTCCTCCTTCGATCCATCCATCGCTATATGCAGTAACTACCCAGTTATACATCTGCACTGCAGGGAGTCGAGATTTGGGAAGAGCTTCGGCGGAGGCGAGGGCTGCAGTTAGTTAGTGGAGGCGGGAGGACGATTGGGGCTGGTGGTGAGATCGGAGGGGCGCGGGAAGGGTCCTGCTGCGTCGGTTCCTCCTTGGCGGATTGGGAAAGGTCATCGGCGGCGTTCTGGAAGGATGAGGGCGTTCTCCTTGGAGTTTTTGCTTGTCTATTGGAAGCGGGAGGGCGGCGCTGGAGCTGAGGGCGAGATGAGATGGGAGGCGGCGGGACCCTGTGCTAGGCAGCTAGGGTTTCATGAAAAAAATGTGGCAAACATTTGGGCATCCGGAACCTGTTGTTTCCACTTATCGGTGGCAAAAGACCTGTAATTACCTTAGCCAGGTGTTGGGATGACTCGCTGTACCATAGGATGACGATTGGACGGTCGGGATTCTCTTGATGTTTGATGTCAAAATGTTTGAGGACAACCTACGATCACCAACTTCTTTTTAATAGTAAATGATTAGATTATTATTTAACATTCATTCACATATTATTCAACCTCCGTGGCTATGGAACACTTCCACCTCCACTCTAGACATCCTCCGGACTTACCGAAACCCTTCCGGTTTCTCTCTACTATTCTTCGGCGATTCTTCCAATCCTATAAACACTCTCTAAGCATCATCAAGCCCTTAAGCGTGATACCCCACGGTTCAGGAACACTCCAGACATGGTCGGGACACTCCCGCACCAATGATCGACAAAGCGACCTGGATGGCCATGTGACCCCTGTGCGTTCCACGAAGATCTTTTGTCGTTTGAACCGGGACAATCGTGTCTTATTCCCTTTGTCTCTCGATACTTGCATTGCCCGAGATCTGATCAATGACATCACCATGTCGTGTTCAATCTCGTTACCAAACAATGCTACTTGACTCGTCCCAACAAGTGATATCCCTGTGATCAAATCACATGCTGCGCAGCTATTGGATATAACCTCTCCGAGTGGGCCCTTGAGTATCTTTCCGTCACGTGGATGGACAAATCTCGCTCTTGACATATATTGCCTCTACGGTTTCTCTGAGTACCTGAACACACCTTTATAACCACTGTATTACAGGTGGCGCTTGATGTTATCTAAGCACTCTTGGGAGACAGTAATTTATATAGCCTCACGGTCTAAGGAATAGTCTACGAGGATCCATTTCTAATCATCGTAACTTGAACATCGTGACATGATCGGGTCACGATGTTTAGGTTGGGTATTGGTTCATCATCTCATTCTCAGAATAAGTTGACTCCATTTCCAACTGGCATAAATGCCACATGATCAGGAAACTTGATCATCTATTGACCAATGAACCAGTGACTAGAGTTTTACTAGGAACCTCTGGTTGTTTATATATCACACGTGTATTGATCCACTCAATACAGTTATAGCATGATATAAAACTTAATCATAAACTATATGAAATATGATAATAGTCCTTTCTACTATTTGTCTCTAGGGCATATTTCCAACAGTCTCCCACTTGCACTAGAGTACAAATACACTAGTTGTATTTGTTCTTAATCGTTGGCACCATTTATCTGGTACCCTGAACATGCTTGCTCATGGAAGAGGTTGAGTCTTGGGTATGTACTTTACAGTCCCAAATCCTTTGCAACTTACTAATGTCACCTTGATTGACATTAATACTTTATCATCACATGATAACATCTGTGTGTATGCATCGTCGCTATGGCCACAGAACGAGGCCTTATTCCAGGAGCCTACAGTGACTTTAGATCAACCTCGAGGTCTTTCTCATGGGAACTATGCCCTGGGACACATCATTCTACGTTAAAAGCGAACTAGCCCTGCCATAACATTATACAACACTTTAGATGGTACCCTTATCTATTATTATAAATGTATTCATCGAAACACCAGTGCACTCTGTGCCACTTTCGATGTTTTGTTCACCTCGCTTCCTACTTGACTTTAATCGGTATTTACAGGAGTTTCCAACATATCCCCTTATAACATAACCCTTTATGTTTTAAGATATGTCATCCTTTATGGACTTGGAAAATATGTCTGCAGTTCTCTATTAGACATTGTGGACAAACTTAGCTCAACGTTCCGTGATTCAAACTTAATCACTTTCAAACGTTCCCTAATGGATTACATATTATGTTAAGTTATCATCATGGTTTTCTAAGATTGAACCTATGTCTCAACATAGTGGATGATGATCATCCTTTTCTTTCTTTTAACCATTGATGTTAAACTTAATGCCATTACTAACTTGAGTTATTAAGGACCAGTTCCTTAATTAACTTCTATTCTGAAACCCTTTTCAGAATCCCTTAAGGAATACTACTTAATATCATAATACACTTATTATCAACTTCTACACTTTATAAATCATTATTTATCGGTACTTGCGCTTTTATTCTCAACACACTTAAGAATCACTCTAGAAGCTCCCACTCAAAATATGTTCCTAACATATTTGGGTATGAATCACTACTCTTACTCAAACTATGTTCCTACATATTTGAATTTGAGACTTATATTGCTCCCACTAAAAATATGTCATTCACATATTGTTTTAGGAATACTTTGATAGGTCCCACTCAATTTCATGAAAATTGCATATCTACTCACTATTTTGAACAACTTCAAAATCTTTGATCAAATATCAAACTTGGAGATTTACTACGAGATACTAGTACTTTTACTAGTTTTAAATCAACTAGATATTAAGCACACATGAATCAAATTCATTTGAATTCGTCCAATACTTGACAAATTGTGCTTTTGTTATTCAACCCCTTTTCCACTATGGATTTGCAGTCATTTGGGAAAATTCAAGTAACGCCTTTTACTTGTGAGATTCAGCAATGAATTGCTTTCTAATCTCAAGGGAATTTTGCTTTGGGATTTCTCATAATTTTAGTTTACCATTATTTCCTCAGTAGTTAGTAGGTATGTCATATTCTAAGAATCATGACAAATGATTTACAAATGTCTCCATACAAGATATGGGTTACATTTTGAATTATACTTCATGTAGTGAAAACACTAGTGGGGAAAACACAATGATCATTATCATTGATTCTTTCCTTTGTGAAGAGAATCGTTCAGAAACATTTTCCGTTGCGCTTCTCAACACTCTGATGCAGGGATTTGAATGCTCATCGTGTCTTTCACTATCTTCCAATTGCTCCATAATCGAGAAATATCACTAAAAGTGAGCTTTCTCAAGAATGTACCAAAATCCAAGCAATACAAGTTTTTCTTCTCTTTTGGTTTCAGCTATGGATTTTGTATTCAAAGTTTCCTAATTAATACTCTACAAGGACTTATTCTTTATTGTTTTGGTTATATTGAACAACCCCAAAACTTTTACGACGATCCATAATAGATATGGAGTCGCTTTCACGAATTCAAATGGTTCACTATATGTTCTAATTGAGTGCTAACTATTTCTAACTAATGGTCTCTACATTTACACTACAAAGATTTATTTGGCGCCTTCTATTCACCCACTTTGATATCTAATATCACATTGTGATGCTTTGCATTTTGACGTTTCAAAACGCTTTGGATTTCACAATTTATTTTATGCCAATCTTATAAAGTTGAATTTCATTACTTTTGATCAAATCATAGTAATTATATTCTCTTTTATATTTATACCCTTTGTTGATGAAACACTTTGATCAAATCAAATAATTTCGTATTCATGTTTCCTTTGGTAAACTTCTTTACACATTTAAACAATCATATAATGATAATTAAATTTTTTGTTAAAACACAATACATCGAATATGTATTTACTTTCAACAATTCATTAAACAATTTGTATTCAAGTAATACACGGTGTTCAAGTTATTTTGCCGAATTAAGGCATGATTTATATGTGACAGGAAATCAAATGACTTTCACATATTATCAACATAACTTTTGAATTCAAACAATGGTTTCATTCATTAATGAACATATCATTAAGTTGGGTATTTTAAAGGCATTTCAATATTTTACAAATGTTCATGCATTATCAATTAGTTTCAAACAACCGGGATAATTCATATATAATCAAACAAGATATGAACACAAATAGAAATCATTCATAAAAGTAGAACAACTGTTTGTTACAAACACATATGAATAACCGTCTCACAAAGTGTGAGACACACTAAAGAAGTTCATAATATTTTGATTACAATAATCATCCTAAACATAAACTAAGTTATAAATGTCGAGGGAGAGTGTCGTCGGCCATCATCATCATGCTCGCCATCAACATGCAACGTCACCTCCTCTCCAGCAAGCACCTCTCATGCAGAAGGACCTGTTTTTAGCAAAACAGAACAAGTATCAAATATACTTAACACTGCAAATGTGTTTGCAAGATTATAACATTTATAAAATTGTATATAAAATATATACCTTTGTCATTGATGACCTCTCCGGTGATTGGTTCAACCCTTATGTTCCTGAAACGTAATATGAACTCTTGGAAATCCAATGTTTCCATATCACCACTCATGATGCTACTCCGGACATGTCCTTTGTAGCTGGGAGGCAACGATCGAAGCAGTACGCCTATCACAAACGGATCATCCATCCAGTGATCCATGAAGTAAACCAGTCTCATGTGTGCATCAAGCATGCGCTCCAAGTGACCCTTCAGACATGTATGCTCCTCCATCTGTATGGAAAGGAACTCTCCAAGCAGCTCGTGCTTCCACATGCACACATGGCCTATAAACTCTGCTCTCAGTTGATCCACCATTGAATATGGATCAAGATCACCCATGAGCGGATGGAGCTCACCCACCATCCCGTAACGCATTATTATCTGAATGTAGGTGGACATCTCTTGACGATAGTAGCGGTCTGCCAGCTCTTGTGGGGTCTCATAGTGGTCTGGCTTAGTCAAATCCATCGTGCGGCGTATGTAGTCTACCACATGATTCCTTGTAAGGAGATCATTCAGGCGCACAAGCCAACTAGGGAAGTTGAATCCATCAAGTCTAAGTTTCTCACCCTTTACCCATTCCTCAATGACAAAGTAAGCTTCATGGTGAGCCATCTCTATATTTATAATTGCAAAAGGAATTTAGACTAAGTTTATAATTAAATGAGTTAATAATAACTCCACTTAGAAACACCTATCCCCATAAGGGTTCCTAGTGATAACACGACCCCTATCAGCCACATCTCCCCCGATCATCACGACCATCAATGTGGGTTCAAGGGCGGACGCTAAACGCCGGTCACATCATTCATGCGACTCGTGCTCGATCTTTCAACCATCCACGTTCCAAGGCCACGTCTCTGTGGCGTGCTAGGCTCGCCAACTCAACCTTAGTGTATTCGTTGTGGAACATGGCTTACACCCAGTGTATGCGAACATAGATATGTATGACACCCATGCCTGTACCATGGATCGCCTCATACCGAAGAACTTTCTTGGTGGTGCACACTAAGGGGGAACACAATCGTTGGTAATTTAAACAGGGATCATCTTATTAGGCTACCGTCGAGTATCTAATACTAGCATACAATAAGATATACAAATAATAACATTGAATGTAAATGCGATGTGATATGGTCCTTCACGTCGTGATCTCCATCCGTCGTCACCGGATTCCGGCGCCAGGGTTCCTGCGCCGTAGACACCAGGGTACCGGTGTCTTTCTGGCATGGTAGTCCGTCACCACCGTGACTATCTACTACTATGTAACATAAGGTAATCACTTTACCTTTGCCACAACCATATCACAAAGCAACACGTTAGGCGCCTCTACTTTATCTTTGCATGTTTTACGTGGCTGAATGGGCTTTCGCACAAGAACCGTTCTTACCTACGAACTTTCAGCACAACGCTGATCAAGTAGTTGTCTCTACTACACCCCTTTCGGGGCCCTCCGTTGTAAATGGCATACCTACTAATGCAAGAGAGACAGACACCCCCCTAAGCCACTTTATACAGTACAAGCCGTATGTGAAGCGTGGACCAGTCTCGCGAATGAACGCGTAAAGTCGGTTGGGGGTCGCTTCATCAAGCATTACTGCGGTACACATGGGAGGGTAACAACTAAAAGATCAACGCCGACACGCTACATCTCGCGTGTTCTACCCGTACTAGCATTACTATGCATAGATCTAGCTCCGATACCACTATAGGGGTTCCACATATGAAAACAATAAATTTTTACCCTACACCCCTGAACCCCTGATGCTGCCAGGACCTATATATTAGTAATACAGTAACAAAAGGGTCTTTTCTCGAACTTACTCTTGAATACGGAAAAGCGTTGTCAATGCTCAGGAGAGCATGGTTGATGTAGATGAGCCGAAGCCGACCTCAAGGTCGTGATGAAGTCCTCGCGCTCCTGTGGCTCCAGCGACTTGAGTGCCTCAAGTGCGACACCTCGCGGGGCGTTACACACATCTGGTGCCTGACGATGACTCCCACTTTCCTGATCCAGCAATAGTTGCGGAAGTAGAGCTCATGGATCTGAATCCCGCATCGCGACGGCGCTCTGTGGTGAAGATGTCTCTTGTTCGCGCAGTCCAAACTTGGGACCACGGTCACGAGAGAGAGAGAGAGAGAGAGAGAGAGAGAGAGAGAATATCAATTGGAGGTCTTCCCAAAAGTGAGAAGACCTTTATTGAATATTGTGTGTATTTATCTGGCCAAATACCCCCACTATATATAGGGGGAGGGGAGGTACTACCTCCCTCAAAGTCTCGGGGTGGGACTAAAGGAGAGGAGGGGAGAGGCAGCCGCCGGCTGGCCCTAGTGGGCCCCACGTGGGGGGCTTGGCCCAGCTGGCCACCCCCTTGCCCCTTCTCCCTCTCTCCTTTCCCTAATGGGCCCTCTCCCCTCCGGGAATTGGCCCATTAAGCCTTTTGACCTTTTAAATTGATTTTCTCTTTATTAAATAATTATGAATAAATGATTAAATCATTATTTAACATTCATTCACATATTATTCAACCTCCGTGGCTATAGAACACTTCCACCTCCACTCTGGACATCCTCCGGACTTAGCGAAACCCTTCCGGTTTTCTCTCTACTATTCTTCGGTGATTCTTCCAATCCTACAAATACTCTCTAAGCATCATAAAGCCCTTAAGCGTGATACCCCACGGTTCAGGAACACTCTAGACATGGTCGGGACACTCCCGCGCCAATGATCGACAGAGGGACCTGGATGGCCATGTGACCCCTGTGCGTTCCATGAAGATCTTTCATTGTTTGAACCGGGACAGTAGTGTCTTATTCCCTTTGTCTCTCGATACTTGCATTGCCTGAGATCTGATCAATGACATCACCATGTCGTGTTGAATCTCGTTACCGAACAATGCTACTTGACTCGTTCCGACAAGTGATATCCCTGTGATCAAATCACATGCTGCGCAGCTATTGGATATAACCTCTCCGAGTGGGCCCTTGAGTATATTTCTGTCACGTGGACAGACAAATCCCGCTCTTGACATATATTGCCTCTACGGTTTCCTCCGAGTACCTGAACACACCTTTATAACCATTGTATTACCAAGTGGCGCTTGATGCTATCTAAGCACTCTTGGGAGACAGTGATTGATATAGCCTCACGGTCTAAGGAAAGTCTACGAGGATCCATTTCTAATCATCATAACTTGAACTTCGTGACATGATCGGGTCATGATGTTTAGGTTGGGTATTAGTTCATCATCTCATTCTTAGAATGAGTTGATTCCATTTCCAACTGGCATAAATGCCACATGATCAGGAAACTTGATCGTTTGTTGACCAATGAACCAGTGACTAGAGTTTCACTGGGAACCTCTAGTTGTTTATATATCACACGTGTATTGATGTTTCCACTCAATACAGTTATAGCATGATATAAAACTTAATCATAAACTATATGAAATATGATAATAGTCCTTACTATTATTTGTCTCTAGGGCATATTTCCAACATGAAGTATCTTTACACCTAACCAAATCTGAATCTCAAGCAGATACGATGGTTGGTGTTTCTCAAGATTTTTACATAGGCCTATTTGGAAATCTACCAAAATTGATGTAATGGTTCACACAAATAGTCAGAAGGTCTACTGTCAAATTCTCTTGAATCAGCAAATAACAACCACTCTTCATGAGGCTTCCTCTATGATTTATTATAGAAGTTGTGCTCATGGTTTCCTTTGTCTCCAAAGTCTGACCTTTAATTGATGTTTGTTTTACCTGAACATCAAGGAGAACATTTAAAGTAGCGTTGCTAAATGTCCCTCGGTCAATCCTCCAGACCCTTTTATGTTGGCAAGCGTTTGTTATGCCAAGTAATTGAAGTCTGAGAATGAAGTTTCTTTTTCCTCGTGTCATCAGTAATCTTCCTACCTGTTCATCTGGTGGTGTAAAGTGATATCACGATCTTTGGCAAAGATTTTGGTACTCCTGGATGAATAAAGAGTTTCCTTCGTGTCTCGATCATGTTTAGGAGTGACGATGATTTCGGTAATCAACGGTTCCTCTGGATACATGTTCCTTGTGACTCTTACGAGTCCTCGCCACAAAACATCTTTCTGTTCTGACCTTCTGTTGAACAAAGAGTGATCCTTCTGTATCAAAAGTAGTTCAATAGCTTGGTTATCCGTATCTTTATATCCCTGAAAGCTCTACTTAAGCCATTTAGTAGAGGTTCATTTCTCGAAGTCTATGGTCATGTTGTTTCTATTGTAAACTTTCATTTCGGAAGCTTAAACTCTTCTGGAACTCCATCGTCTCAATCCTTATGAAAACCAGTTATCTAACAACTTGAAACCATCTCCTCTTGTTTTCCTCTGTTACCTTGACGTGTTTCATATTCGTCACCTAAGAGTTGTTTTGAACACTCCTTCATGAGTTGACCATGAGATACCCGGTGTGTTGTTTAGTGTGTTTCCCTCTTATCCTTAGAGTGACCCTGTTTCTCTTCCTTGTTCCTACTTGTGGAATCTCGGGACAAGATTCTCGTAAGGGGGATATAGCTGTAACACCCCAGTTTTAGCTAATGTCTAATTAGGGTATAATGTGCATTGCATGATCATCATCTTTTAAAATTGCATGCAAAGAAATAATGCAAAACCCTAAACCCTAGCTATTTTCCCTATCTGTCTAAAAGCAATTCAAAAAGGTTTTGAATTTTGAAAACCCAAAATGTTCGGAGCCCAAATTATTACAAGGGCCCCTGCAATATTTTACACTTTGTAAACCTCCAAGTATTTTTTAAATAATCCAAAACAGATTTGAATTGGAAATACAAAAGAGAAAACACAAAACAGTTTTGGAAAAAGGTTTTACAAATAAAAAATAGAGTAGCAGCCGTAGTAGGCCGGGCCAACTCCCTCTTCTCCCTTCCTGCCGCCCACCCGCGCTGCAGCCAACAACTGCCGCAGCCCAGCCGAAGCCCACCCGGCCCAAGGCCCGGTACCCCCTTCGACGTCATCTTCTCCACGGTGACGCGAAGTAGCTCGGTGGCGGTGTCGATGCCGTTCGCCGTGCCGATGCACTGCGATGCGCGCCGCCGACGCCCGCAGGAGATAAGAACACTGCGACGTGCCCTTCTTCTCATCCCCTGTGTTCCTCCCTCGCTCGCCAGCTCGCCTCTCTCGTTCCCAACTAGAGGCCGAAACCCTAGCTCACCGCCGACTCGAATCGCCGTCGTTCTGCACCACCCCAGGTCAAGCCAGTACCACCATCGAGCTCTCCGGGCTGCCCTCGTTCACCTTGCAGAAGGAATCGAGTCGGGGTGCAGGGAGATGTTGATGTCGTCCCTTTCTTCTCCGTGCACGGTCGCCGCTCGCTGTCGTCCTGTCGTCGACACCACCCTTCCCTGACCACGCCGAGCATATGAGTGGCTCTAGGGTGAGCTTATGGTCCTTCTGGACCACCCCTTTGTTCCCCTCCCTCTATGGTTTGTACTCGTCTCGACCACTGTCGTGCGCTGCCGCCAGTCACCGCTGCAGCCATTTCTCCGATGACCCAAAACCAGCGGCGCCGCCTTTTTAGGGACCCCCGCATTGCCCTAGTTCAAACGGAACCACCCGCGCGCCCCAAATCCCCCTCCTCCGCCGTCCCTGGTGTCGTCTGAGGTGTCTCCGGTGAGCCTAGGTGGCGTCGAGGTGTCCCCGACATGGCGCTTGCGTGGCGTCGATGTGGCCGTGGCCTGGCAACCGACAAGCTTTGCCACGGTGGCACTTGACGTGGCCCCTGGCCCACAGGTCAGTCACAGAGGGTAGCCTCTGCCTCGGTGTAAAAAGGATTAAACGCCCTCGCTGACGTCAGCCTTGCGCAGTAAAAGTTTAATAATTATTTTAATAATTCTAGAAAAGGGTTTTAATCTTATAAA
Source organism: Avena eriantha (assembly GCA_910589775.1). Taxonomy (NCBI): domain Eukaryota; kingdom Viridiplantae; phylum Streptophyta; class Magnoliopsida; order Poales; family Poaceae; genus Avena; species Avena eriantha. Next base: position 206,796,753 of record OU342746.1, on the reverse strand, counting down.
TTTAATATCTAATTATTTATAAGTCATAAAAATATGTATAATATATCAAAATGTTCAAAAAATTAGATCTACCTATCTAAGCTATAATCATGCATTGTTCAACAACTTAAATTACAAGTTTAATTAGAAGATCAAAAGAACCCCCGCAGGTGACTCCGAGGTCTCTCCTGTTTTAGAGTTTGGACCTCTCGCAGGTGACTCCGAGGTCTCTCCGCTTAAATTGCCAAGCATGCTTTAGGGTTTTATTACAATACAATTTAAATTGTCATATCATCATCCTTGCTTGAGCATTGCATCGATGCCATGTGTTGATTGTTGTTTCCCCTTTATTTCTAGTGTTTGCTTCTTTCCGATAGAATACGATATCGAGATCGAGATCGCAGACCGAGATCAACACCATCGAAGTTCGACGAACAATACTTGACCAACTGTAATCAAGTCAAGTACACGGCTTCTGAAGATCTGATCTTTGGTTATCAAAAGGCAAAGGCAAGCATAGCCCCACCATGATATAATCCCATGGTTTCGAAAGTATTTCATTCTTGCCATGATGCATATGATTCTACTGTGGTCTTTTATCGATAGATAGAGTATCCTATCTGCTCCTAGCATAACTAGGTTTGGCTTGTGTGCACTGCTAGAGCTTATCTGTGTCTTGCTTAGCCATGCTTAGTCGTTAGTGTTGGTTCATCTAGAAGATGTACCCAATGGAGAGAATCTAGTATGACAGGAGAATGATGTATACTGATGAGGTAAGATCAGTGGTAAAGGTTAAACATGCTAAGGCTTGTATGGGAGGCCACGGTGGGATGTGGTTTTTGTAGTCCCATGCTCGCCAGTACTAGGACCCGAGTTCTAGCCTCTTGAACCAAGACGAGTGATGGCCCAAGATATCTCGAGCTCGTTGGGAACCCCAAGAGGAAGGTATGATGAGGACAGCAGCAAGTTTCCCTTAGTTATGAAGCCAAGGTTTAATCAAACCAGTAGGAGCAAGGAAACACCCCAATGGTGTTGCTAGCTGGACTTTGGCAGGGCGCACTACCGGCGTCAGTAGCAACGTGGAGACCTGCACAACACAACCACAAAACTTTGCCCCCAACTTGCGATGAGGTTGTCAATCTCACTGGTTTTGCTGAAAACAAAGGATTAAACGTATAGAACGGAAGAAAGTAATAGTTTGCAGAAAGTAAACAGAAAACAATAAACAGTTGATTCTAGATTGATGATAAAAGAAAGAACCGGGGTCCATAGTTCACTAGTGGTGGCTCTCCTTAAGATAGATAACATGTTGGGTGAACAAATTACAACGGGGCAATTGACAAACATCAAGAAAGCAATCATGCATATACTACTCATCTTGACTCCTTTGAGACTTGATTGGGCATTACAACATTATACATAGACGGTAATCCAACTGCATCTATGACTAATAATCCACCTTTAGGTTATCATCCGAACCCCCTCCAGTATTAAGTTGCAAGCAGCAGATAATTGCATTACGCATTGCGTGTAAAGTAAACAATACGATTGTTCTATGAACAAAGGATTATTGTTTTTTCCCTAGTAGCAATAGGACATCTAGTACCTTAGAGATTTCTGTCACTTCCCTAGATTACTAGAGGCATGAACCCACTATCGAGCATAAATACTAACTCTTGGAGTTGCTAGCATCTACTTGGCCAAGATAGCTATTAACAACGGAAAGCAAGCAAGATCACAAATAACAAAGACATGATAGAATCAATAATCAATCTGAAATAGCATCTCAATATCCATCGGATCCCCGCAAACACAACATGTAGGAATTACAAATAGATGATCTTGATCATGAATGGAGCTCACAAGATCTAAACATGATAGCACAAAGGAGGAGAACCAGCCATCTAGCTACTACATGGACCCGTAGTCAAGAGATGAACTACTCACGCATCACACCGGAGGCTTGCATGGTGATGAAGAAGGCCTCCAGGGTGAATTCCCCTCTCCGGTAGGGTGCCGGGAAGAGCTTCAGATCCCTCCCGATCTAGGGATGGAGATGACGACGGCTACAGACTCTTTCGTGGAATTTTGATCGGCTACTTAGGTTTTCTGTATCAGAGGCATCTTATAGGCGAAAGGGGAGGCCGAGGGGGTGCTGGAGGCGATCAAACCACCCCCTGGCGCGGGCCAGGCTGGGCCGCAGGTCCAGGTGGTGTGGCAGACCCCTGGCCCCTCTCCGTCTCGTATTCTGGCTCCAGGTGTCCCTCGGTGAAAAACTGACTTTGGCTTTTGTCCCGTCCAATTCCAAGAGTATTCATTTTCTGACTTTCTTGGAACCAAAAAACAGCAGAAAATAGGCAGCTGGCACTGTGGCTCTTGTTAATAGGTTAGTCCAAGAAAGTGTATATAAAGTACTCCAAATTGTGGACAAAACAAAAGAAAGTAGATAAAACCAAGCATGGAACATCAAAAATTATGGATACGTTAGCAACGTATCAACGAGCGTACAACCACACGGGGCCTGGAAAACCTCACGAATAACTAACTTGCCTAGTAGATTCCATGAGTCACATAGTTCGGGCGTTCCATTCGACATTTGCATTCTGGTTGTTCTCGAAGGCGGTGAAGGAGGTGCATTCATACAGGTAGGTAAGTGTGGCTGGGTTTGCTTGGGGTCGATGGAGCCCCTGGTAAACCAACCTCGCCCACATCTCTAGGGACCTGCTTCGGGATTTGACCCGATACGGCGGAACCCTCCTTAGGGCGTGACTCATGGTCTTGACGAAAGCAAGGTAGAGGTCATGTCCAACCACCTTCTGCCGTCCTTCCAAGGAAGAGGGCTAATCATGTGGCATTAAGAGTCGGTTGGTACATGTGGGTAAAGTTGTACACCCCTGCAGGGTTAAATCTTTTCGAAAAGCTGTGTCCATGGTTATGGATGACTTGGGAACGGACATGAAGATCATAGAGAACTTTAACCTAATCGTAAATCTTGGCAGATCAACATGTGCTTAAGAATGCTTCCTCATGGGTATGAGGGGGTGATCCTAGTTGTGAGATGATGTTTACTTTGGTGGATATCAAGATGATGATCAATTCTTCGGAGATGTCACTCTCTTATCCCCTTTTAAAATATTCTGATTAGACGAGCTTCTTCTCCCTCTTGTTTACAAAACAAAGATGGCTGATACGTCCAAAACGTATCCACTTTCTTGAACACTTTTGCTATTGTTTCTCCTCTAAACTTGTGTGATTTGGATGCAACTAACACGGACTGACGCTGTTTCAACAAAATTGTCCTAGTGTCTACTTTTTGTGTAGAAAATCAACTATCAGGAAAAATCCCGGAAAATATGCCGAAAATCCTATTTCACCAGAAGACTCCAGGAGCCAGAATACGAGACGGAGGGGGGCTGGGCCTAGGCCACACCACCTGGCCACGTGGGCAAGCCCAGGCCGCTCCAGGGGGTGGTCTGGCCGCCCCAGACTGCCCCTCGGTCTCCCTCTTCGCCTATAAGTTGCCTTCTGACCTAAAAACTCAGGGGGTTCAACGTTTTTCCAGAAGGAGTTCCGCTCCGCCGCCACCACCAGATTCCACGAAACAGTACCAAAAACTCTGTTCTGGCACCCTGCCGGGATGGGGAATTGGAGGAGATCATCGCCATCATCATCACCATCGTTTCTCCATCGACCATCCATGTTTCCCCCATCTATGAGTGAGTTATCCCCCGCTGCAGGCTATGGGGATGGTAGGGATTGGATGAGATCGTTCATGTAATGGCATCAGATTGTTAGGGCATGGTGCCTAGTATCTTCTATTAGTGCTTTATGACTTTGTTGCAACTTGTTATGCTTAATGCTTGTCACTAGGGCCCGAGTGCCATGATTTCAGATCTGAACATGTTATTGATTCATTATGATAGTATTGTTTATGGCCTTATCTACAAGTTGTATACCCACGTTGTTGTCCGGAACCAATGGACCCGAAGTGACAGAAATCGGGATAACCGGAGGGAATGACTTTGATGTGAGGATCACATGTGTTCACGGAGTGTTAATGCTTTGCTCCGGTGCTCTATTAAAAGGAGAACCTTAATTGCCAGTAGTTCCCTTGAGGCCCCGCTGCAAACGGGCTGGCAGGACAAAAGATGTTGTGAAAGTTCTCATTGCGAGCATGTATGACTATATATGGAACACATGCCTAGAATTATCTAGTACTTGTATGCTTTATCTTATTTATCTGCAATTGCCCTATGTTCTGATTGCTATGTGAATTGTCTTGTCCATGCAACGCTCGTCCATCCATCCCTATGCATACCGCACTCGAATCCTACTGTTTACTGCTATTGTTACTATTGTCTTTACTTTACTGCTGATGTTACTTTACTATTCCTACTACAAAACTGTTGCTACTAATAAACTGTTGTGAGCAAGATTGTTTCCAGGTGCAGCTGAATTGACAACTCAGTTGTTAAGGCTTATAAATATTCTTTGGCTCCCCTTGTGTCGAATCAATAAATTGGGTTTCACTTCCCTCGAAAATACTGCGATACACCCCCTATACTTTTGGGTCATCAAGACTATTTTCTGGCACCGTTGCCGGGGACCATAGCTTTATTTATCAAGTTCACTTGGATTCTCTATTGTTCGCTGCTATCCATCCATCATGGGTAAGTCTCATGATGGCAAGGTTCCTATTTTACCATCCACTACAAGAAGAGGTATGGTTCTAAACACCTCTGTTGCTCTTGATTCACCATCTGTTATGAGTAAGCTCGTTACACCACCACATACACATGCTACACACACTGCTACTACTGTTGAGTCTGAAACTTCTGATGCTTATGATGCTGCTTCTACTATGCTTGATAAGAGTGGTTCATTAGGTCCTTTCCTAGATGCTACGATTGCTAGAACTATAGCTGGAAATACTGAAACTCCTAATGAAGACACTACTACACCTGTTAGTTCACCTAAGTCTAGCGAAAGTTATGATATTGAAGATGGTTATGTTGAGATGACTGATGAATTTATTAAAGAATGTAAAAACACCCATGATAGGAGCGCTGCTAACAGTCTCCTTGAGAGGCGTACTATTAGACCCAAATTGTCTCATATTGCTAAGTTTGCTTCTTCTCCCATGAACATTAAAGATAAAGATTATGATTTCTCTCTCAATCTATCTTACATAGCTATTGTCGAGAAATAACCTTTTTGTGGAACTAAGATTGAAAGTGCGGTAGCACATATGAATGAACTTTCTACCATGAGTGGCTTGTTTTCTGATGATATTAAGATGCATACTTATTTTGTTGCTAAGATTTTTCCCTTTTCACTAAAAGGAGAAGCTAAAACTTGGTTTAGTAATTTACCTCCTGGATCTATTGATAGCCCCGATTTCTTGATTAGTACTTTCCTACAGAAATATTTTCCTCCTAGTGCTAGACATGCTATTTTGGAGGAACTTTTTGATTTTAAACAGGGAGAAAAAGAGATATTGCCCGAATCATGGGCAAGGTTTTGTGCTTTGATTCATGCACAGGCTGGAAGTCCATTACCTAAGAATGAGCTTCTTGATATATTTTATAATGGACTAACTGAAGAATCTAGGACATACCTAGATAGTTGCGTTGATTGTGTTTTCAGGAATAGGACTCCCAAGGAAGCTGAGGAATTAATGGCTAAAATAAGCAAGAACTACGAAGATTGGAATCCTCCTGAACAAGCTATACCTAAAGTAATTGTACCTGAACCTACTATACCAGTGCCTATTACAAAATCAAAGAAGAGTGGAGTTATTGAATTAAGTGATGAAGTGATGAAGGAAGCTAAGAAATGTCTTAAGGAGAAGGGAATTAAAGCTACAGATGTCAAGAATTTACCTCCTATAGAAGAATTATGTAAGCCTATTCCCTACTCATCCACTATTGAGGTACACTCTCTCCAACACTTCGATGAAGGTGATATCCCTTATTCTAAACCTCCTGATTAATGCTTAGAAGAATTCGATATCTTTATTGTTAAGCAAGATAATTTTAATAAAAGGTTGCAAAATCATCTAATGGAAAACACTAGAGATATTGTTGAGTTGAAAGATATTGTGGAAAGAACCTCTAATGATGTTAAAATGATTGTTAAACACTTTCAAATGGTTCAAACTCAAATAGATCAACTCGTTAAAGTGCAAAAAGACTTGCTAATTAATGCTGCTAAAGAAAAACATGCTTATGAAATTAGAACTAGAAGTGGTGCTGCTACCCAAGATCCTCTATATCCTGAGGGGCATCCCAAAAGAATTGAGCAGGATTCTCAACAAGCTGAAAATAGTGGTTCTACTCGTAAGAAAAAGAAAAAGAAACATAAAACTGTTGTAGAACCCTCTGAACCTGCTATAGACCCTAATAGTATATCTATTTCTGATGCTGAAACTGAAAGTGGTAATGAAGAAAATGAACTTCCTGAAGAAAAAGTTGAAGAACCTAAAAAGCACACTAAGAATACTAAATACACTAAAGAAGATTTTATTGCTAAGAAACATGGTAGTGAAAGAGAACCTTGGGTCCAAAAACCTATGCCTTTCCCTGATAAGAAACACAAGTCAGAGGAAGATGAACACTATAATAAGTTTTGTAAGTGGATGAAACCTTTATTCCTGCAAATTCCTTTGACTGATGCTATTAAATTGCCTCCTTACTCAAAGTATATGAAGGATATTATCTCGAACAAAAGGAAGATCCCTAATGAAGAAATTTCTACTTTGCTTGCTAATTATTCCTTCAATTGTAAGGTTCCAAAGAAACTTGGAGACCCAGGGATTCCAACTATCCCTTGCTCTATTAAGAACAGTTATGTTAGAACTACTTTGTGTGATTTGGGAGCTGGAGTTAGTGTTATGCCTTTCTCTCTCTATAAGAGACTTCAACTTGAAAAACTGATACCAACTGATATATCTTTGCAAATGGCTAATAAATCTACCACTATTCATGTTGGTATATGTTAGGATGTACTTGTTCAAGTGGCTCATAATTGCTTGATTAACTGATTTTGTTGTGCTTGAAATGCCTGAAGATGATAATATGTCTATTATTCTTGGGAGACCTTTTCTTAATACTACAGGAGCTGTTATTAATTGTAATCAAGGAAAGGTGACTTTCAATGTTAATGATAAGGAACATATTGTCTATTTCCCCAAGAATATTGAAAGGACTTATGGTTTGAATTCAATTGAACATGTTGAGGGCATTCAAGTTGGAGAAATATAGTGTCCCATACCAAGAGAAAATTTTGAAACTATTATTATTGGGACCATTTCTATCAAGGTTGAGGTAACATAATCATTAGTGGAATACGAAGTTTTGTCTCATATGGAATTATTTTGGTAACAAGACCTGATCAACCTTGTTAACAAAAGGATTTCATTGAACAAAACAATGTTTTCACCCTGATTATCTCCGTTTAATTCTATTCTATCCATTTTTGTTTTGCTTTCGTTTAGTTCTCCTTTTTGTTGTTAGTTGCTTGCATGTTAGAGTGTCTTAGAACTTCTGTAGTCCTAGCCTTGTTTTGTCATTGCATCATTTCCAAAAAGTCTGTCTGTCAGAAAATCATTCATCTATGCCTGAAAATTGCCCAAAAATAAAGTGTCTCGAAAAATTCCAGAAAACTCATATTAAATTTTTACGTGAAAAAAGGGGTAGAGGAGTGCCTGGAAGGTACCAGGGGACCCACCAGGCAGGCACTCCACCTGGTGGTGTGGCCTGCCCTAGGTGGCGCCATGCCATGGCGTGGGCCACCCCTGGCCCTCCACTAACTCTCTCACCTTCCACTTTCTTCTCTCTCCCGAGTAAGCTCCAGTTCATTACTCAAAATCACGTTCTTGCTGTGCTTGCTCTCGATTTTTTTGATCTCCTTGCTCAGCCCATCTTTGTTGCTGAAATTTGGAGCACTTATTCTCTAGTATATGACTCCTTCCCTTATCCAAGTAGATTTGTGTTTAGTGGATTATATCTTGAGTATTTTGCTGTTGTAGGTGACAGGTTATGAGATCTTGTAAGCTTGTTTGATGCTTAGAAATATAGTTTTGATGCATGTTTAGGCCTCTTACAAGTCCCTATGAGTAGTATCCTTCATTATATTCACTTTGCAATCACTTGTTTAATAGGTGTTTAAATTTTAGAATAGAAGATGAATGAGAATCAACTAAACCAACATGAACTATGGGTGCCTGGGGTCATGAAGGTCCACCGGGAGGAGGATGTTTTTCCTTCCATTTATCCATGTTTTGAGTTCATGAGAGTTGCGGGAATTCTCCAAGATTTCCACACTTTGGTTTGTAATGCAGGGTTGGAGCACTTTTTGGAAGATGAACCTTGTCAATTTGTGAAGCTAACCATGTCTATGGTGCATAGTCACTCTTTGCCTAACCCCATGGTCCACTACAAAATTTACAATATTGCTGTCGACCTTTCTCTCGATGACTTTTGTGCAGCTATTAAGGTACCTCAATGGGGATCATGTAGAAGGATTAAGGAGCGACCTGAACCACTCATGGATTTATACATAGAAATTTGCCAAGGGAGCAGCTTCTCGAAGGAGAATGGAAAAAATCCATAACATTCATCTTCCCTCCATTCGCTACTTTGCCTACTTTATTGCCAAGTGTGTTCTCGTTAGGAAAACTGCCAATAAGTTATCTTCATATGATCTAGCATTTATCTCTGCTGCTCCTAAACGAGATAGGTCTTACAACTTAGGTGCTCTGGTAGCTTTCCGTCTTGCTGCTAATCGTGAGAAAGGTGGAATTTGTGGAGGCCTCATTGCTTCTCGTTTACTATCATTGCATGGTTTAGTGCCTCATCATCTAGACCTATATTTCCCCATAGAAAGGCTTGATTTTAATTCCATGATACAACATAATTTTTTTCCTCGTGGGCTAGTTTGAATGAGTTGTCTTATGAAATAACTTTTCTCAAAGCTGGTTGGAGAAAGAGCAAGTCCGAGCGTGTTGTTCTTTTGCCTGCACCTGTTTTGTTTAACCTTGATAACAGGGAAGGATGGTCCCTCACTGAGGAGGAGCTTGACACGTACTTGGGAGAGCTCTCCCAACAGGAGCAGGATACTAGAATGGAGGTCACGGATGATTCGGTCTAGCCCTCGAACGAGGGGGAGTCTTCATATCAGCAGCCTGCCTATAATTGGGGAGCCTCTTGTTCCACGGGCCTAACTACGAGCATTCTTACCATGATCCTCCTGCCTAGAACCCTTACCCGTATAGGGATTGATACCCACTTAGGCCAAAAGCCTAAGCTTGGGGGGAGGTACGCCAACATTGCACTCATCTCCTTATCATCTTGCGTCGGTACTTTGTATATTCATGTTTCGTTCTCTTTTTAGTTTTTGTTCTTTCTTTGCTTTTGCTTTCTAAAACACAAAAAGACCAAAAATATTTCTGGTTTGTTTCCTCTTTGGTTTGTTTCTTTTTCTTTTCGCCTTGGTTTGCTTTTCCCTTTTGCCTTGTTTGAACTATTCGAAAAACCCAAAAATATTTTGCTTTGCTTGTTTTTCCTTTTTGGTTCTTATTTTAAAATCGAAAACAACAAAAATGTTTGTCGTTCTTCTTTGGTTTTGTGAGTTTGTTGCAGGGTTCAGCAGTCCTCAGTGGATATTGGTTTCATATTATTATTCAGGCCACACAAGTGAAGAGCAATTATGAGGATTAATGACAACTTGAGGCGTGGTAAGAGGCTGGTAATGAACTCTATTTGTTTTCATTTTTGTACATATACTCATCATTGTGGGCATGCTTAGTCTATTCGTGTAAGGTGTATGTTATCTTTGGATGCTTAGTAGTTCTTGCTTTCGTATGATTAGTTCCAGCTTGCTAATAGTTTGTAGCATGTCATATGAATGTTTGCTTGCATTACTCTATTCATAACTTGGTATGACACCGTGGTATCCACCTCTGAATGTTTCATTTGCATTGACTTGGCACATGCTCACACATGCACATGACTATAATAATCAGTTAAGCCTCGATGAATTATTTTGCCTTGAGGATCTTGAATCACTTTCATGCCATGATTAGTCCTGTTTTGTTGCAAGCATGATTATGACAGCTATTGCTCTCTTGTTTGTCGCTCCCTTACTATTGCTAGCCTTCACCTTCACTAAGTATGTTTTACTCAAGTTTCCAACTCCCTAAAACCAAATATTGCCAAAGCGTCCACCATACCTACCTATTAGCATCATTTGCTACTTCCGTGCATATTCAATATGCCTTGTTTTCTTCCGAATAAAATGTTTGCTTGTTATGAGAAAGTTAGTTAGTAAAGCTCTCACAAACTTGATGGCACACTTTATTTTCTTGCACTTAATAAACCTAAACCACTGCGTCCTTCTTTGTTGCGTATATGCTTGCGTTTTATAAGTTGAATTTAGTAGAACCATGTATCATGGGGAACGCTTTCAACACTGCATTGGTACTTTGTACCTAGTTGATATCATGTTCTTTTGCTTATGGATCCCGGCGGTGTGAAATAAAAGTGGAACTTGTAAGATCATGGAGTTTGTATGTATGTTAGAGAAACGCTTGGGCCGCTAGCCTAAGCCATGCCTAATCATGGTGGAAACTTGCAGCATAACCATAATGAGCAGTCTATGAAGCATCCTCAATAAAAATCTATGCACATAGTAAATAAAAAGATCGCTGAGATGCTCATTGTCTGCTTGCCTTGTCATTTTGATTATGGGATAGCTCCTGTATCATGTGCAAGGGGTACCCCGTTGGCGGTTCTCTATGATACGTATATACTTACAATGACAAGAGCTTACTTGTGACTGAAGTTGAGTAGCATGAGGATCGGTCTTTGTAAGTAAGTGGCACGAGTCTTCGATTTATAACTTCTCAAGCATATCCTCTTAGTTATGTCACTTTAACTTAACCATTTAAAGATGCTTATGATAGGGGCAATGAGAGCTCAAAGCTAACAAGTACCATACTTTCAGCATTTGGAAGCCTTTCAAACTATTCAAAACCTTTTCTTTTACTTGTTGAGTCTCCACATATTCTTTGACCACCTTCTTGAGAGCATAGTTGTCATTCTTTGTGCTTGTCTCAAAACTTGATTATTTGTGTTATGACTTTGATGCTTGTATCTTTGATATCTTTACTTCTAGTCTTCACCTGAACTTCAGATGTGCCTTAAATCAAAGGCAAGCGAGATACCACTCTATCATACCTTTTTATGAGCATTGTAAGGTTGCTTATGTTTATACTTCATGCTACTTATTATTTTTGAGTTGGAATCTCTTCATAGCTTGCAATGCCTATTAAGTAAACTTAGTTACATACTCCTTATTATGAATTGTCTAAGTAGTTGATCACATGCTGAGAATATATACATCATATGAAGCAAATGTGTTCGTGAAAGTTCTTTTATCGCACTCAGTTTTCAACTGAATTGCTTGAGGACAAGCAATAAGCTAAGCTTGGGGGGAGTTGATACGTCCAAAACGTATCTACTTTCCCGAACACTTTTGCTATTGTTTCTCCTCTAAACTTGTGTGATCTGGATGCAACTAACATGGACTAACGTTGTTTTCAGCAGAATTGCCCTGGTGTCTACTTTTTGTGCAGAAAATCAACTATCAGGAAAAATCCCGGAAAATATGCTGAAAATCCTATTTCACCAGAAGACTCCAGGAGCTAGAATACGAGACGGAGGGGGGCTAGGCCCAGGCCACACCACCTGGCCGTGCAGGCAAGCCCAGGCCATGCCAGGGGGTGGTTGTAGCATCCCAATTGTCTAACAATTGCAATGATACTAGCCTAGTCTATATATATGCTACTTTCTACATATAATTGTTGCATCATAATTATATCATGCTCATGTCATCATGCCACCTTGCATTTGAGCATCATATAAAACCCTTTCCTTTTTGGTTCTTCTCTCATGTGCATTATTAATTGTATTTAGCTCTTGATATATTGTATTTGGTTCTTGATAAATGCTTGATGCCCAAGTTGAGTTGGGGGCATATCTTTTATTCAAATCCATCACTTTTCTTTCCACCACCTTATAATTCCAACATTCCATTCACCATGGGCTTTTATTTTCTTTTGGTATTCAATCTAGCTCACGGGAGATAGGATGGATCTAATTCTATAAATCCTTTTGCTTGACCTTTATTCCACTTCTTAGGAATGCATAAGAATAATGCCATATGATTATTATTGTTTTCACAAAATAAACCATGGCATTTATTATTTTGCATGGGCCATGCAAGAGTACCACCACCTTTAGCCCATTTGAGTCCTCTTGGTTTTATTGGTTCTTTTCTTTGTGGATCATCTCCATCCCTCTCCACCATCCCCATATCCTCCTCAACACCATTGTAATCTTCTTCATGCATGATCAAATGAGGTCTTTTCTACATATCTCATTCCTCTCTCTTTTTCTTGGATTCTCCTTCACCTTATCTTTTTGCTAATTCAAGCCCTCACTTTTCCTCTTGGGTTGATCTTATAAACAAGTTTTAAAACCTAAACACCTAATTAAAACCCTAGCCCTAGTTTGCCTCTATTTCTATCTAAACCTAGTTCTAATCTAAACCTCACCATAACCTTGTGTTCCACTACCAAACCCTCATCTCTTTTCCCTTTTAATCATATTGCAAAAACTTCCAAAAATGGTTAATTCTTGGGCTTGTTTAAATCTGCAACAAAACAAAAATCAAAACAGTTAATTAAATAAAAAGAAAAACGAGTTAAATAGGAAAGCCCAGCAGTAGCAGCCCTTACCTGGTCGCAGCCCAGCAGGACCCCGGCCCGTTCCTCCTTTCTCATCCTGGGCCGCTCCTTCTCTCTTCCCCGGCCCGTACCCCTTCGCTCACGCCGTCTCCCCTGTTTCTCTTCTCCGTCACCGCCCTCTCTGCTCAGCGACAGACAGCAGCGGCAGGTGGCCGTCCCCGCCGTCATCCGCGTCAGCAAGCACGCCGAGCGCGTGACCGTATCCTCGCGCCGCGCCGCACCTTTTTCTCGAACCCTAGCTCCGCTCCGCTCCCCTCTCCCTCTCCTCTGTTGTATCAATCCGCCGCCGCCAGTCAGAGCTCCACCACGCCGTTGCCGCCCTAGCCGGTGACCGTGGCCTCATCTGGGAGAACCGCCGCGGACCGAGGCGACGTTTCCGCCTGCTAGGAGGAGCCAGGACCGCTCGGAGCTGCCCCCTTGCCAGCGAGCCGTGCACCACCGCAGCAACCTCGTCGTCCCCTCCGCTCCGGCCGTCCCTTCCTCTGAATTCTGCGGGAATCGGACGAGGTGAGATCCCCCTCGACCCTCTTCCGTTTTCCCCCCTCTGTGTGCCGTTCGCCGCCCGATTTTGGCCCCCGCCGGTGAACTGCCCCGCCGCCGCACAGACCCAACCCGGTGTTCCCCCTCTGTTCTCCGACGTGCCCCGTCCAGTACAGCCCGCCGCCGACGAACCTCCCTAAACGAGATCCGTAGCTGGAGCTTCCCTCTACCTTTTTCGTTCTTGTGGCAAGTGCTATCTCGCCCCGGTTCCATCACCATCCTCGCCGGAAAAATCCGCAGTCGTCAGATCGCCGTCGCGATTCAGAGAGACAGTCGACGGGTTCAGACAGAGCACGGGCGGCGTTTTCCGAAAAGACCCCCGCGCTTTTGTCGATCACGCCTAGGTCCCTAGCAGCCCCAGCGACCCCACTAGCCAGCCACAGTGCAATCTTGCAAGCAACCCCCCAGCTTTCCAGTCCCTCAACCCGCACTCCCCTCGCTGCGCCACGTGGTCCACCCATGCCCCTCGCTGTCACGTGGGACCTACTTCTCCGTCGGGCCCGCATGTCAGCCGCCTGGGCTAGCTAAGGCCAAGGTGAGAAAAGCCTTTTTCCGCGCGCGTGGCCCCAGTCAGCAGTGGCCCACCGTCAGTGGCTTGGGTCGATTTCGCCTGGGTGTCAAAAGTTTTTCCTGTCTAGCTGTTTAAACAAAACAAATTCAAAATTATTTAAATTAAATTCAAATTAGATTTCAAATAACTTTTAATTTCCAAATCCAAATAATATATGTTTTTAAATCAGGAAAATGTGAGGATTTCAAATCTGTAATTCAAAATATCTTTTGAGCACTTTAAAATTTCGAGATGACTAAAATTACAATAAAATGCCCTTTTCCTTAATAAATTAATAACTTTAATTCTATAACTCTAAATTTGGCAAATAATATGTCTAAATCGATCAGCGCGACGAGCCTGTTCTATCTATGCACTCCTTGTTCTGAATTGAAGCAGGCATCATGTCATTATTACAAATCTGAACTGTTTATGGCAACAAAATTTGACTATGTAAATAATAAAATGCTTTATTTCTTGTATCCACACCTCACCTTTGCCATGCTACTTTAATGCCATGTAAACTGTGCACCATTCATCATGGCATGCTTATTTGCTTGTCACATTTTAATTCATATGCTTGCGTACTTTATTTATGTTGGCCATTGTTTGTTTGGTTCTTCTTCGAATAGACGCCCAGCAGGAGAATTACCAGGAATCACAGGAGTACTACCCAGATCCATCTCTCGCTTCAACTGAGCTGCCAGGCAAGCACTACCACATGCTTGCATACATATAGTACCTACTGCCTCTATCTTATTCTTGCATCATTGAGTCGCGATTGCATTAAATTGAATCCCAAGTACTGCATAGCCTTTACTTTTAAACCCCACTGAATCCCATGAGCCATTACTGCAGGAGTTATTTGAGCCATGCGAGTCGTAGCAAAGCATGTGTAGGGTATGTGAGTGTCTGATGAATAACGAGGTACCTAAACAACTTAACCTGAGTAGTGATGGGATAACTAATGAAAGAGGCACCGGTGAGCAATCTCTGCTATTTGGTTTTTCATGCTCACTTGTGTCCCGTAGGACCCCGAGTACTTGATTCCTGTTCCTTGACTATTCGCACTATCCACATCCGGGAGGCCTTATGGACCCCCCTAAGCCAGAGCTTGATTCCTTCTTATTTCTTGGGGCCACAATTAGTTTGGGGCTTTATTATTATCTTGTACTTATGCCATGTTACTGCTTTATTTAAGATTGTGCGAGGAGCACACGTACTGTTTTGGATCGCGCCACGTTTTCGCGGTATCGACAAGCCCAGTCATATTTTCGGGTTCCCAGTTGTTTACAACCGTCGTCGCAAACCCTGGGTCCGTCTCGGAGCCGGCCAACTTCGTTGCGGGTAGCTTATTGGGGTGGCCCCCTGAAATATTTCTGAATCATGTGATTGCTTTGTCGTGAATGCCTCGTTGGGTTTTGATTTGGTTTTTCCGAGGTTGATCGAGTGTGTGTTGCTATTCGTGCACCCCTGCAGGGTAAATCTTTCTCAAAGCCGTGTCCGCGGTTATTGACGACTTGGAGCACAGTTTCTCGATCATAGACAAGTATAACTAAAGTACCGTTTTTAAATTTGGTTAAGTAATTGAATAGTAAATAGTGCAATACTCATGGAATGGTTAATAAAACTGCCAACGGATGATGGGGGTTGTTCGTCCGCTTCCTCATTGGTAAGCCAGGAGGAGGATGGATCTGTTAATTATACTGTTATAACTGTTGTTCTTAATTCACGGACATCCGTCTATCATTGGTTAGGCGGATGGTTAGCGAGTATCTATAGAATTGTTAGGTATTATCTTTCGCTGCAATTGCGTCACCCCAGGTTGTGTCCCCTTTAGGGTCTCACACGATAAATTTTTTGATTCAGATGAACAGGTGTACCCGCAAGATGGATACTGGGTGGAAGAGACAGATGATGTTGGCAACGATCATTCGGTGTAGAGATTTCGGGAACGGGGATCCGTGAGATCTGTGGGCGGGATGTGTTTATTCATGGGGCATCTTATGCCGATTTGCTTCTTATCCGTACTCGGATCTTGTTTTCCGCTTCCGCCTGATACTCTGATGTGTGTTGTATGAGGAGATATCCTAAATTATTATCTCTATCTAGGATATTTGAATCTTGTCGTATGGCGTTGTAATATTTCTATTTATTTTTAGATGGAATGGCTCCGAGGACTGTTGTATGTGGCTTGCATACATACTCATTTGTGTATGTAGTTGATCCCTTTGCCTGCCGATTACGCCGCTCGTTCTTGTCCCGATGATCTGAAAGTGGTTAGGACGGCCGAAAGGTCTACCGTGAGTGGCTCTGGGCCCCACCGTACTATTTTAACCATTTTCGTTCATCCAGGCATGTAACTAAGAGCGTAATTCACCAAGGTAGTTACAGTGGTCTGGCGGCCCCATACTGCACCTCGGTCTCCCTCTTCGCCTATAAGTTGCCTTCTGACCTAAAAACTCAGGGGGGTCGACGTTTTTCCAGAAGGAGGTCCGCTCCGCCGCCACCACCAGATTCCACGAAACAGTACCAGAAACTCCGTTCTGGCACCCTGCTGGGACGGGGAATTGGAGGAGATCATCGCCATCATCATCACCATCGTTTCTCCATCAACCATCCATGTTTCCCCCATATATGAGTGAGTAATCCCCCGCTGTAGGCTATGGGGATGGTAGGGATTGGATGAGATCGTTCATGTAATGGCATCAGATTGTTAGGGCATGGTGCCTAGTATCTTCTATTAGTGCTTTATGACTTTGTTGCGACTTGTTATGCTTAATGCTTGTCACTAGGGCCCGAGTGCCATGATTTCAGATTTGAACATGTTATTGATTCATTATGATAGTATTGTTTATGGTCTTATCTACAAGTTGTATACACACGTTGTTGTCCGGAACCAATGGCCCCGAAGTGACAGAAATCGGGATAGCCGTAGGGAATGGCTTTGATGTGAGGATCACATGTGTTCACGGAGTGTTAATGCTTTGCTCCGGTGCTGAAAGGATTATTTTCTCCTTATGTTGTTGGTGCTGATGACAACTCCTTTTGTGGTTTAACCGTTTGTCTAGGTTTCAGGGTTTATCTTCGGTCGCGCTCGTGGTTGGATTTTCCTCAAAGAAGAGCTTGTAGTCGATAGCGCTTATTTTCACTTTCTCTTGCTTTATCTTTTAGGGTACCATACTATCAAGAGGGATTCCATCTAGGAAGGTTGTGGGAAATCAACATTTCATGCACAGACCATATATGCACCTCCATAGCCATCCCAGTTTTCATGTGAGAAAGTGATTCCTGCAGAGTTGGTGGGTTTTCTGCCCTGACCGGTAATACCGGCTAGGCAGCGGTAGTACCGCCCAAGGGTTTTTCCCAGGGCTGTTCGAGCGAAACTTCCGGCTGAAGTTCCGGTCCTAATTCCGACAAGGCAACTTTTGGTTCAGTAAGACTTATGTCTAACTTTGCCTATTTGTCGAAACTAGCACCGGACTTTGGCTCGGTAGTACCGGCCCGACCAGCATCCAGGCCCCAGAGCGGTAGTACCGCTTCCTGACCGGTAGTACCGGCCTTCCTCGGTCACCGGTAGTTCTGAGTCCAGTTCCGGACCCAGTTCCGACGCTGGGCAGTTCAGGTCAGATGACCTTCTGCCTCGCACTGTCTATTTGTCGAAATTAGCGGTGGAACTTGGACCGGTACTTCCGGCCAGCCCTTTTGGGTCCACTGATAGGTCTTCTGACCATTACGTGGCCTATGCTGGGCCGGTGGTGGCTCGCCCACCGGTACTACCGGTCCGCCACCGGTAGTACGGACGGCGTCGGGGCTGGGCAGAATCTGCTCGTTTGAAGGGGGGCTATTTAAGCCCCCTTCTTCCTCCTCCCACCTTATCTCTTGGTTCTCTCTCTCCACCATTTTCACAAGAGCTTGACTTGGCTAGATCTCTCTCCCCACCCACTCAAATCTCTTGATCTTTTGAGGATTGGGAGAGCTGACCTAGATCTACACCTCCACCAAAGGAATTTTGATTTCCCCCACTCATCCTTCATGGATTTCGTTTCTCTTGGGTTCTTGGAACCCTAGACGGTGTAGGGCATCCTCGGAGCTGGGGCATTTGTTGTAAAGCTCCGTGGTGTCGTTGAGGGCCTTCAATTGAGTTGTGAAGCCACCCCTCAACCTCGTTGTAAAGGTTTTCGATTGGCGCATTCAAGGTTACCGGTTAGTGGATTGTGAGGCCACCTTTGTGGTGGTGCTCACCGGAGAAGAAGGTGAGGCCTTTGTGGCGCTCGGGTGACCTTGTGTGGCCCCGACACCTCTCCAACGTAGACGTAGCTTCTTTGGAAGTGAACTACAAGAATTACATCTCTGTGTCCCCTCGCCGGTTCTTTCGCTCCACTCCTTTACTTTTTGCATTTACTCCCTCGTTTACCTTTGTGTTACTTGTCATTTAGGTTTTTCACGTAGTTGCATCTCTAGTGAACTTTACTTTGTGCTAAGCCTTAAAAGTGCAATACAAGATTAAAAATTGGTAGTCTCCTATTCACCCCCCTCTAGTCGACCTAAGTTGGGCCTTTCAATTGGTATTAGAGCCTCGACTCTTTCTTCGGGCTTAACCGCCTAAGAGACCATGGCCGACGAAGAGGGAAGTGTGGGCGCTGCCACCAAGAACTTGGCCTCCATGGATGACCTCAATCGATTGGAGACATCCATGATGACCAAGTTTGAGGAAATGATGACCCTTTTGCAATCCCTTAAGCCTACCCCCATGCTAGAAACCCCTCATGATGGATCTCTTGCCGCCGAAGCCCCCTCCGCTGCCGTGCACGTGGTTGCCCCCGAGGTGATTCCCGTGGCAGCCCCAAAACACTTGGGCTTAGGCTTTGTGGTTCAAACCACCAAGCCCCCAAGCGAGAGCACCGAGGGGCTAGGTGACTCCTCCTCCAAAGAGGGAGATAGAGAAAAAGATTACTCGGCGGTACCACCACCGTTCAAGTACACACCGGACCCCCCCCATTCCCATGCCTCACATCATACCTCAAGGAGCACCTCCCATACTAGATACTTCTAACTTCGCCAATTGGAAATATCTAATGCAATCTCATATCTCCAGCTCTTCTGTTGAATTGATGAGGATTGTGGAGGAAGGTTTCTCTCCATATGATGCTAAGAAGTTGACTCGTGCCGAGGTCGTGGACAAGCAACTCAATGCCACCGCTTTGGGTATGATTCAAAAGGCATTGACCCCCAAGGACTTTGCTCACATTCGCCAATTCTCCACCGCCAAAGAAGCTTGGGATCATCTCACCGAGTTGTATATTGGAAATGCGAGCATTCAAAGCTCCAAGTTTGATGAAGCCAACAATGAGTCCGATGGCTTTGCAATGCAAGATCATGAGACACCCGAAGACATGTATCGTCGGCTCAAGGTTCTTTGTTGTACCTTGAGGGACCTCGGAGCTACCTATGTTGACAACAAGTTCATGAAGAGGAAGTTTTTTCAAGCTCTTCTTCCCTTTGAGGAACAAAAACTCAACTCTATCAAGGGGAGAAGTAACTACCATACCATGTCCATTCAAGAGGTGCTGAGTGAAGTTATTGCCATGACCATTGCCAAGAAGAATGCGGAGTCAGCTCGTGCTCGTGCTTATGGGTCTCAAAAGTTGAACCTTGCCTTGAAAGCTCAAGTGGTGGAAGTTGATGAAGACGACAACTCAAGTGAGTGGTCTCAAGAGGACATCAAATATGCTTTCAATGAGCACTTGGCTCTAGCATCAAGGGCGTTTTGGAACAAACCGGGCATGAAGTCAAGGTCAAGGGACAACCCAAGATTCAACTCAACCATGAAGACTCCAAAGGCAAGATCTTGTTACAACTACAACGACAATAGTCACTTTGTAGCTCAATGCCCCTTCGAGAATAGAGAAGACAATGGAGGCCGCCTCATTTGCAAGAACGAGCCAAGACCTCCTCATCCGTTGAACAAGAACTTCCACAACAAGAACCTTCCTAACAAGGAAAGGGCGATGGTGGTCCATGAAGAGTACTTCTCGAGCGATGATGTTGAGAATGAAGGTCAAGGTGGAGAGATCGTGGGGGTTGCCGCTATTGCTACTTCATCTACTCCACGAGTGTCTCTCTTCGACTCTCCTAATGAGAACATCACCAACCGCAACCAAAAGTGTCTCATGGCTAAGGCCACCGAGGTAACTCCCGTTTCCAAGTCCTCCCCAAATGAACTTCCCTTGCATGATCTAGAGGGTTTAGAGGTTAAGAAAGAGATGGTAAGCATGTGTAAATCCATGAAGCATCGAGATGATGATACTAGAATGTGCTTTGAAACACTTGTAAACCAACTTGACCATGCTAGGGAAAAGCTAGATGAGAAAGAAGAAATTATTGACATGTTAGGTAAAAATGAGAGAGAGGCCGCCGATGAGATTGCTTCTCTATCTCAATTTCTTGAAGATGAACATAACATGAGAATAACTCTTGAGGAAAGTGTGGCTAAACTTGTTGATGACCATAATGCCTTTATATCGCAACTTGTTAAAGAACGAGATCATGCTATTGCTTCGTTGAATGTCCTTAAAAATGAAAAGGTTGAGTTTGGCGTTGGTCATGAATGCCTCAAGGATTTCGAGAAACTCAAGGAGGAACATCATGCCTTGGAGAGTAAATTCTCAAGTATCTTTGAGGCTCATGAGCAACTTCAAACGCAATTAAATAATGAACATTCAAAGTCTTCCGCTACGCCTATTGTGCATTTGTCTTGTTCGTCTAACCCTTGTTGCAAGTATGAGAATCTTGTTGAGGAGAACAAGAAATTGAAAGATCAACTTGCAAAAGGGCAAGCTGCCATCAAGAGGAAGAACAAGAGAAGGAACAAGAAAAGGAAGAAGAGCAAGAACCTTGCTCTAGTATCCTCTCATAATTCTACCATTGTGCAAAGTGATAACTTTGCCGGGAAGAATAATCCTTCCTACATTCTTTGCAAATCTTTTGATGGTCATGTTTATGCTAAGTACATTGGTACATCTTACACTCATGATTATCATTGGAACATTTGGGTACCTAAGACCCTTGTGACTAACAAAAGGGGACCCATTGCAAAATGGGTACCTAAAACCAAAGCTTGATTTTCTTGTAGGACTTTGCTTTCGGAGGTGCAAAATGGGTGCTTGATAGTGGAGCTACAAGCCATATGACCGGAAGCAAGTCTATCATGTCGGAGATTAGGCCAAATTTTGCCAATACTTTAGTTTCCTATGGTGATAAAACAAGCTCTCAGGTATTGGGTTTTGGTAAGGTGGTAGTAACCCCAGATGTATCCTTGGTGAATGTCATGCTTGTCAAAACCCTTGGCTACAATATCCTTTCCGTTCGTGCTCTTGCTATCATGGGTATTTCATCTTTATTTAATGAGCACTCTATGGTCCTTATGTGGAGCAAGTCTCTCATGGTGGCTTTCGTTGGATACGTAGAGCATGACTTATATGTAGTGGATTTCTCCGGAAATCCATCTACTCATGCTATATGTCTCTATGCGAAAGCCGACGTGGGCTGGTTGTGGCATCGCTACCTAGCCCATGTTAACATGAAGGATTTGCAAAGTCTTTACACGGGGGCAACGTCCTTGGACTAAAAGACATTTCCTTTGCCAAAGATCGTGTGTGCAGGGCTTGTATAGAAGGGAAGATGCATGAGAAGCCTCACAAGATTCTTAATCAAATCACCACTGAATGGTGCTTGGAGCTTCTTCACATGGATCTCTTTGGGCCTCCCTCTCATGATAGTCTTGGTGGGAAGAAGTATTGTTTGGTAATTTTTGACGACTTTTCATGTTACACTTGGGTTTACTTCTTCAAGTTCAAGAGTGAGACTCAACAAACCGTCATCGACTTTGCCAATCAAGTGCAACGGAAACTCAATTCCACCATCCTCACCATTAGAAGCGACAACGGCACCGAATTCAAGAACTACACATTGGATGAGTTTCTTAGTGATGAGGGGATCAAACATCAATACTCTACTCCCTATACCCCTCAACAAAATGGTGTTGCCGAAAGGAAGAACCGTACTTTGATGGATGCGGCCCAGACCATGTTGGTGGAATTCAAGTCTCCATATAACTTTTGGGCCAAAGCCATCTCAACCGCTTGCCATGCAACCAATTGCCTCTATCTACGCAAGAAGAACAAGACTCCATATGAACTTTTCGCCGGTCACAAGCCAAATGTCAAGTACTTCCAGGTGTTTGGGTGTAGATGCTTCCTTCTCAAGAAAGGTGTCCGCTTATCAAAGTTTGAATCTAGGGCTCAAGAAGGGATCTTTGTTGGGTACTCAAATCAATCCCATGCCTATTGAGTCTACAACAAAGCAACGGGAAGGGTTGAAGAATCTAGCAATGTCGAGTTTGATGAAGATCATGAGTCTCTTGTGCGGCAAGATGGTATTCGTGATCCAAGTGATGAAATTCCTCCCCAAGCCATAAGAAGAATGGGTGTGGGTTTCTTCCACCCCATTAAGGATCCCCTTGTGGCCGAAGGAGAAGGACCAAGCTCCACTCAAGCGGAGCCTTCACCCTCACAAGACCATCTTGCACCTCAAGGTCAACTTATTTCTTCTCAAGATTCTCCAAGCTCCTCTCAAGATCTTCATGTTCATGACTCTCCAAGTTCAAGTCTACCTCAAGTTGATCATGCTCCACCCCTCCAAGGTTGTGAAGCTCCTCATGTCAATGACTCTCAAGGTCAAGTTGAAGAAGGTCAAGTTGACAATGACCAAGGCCAAGCAAATGTCTCTCCGCCAAATGATGGTGTCTCTCCCTCCGTTGATGTTGATGAAGATAGTGATCAAGTTCGTTCATATAGTCAAGGAGGGGACTCGGACCGTGCTGATGATCAAGTGGTTGCTCAAGAATCTCATCTTGAGACCCAAGCTCTGCGTCAAGCATACCGTCTCACCAAGCTCATCAAAGATGACCATATCCTTGATAATGTTTATGGAGATTTCAATAGGGGCTCCACTACTAGGAGACAACTAACCTCTTTTAGTTCTCATCATGCGTTTATTTCTCATGTTCAGCCCCAAAAGGTCTTCGAAGCTCTTGAAGATGATGATTGGCTCGACGCTATGAACGAAGAACTACACAACTTCAAGAGGAACAAGGTGTGGACTCTTGTGAAGAGACCCAAAGATTGTCAAAATGTGATTGGGACCAAGTGGATCTTGAAGAACAAGAGGGATGCAAATGGTATAGTCGTCCGCAACAAAGCAAGGTTAGTTGCCCAAGGATACTCTCAAGTTGAGGGCATAGACTATGGTGAAACTTATGCTCCCGTTGCTCATCTAGAATCCATTCGCATGCTTCTTGCCTATGATACCCATCATAACTTCAAGTTGCAACAAATGGATGTCAAGAGTGCATTTCTGAATGGTCCCCTAAAATAATTGGTGTATGTCAAGCAACCTCCGAGCTTTGAGGACCCCCTCTTCCCGGACCATGTCTACAAACTCGATAAGGCACTATATGGTCTCAAGCAAGCCCCACGTGCATGGTATGAGTGCCTTAGAGAGCTTTTGTTAGACCGTGGTTTCTAAGTAGGCCTCATTGATCCCACTCTTTTTACTAAGAAAGTTGGAGGAAACTTGTTCATTTGCCAAATCTATGTTGATGACATTATTTTTGGGTCTACTAACAAAGCTTTCAATGAGGATTTTGCTAAGCTCATGACCGACCGCTTTGAGATGTCTATGATGGGGGAGTTGGAATTCTTTCTTGGCTTCGAAGTCAAACAATTGAGGAAAGGGACTTTCATCAACCAAGCTAAATATGTCCAAGATATGCCCAAGAAGTTCAACCTTGATCAAGTAAATGGAGTCAAAACTCCCATGCCCACAAAGGTTAATCTTGATCTTGATCCCAAGGGTAAGGATGTGGATCAAAAGCTTTATCGCTCGATGATTGGTTCTCTACTCTATCTTTGTGCATCTCGATCGGATATTATGTTGAGTGTGGGTATGTGTGCAAGATTCCAAGCCGCGCCAAAGGAAAGCCACATGGCGGCGGTCAAGAGAATCTTTCGATATTTGGTTCATACCCCTAACTTTGGGCTATGGTACCCAAAGGGGGCCAGCTTTGACCTCATTGGTTACACGGACTCGGATTGGGCAGGAGACAAAGTAGAGAGGAAATCTACCTCCGGTGCTTGTCAATTTCTTGGGAGGTCTTTGGTGAGTTGGTCCTCGAAGAAGCAAAATTGCGTGTCTTTATCCACTGCCGAAGCTGAGTACATCTACACCGCGAGTTGTTGTGCTCAATTGCTATGGATGAAGCAAACCTTGAAGGATCTTGGCCTCTCTTTCATCAAGGTGCCACTTCTATGTGACAACGAGAGTGCTATTGCTATTGCTCACAACCCCGTTCAACACAACAAGACCAAGCACATTGAGATTCGTCATCATTTCATTCGGGATCATGTTGCTAGGGGAGACATTTCTTTGGAGTATGTTCCTACCAAGGCCAATCTTGCGGATGTTTTCACGAAGCCACTTGATGAAGCAAGGTTCCGGGAGTTGAGGCATGAACTAAATATCATTGATTCAAGCAACGTGGATTGAGTATCTTGCGCACATACCCGGGTCTCCAAGAATATCTTGTTTGGGTGTACGCATGGTTTTAGGGGGAGTGTGGTTCCCCATATGAACCAACACTCCTCCTATTATGCACACACTAATGTATTCAGTCTCTATGGTCTCTCAAGGAGACAAAATGAGCTTAAATGATGAGTTTTGGTAATGAACCCAAGATACATCTTCGCGGTTTCAAGCCAAATATACTCATATATGGTGGCCTAGGCCACCGACTTTGTTTTGTTTGACTCGTAGTCTTTCTGAGTTTTATTCTTTCTGGTGGATCTGGTTTGTCATTTCTTCTCAGTTTGTGTCTTTCAAGTTCTGCACAAGGTCTTTTTCTCTTGCCAATCAAAATCTGGAGCTCGTTTCTGGGAATCGTCGGTGGTTCTGATCGGAGCCGATACTACCGGTCAGGGCCAAATCTCTCAGAAATTCCGCCATGGTCGGAAGTACCACTCCTTCCTGAGCTTCTGGTGTTGTCGGTAGTTCCGGCCCCTGGCCGGTACTACTGGTCGAGGGGGGTCCCGTTAAGTGACGGGCCAGGGGCACGGGGTCATCTTCCCCATTTGCCTCCCCTTGACCCCATCTTACCATCCCTCTTTCCCAAGAAGCTCTCCACGGTGTCGCCGCCAGCCACACTGTTTTCGGTCGTCCCTCCTCAGATCGGCTCCGTGGGATTATTCCCTTCCTCGATTCCCTGCCATGGACCCTGGTATTTTCTCCTCTCATGCTCCATTCATGGAAATCTGGACATTTTTGTGCTTCAGTAGGACATGCCATATCTAGGGCCCTTCTTTGGCTAGAATTGCTATGGGAATTCTTGGTAGGGCTAGGATTCGACTATAGACTGTTTTGCCTCAGTACATTGTCTAACTTTCATCAATTTGTGCATCGAGTTTCGTAGATCTGTGATTTCCAGTCAAACTGCCCTACTCGTGCTCGGACCGGTACTACCGGTGCGGATCCGCCGGTACTACCGGCGTGGTCACCTCACCGGTACTACCGCTGAGGGCATGACCGGTACTTCCGGTGCGCCCCGTGCGACCGGTAGTTCTGGCCGCCAGGCGGAACTTCCGATGTACCTGTTGTTTTGATCGCTGCCTCTGTACTGTGTCAATCCAGTCTATTTGTTTTTCGTTTTCCTTCGACCTTGTGCACTTATCCTCGATTTCCTCCTTTCTATTTGCCTTCCTCTCAGGGCAAGGGGGTTCCCGTGGCAGATCCAAGCGGTCTCGCGCTCCCTCTCGTGGACCGTCAGAGATTGATGAGGATGATCTGGAGGTCGTGCGCCCTCCCAGTCAGACTGCTCATCAGAAGGCTGCAGCTGAGCGTCGTGCTGCTGCTGCGGAAGGCAAAAGGCATGTTCTGGCAAGCCAAAAGAAGACCACCTCTGGACCTGATTCGAGCAAGAAGAAGATTTCCTCTTGGCCGCAGCTTGCTTATGAGGAGTTTCGCAAGATTGATCCCTACATTGTTCCTCGTGACCGCCTGGCTCAGGATCCTTTCTTCCACACCATGCGTGAAGCTGAGATCTATTCTGAGGTTTATGCTACCAAGAAGAAAAATGTTTGTGCCCCTCAGAAGCACATCAACATTGCAAAGATGGAGAGTAACCTTGAGTACTTTGGTGAAGCACTCGATATGTGCAGGAGGTTTGGGCTAATCAAGCTTATGCAACATCGTGAGAACTTTGATGAGAGGGACATTGCTCAGTTCTACTCAACTCTCTACTTTGATACTGACCCTGTTGATTGAACCATGAAGTGGATGACACACAACAAGTATTTGTCTGCTAAATGGTCTGAGTTTGCCACCCTTCTTGGCTACCCTATTCAGGAAGGCAGCCGTGCCAATGGGTGGTGGGTGCATAGGGGGAAGGCCTCCGAGCCGAGAATTCTTGAGCCTCTATACATTGAGGGCCGGGGCATACCTGGAAATGTTGCCCATCTCCTTTCCACCTATGACATCATGCGCAAGGTCTATCAGAACATGATTGCTCCCAAGGCAAGTAACTTTGATCAGCTTCATGCTTTCCAGATTGATCTCATGTATCAGACTTACCGCCATAGAAACTCTCATGAGCCCCTTGATGTTATGGATTATATGTTTGAAGAAATCTGGTCCGCTTTGATTGAGAAGAGGTCTTGTCCGTATGCTCCATACATCTAGACTCTCATCAATGCAAAATGGAGGGAGGCAACAGGCTCTATCTACCCTCAGGATGCTCTCACTATTCATGAGGAAAAGACTCCCCGTGTGATGAAGCACAAGATACCTTGCTCTCTGGCTGAAAACGAAGCTGCTGCTGGAAGGGCTGCTTTCGGATGCTAGTGATGGGGACCGTGCTGGGGCTTCTCCTCCACCCCAACTTGTGAGACGGCCCTCTTGGGCTAAGAAGCTACTGAAGAAGGTTAAGAAGACTTTCTGCTTCATTTAGGACCGTGAGTATCAGTCCTATGTTGCTCAGAGACATAGTGTTCGTCGGGAGAAGGCCATCATGAGGAAGCTTGACATTGTTGTGTCACCTGAGTCTAGCTCCGTCACCGCGCCCAAGGATGAGTGGATCAACACACATTGCAGGTGGACTGATAGTGATGACGAGCCAGAGATCTCCAGTCATTTTCTGCCCGCTTGGAACAATGCCTGTTGGGACCCCGAGCCGCCTCCTCCGTTCGTTGGTGGGTGGGGTGCGTAGTTTGCCTACTTTATCCCTTTTTGGCGTCTTGATGCCAAAGGGGGAGAAAGTGCTCCGTTAGGATCACGAGATTTGCATGGGTTGTGCCACGAGTTCGCTTTTTCTTTGATCTTTTTATGCTCGTGCACACTTTATTCCGTTGTGTAATGTTTGTGGACCTCCGCTATTGGTTGTGGACCTCCGTTATTGTTTGTGGACCTCCGTTATTGTCTGTGGACCTCTTGTATGGTTGCTACTTTGTTGGTGAGTCTATGTGGTAAGGTATCTCTGTGGTATTCTTATAAGGATGTGTGGTGGACTATTCTTTGTTATCCAATCTTTGTTTCACCACAATGGTGTTGGTGCAAGGTATGAGCTCCACTCTTTTATCCTTTACTTCCTTACACCCTTGTTGGTCTATCTCGGTTGGGAGAGCTCTCTCCCATGTCTTCAGGGGGAGCCTCTCTCTCCTTTTGTTTTACTGCCTGTTATTCTTTGTGCAAATCTTGTGGGGTTGTCTTCAAGCACCAAAAAGGGGGAGATTGAAAGGATTATTTCCTCCTTATGTTTTTGGTGCTGATGACAACTCCTTTTGTGGTTTAACCGTTTGTCCAAGTTTCAGGGTTTATCTTCGGTCGTGCTCGTGGTTGGATTTTCCTTAAGGAAGAGCTTGTAGTCGATAGCGCTTATTTTCACTTTCTCTTGCTTTATATTTTAGAGTACCGTACTATCAAGAGGGGGTCCATCTTGGAAGGTTGTGGGAAATCAACATTTCATGCACAGACCATATATGCACCTCCACAGCCATCCTAGTTTTCGTGTGAGAAAGTGATTCCTGCAGAGTTGGTGGGTTTTCTTCCCTGACCGGTAATACCGGCCAGGCAGCGGTAGTACCGCCCAAGGGTTTTTCCCAGGGCTGTTCGAGCGGAACTTCCGGCTGAAGTTCCGGTCTTAATTCCGACGAGGCAATTTTTGGTTCAGTAAGACTTCTGTCTAAGTTTGCCTATTTGTCGGAACTAGCACCGGGCTTTGGCTCAGTAGTACCGGCCCGACCAGCATCTGGGCCCCTGAGCGGTAGTACTGCTTCCTGACCGGTAGTACCGGCCTTCATCGGTCACCGGTAGTTCCGGGTCCAGTTCCGGACCCAGTTCTGACGCTAGGCAGTGCGGGTCAGATGACCTTCTGCCTCGCATTGTCTATTTGTCGGAATTAGCGGCGGAACTTGGACCGGTACTTCTGGCCAGCCCTTTTGGGTCCACTGACAGGTCTTCTGACCGTTACGTGGCCTGTGCTGGGCCGATGGTGGCTCACCCACCGGTAGTATCGACGGTGTCGGGGCTGGGCAGAATCTGCCCGTTTGAAGGGGGACTATTTAAGCCCCCTTCTTCCTCCTCCCACCTTATCTCTTGGTTCTCTCTCTCCACCATTTTCACAAGAGCTTGACTTGGCTAGATCTCTCTCCCCACCCACTCAAATCTCTTGATCTTTTGAGGATTCGGAGAGGTGACCTAGATCTACACCTCCACCAAAGGAATTTTGATTTCCCCCAGTCATCCTTCGTGGATTTCGTTTCTCTTGGGTTCTTGGAACCCTAGACGGTGTAGGGCATCCTCAGAGCTAGGGCATTTGTTGTAAAGCTCTGTGGTGTCGTTGAGGGCCTTCAATTGAGTTGTGAAGCCACCCCTCAACCTCGTTGTAAAGGTTTTCGGTTGGCGCCTTCAAGGTCACCGGTTAGTGGATTGTGAGGCCACCTTTGTGGTGGTGCTCATCGGAGAAGAAGGTGAGGCCTTTGTGGCGCTCGGGTGACCTTGTGTGGCCCCGAACCTCTCCAACATAGACGTAGCTTCTTTGGAAGTGAACTACGGGAATTACATCTCCGTGTCCCCTCGCCGGTTCTTTCGCTCCACTCCTTTACCTTTTGCATTTACTCCCTCGTTTACCTTTGTGTTACTTGTCATTTAGGTTTTTCACGTAGTTGCATCTCTAGTGAACTTTACTTTGTGCTAACCCTTAAAAGTGCAATAAAAGATTAAAAATTGGTAGTCTCCTATTCACCCCCCTCTAGTCGACCTAAGTTGGGCCTTCCAGGTGCTCTATTAAAAGGAGCACCTTAATTGCCAGTAGTTCCCTTGAGGCCCCGCTGCAAACGGGCTGGCAGGACAAAAGATGTTGTGTAAGTTCTCATTGCGAGCATGTATGACTATATATGGAACACATGCCTAGGATTATCTAGTACTTGTATGCTTTATCTTATTTATCTGCAATTGCCCTATGTTCTGATTGCTATGTGAATTCTCTTGTCCATGCAACGCCCGTCCAGCCATCCCTATGCCTACCGCACTCGAATCCTACTGTTTACCTGCTGTATCTACTTTAGTGCTGCTGTTACTTTACTATTCGTACTACAAAACTGTTGCTACTGATAAACTGTGCCATCAAGTTTATTAGATGCAAAAAGGTAAAGTGTGCCATCAAGTTCGTGAGAGCTTTAATCACTAGTTTTCTCATAACAAGTTTAATTTGGAAGGTAAACAAAAGCATGAATATACTTGGAATAGCATAAGCTAGTAGGTAGGTATGGTGGACTCTTTGGAATAACTTGGTTTAGGGAGTTGGATGCATGAGTGTAACTCATACTTGGTTGTGGAGGCTAGCAAAAGACTGGGAGCGACAAACTAAGAGAGCAATAATGGCCATAATCATGCAGAGCAACAAAACATCATTGATCAAAGCATAAAGTGATACTACAAGTTGAAAACTAAAGGATCATAAAGGCTATGGTGACTTGAGATATTCATAACATGGTGTGAGCATGCGCCAAGTCAGCCCAAATAAAGCATCAAAGGAGAATACCACTATACTATGCTTTAATATGCTAAAACAACGCATGATTCATCCAAGGCACATTAAGCAATCTCAATTATTTATAACAAGTCATGCTACAGCAAAGAATACTAAGCATAAAGCCAAAACAATATCAAGCATGGCATGACAAAGCATAGGCCACAGTCAAAAAACGAGCTCTTTTTACCACATAAGCATGAACTTTCCTACTCTTTTCCAAACCAAACCAAACTATTTGCAAACCAATGTATGAAAGTGGAGGTCCAACCAATTTATTCATAAAACTAAGAAAACCAAGCAAATAAAAAACCAAAACAAAAATGAAAAAGAAGACGCTCCAAGAACAACACAACTGTGCATGAAACAATAAAAATGAAGCATTTGGAAGAAACCTGGGATTTTTATTGATGAAGAAGGGCATGCCTTGGGCATCCCCAAGCTTTGACGCTTGTACTTCTTGCATATTTCTTGGGTGACACGCATGGCATCCCCAAGCTTGAGCTTTAGTCCATCCTTCATCTCATTACTCATTCCTTCCATACACCTGAAAATTTTCCTTCATACAAAACTTCACACAATCTCATTAGCAACATTAGTGCACTCAAGATAAAAGGTCTTAAGGTTCAGTTCTAACACCAAATAAACTTCCATTAGAACACTAGCTACTGTATCACTTCCCTCAAAAAGTTCAATTCCCGAAAAGAACTCAAAAATGAACCAACAAGAAGCAAATGCAGAAAATGGCAGAAATCTGTCAAAATAGACCAGCAGGTAAATACAAATTTTTTAGAAGACCTTCTGTTGCTCAAATAAAAACGTGTTGAACTAACGAAAGTTAGATAACAACCTGGGGCAGAAGCACAAAAATTCACGCCTCAAAAAGACGTTCAGAGATTTTACACGAATTTTTACGGTGAAACACAGAAATCTATTTCGGGACAGCAACTTTTCCAATCATTACTTCTCTCTCATTAGAGGTTACTCTTGGCACAAAAACCAAATAAAAAGGATAAGGAGTAGTTATTAATGAAGTAATAACTTCCAAGACTCATCTAAAACTTTTGGGTTATCTCCTAATAAGTACTTTTCTTTAACACCTTTAAGTTAGGCATAAGAAGCAAGAAAAAGAATCAAGTGTTCTCAAATGAAGAAGCATTAAGACCAAATTTTGTTTTCATAGGAGAAGCAAAAGAAATCTTCTCTCTCTTCTTAGGGAAGTGTTCTATACCTTTCTTGAGTGGGAGTTGATCAATAATGGCACCAACAGTTCTAAGAAAAGGTCTTCCCAAAGTAATAGGTCAAGAAGCATTGTATTCAACATCCAAAACATAGAAATCAACGGGGACATAGGCATTGTTAACCATAATAAGAACATCATTAAGACTCCCCATGAGTTTATTTTTAGCATTATCATCAAGTGGGACATTCAAATAACAATCTTCAAGTGGAGGCAAATCAAGCATATCATAAATCCTTCTAGGCATAATAGAAACACTACTATCAAGATCACATAAAGCTTTGAAATCAAAGTCATTCACTTTCATATTAATGATGGGTTCCCAACCATCTTATAGGAATAGAATCTTTATGTTTCATCTTTTCTTCTTTAATCTTTATGAGAGCATCAGTAATGTGTTTTGTAAAGGCCATGTTCATTGCACTAGCATTACGACTTTTAGCAAGCTTTTGTAGGAACTTAATAACTTCAGAGATATTGCAACCATCAAGATCAAAATCAAATTTATCATCTAAAGTAGTAGAACTATTGTTAGCCTCAACACTAGTGGTGGTGATAGTAGAAACACTAATGTTTCTAGCAATTTCATCTTCTCTTTCCCACTTAGCATGTAATTCAGCTAATAGTCTAACATTTTCATCAATTCTAACTTGTATAGCATTAGTAGCTGCAAAAGGATTATCATTAGTTTCAGGTTTAGCAGCCATTTTATTCAAAGAAGATTGAGCTTCAGCCAAATATGCTATATTTCTTTCAGCATTAGAGAGTTTTTCCTCAATAGTTTTATTAAAAGCAGTTTGCTTACTAATAAAGTCTTTAAGCATAACTTCAAGTTCAGAGGGTGCACTCCTATTATTGTTGTAGGAACTTCCATAAGTATTACCATTGTTGGGAGGATATGGCTTATAATTGTTGTTACCAAAATTGTTCCTATAAGCATTATTGCCAAAATTATTATTTCTTATGAAGTTCACATCAACTTGCTCTTCTTGAGCAACTAAAGAGGCTAAAGGAACATTATTTGTATCAGTATGGGCTTTCCCATTAACAAGCATAGACATAATAATATTAATCTTATCACTCAAGGAGGAAGTTTCCTCAACATAATTTACCTTCCTACCTTGTGGAGCTCTCTCAATATGCCATTTAGAATAATTAACCATCATATTGTCCATAAGTTTTGTTGCAGCACCCAAAGTAATGGTCATAAAGGTACCTCCAGCAGCAGAGTCCAATAGGTTCCTTGAAGAATAGTTCAATCCTGCATAAAAAGTTTGGATGATCATCCAAGCAGTCAGTCCATGAGTGGGACAATTCTTAACAAAAGATTTCCTTCTTTCCCAAGCTTGAGCAACATGCTCATTATCAAGTTGTTTAAACTTCATTATTTCACTTCTCATAGATATAATCTTAGCAGGAGGATAGTATTTTCCAATGAAAGCATCTTTGCACTTAGTCCAAGAATCAATACTATTCCTAGTTAAGGAATTCAACAATTCTTTAGCTTTTCCTCTCAAAGAGAAAGGAAACAATTTCAGCTTAATAATATCACCATCCATATCCCTATGCTTTTGCATCTCACAAAGTTCAACAAAGTTATTTAGATGGGCAGCAACATCTTTATTACCAATACCAGAAAATTGTTCTCTCATAACAAGATTGAGCAAAGAAGGTTTTATCTCAAAGAAAGTATCTTCAGGCACAGGTGGAGCAATAGGTTGCTCATAAAATCATTGTTGTTGGTGCTAGTGAAGTCACACAACTTAGTGTTTTCAAGAGTAGTCATTTTTTGTGTGTTTTCAAATAAGAAAGCAAACTAGTAAAACTAGTTTTTTTGTGTTTTTGAATAAGAAACAAGCAAACAAAGCAAAAAAGAAAACTAAGCAAAACAAAAATAACAAAGAAAAGAGATTGGTTATGAGGGACTCCCCTTGTGAAGATGTCCTTGACTCCCCGGCAACGGCGCCAGAAAAATGCTTGATGGCTCAGTGTCAGCGCCAGGAAAATGCTAGTGCGATGTTGATGTAGAGCTCGTTGGGAACCCCAAGAGGAAGGTATGATGAGCACAGCAGCAAGTTTCCCTCAGTCATGAAACCAAGGTTTAATCGAACCAGTAGGAGCAAGGAAACACCCCAAAGGTGTTGCTAGCTGAGCCTTGGCAGGGCGCACTACCGGTGCTAGTAGCAACATGGAGACCTGCACAACACAACCACAAAACTTTGTCCCCAACTTGCGATGAGGTTGTCAATCTCACCGTGTTTTGCTGAAAACAAAGGATTAAACGTATCGAATGGAAAGAAGTAATAGTTTGCAGAAAGTAAT
This sequence comes from Avena eriantha, assembly GCA_910589775.1. Taxonomy (NCBI): domain Eukaryota; kingdom Viridiplantae; phylum Streptophyta; class Magnoliopsida; order Poales; family Poaceae; genus Avena; species Avena eriantha. The sequence goes on along the minus strand of OU342746.1, from coordinate 206,763,176 downwards.
CACAAAGCAGTAAACAGTTTATAGATTGTATGTAAAAGAGAAGGACAGGGATCCATAGTTCACTAGAGGTGGCTCTCCTTAAGATAGATAACATGCTGGGTGAACAAATTACAGCGGGGCAATTCACAAACATCGAGAAAGCAATACATGCATATACTAATCATCTTGACTCCTTTGAGACTTGATTGGGCATTACATCATTATACATAGACCGCTATCCAACTGCATCTATGTCTAACAATACACCTTCAGGTTATCATCCGAACCCCCTCCAGTATTAAGTTGCAAGCAACAGATTATTGCTTTACGAACTGCGTGTAAAGTAAACAATACGATTGATCTATGAACAAAGGATTGTTGTTTTCTCCCTAGTAGTAATAGCACATCTAGTACCTTAGAGATTTCTGTCACTTCCCCAGATTACCAGAGGCATGAACCCACTATCGAGCATAAATACTAACTCTTGGAGTTTCTAGCATCTACTTGGCCAAGATAGCTACTAACAACGGAAATCATGCAAGATCACAAATAACAAAGACATGATAGAATTAATAATCAATCTGAAATAGCATCTCAATATCCATCGGATCCCCGCAAACACAACATGTAGAATTACAAATAGATGATCTTGATCATGAATGGAGCTCACAAGATCTAAACATGAAAGCACAAAGGAGGAGAACGAGCCATCTAGCTACTACATGGATCCGTAGTCCAAGGATGAACTACTCACGCCGGAGGCTTGCATGTTGATGAAGAAGGCCTCCAGGGTGAATTCTCCTCTCCGGTAGGGTGCCGGGAAGAGCTTCATATCCCTCCCGATCTAGGGATGGAGATGATAGCGGCTACAGACTCTTTCGTGGATTTTTGATCGGGTACTTAGGGTTTTTGTCCCGAGGGCAATATATAGGCGGAAGGAGAGGCTGAGGGGGTGCCTGGGCTGGCCACACCACCCCCTAGCGCGGGCCAAGCCTGGTCACGCGGCCAGGTGGTGTGGCCGCCCTCTGGCCCTTCTCCGTCTCGTATTCTAGCATCTGATGACTTCCGGAAAAAATAGGCACTTTGGCTTTTGTCCCATCCAATTCCGAGAATATTCATTTTCTGGCTTTCCTGGAACCAAAAAGGTAGAAAACAGGCAGCTGGCACTGTGGCTCTTGTTAATAGGTTAGTCCAAGAAATCATATGAGAAGTACTCCAAAGTGTGGACAAAACAGAAGAAAGTGGATAAAACCAAGCATGGAACATCAAAAATTATAGATACATTTGCAATGTATCAGTACTCACCCTTGCTTTGTTGATACTTTTGTAGCAGAGTAATTGTTCCCTAAAGACGTGTTCCGTACGACATCGACACCTACGAGTAGCTTGGGGTTCCCGGCCGGCAGCTTGGAATCTATGGGCTGGGACGTCATCGTTATGCTTCGGGCCGCTAAGGCCATTTGTTAAGTTTGATATACTTAATAGCATAATCTGCCTCCCGTTATTTGATGTTTGTGGTCAGTGACCTCTACTTGTAATATTTTGGTTCTTCGCTCAGTTATGAGCTTCCTGTAATAATTTTTGTGTCACAGGGTTACAGTTGTGTTACTGATTTCTCTCTGGATATCCTCGAGCTCTAGGTTAAGCTTATGTCAGACTAAGGTCTAGATTTGTTGAACCCTGATCTCGGGGGTGTTACAATTTTTGGTATAAGATCAGTACCGACCATAGTAAAACCTTGCTATTGGTCGATGTTGAGTCTAATGTTTGTGAAAACTACTTTAAAGATGAAGAGTATCTGTGAAAACTCTAGTATGCTTCTTTTCTCCTTATCTGGTATCGCTCTAACTCCGGGTCATCTTATCTATTCTATTCTTTCAAAACTTAGGTGCCTTTTGGGCATGTCGTTTCTCAGCCAGTTGACCTAGTGTTGAGTTCTCTAGAGTTGTGTGTGATGTGTTCCTTGTTTCCCTTTGCGCTACTTCAGTTGAGAGATTCCTTTCCATCATGATCTCTCTGTCCTATGGGCCCACAATATTATATTGTAGGATCCGTAGTGTTCTGTTCTAGGCTTCCAGGTTTCCTTTCACCTCGTGTGCCTCCTTTTTATTTGTTCGGGTACTTCAGAAGTCATTTCTTCTCTTGGAAGCTACCACTACTAGGAAAACGGCTATAGGTAATACGCACATCCGTGGCGCACGTGCCAGTGGTGCCCCACGGCTAAAATAGGCGTGACGCACTGCGTAGAGGTGCCCTACGGGTAACTGCAGTAAGCGTGGTGCACATATGCGCGGTGCGCCACGGATGTGTGTGGGCCAGGGCACTGCCGGCCGTATACCACATAGCCGTAGCGCACCTACGGCTAGTGCGCTTTGAGTGTGACCGGTAGTTGTGGCGCACTTGGGCTCCATGCGCTACAGATCAAATTGGGCCGCACTGATGTGCAAGTGGGAAAACAATTCTGTGGCGCACGGGTGTATGTGCGCCACGGCTGTTCGTTATGCCTGTGGCGCACCATGCCACGTGCGCCACGGATGTGCGTGCTGCCTGCTACATTTTGGCAGATAGCCTTTGCACATTGCCTAGATCCACCATCTCCCACTTTACTTTCCCCTCCTTCTTCCTCTTTAGATCTCGCCCCCTCCTCCTTACCACCTCAATTTCTCCACTCTTTCACCATTTGTAGCTTGTAAAACTTACCTTGGATGCTACATACATAATAGAGGAAGGCTCTCCTGCCGGCCACCATCTCTCGGTCTCTCACCTCTCCTTCGAGATCTTCTCGCGGTCTCTCGTCTCGGTAAGTTGTCTATGTAAGAGGGATGTGTTTATGTGTATGGATGATACGGTTGCATATCTATGGAGAGGATCGATGCTCTCATGTGTTTGGAGAGCATGCATGCATGCTCTCTCATATATTGGCATTGTTTTGCCAAAATGTTGATTTATTTCCATTTTGGCAAGACTTTGGCATTTCGCAAAGGTCCGAATTTTAGGATAGGTCATGCCGAAATTTTCCATCGACCATTGCATGTATGCATTGGTTCTGTGGTTGTAATAAACTTCTAATTCTACCGTGTACACCGCACAGGCGACCATGGTCCGCATAATGAGCGAAGGCATTGTGGCTAGATTTTCGAAATGCGCGCAGATTCCGGAAATCTGCAGGCGCACCTACTCCGCCATGGTTTCCTAGATGCCTACACTCGGTGGATAAGTGATGACGAAGACGATGAGGCCGTTAATGGGGCGGCGGAAAATGAGGAAGGCGGGCAACATGATCATGATCACGGCAAGGACGGGCAAGATGAAGAAGAGTCTCCTGGAGCTGGTGAAGGTGCGGAAGCAGACCAGGATGATGATGATCTAGATGCCGGAGCAGACGATGGAACAACATCAGGCTGGGTGCGGGACCCTTATGTTCAAGAACTGCTTCTCAAGCAGACGAGTAACGCCAGGGCTGCCGCTAGAGAGAAAGCCAAGCTTGCGCAACTTGAGAAAGACGCGGTTACTCCATTGTATGAAGGATGCAAGCCCGATGATACCCGGTTGAATGTAACGCTCAAGGCTATGGAGATGAAGGCAAAACATAAATGGACCAACGCAAGCTTCGACGATATGATGGCATTCTGGCACGACCGTCTCCCGGAGGGGAACACGTCTCCAACTAGTATCGAGGATGCCAAGAAAATCGTGTGTCCTCTTGATCTACCACACATTAGATACCACGTCTGCATCAACGATTGCATCATTTATCGGGGCGAGGACGCGGAGAAAACCACATGCCCGGTGTGCGGCGTTAGTCGATACAAGAAAGGGAAGAAAGCTCCTCGAAAAGTGGTATGGTACTTTCCTATCACTCCTCGTCTGCAGCGCTATTTCGTAGACCCTAAGGAAGCAAATCTCATGCGCTGGCATGCGGAAAGAAAGAAGCCAGCAGATGACGATGACCCTGAAAAGGACGAGCTACTGACGCACCCTTCAGATGGTAGCCAGTGGAAAGCATTAGACCTCGAATTCCCAGAATTCGGTGGAGATTTGAGAAACATTAGGCTAGGTGCAAGCACCGATGGGCTCAATCCGTTCGGTAGCCAGAGCAGCACGCACAACACTTGGCCCGTGTTTGTATGGATGTACAACCTCCCTCCCTGGGTGTGCATGAAAAAGAAGTACATACAAATGAGTATACTAATTCAAGAGCCAAAACAACCTGGTACCAACATCAATCTATATACTCAGGCTATTGAAAGAGGAGCTAGCCATGTTATGGGAATCCGGAGCCAATACGTATGACGCTGTCACACAAGATTATTTCACTATGAGACCGCGTTGGTCACTATGGTGCAAGACTATCCAGGTTGCGGATATTTCTTGGGGCAGGTTATCCAAGGATTCTACGCATGCGTTAGGTGCATGGATAACACGACCTATCTCCAACTAGAGAAAGATCCAGGGTCTTCGAAAACCGTGTACATGGGGCACCGAAGGTGGCTTGTAAAGAATGATGCATGGAGAAAATGTGGAGATCTGTTCAATGGAAAATCCGAGACCCGAGGAATCCTAGAGCGGAGGAGCAGTGAAGAAGTGGATGAATTGCTGAAAAACTAGAAAGAGTGTCCTAAACCGGGAAAGAAGCGAAAGAGGCAGCAAGACAAGCCGTTGATGAAGGTATGGAAAACAAGGTCTGTTTTCTGGGAGTTGCCATACTGGAAGTTTCTCCGCACGCCTAATAGCCTTTACATCATGCATATCACGAAGAACGTGTGCGAGAGTCTAGTCGCCACCCTAATCAACATGCCAAATAGGACGAAAGATGGTCCTAAAGCAAGGAACGACTTGATATTCATGGGCATCCGGAAGGATCTTCACGGAGGACGCCCTACTCCTGATGATCAGGAAGATGATGATGATCATCAGTCGGAGGCCACACAAGGTCGTCGAAAGGGTAAAAAGGTCAAGAAGAACGAATATTACTGCCCCCCTTCGTGCTTCACCGTAACTACCTCGGTGAATTACGCTCTTAGTTGCATGCCTGGATGAGCGAAAGTGGTTAAAATAGTACGATGGGGCCCGGGGCCACTCACGGTAGACCTTTCGGCCGTCCTAACCACTTTCAGAACATCGGGACAAGAACAAGCGGCGTAATCGGCAGGCGAAGGGATCAACTACATACACAAGTGAGTATGTATGCAAGCCACATACAATAGTTCTCAGAGCCATTCCATCTAAAGAAATAGAAATATTGCAACGCTATACGGCAAGATTCAAATATCTTAGATAGAGATAATATTTTAGGATAGCTCCTCATACATTACACATCAGAGTACCAGGCGGAAGCGGAAAACAAGGTCCGAGTACGGATAAGAAGCAAATCGGCATAAGATGCCACATAAATAAACACATCCCGCCCACAGATCTCATGGATCCCCGTTCCCTGAATCTCTACACCGAATGATCGTTGCCAACATCATCTGTCTCTTCCACCCAGTATCCATCTTGCGGGTACACCTGTTCATCTGAATCAAATAATTTATCGTGTGAGACCCTAGGGGTACTCAGCAAGTCTTTATGCCGCTAAAGGGGACACAACCTGGGGTGACGCAATTGCAGCAAAAGATAATAACTAACAAGTCTATAGATACTCGCTAACCATCCGCCTAACCAATGATAGACGGATGTCCGTGAATTAAGAACAACAGTTATAACAGTATAATTAACATATCCATCCTCCTCCTCGCTTACCAATGAGGAAGTGGACGAACAACCCCCATCATTCGTTGGCAGTTTTATTAACCATTCCATGAGTGTTGCACTATTTACTAGTCAAGTACTTAGTCAATTTAAAGGCGGTACTTTAGTTATACTTGTCTATGATCGAGAAACTGTGCTCCAAGTCGTCCATAACCGCGGACACGGCTTTCAGAAAGATTTACCCTGCAGGGGTGCACGAATAGCAACACACACTCGATCAACCTCGGAAAAACCAAATCAAAACCCAACGAGGCATTCACGACAAAGCGATCACAGGATTCAGAAATATTTCAGGGGGCCACCCCAATAAGCTACCCGCAACGAAGTTGGCCGGCTCCGAGACGGACCCAGGGTTTGCGACGACGGCTGTAAACGACTGGGAACCCAAAAATATGACTAGGCTTGTCGATACCGCGAAAACATGGCGCGATCCAAAACAGTATAGGTGCTCCTCGCACAATCTTAAATAAAGCAGTAACATGGCATAAGTACAGGATAGTAATAAAGCCCCAAACTAATTGTGGCCCCAAGAAATAGAAATGAATCAAACTCTGGCTCAGGGGGGTCCATAAGGCCTCCCGTATGTGGATAGTGCGAATAGTCAAGGAACAGGAATCAAGTACTCGGGGTCCTACGGGACACAGGTGAGCATGAAAAACCAAATACCAGATATTGCTCACCGGTTGCATTAGTTATCCCATTACTACACAGGTTAAGTTGTTTAGGTACCTCATTATCCATCAGACACTCACATACCCTACACATGCTTTGCTACAACTCGCATGGCTCAAACAACTCCTGTAGTAATGGCTCATGGGATGGAGGAACAAGCTTTGGTGGGGTTTAAAATTAAAGGCTATGCAGTACTTGGAAATCAATTTAATGCAATCGCGACTCAATGATGCAAGAATAAGATAGAGGCAATAGGTACTATATGTCAAGCATGTGGTAGTGCTTGCCTGGCAGCTCAGTTGAAGCGGGAGATGGATCTGGGTAGTACTCCTGTGATTCCTGATAATTCTCCTACTGGACGTCTATTCGAAGAAGAACCAAACAAACAAGGGCCAACATAAATAAAGTGCACAAGCATATGAATTAAAATGCGACAAGCAAACAAGCATGCCATGATGAATGATGCACAATTTACATGGCATTGAAGTAGCATGTCAAGGGTGAGGTGTGGATACAAGAAATAAAGCATTTTATTAATTATTTAACCAAGTTTTATTGTCATAAACAGTTCTGATTGGTAATAATGACGTGATGCATGCTTTAAATCAGAATAAGGAATGCATAGATAGAACGGGCTCGTCGCGCTGATCGATTTAGACATATTATTTGTCAAATTTGGAGTTATAGATTTAAAGTTATTAATTTATTAAGAAAAGGGCATTTTATTGTAATTTTAATCATCTCGAAATTTTAAAGTGTTCAAACAATATTTTTAATGGCATATTTGAATTCCTCACATTTTTCTGATTCAAAAACATATATCATTTGTATTATTTGGATTTATAATTTAAAAGTTATTTAAAATCTGATTTAAATTGGAATTAAACATTTACAGAAATCATTTTTATTTAAACAAAAATTCGCCAGGACTTTTTACACCCAGAAGATTCTAGCCCAATTCACTGACGGTGGGCCACTGTTGACTGGGCACACGCGCACAGGAAAAAGCTTTCTCACCGTGGCGCTACCTAGCCGCTGCGATTGACAGGTGGGCCAGCGGCTCGAGGCCCACGTGACAGCGGCTGAGCACGCAGAGACTGACAGGTGGGGACGTACTAGACCGCGGGTTAAGTGTGCATAAAGACGGATCTCTTTTTGTAAAAACTCCACAGGCACTGACAGGTGGGGTCTCGAGGAGCGCGGGTTGAGCGGTAAAAAGTTTGGGGGGGAAGTGCAAAGTGCGTAGCGGCACTATGGATCTTCTCCACGGTCTGGCAGGGGAGGCTCGCGGCGCGGCCGAGCGCAGCGCGGGGACTCGATCCTGCAACCTGGGCGTTGGCGCGGAGGAACGGAGCCGCTGCGGTAGGGTCTGGGGCGGTGAAAGAAAAGCGGACGAGCGCTAGATAGGTCGCTACGCGACGCGGCGGCGTGCAGATGCGCGTGACCACGGCGCACTGGGAGTGCTCGGCGAAACGCCTACCGCGGCTAGGATTTTACGGCGAGGCAGAGGGTGTCTAGGCGGAAGAGGGGCTCACCGCGGGTTGTTTGACAGCGGCGGATCGGGGCGGGACGCAGCAGAGCGACGACGAGGCTGGCGGCTGGCGACCTAGGGTTTGGTCGGGGCGGTGATGGTTCTGGTGGATCTGGTTCTCCTCCTCCTCGCTGGCACGTCCAGGGTGAAGCAGGGGAACCTCCTTGGTCTCCTCGACCACCTCCACGACGCGCTTGCTGGTCGGAACGAGGAGAAGACGGTGGTTCTGGCGGCGACCGGCGAGAGGAGATGGCTTCGGAGAAGAAGAAGAAGAAGAAGAAGAAGAGGAGAGGGCAGGGCCCTGGGGTGGATCTGGGGCTACCGGACGGGGGAGAAAAGGGGTAGATAGAGACGGGGAGGAAGAGGGTGCAATGTGGGCGCGGGGTAGAGGTAAAGGTGGCTTCGGCCACCTTTTCCTCCTCCTTCTCTCACGTGCACGAGGTGAGCGACCAGGGCAGGTCAGGTGGAGGCTGCCAGGTGGCCCAGGGGCACCAGTGAGGTCGGTGGAGCCGGGCTGGTAGCGAGAGAGAGAGATCGGAGAGGGGGGGGCTCGGTTAAGGCTAGGGTTAGCCTCGGTTAGGGTTAGAGGGGAGGCTCGAGTTGGTTGGGGTAGATGGGGTAGCTAGGGTGTGGGGCCAGGGAGAGTAGCTAGTGGGGCCTGCTGGCAGGGAGAGGGAGAGGGGGAAGCCTCGACATGGGGTTTGCATGGGGTGAGTTAGATATTAGGGTTTGGAGAGAGGGTTAGAGTGAGAGATTAGTGAGAGGGGGTAAGTGTTAGGGTTTGGTTAGAGTCACATTTGGTCATACATGGGTGGAGGGTGAGAAGGAGAGAAAGGAGAGGACATGGTGTAGGTTTTAGCATGATTAACTACAAACTCCACCAAGTGTGTGATGAAGGCATGGAGATAGAGATGATAGAAAAGGTGATGAGAGAAATGATCTCACATGACCCTACATGTGTACATGCACTTGTGAGACTAGATGAGAAGGAAGACATTGATGCACATGGCAAGGATACAAGATTAAGGTGGAAAATGATTTAGAGAAAGAGGAAGCTCAAGAAGATGATCCACTCATAAATCAAATAAAATCCAAAGGAGAACACATGGTGGTGATGGTTGCATGGCCCATGCAAAGTATTAAATTCCATGTTTTATTTTGTGAAAACAATAATAATAGCATGGCATTATTCTTATGCATTCCCAAAAAGTGGAATAAAGGTCAAGCAAAAGAAATTATAGTTGAATCCATCCCAACCCACATGAGCTAGAGTAAATGCCAAAATAAAATAAAAGCCCATGGGTAATTGGGATGGTGGAACTACAAGGTGGTGTCAAGGAAAGGTGATGGAGTTGAATAAAAGATATGCCCCCAACTCAACTTGGGCATCAAGCATTTATCAAGATCCAAATACAATATATCAAGAGGCAAATACAATTATTAATGCATGTGAGAGAAGAACCAAACCCAAAAGGGTTTTATATGATGCTCAAATGCAAGGTGGCATGATGACATGAGCATGATATAATTATGATGCAATAATTATATGTAAGGAGTAGCCATTATCTTACTAGACCAAGTAGCATTACCATTGTTAGACAATTGGGATGCTACATTCACACTAAGCCAGGATGAGATCAAACAGTTTTTCAAGTGCCTTCTAGGAGTCAAATTTCCTTACGGCTACGCGTTCAAGATAAGCAGCTACCTAGATGAGGCTAAGCAGAGGTTTAGTGGGATGAAGTCTCACGACTGTGTCGTGCTAATGACACAGATACTTCCGGTTGCACTACGAGGTATAATGGACGAGCATGTCCAAGAAACATTGTTTGGGCTCTGCAAGTTTTTTGACGTCGTCTCTCGAAAGTCAATTGGCGTGAAACAGCTCGGGAGGCTACAAGAGGAGATCGTGGTGATACTATGCGAGTTCGAGATCTACTTCCCGCCCGCATTCTTCAACATTATGGTGCATCTGCTGGTCCATATCGTGGAGGATATCATCCAACTCGGGCCGATGTTCCTCCGCAGCATGATGCCGTTCGAAAGGATGAACGGACACATCAAAGGATACGTTCGCAATAGGTCTTGTCCAGATGAAAGCATAGCCAAGGGCTTTCTGGCCGAAGAGTGCATCTCTTTCTGCACGAATTATCTAGGCATCGAGAACCCTGTCGGTCTTCTCGTCAATAGGCACCTTGGCAAGCTCGATGGATCGGGTCACCGAGAGGGTCGTCGCGTACTGCATGTAGACTACGATTGTCGACGCGTAGACTTTGATAGAGCAAACCTAGTCACGCTACAACATTTAGAACTTGTTGATCCTTGGGTACAAAAGCACAAAAGGTCAATCGAGAAGAAGTATAGTGACCGGGGCATATAGAGGACGCAGGGAGAAATAATCAAAGAGCACAACTCAGATTTCACGCGTTGGTTTAGGCAGACGCTCCTAGATAATCCCCTGCAATCGCATTCTGCGGAGGAAAACATCATATTCACCTTGTCGCAGGGACCCATGCACAACCTGGTGACCTATCAGGCGTATGATATCAACGGCTACACATTCTACACGGAGGAAAAGGACAACAAGTGTGACTATCAGAACTCAGGCGTAACATCGGAATTCTACACTGATGACAACGTGAAGGAAAGATTTTACGAAAGGATCGAGGAGATCTAGGAGCTCGACTACTATGGAGAAAAGGTGTCGATGTTTCGTGTCAGATGGGCCAAGAGCGTCGAAAGAGAAGACCGGTATTTCACAACCATGTTAATACACGAAGCAGCCAATCCAAGGCCGCCGGTGCGCACGTCGCCGCGAAAAATGAACCGTGGGTACTGGCTAGCAAAGTGGACCAATGTTTTTATTACTGACCCGACAAAGCCTAGCCGTGTTGTCATGAGGAGAGGAAAAAGAAACATCATCGGAATGGTTGGAGTCGCCAACGAGCAAGACTTCGACCAGTACGGTGATCCAAAGATTAAAGATGACGACGACTATTATGAAGAAACATACATCACAAGAAGAAAAATGACAACCTTACCCAAAAAAGGTAGCCCGTTCGAGCGAAGAAACATAAAAGTGCCAGGCTAAATTATTCAACCGCGACAAAGAAGGGAAAAAAGATTGTAAAACGCTAGCTCAAAAAAGATTGTAAAATGCATGCTCAAAAAAGATTGTATTGATGCATATGGATGGCATATTATTAATGGACACATTATTATTTAATTTCTTTCTACTTTGAATCACTTTTGTACCACTTTTGATGATATATATGTACCATTTTTGTCATATAAAACATATAACAGATATTTTATATAGTTTACATAATTTTTGGGATATTTTTTAACATTTTAAAGTAGTTTTAAAATAAAAACAAAAAATGGGGGCACCAGGGTTCGAACCTGGGTGCTCCAGGTTTAGTGAGTGTACATAGCTAGGGAGGAACCAGTGGGATATGCAAGTGCTAGTGTCAACTAACGGGGCGGTAGCCTTTTGTTTGACTTGACACGACACTTAGCCGTAGCGCACCCTTACCTAGTGCGCTACGGCTAAGTGTTGTGACAAGTTTGTGCTGCGCATGGTCATCTCCCATCGTCTCCCATCTATCTACCGACAAGTCTATGCTACAGCTACGACGCGTCGCATCCGCTCGATCTGCCGCCTCCGCTCGCCTGCTGCCTGCCGAGGAGGAGGAGAGGAGGCCGCCGCGTCCGAGGAGGAGGAGAGGAGGCCGCCGCGTCCGTGGAGGAGGAGAGGAGGCCGCCGCGTCCGAGGAGGAGGAGAGGAGGCCGCCGCGTCCGTGGAGGAGGAGAGGAGGCCGCCGCATCCGAGGAGGAGGAGAGGAGGCCACCGCGCGTCCGTGGAGGAGCTCCGTCCGCGCTCTTCGTCATCGTCCACGCGCTCTTCGTCGCCGTCGTCTTTGAGGTGAGCGTCCCCTCTCCCCTCGCTGACCTAATTAGGGTTTCCTCCTCTCTTTGGTCTCTGATATTGGACAGTGTTTTACCTAGTAAATAGCTTCGAGCACATGAACCCTAGCTTGATTCAGTGATAGTGTTGTTGGTGATAGGTTTGATTCCTAAATGTTACAGTGAGTTGAGACTGAAACATCCTTTCTACTGTATTTTTTCACATATGTTGGTTCCTCTGGACTCTAGTGAACACAGTGCAATCACATATGTTAGTTCCTCTGGACTCTGGTGAACACAGTGCAATTACTTGGATGAGATGTGCTTGTGTTGTAGCTATTGGGTAGTAGATGTATAGCTCGAGTAAGTGTTATTGCCTAGGCTGCTGAGGCATGGTTTTCTTTTCATTCCCTTTCGTGTACTAGATCGTATACTAGAGAAACTAGTAGTGTTTCAGCGTTAGTTTTTGGTTAGCAACCTAACCAAAAATGTTTGGAAGTGATGCAACCACATAAGTGTGATGCAACCACAGTAGTGTTTCAGCATCAGCATTTTTTCACATAAGTGTTACTAGCAACCTAACGCTTCATATGGTCCTGTACATTCTGCTATTCTGAAATTTGGTTAGTCCCCAATTGTGATGCAACAATGTTTGGAAGTGATGTGTGTGTCTAGTCTTGAAATTCTTTATTGACCTTTAGTCTTGGATTAAAGTATTGCCATCACATTCGTGGGTGAGATTGAGGATCAGCAGTTTCTTTTATGAAATTTTTGGGCTAGCTGTACCATATCTGATATAGATGAAAGCTACAGGAAAATTAGAAGAAAAATACTCTAGTGCTTTCTAGCTTTTTACTCGAGGCTTACCGTGAGTCATACGAAGGTTTGGACAAGGTATATTGTACTTTTGTGTAGCTCCAGGTCTGTTGTTAGCCAGTCGAGTATAAATCCTTAGGCATTTAGACGAGTTGTACTGCATAAATTATTTCTTCTTATGATAGTACGAATACATAGTGACTGTGAAGCATTGGTACAGATCACCCATTTGAAGCAAATAATGTGATGTAAATTCAGCAAATCTTAGAACTTAATTTCTTGCTCTTAGAGGTTTCTGTTTGCCAGCCTCAAATAGGCTTATAAAACCTAACACATACCATGGTTTCCAGCTTTCTTTTGTAGTGCTACTAATAAAGAATATCTTACAATGTGAAAAAAAAGGATTGTTATTTTTTTGAAGATCATATCTGATCATGCAGTAGGTACTGGAAAAATAATAACTTGACATATGTTTTAACTGACACAATCAAGCCATCCGCATAACTCCTTGCATGTGTATTTAACTATTCAAATGACTATATGAGAGAGCAGAGCTAAGAAACTTCTAATGATTAACTAATAAGCCGAACTATTTCAAGTTTAGGATAACATAACGTCCTACGATATGTTTTCTACAGTTAAACATTTACCCTGCCTATATTACCCTGCCTAGTTGTATTCGTAGCTATATTACCCTGCCTAGTTGTATTCGTATGCAGGTGCTTGTATGAAATGAGTCCCGATTTTCGCCGAAATGTTGATTAACTTCCGTTTCGGTAGAAATCAGGCACTCCTAGTTTAATAAAAATGAGCAAAGGTCATGCCGGATTTTTCCGCGCACTTTACTAACCATTATTTGCCTTTTATTAGTGCAAACATGTGTGACAATGATGAGTCTGGATCTTCTCAGCGTATCAACGCTGAAGGAGAGGTGAGACCTCAAAACAGACGCTTGTCATTCTGGGAGGAGGTCGAGCGGCTAGAACGAATGACAGAGGGTGATGAAGAATACAACCCTTCCGAGAGCGACGCCGATGAGATGGAAGACGCGGAGGAAGAAGAAGCGGTCGAAGGATCGGCGGATCATGAAACCACTGATGGCGGCGAGGGCACAACAAGTGGTAGTAATCCGCCTAAGAAGAAGAAGGAAAGGCGCCCGAACACGGTCGGCACCGTTAGAGAGGAAATTACCGAAGTGAGCCCAACAGGGGTTCCTTTGGCGCCCGACCATGTGGTCAAAGGGTACGGTGGGCAAGTGGCGGCTATCACCCGGACCGCCATCTCGATCAACACCAAGAATCTCCGGCATAAAGATAATGGCCATTTGCACACACTCCTCTTCGAGAAGCTTCACGCAAGATACAAGTTCCCCCTTCATTATCGGAACACAGATTATCATGGGAATGAAGTAAATAAATCCGCCCTCACGAGGATGAGCACCGCCCTGGCCAGCTGGAGAACCCGGATAAAGAAGAAGATATTTAAAAAAGGGAAAAGTCTCAAGGAGATCCAGAAGATTGACCCGCAGATCACCGAAGATCAATTCCAGGAGTTCAAGGCCAAGTGCAAATCCGAAGCAGCCAAGGCCTCGAGTAAGCGGGGAAAGGAATTGCAGGCGATGAATATAGGTCACCACCATCTCGGATCTGGTGGTTACAAAGCTGTGGAGCCCAAATGGGATAAGGAGGACGACGAGTATAGAGCTAAGGGGATACCTAACCCCTTTTCGAAATTCGAAAACAAGCAGCTTCAAAACTTTATCAGGGCTCGTTACCATGTGGACACCAAAACCAAAGAACTCACCGCGGAAACTAAGGTGAAGGACTTCGAGGTTCTTGCGGTAAGTAATTTAATTACCGCGGATCAAGTCGATTACATTCTAATCGATCAAGTCGAATTTCTAAACGGTTCACGTTACTTCTTCTGCAGGAGAAGGAAATTGCTAGTCAGGGATCCCATGGTTCCTCATCCCACGGGTCGACGGCGGCCACCCGATGGGATAACTCTTTTAATAGGGTGATGAACCGGGCCAAGAAAATCACGCCGGTTACAAAGAAGCCATCATCGGCTGGCCGTCTGGCCAGCTTTGGGGCTAAGGATTGGGTGGATCATTTTGGTCCACCCCCGAGGACGCATGTGGAGGGAAGGAGCAACAAGGAAAACCGCGAGGTTCAGGAACTTAAGGAACAAGTGGCGCGGATCCCGCAGATCGTCCAAGACAACCTGGCAATCACCCTCACCTCCATCCTGCCTACCTTAGTGGAGTCAATAGCGAACTGGAGTACGGGTGGTCGACAAGGGCCGTGCCTGATTCTAGGCATGGTCAGTAGCCACTCAAACAATGCGGCGCCGGCGATCCCGATGAATTATGTCTTCGTGACTCCGCCCGCTAGCACAGCGGCGCCGGAAGCATTCGTGACTCCGCCCGCTAGCACGGCGATGCCGGAAGCATTGGTGACTCCCCCTGCCATCACCGTGGCGCCGGAGCTTAATGCAACCGATAGGGAGAATACATCGGCGGCTGGCACTGTTTCATCAAGCAGCCCCTCCGTCTCTTGCACGCCCATCGTTGTATGCGGTGCCTCGACATTAGCCGAGCTCGACGCCATCACGGTAAACCAAATACTTTACCGCCTTGCCATTTATTACTCTTATGGCATATTTTTAATGCCATACATGTTTTTCATAGACGGATGTTCCATGCACTCTCTTAAGCTTCGTGAACAACGAGTTGAGGGATGTTGCCAAGGGTACCATCATTCAACCCTTGCACCGCACGTTCCACTCAAAGCCGATGCCAGATAGCGTGCATAGGGTTAAAATTATCCGGGTGCTAAGGGGCTGCGATGACCTGGAACCTCCCATTCAACCTCTAGGAGCGGATGAAGAAGAGCAGGCTATCCTCAGAAGTTGCTTCGGCCTATTCCTGCTATGGCCAAAGATCATGATTCGTTTGGGGACGGCCGGGGCCATCACCCCACAGACAACAACACTGCCTGCCGTGCCAGCGCCAAGCCATGGCAAGACCCCCACACCGCTACCGCCGTCACCTCCATGCGATTGTTCGGCTGATCATATTGACATGACCATGGCGCAGGATCCGAACAAGGATGACGAAGATTACTTCGATGATTTCATCAACACTAATCTTTTCCCCGGCGACCTAAACGAAGACCCAGCTGGTGGCCCCGCAGAGAAAGCCACTTGCAACAACGTCTCTTTGGTTCTCAGGAGATGCCTCCAGCTTGCACCTTCACCGAGCCAGCGGATACATCCAACCGGCCCTTTGTTTTAAGCCCTGACACACTACATAGGGCGATCGATGCTCAGATTGCGGTGCCTACCCACTTCCCAAAAGGCAAGAAGACCAGGAAAAGAAAATCTCGCAGCTCGAGCCAACCGGTGGCGTCAACTGCGAATCCGATCAGGTTTCAGGACGGGCCACCAAGATGCATGTGGCGGGTGAGCCCATGCTAACTAAGAAATTGCTTAGGCTCGCCACTTTAGAAATGAGGAGTGTGCATGACGGTGTGCTGACAATAGAGAGACGCCTTCTTGCGGAGAAAGATCCCTCGCACCCGGTATTCATGGTTAAGGTGCCACGAGGCTTGGGCTTTGTTGATAATGTCCCCGCGGATCTGTTCTTCCTACGGTTTGATGACATCTTCAATATGTTCCACCTGTATCCGCTGCACTATACCATGGTACGCCTGTTTTCTCTTAGCCTGGCCATTCAGATCATTAGAGAGAACACCCCGAGCATCGCTATAGTGGACCCCTACTACATGTGTGATGGCTGCTTGGGAAGCGCCATTGAACGAAGATTCGTGGCCTCGTACCTCCAAGGCATCTTGGTGGCGAACAAGACAAAGGAATACATTCTCGTGCCTTTCTTTCCCAGTAAGTCATTATTCACTCGCCGCCATAACATGCTTTATTAGATTTTCATCATTCTTTTTGCCAACACATTCCGTTTGAATTGTTTTGCGTAGAGATCAACAATGCACACTCATCCGCTTGTCGCCGAAACATTTGCAAGCCACGTATTTCGACTCAGGGAGTCAAGAAAAGAAGAAAAACTACGACAAGATCAAGGAAGTTCTGGATGATGCTCTCACCGGCTATGCCTCAGCGGAAGGCGCCACCTTCGTGCGTAAGAAGCTCAAGTTTGGCAGGCACGTCTTCACCCATGTGACGGAATTCCTTTGCGTGAAGCAGCTGGCAGGCAGTCAGAAGGAAGCCTACTATGCACTCCATCACATGAGGGCGTTCCTACTAGAGCAACAGAATTCTACGCTGCCAGATCATCTCAAACGGTGGGCCGAAGTCAAGGCCAGGATCAATGATTCACATATTAGACAAGATATGTATCGCATCCAGCAACAGTTTGGCGCAATCATCAGCCGTGATGTCATGACTTCAGGGGGGTCTTCTACGGAGGCAATCCCCCGAATAACCGTGACGTGATAGATCGCCTAAAGATGCAGGGTGACTATAGGGCGTTCATGACGAAACAAGGCGTCCTCCCGTTCCCTGAGCCGAGCCAGAAGTCTTGATGTGTTGGTCTAGTTGTAGTTCTTTATCCCCACATGTACTTGTGTGTGTCGACATGTACATGCTTCTACTTGGTATTTTTTGCTTACTTTGTTACCTTATTTGATAAGTATATCTTTATATGCGACTTTTACTTGTTTTTTCACCACCATTTAATTATTATTGCCAACTTTTAGATGACGTGGTATGTCGTGTACAAGGGATGGGTTTACGGAGTCTATGATGATTGGGAAGACTGCCGGAGACAGGTGCACCGTTTCAGCGGCAATAGCTACAAAGGGTACAACACTATGGCGGAGGCGGAAGCTAGATACGCGCGCTATCTAGCGGGAGTTAGGACAAGGAACCGGATGAAGACCTATATCTCCGTCGCGGTGATGGTTATCGTCCTTGGTTGTCTGTCCTGCATGTTCCTACTTTAGATATCTAGGCGAGCTTCCGCGAGCTCTAACTTGGTTGAGACATGTATTCATGTCATCACTAGCTACTTTGTAACTTGATCAAAATAATATAACTTATACTGTGTATTTATGTATGTGACTTATCTATATGTATTTGTTTCTATCTTGTCTGTGTATTTATTTCTGTATTGTATATCTGTGTATTTATTTCTGTACTGTATATCTGTGTATATCAGATGTATTGTATATAATCTGTATTGAATATCATCTGTATTGAGTTTTTGTTTTATTTTTTTAAAAGCTCAACCGTGGCGCACATATACGTGGTTAGTGGCGCACTACGTTGGTGGCACACGTGGTTAAATACTAGTAGCGCACTATGTCATGCGCCACAGGAACAACAGTAGTGGCGCACCAGCCAATGCGCTACTACTAACTAGATACTAGTAACGCACTAAGTCATGCGCCACAGGAAAAACAGTAGTGGCGCACAGGACAGTGCGCTACCACTGACTCGAGATACCTGTAGCGCACCTGGCAGTGCGCTACGGGCATTTTTTAGCCGTAGCGCAGAAGTCGTGGCGCACCCCTAGTGCGCCATGGAAGGGGGAAATAGGTGCGCCACAGACGTGCGTTTTCCTAGTAGTGTACCTCGTGATTGCTATCTTGCAGTGTATGTTGTATTACTCAAGTAGTAGTTACTCTTTTCTCGGGTTTTAACCCTTAGACATGAACCGGATCCCGGATTATGCTGGATTCTGGTGTTGTGAATCTTGTACATGAAGCTGATCTTTAACCCAAGATCAATTCTATTGACCCCTATTGTTAATGTTCAAGCATTACCCCAGGATGGCTGGTACTACAATTCTAGCCTTCAAGCTTGTGGTCTTTGTCACGATTGAATTGTGACAATTAAGGACTTCCCCTACCACTAGCTATGGCAGATGTTCTTAAATGGAACCAAATAGATCACGACAAGAGTACTCCTCATGAGTCTCTCATCTATATTCGTGACTCTGCCATACCTTCCCTTCTACGCATTGGTTTTCGGAAGAATGATAGTCTATGCATCCACAGCTCGAGATTCTATCTTGAGCATGTTCTTTTTCCCTTGTTGTTTCCGACCTTTATTTATCACTTGGTAGCCAAGTATTAATGTGCATGGGTGTCTTCCGATGCAAGATACTCCTATGGTCCATCATGAAAAACCATTTCGGGATGTCAGGAGAAACAAACTCCAGTACCTCGTCATATCTAGGACCAGGTTAAAGTGTTGTAATTCGCAGAACAAGAGGCATTATTAGCTTCTATCTATTCTACCTTAGAGTATCACACCCTTTTACACTGGATATCCTCGAGCTCTAGGTTAAGCTTATGTCAGACTAAGGTCTGGATTTGTTTAACCCTGATCCTCGGGGTGTTACACCCATCTCTTCGCTGACTCGCTAGCTATGACCTCTGGGTAGAATAGGTCTCTCCTAAGGACTAGGCTAAGAATTCCGGTATTGTAAGGAACACTGGCAGTGATAGAATTTTTCCTGGTACCGAAGTAGTACCGAAATAAAAGAAGACTCGGTTTAATTCCGAGATATCCCTCATGAAGAGAGACATGGGCGCTAAGCTCTAGAATGGAATTTGGGGACGATTATGGAGCTAGTCTCCATAGTAGGAGATTACCTCGGAAAAGAAGTCCGGTGACGGGAACCTCAATCCGCGATCCAGATGGGTCCCAAAATGAACCCGCTCGTTGTTGTGAGGGGCGGGGAGAAGCTCGCCATAGTCGCTCCGCCACTCGGTGGAGCGGAAAAAGTCCTTAGTCCTCCGTGGCTTGGAGCTTTTCATCAGCCATTATGCATGGGATCCAAGCCCCTCGGTATTTCTTATCCTCCGCCGCCGATGACGCCGCGTCCTTGAGGTCGATGCATCAACCATCTCATCGCTGTTGAACCTTGGATGGGTGGCGCTGGTGGATTTGGGGAAGGGGAGGAAGGAGGATGAGGAGCGCAAGGGTTTTTCTCGGGGAGAAGGATGGACTGGTGTGGAAGAGGGAGAAAATGAGGAGGTTATCCCTTATAAATGACCGTTCACATCAAGATTAGCACTAATTGAGCAAAATTAACACCACAAGTCGCGAAACGGGAGGGGCAACTTCCTCACAAAAGCTCTGCCGCCTCAATCTTTGTGCACGCATTGAAACGACGCCTCGGTTCCTTGCAATGCAGACCCACTAACAGCCACACTGATAGAATCTTTGTCAGTGATAAGACAAGACCTGAAAAAGTTGTCAGGTTACATCACCGGCCAAATTCTAGCTCAGTTTAGAATCGAGCAGGGAAACAATGAAGAGATATTAAGAGGTTCGACTCGTTTGAGACTCAGATCCTACCTTTTGTTTTTGGAGTTTCATAAACCCTTCAAGATTCTACAGTCGAAGAAGAATCAACCTAGACAATGAAATCCGACTTTGGATCTTGGAGGCTTTCGGGAGCTACTGTTGGGGATATACTTTTCGGGTATACCCATTGTGACTCGCTGACCAGGGTGGCCCACTTCGGGTCAGAGATATGTTTCACGGGCGGCCCAGTTAGAGAGATAAGATGGAGGCCCGTCTGGCTACGGAAAGGCCCAGAAGATTTACCGACTTAGGCCAGTAGAAATACTTGTAGTCCAAGATGTACTATAAAACCGACTACGTATCATAGCCGGATATGAATCCCCTGTAACCCTAGGACTGAATGACTACTATATAAGTCGTCCTAGAGACCAGCCTTTAGGGCACCCAGTCTAACAACACAATAGCAACCACAACTCGCAAAGGCGAAACCTCTCTTATAATATGTACTTCTAGCTCTGCCGATTTACTGGATTGCTAGAAGGAGTAGGATCCATCCACCGTAGTGGATTTGAACCTGGATAAGTTTGTGTGATCACCGTCACGGACAACCATAAGTCTCAAACCCCATATCTTCCCACGCCTCGAGAACTCTCTCCTGGTGGATCTTCAATCCGACGACACCATGAATTAGAGAGCTGATCGAAGAAGTTCATGGATCAATTTCCGAGACAGCTAGTCCTCGCTACTATGTACAGACTCGAGTACATATCCAATCACAGAAAAAAGAGGCCGAAAGCCCTGTGTGCCTACAGTCGCTGAAGAAAAAGAACAGTAGCAAAGAAAAAAAGAGGTCGTGCGGCAACTCAAAAATAATGATAATAAAAGGGAAAACGATCATGTTCCCCCGGACGATCGTGTTGTTCACATCGTCCGGGTCGTTCCGCGCCACACGCGTTAGCGATGGTGGGCCCAGCACCTTATCCCCTTGTCCGGGTTCGAGAAAGCGAGCGCAGTCTTCTCCCCTTCACCGCAGATCCCGCACATGCTTCCGGTTCCCGGCCCTTTCTCCCAGCCACCGGACAGAGCTCCTCCTAGCGCCGCCGATTGGAGTCTCTCCTCCTCCCCTACTGCATTCCTCCCATACGCTCACGTGTCCTACACGCCGGCGAGCTTCTCCACCCCTGCTAGCTCCTCGCGAGCAACCACTTCCCCGTAAGATCCGCGGCAGGGCTCACCAGCGCTTCCCCGTGCAAGGACCAGGGACAGAAGGTCCGGCGGCGCTGCTACAAGGGCATTCCGGCCTTGATACAGAGGTGCGGCGGCATTGCTACAAGTTCACGGCGGCGAAGTTGCTTTTTTGCTACACTTACTGACTTTTTTTTGCTAGAATTTTTTTGAGGTTTTGCTACAATTGTGCAACGTTTTTGCTACGAGGTGTCAGACGATGTTTGGGGGCAAGAGACTCCGGCGAAGTTAGTTTTTTGCTACATTAGAAGAACTTTGTTGCTACCACCGTCTTGTGCTTTTGCTACAACAGTGTCAACTTTTTGCTACAAGGTCTTCGGCGAGAGTCACCGGCGAGTTTTTCCCGACGATGTTTCCAGCGAAGTCGGTTTTGCTACATTAGTACAAGTTTTTTGCTGCATGGTCTCCGGCGAGGTCTCCGGCGAGGCGTTCTATTTTTGAAACGAACATTTTTTTGCTTCGGAAACAAAAACGGGGACATTTATAGCAAAAATGGTACTTTTGCAGCAAAACCGGGATTGGAGTCGTTTTTAGAGACATGTGGCAGCACCGGAAGGAGGACGATGGGAGCCCCCATCGTCCGGGGGACGCGTAGCGTTCGCCTAATAAAAGCAGCAATGACCGTTGGAGCTAGTACCGAGCGGTGTATACATCTACTATCGAGGTCCAATCAACCAAGGATCCACATGAGGACCAAGTCGAGCAACACTTCAAGCAAAGAAAAAATACAAGAGATTGATGAAGACGCTAGCTCATACGTACACTTATCAGTTGAAGCAGTATAGTACACCGATGAGTCACCGGGCTATGTGGACAACTCGAAAAATACTTTGACTTTGTCGTGACCATCTTCACCTTCACTGCGGCCACCGACGACTTCAACCACGGGGCAACTCTATCGTCGTCGACTCCGAAGAAGTCGACATCGCCGTTGACTGTTGCGGGGTCCTGCTTGCCATCTCTCGGTAGCTCCTCTAGCAAGCCGGAACCAACTCCATCTCTGTCCGACCACATCTAATCCAGGCCCGGGGGCTGCGCCATGCCACCCGATGTGGTCTTCGGAGGTGACAACATGCTGCAGTTTTTGACTGCGACGACCCGCTGAGTTTTCGGCTGCGCCGACTCCGCCACGTAACCCGCTGACGCCATCGGCTACGATGACCTGCTAGATCTTCGGTTGGAGCAAATTGTTGCCGCTATCGGCTTCGACGACCCGCTGCCACGTCGACTCTGGTCCGCCGTATCGGCTCTTGAATGCCGCCTCGACTACATTAACCACATTGACTATACACTCGGGGGCTCAGTCGACTCCGCCACGATACCCGTTGCCGTCTTCGGCTGCATCGGACTACTATGGACTCTGACTCCGGCAACCCGATGCCACCTCGACAACATGTCCATCGCGAAGATTTCGTCGACCACGTTGATTGTACGACGACCCGCTGCCGCCAACCGTTCCGACGATCCGCAGCAGTCTTCGGCTACAGCAACCCGCTGCGGTCTTCGGCTTTGGCAACCCATCACTGCCATCGGCTTTGGCGACCCTCTGTCATGTCGACTACGTTAGCATCTGCATCGACTTCGTCCACGACAACTACTAAAAAATCTAAGTTTCTCTCTACTTAGGGCTGATTCTTTTTTAACTCGCACTCGAAACACTTAGGGGTAGCACCCTCTTCGAGTAACCTAATGTGTCGTCGACTCCATGCACTCGAGCACCTCATACACGATAACCCGAGTAGCTGATTTTTCCCGATCATCGGATCATTGAACTCCAAGTACCTCAACAAGGTACTGAGACTAAGAGTAATCAGGCTAACGAAAAGGCCTAGCATAGAGTGCAAAAGTGTCGACTCGATTGGTACCAGAATTTTACTTTACAAACCGATAGGCAAATATTTATTTACAAGATATAGATACTTCACAACTCTTTGCATTTTCTGCAGCTTACAAGGACGTCGAATGCGTCAGGCTATTCTATCGGCTCCTCCAACAGAAATTAACAAAACAACTGGCTACGTCATAAACTCAAGATCCGAGTCGAGTCCCTCCTCAGATGGTTGTATCGCTTGATGCTACAAAGATGCGACGCTGGCCACATACCCGACATAAGTGGCACTGGCCACACACCCAACAGAAGCGACTACATCGACTCCATCCGCATAGTCGCATGACTCCACTACGTCAACTTTGACTGCAACATCGACTCTTGGTTCCTTATGCGTGAGATCCTGACTTGATGCACTTTCGGGTTAGTGGCTTCTCCTCGCATGATTTTCAACTGCGTCTACAAGATACAAGACTCGAGTCTCTTCTTGAGTCTACGACTCCTCCAAACACTCGGAGGCTACTCCAAACTGGAGCGCTGGTCGCGCACATATAAGATCTTCGAGTGGCATGCTATGATTCCTCATTCGAATCTATGACTCGAATGAGGACTCGGGGGCTACTCCGAATTGGAGCGTTGGTCGTGCATATACAAGATCTTCAAGTGCCTTGCTCTGATTCCTCATTCGAATCTATGACTCGTATGAGGACTCGGGAGCTACTCCCATAGGGAGCGCTGGTCGCGCACTCGAAAAAGCACCGGCATTGATGATATTCGCAAGATCATCCGAAGCACTTCTGGATCGTTGTGTCTACGCAACTGATGACTATAAGTATCTGCTCGAGTATACGACTCGAATAGAGACTCGTTGGGGTACTCCCATAGGGAGCGTTGGTCATGCACCCTATAAAACAACAAAAGATTCACTGTACATTCCATTGTGTCAACTGCTTCCACAATGTCGACTCGCTTAAAATAATCAAACTTATTGGCGACTCCGCCTACTTACATTGTGATCCACTTACATTGCGATGTCAAGTTCAAATACAACGTCTCCTTGGCCACCCGAAACACCTCCGCAGTGATAAATCTTCAGATGTTGCGTCTACGACGTAAAGATAAGACCTACAGATACAATTTGATGGCCTGGTAATCACACCTGCCACGATCTACCAGTTAAATACCTCGCATGCAGGCATGACAATATTTTCGATGGACGTGTTGGATACATACGCATTAAAACTAGAGTTCGGCTTAGTAAGGCATGCAAGGCATGAGCCGAATTACACCACAATTTCTGAATTCGAGTCTAGGGACTCAAGTTTGAGTAGGTGACGTTGTTTTTTCCCTAGAGAAATTAACTGGTCCCGATCCGTCGAGCGCAGCAAGCACGTTTACCAGCATCCCTATGTATGGCTACAAATTTGGCTGACCCGATAAACTTCTGGGTGAAGTGCTTCGCAGTCGATACAACCGTCAACCCCGACATCCTAATGCAAGGCTCAAGACAACTAAGTGTCCACCCGAATCTACGATTCGCACCCGAATCTACGATTCGGATGGACACTCGGGGACTACTGACATAGGTATGCCCAACGGGCACCCGACTACTTCCTACCTGGTGTGGCCCAACGGAAGGCTCACTTGATGACCTGTCAAGTTCCATGAAGCCCAAGACAGTTCGGTTGGTATGAAGCCCATATGGACACGGACTCCATAAAAGACAAGGAAAGCTTAAGACTAGAGTTTGAGTCTAACTTGTAACCTACTCGATCATGGTACCTAAGACCTAGCCCCTCATATAAAGGCTAGGAGGGGCCACCGAGGAGAGGAGATCAGACTAGACACAAAAGATCTAGACACCACCACAAACTCTCCACCCGCACAATAGATCACAACACTCGTAGCATACGCTAGATCTAATCTACGCATCCACAGCCATCTCAGCGACATTGTAACCTTCAGTTTCTCTGTCAATCAAGAACATACAAGCAAGAGTAGGTTTTCCCCCTAGGGGCCTAAACCAGGATAAACCACATGTTCCCGTGTTATTTGTTTTTTAGCCGACAAAGTCTTTAGCGCGGCACTATTCCTCTAAACCCAAGTCCCTAAACAATGGGCATTGCCGTGTTAATCCCGAGTCAAGCCTTCTTTTGATATAGCCAAATAACGCATATACTTATAAATATCCTCTTTAGGTGGTTTGTGATTAAATTCAAACGTACTCTCTCGACTATTAATATTGTTATACTTCAAGGAAAATGAAGAAGAAGAAGAAGAAGGATTCGTCGACCACTATGCAAATTAGAACATTCTCCCAGTCAGCTGACTCCATGATTATGACATGACATGGGCCCATAATGCTTTTGATGTTTTCGCTTCTACTTTTCGTTGAGCTCCATCCAACAAGGAATTTATGTAAGACTTGGTCGTGTGACCATTTAAAATACTTTTAATTCAGTACTGTAATGGATGTTGTATTTGATATCTGTTTAGTTATGCGTCCATACACATTGATCATTAAATCGTGAATTGAATGCATGACGAGTATTCCGGACAGCTAGTCCAGGGTCCCATAAATCTATAACCAACTAGGAAACAAACCTAAGCGATTATTTTATTTGTGTAGTTTAAATAATTAAGCAGAATGATTGAGATAAAATTTAAATGACGGGATCAATAAACATCTCTCATAAAATTATACAAGAGTTATGTCTTTACCCATTTGGACTATGCCATCCCACGATGCCGCCGGTTAAATCTTTTGAGATTCAAACAACAAACTTGGCTCAATGAAACCACTAATAAAAACATTGACATCACTATTTTCTTCACCGACACAGGGAGATGCCGAAGTACGAGACGACAATCATGGTACTAGGAGCTGATTTTTCGAGATGCAAAAGCATCACTGCATTCTAGATATATGTCATACCGACCAGTATACAAATCAAAAAACGCTTACGACTAGGGTTTTAGGTTGCCTCTTTTAGTTGTTCATTTGATTCTTATGGGTTTTTGGTTGTCTCTTTTAGTTGTTCATTTGATTCTTATAACTACTACTCCCTCCAACGTAAGGCGCATTTGACTTTACGTGGTCTTCGTCGCACAATGTTGACCAGTATAATTTTTACTTCTAATATATCTACAAAATTAGTGTACACATCGTATGAGTATATGTCTAATCTCGAAATTAGGCATTAAAAACATTTGAAAGTCAAGTGTCGACATGAACTTTTGGACATATGTTTCTTTACAATTAATAAAGTTTGCACCTGGTACGCGATTTGGGGACAGGGGCGATAGGCGGCGGCTGAGAAAACCCATCTAGGGTTCCGTACCCCTCGCCGATGATGTTGTCGGTCTGCTCCTCCTCCGGTGGCCTTAGGGTCTTGGAGGTGTGGCAGACCACAGTCTCTCGCCGGCGGAGGTTTTCTATTATTTGTTTAGCTATTTTTCAGTGTCTTCTTTAGGATGTTGAGACGACGGCTACATATTGAAGTCGGAATAAGGTCCTCCCCGCTCTATCCTCGCTCCAGTGGTTTTTCTAGCGCTGACAGAGGGTGCATGGAGTCGTTTGTCCAGCGGATCTCTTGGATCCTATTTTCGTGTTCATTTGTGTGTTTTCAGGTTAGTCTCTTCCGATCTACGATTGTCATCATTAATGATGGTTGCTGCTCTGATGTGCTAGTCCTTTGTGGGCTTAGCATGACGACTTCCCGTCTGTCTAATACAACAAGCTCTACTATGACAAACTTTGCCTGGCTCCGATGATGGAGGGACGAGGCGACGGCGCGCCTTCGGCTTGCGCTAGTGTTTGTAGTCGTCGCTAGAAGGTCCATTGTCCTATTTGTAATTTCTATTACTTTTGGACCTCTTTATACTGCTGTCGTTGATAATTATTAATAGATAGGTGGAATTTCGCAAAAAAAAAATGCAATCTCCTCTTCAAAAAAAATCATTATATCAGTATTTCTACACTTTTGTGCCTACTTGATGTGGGTTGTCAGGCGTTGCAAAATAGAGTTTGGACCATGTGGTCTTGGCCCTTCTTCCCTTTGTCTTGACCATGTGGACCTGGCCCACGGACTGATCGGCGTGGACCAACTCCAAAGAACGACGAATTCTGGAAAAAAAAACTCAAACGAACTTAGCTCCTCGACTCTGAATCTTGTACGTACGTACTTGTCTCTCGTTTTGACTAGCGTAGGTATAGGATACGTCCAACTCTTTGACAGTTTATTCTCTTGTTAGCTTGATCCCCGATGACGCGGTCGTGATCTCCGGCGGCGCGGCAGGACCAACTAATCTCTGGTAACGCGGCGGCTCAGCCGAAGCCACACAGAACGACGCATTGGACATGCTGCTGGTGCCTGTTGCCCAATCAGGCCGCCGACGAGTATTGATCCCTGGAAGATTGACGGTGAGTCCGATCGGATAGACCTCGACATTAACTCCCAGCCTCGTGACGACGTGATGTTATACTTCCCGCCACGCCAGGAGTATATGATCAAGTCGCGTCGCCGTGCTGCCGATAGATTTGGGGTGAGTTTTTGAGAATGTGTGTGTGTCATCCTAGTTTTGGGGCAAATGTGATCAATCAAGGCAGGGCTGTCTGTCATACTTTTCATGTCTATTGATCATGCATTGACAGATTTATTTTCCGCTGGAAAAATAGGCCAGGATGAAAAGGTAAACACTCTACCAGCAAGGTGCGGTCCCTGAGGCGCAAATGAACAATTCTGGTCGTTTTATTTCCATAACATAAAATTATTCTTATGCAAGTCTTGGCAAATGAATAAGAATCAGAGAACATGTCATACAAGGTACATCTGTACTACTACTAGATCTTTCAGTTGGGAAAACATATCTATACCGCCACAGTTTATACAATCCTCAAACTAAGGAATTTAACCCATAATAATAACTTAATTTCTTAAGCGCCTGAAGCACACTCCTCGTATATCCATCCCTCTAGCAGCACCAGGGAACGCTACATATAGTTAACCATCTCAATCATCACTTCATGATTGGGGGAGAAGCGTAGGGGCCGTTCAGCCAACCGTTCGCGACCATGCGGTAGGCGGCTTCGGTCATGTGGATGCCGTCCCAGCTCACGTACGACGACGGGTTAGAGCAAACGCTAGCGCCTGCCTCGCCGCACTTCTTCTTCATGTTGAAGTTGTAGTTGCCCTCCCCTGCGGCGCCGCAGCATGCTTGCAAAGCCGTGCTGAAACCTGCAATGGTGTGTAATGATTCAGTTAGACTCTGAAAGTCTGAATCCCTGTTAACTATGTGCTCGAGATGTTTCACCGGTTCTCGAGGAAGGAATCGCTCACCGAAATTTTTAGGGCTGACAACGAACTGCATTGCTGCTTTGAAGTAATCACCGTACATGATTTTCGTCTTTGGGTACTTCTTCTGAAGCTCATCAAGCTGCTGCTTGAGCTCCCTGTTGTGATGGAAGGCCAGACGGTTGTATCTCCGGAGGCAGCCAGTGCGCGCGTTGTAGTCCGATTTCTTGCTGCTGTTGTACAGCGTCAGGTACAGAGGGAAGCACCCGATCGGCAGAATTCCAGGCACCAGCAGGTCTGTCGCCCCAAGCTCGACCAGTTTCTGAAAGCAGTAAAAATAAGTGTAAGATTATCTGAACGCACATCAGTGTATACGTGTACGCTTCAATCTGCATTCGAGAATGTGCAAGACTACTCCCAATCCTAGACAAAGATATCTCCAACAGATGTCCACACGGCCGTTTGAAATCATGATATTATACACACCGACGAACTAGTTTAGCAGAACACTGCTAATAAAGTACTACTAGTAATGTAGTGCTGCTAATGGTACTCCTTGAAGTGTGTGTAAACAAACCATTTTTCAGAGCTATGTCATGTGACAGCCGTTCCATGATGGCCATGCACACAACAAATGATTCCTCGTCTTCTTTACCAACCATACCTTTTCCATGCCCCGTTCTCTTCATTGGCACAATCATGTCCTGATTGAAGCCCCGGTCTAGACATCACATGGGCGTGCACTAAGCAACAATCTGATGTGCCGTGGAGGAACTCTATTGGGTAACAAAGTGCAGATCCCATGGCATCACGAATGTCTAGTGAGGTTTATTCAGGTGAAAAGAAAATTCACTTTCGAAACCAGTGTAAGAAAAGCAGTTACATGGGTAATTCCCTAGTCAGGAGATTCTTCTATTTATGGACGGATATATACCACAAGTGTCACATGTTCTTGCCCCTATTTTAGTGTCTAGCCCAGTTGATCATAGGTAAACATCACACTGAGATCCCTAGATCCAACCCAATAAAATGTGCATTGGCCCTACCCATCTCCTACCACCGGGCCGCTGTGTAGCCACCCCTGCACAAGTATACTCTCAGGAGCTTGATCATCGTCCTAACCAATTCTGTCCCTCTCATGGTTTGTCATGCATTCTACCTTGCCGACAAATATCTAGATATGACAGATGTGTGTTGCCTGAAATCAGCACCCACCACACACACTTGCACGATTCCCTGAATCCCCCGGTAGGCAAGTACAGTCGACTGCTGCTTTTTCTACTTCACCCATGTACTCCTATGTGCATTGTGCTAGATCTGTTTTCTTACTCTATAAGAGTGATGTGTAAATCAGCGTCCACTAGTGATTTCATACCTCGACACCGTTGGCGATGGCTTTGGCGACCAGCGGCACGTAGGTCTTCACATCGGAGAACTTAACACCGGAGAACAACGGAGCGTTGTAGTCATTGCCCCCGAACTCCCCCACCACAAACAGCGATTTGCTGAAGTAATCCTTGCACTCTGCAGTTAACAGAAACAAATGAGATTCTGAAAAAAAAAATCTGCTGAGTGGAACATGGGTACTACTCCGTAGCACATAATAATATCAAGAAAGGCTTGAGAGAATGTGGTCGGACCGTTGTCCGATTTGCAGAGCGACGGCTTCATCGTCTGGAGCCAGCCGATCTGGGTGTTGATGGAGCCGGTGTTCCAGATGCGCTGGTCGATGCCGTGCGCCTTGAAGAAGGAGTACTCGAGCGCCGTGGCGCCGGTGATGGCGAAGTTGGCGCCCTTCTTGAAGTCCTTGCCGTGGGCCTGCGACGCCGGCGGCAGGGGCAGCCCGAAATGCTCGGCTGCAAATTGACAAGAGAATCCCATCAGCAAAAAAAGGATACAGTACTTTTTTTTACAGATCATTCATACGACGTGCAATTGGCTGATGCTCTGAACAGAGCACACATATCTAGCAACAATTCCAATGGAGCGAGACAAATGCGTGGTCCATTGGTCGCAGCAGTAAATCGCTACTGGTTTCTTTCAGTAGGAGTAACATTTCTGGTGTGCTTTTTTACTTTAGAAAAAAAAAGGAAAAAGAAAAGAAAAGGAACTTTAATTCACATCAACACTTTGGGCGGCGTGGCAGAATGGATGCGGCAGGCATTAACCCACTGTTGCAAAGCAGTGGCTATTTTTACCGGCCACTAAACTTAATCTTCTTTTCTCAAAGCAGAAAAACTTAAGCCTTTTCTTTTAGTAGCAGATTAGCGTTGCATCACTAGAAAGTAATCATAGTTTGGAGGAACACGCATACTTAGTTGAGTAGTAGTATCACACCGAGCAAGAGTCAATTTCATCATGACCAAGGTCAGAGCAGAGTCAAACACTCCACCCGACTCCAAATCAACGGCTTAAAAAAACAGAGACACTTGAGTATCGGGTACTGCGAGGTCCATCTCTACAAAGGCCAAGAAAAGAAGGAGGACGGCGAGGTTGGGAATCCATCCGGCACACAAGTAAATGTGGGATTTGCTGCAGAATAGTAGTAGTATTGTTACCTAGGAAGTCGACGACGACTCGTCCGTTGGAGCATCGTCCGGTGGGTCGTCCGAAGAAGGTCATCCCGTAGGGCGCCCTGGCTGTGGTGAGCGCCTTGGGGATGCCGTCGACGATGAGGTTGCCGGCGTCGGAGAGCGAGTCCCCGAAGCTGAAGATGGCCTCGTACGACTTCTTGCTGTGCTTGGCCTCGGCGGCGCCGCAGCACATCGCGGCGGCGAGGAGCAGCGGGAGAAGAAGCAGGCGCCGGTGGTGCCCCATTGCTGCGCCCGCGTGCGGTGTCGGCAGCTGCAGGCAGCGGCGGGCGGCGCGCATGTGCTGCGGGAGCGAGACGCGGAGAGAGAGTGAGGGTGAGTGTGTGCGTGAGAGGGAAAGATGGGATCCTTTGCTTGTGTGGCGCCTGCTTTATAGTACTATACAATAGTGTTACTGCGGCAGGCAGCAGCAGGGCTTTGCTGGCTGCGGGAGTGAGGTGTGCCGCTGGCCTGTTGCGGGCTGCGGGGCGCGAAGCGCGGGTGGCACTATTTGGCATGACCAGGGATGATGCCCTCCATCGTGCGGTCCAACTGATTTAACCGTAGCCGCGGCAAAGTTCAGGCCCCATGCGAAATGTGCACGACCAAGTTACGTCCATGGACGAGTTACACAGGTCTGAGATGAACAGAAAACAATCCAGTTACCTCCATGCCATGAATGATTTACTACTAGGCTGAGGCTGAGGTGAGCAGGAACGATCGATGGTAAGTGCTGCCGTATGGTCATGTCTCGGCTAGCTGCTCGTGCTGAACAGTCGAAGAGTGGACTTTTTTTACTCGGCCTACCTTTGTAAACACGAGGGCCGGCCAAAGTAACTCCACTACTACAGCGGTACAGCCCCACTCCCTGCTGGCTGCCGCATACTGATACTACCCGGTACTGACCCAAATGAGTAGTATTTCCCATCCCTGGGGTCGATCAGGGACCATAATGAGATGCTAGTATTTCTCTCTCGCTTTTTCCTCCTCTCTCCATTATGATCCCGCGCCATCATTAACCGGATCTGTGCAGAGCCAGGTACGAGTTCAGCCGGGGGGCAATGCATGGCAGCCCTACGATCGAGCTCTCTCCGATCCCTGTCCACCGTCTTCAACCTGCCTCTCGCCCCGTGTGCTGTTGTTCCAACCCAACCGCCCATTAATTGGCGTCCAGGCTTTCGGAGTCGGTGCGGTGCCCGCCCTCGTGGTTCCCCTGAATCGCGCGACCTTGTCTTTGTCCCCGTGTCACTCCAGTGCGTGTGCACAGTAACGTGCGTTCGGTGATTTACTGATTCCCACACCCTCCGTCGTCGGATCACCGGGGGCATTATCCAGGCCGTCGGATCGAAACACCCAGCTTTCCGCCCGAACCGGTGTCCAGCTTAACTGGTTTTCTTAATCGCGGATAATACTTAGCGCTTTATCACCGCACGCTCGCAATGGCACTTTGCAGCAACGAGGTCAACGCCGCAGGCAGCGTCCTCGACCGGATCAACCCGGACACGAGTCAGCACATGGCTGTTAAATGATCCCGGTATTACGAAGTGATGGCGTCAGCATTACGTCGTCAACCAGTAGTTCAATGATCTCACACTTTGTTTTCTTCGGACATGGCTCTAAATGATCACTTTTCCCACTGCATACATGGTAAACTGATTGGGAAACTTGCTTCCTTCGTCAATTTCTCAGTAGTACATGGCACAAATTGCAGACCATTTACACTAGTATTACATGTTTTTGTTTTGTTTTTATCATTCTACTACTATGGCCAACGCGAAACTCCTTTTGCCATTCGACCGATACAAACTTCAATTTTGCCACTACAACGTTACAACAATTCCCAATTTTTTGTCATTCAGTCAGGTTTTCATCATTATTCTTTAATCATTTTTTCCATTATTATGTTAACATGACTGCCACATCGATGATCAACATCTGCACAATCACCCCGGTAGCACTGCTTCACCGTCCGGATAGCATCAGGTCATGTGGAACATACTAACATTGCTGGTCCATGTGGAGCATCCGAGCATGTACTACACAAAACCACTCTCCGACCACACCGACCAACTCAATGCAATGCACACAACTCATATGGTAGTGCATGCCTATGATGTTTGAGGTAGTGCATGCCAAGAAGCCGCAAACTACCGATGACACGCAGGTCAATCGGATATATGAATCCAATCTTGTGATGCGGGGCATGCTAGTGGCGAGGGCATAGCTGATGACATGTGCATGATTACTTTGTCAATGTTCGACATGGAGAGGTGGATAGCAAACATCCTGATTTTTTATGCAGATACGTCGAGGTCACACCTCAAAGAAGAGGTAAAAGTTGCTAAGTACTTTAGTGAAAGGCCCATCCCTCCCGCTCACCTCTGTGTGGTGGCAGGAGGGAAACCCTATCGCCCCCACCAACTGTTGAGAAATAGAGCAATTTTCCAAGAGATTTAACCAAAATAAAAGGCAGATAAAGCATAGGAAGAATAATAGAAAATGACCAAAAGATGATATACATCACGGTAGAGGAACCGTCGGTGTTCCTGTTAGCGTTGGCACTGTCGTCAGCCATGTTGTCGAGGAAAAGGTTGTTGATGTCGGGGAAGAAGTCGTCGTTGGGGAAGATGTCGCTGCAGTCGCTATCCGTGAAGGAGTTCGTGATGAAGCCTTGGGGAGCGCTATGTGATGAAGCTAGTAGTCACGCTGGTAGCGCTCCCCAAAAACCTTATCGCCCTTCTCCCGTACAGGACTCGAAGTAGCGGGGTCTCGGAGGCCTACTGTCCCATCTCGCGGTGCACGCCGCAAGACGGGATGGGGAAGATCTAAGCAGCGCAATGCTCTGAAACTGGAGGTGCAGGGTGTGTGCGTTGGTGTGTCTGAGGAGAGGAGCGACCTCTCACTCTTATAGGCACGGGTAGGCAGGCGAACAGTCGGTGTCGGGAGAGGAAACGAACAGGCATCGACCGAAGCCGAACAGCCTTCACTAAGCTTGAATTAAATCTCCACTGAGTTCGTGTGTATTAAAAATACACTCACGCAGACTGTCAAATTATTATCTATTTATGCGTGGCAAAAAGAAAGAGAAGCTCTCGGCTCGAGGCATTCCCGCAACCCCCGCGCGCGCGCGTCGTGACGAGGCGTGGCGTGGCGAGGCGGGCGGCGGAGGAGGAGGAGCGCGCGTGTATATGTCTTCTCTTCTCAAGCTCGTACAAGTGGTGGAAGAGCTCTCCTTATAAGCTGGTCCAACTTCCACTCAACTAGCAATGTGGGACTAAACTCTTGTCCCACCTCTTTGCCTTGCATGAATGGGCCAAGTGGGCCTCTAGGATTTCAGGAATTGTTTGAATAATATAAATGGGTTGGGCCTTTATTAGGCAAAATTCCAACAATCCCCCACCAGATCCCAGAGGCACACATAAATTTGCCTATGGTTCCAAAACATTGTTTATATACTGGTACTAGTGGAGACTGTTAAGTTGAACTTCCACCTAGAACTCTATGCTACACTAGTTTGCAACTTGTACAGTGGACTATGCCTTGAACTGCAAGTTTGCTGCATTCTAGCTTTATACAAAGCCTTGACCAATACTGGGCTGCCGTGGGACTTCCCCTCGGGTGGAGCTTATACGTCATACTCCATAGCCTTTCATGAGTTTATTAGAGAGCACCTAACTCTCATAGACTACGACGTTTAACAATCAGACTCATATAGGTGTGTTCTTCAAAAGATGTTTTGCGGGACAACATCTCTGCTTAAACTAAGCCACTTAGAACACATTAAGATAAATCAACCTGCCATGCAGAATAGGAAAGTATTGCATCTTCACAGAGTGGTGTTTTAAAGTAGGGATACTTTCCTCTCAGTTAACCAACAGCTTGTCTCCCAATTCTAATTCACGGGATCTCCGATCACATAGAGTGGTTTACCACTGTGGAAAACTTATATTGTGGGTCTCATACCCATCTCCTTTGATGCATTTTCTATCACGTTACGTGATAGACGCTTTGTGAAGGTATCTGCCAGATTCTTAGATGTTTGGATATAATCCAATGCAATAACTCCGGAGTTTCTCATTATCCTGACAGATTTCAATCTCCTCTTCACATGTCTTGAGGACTTCATATTATCCTTAGAACTGTTAACTTTAACAATCACAGTTTGATTATCACAGTTCATTGGGATTGCGGGTATAGGTTTCTCAACCATAGGTAAGTCCATCAAGAGTTCTCGAAGCCACTCTGCTTCGACAGTGGCTGTGTCTAATGCTGCGAGTTCTGCTTCCATAGTTGACCTCGTTAAGATGGTCTGCTTGCAGGACTTCCAAGAAACAGCACCACCACCAAGTGTAAATATATATCCACTCATGGCCTTTATCTCATCAGCATCAGATATCTAATTTGAATCACTATATCCCTCCAGCACCCTTGGGTACCCAGTATAGTGAATGCCGTAGCTCGCAGTGCCATTTAGATAGCGCATGGCTCTCTCAAGAGCTTGCCAATGATCATCTCCAGGATTTGAAACAAACCGACTGAGTTTGCTTACAGCAAAAGCGATGTCAGGCCTCGTAGCGCTAGCTAAATACATAAGCGACCCAATAATCTGAGAATATGTCAATTGATCTCTAGTAGTGCCTCTATTCTTTCGAAGTAACACACTAGGATCATACGGTGTTGGAGAAGACTTGTAGTTGCTATACCCAAAGAGGCTCAAGATCTTTTCCACACAGTGAGACTGAAGCAATGTGATCCCACCATTATCATCTCTCAATAGCTTGATGTTCAAAATAACATCAGCTACTCCTAGATCCTTCATCTCAAAAGACCGAGATAAGAAATCCTTGACTTCCTTAATCACATTAAGATTGGTCCCAAAAATCAGTATGTCATCAACATACAAACAAAGAATTACTCCCTCGCTCCCACCATAGCGATAGTATACACATTTGTCAGCTTCGTTTACAGCAAAACCTGCAGTGGTTAGGGCTCTCTCAAACTTCTCGTGCCACTGCTTAGGTGCTTGTTTAAGGCCATATAAAGACTTCAACAACTTACACACTTTTCCTTCTTGACCACTCACTACAAATCCATCTGGCTGATCCATATAAATTTCCTCGTCCAACTCTCCATTTAGGAAAGCCGTCTTAACGTCCATTTGATGAACGAGAAGACCATGTGAGGCAGCCAAATATAGTAGTACGCGAATGGTGGTCAATCTGGCTACGGGTGAGTAAGTATCAAAGAAGTCCTCACCTTCTTTTTGGGTATAACCCTTGGCTACAAGTCTTGCCTTGTACTTCTCAATAGTACCATCAGGCCTAAGTTTCTTCTTAAACACCCATTTGCATCCTACGGGTTTGCACCCATAAGGACGATCGGTGATCTCCCATGTTCCATTCGCTAAGATGGAATCCATCTCACTACGAACGGCTTCCTTCCTGTAGTCAGCATCAGGAGATGCATAGGCTTCTGAAATAGAGGTAGGAGTATCATCCACAAGGTACACAATGAAATCATTACCAAAGGATTTTACAGTCCTCTGTCTCTTACTCCTCTTACGAATTTCATTATCATCCTCCTCAGGTTTTTCCGAGTGTTCAATAGGAATGGTATGTTCAGGAATTGTGGGTATTTCCTGATTCAATGACTCAGGTATCTCCTGATTTGATGAGCTAGGTATATCCTTCATGGGAAAGATATCCTCAAAGAAAGTCACATCATTTGACTCCATGATTGTACCAACATGCATGTCTGGTACTCCTGACTTTACTATCAAGAATCTATAGCCAATGCTATGAAAAGCATATCCCAGAAAAACACATTCCACGGTTTTTGGTCCAAGTTTGCGCTTCTTTGGGATTGGCACATGAACCTTTGCCAGACAGCCCCAAGTTCGCAAGTAAGAAATATTTAATCTTTTCTTTTCCCATTCTTCAAATGGAGTAATCTCTTTGTTCTTAGTGGGAACTCGGTTTAGGACATGACATGCAGTCAGTAATGCCTCCCCCACCATTCCATGGAGAGACCCGATGTGTCTAACATGGCGTTAACCAAATCTGTTAGAGTACGGTTCTTTCTTTCTGCTACCCCGTTTGACTGGGGCGAGTAGAGAGGCGTCCTCTCATGGATTATACCATGTTTCGCACAAAAAGAATCAAACTCGTTGGAAAAATACTCTCCACCATGATCAGACCAAAGCCTCTTAATCTTTCGATCAAGTTGGTTTTCCGCTTTAGCTTTATAGATTTTGAAGTAACTCAAAGCCTCATCTTTTGATTTTAGAAGATACACATGACAATATCTCGTAGAGTCATCGATCAATGTCATAAAATATTTCTTTCCACCTTTTGTTAACACACCATTCATCTCATAAAGATCTGAATGTATGAGCTCTAGTGGCGCCAAATCTCTCACCTCTGCAGTCGTATGTGACTTGCGAGGTTGCTTTGCTTGCACACAAGTTTGGCATTTAGATTCCTTCACAGTAGTGAATTTTGGGATTATATTCATTTTAGCTAACCGCGTCATGCAACCAAAATTAACATGACAAAGACGTGAATGCTAGACATTTGACACAAGATCAGATGAAACATGATTCACGACTTTATTACACACATCTGACAGTGACAGGCGGAACAAACCTCCACACTCATAGCCTTTACCAATAAATGTTCCAAACTTAGACAGTACAAATTTATTGGACTCAAACACAATCTTGTAGCCATCACGACATAGAAGTGATCCACCAACAAGATTCTTATTTATTGAGGGAACATGATGCACGTTCTTCAGGCGCACGGTCTTTCCTAAAGTGAATTTCAGATCGACCGTACCAACACCATGAACAGAAGCATGCGAGCCGTTCCCCATCAGCACGGACTGAGCCCCTCTGACCTGATATGAAGAAAACATGGAAACATCAGAACAAACATGTACACTAGCGCCCGTGTCAATCCACCAATCAGGAGAATGACATAATGAAAGAACAGTAGGTAATATACCATACCCAACATCTTTCATCTCAACGTCGCCCATGACAATATTAGCAGTCTTGCTGCCTTTTCCATGCTGGCGCTTGTCAAAGCGGTTGGGGCAAGCAGGAGCCCAATGATCAGGATCACCGCACATGTGACAAGCACCTTTCTTCTTATCAGTCTTCTTCTTGAAGCTAGTAGACTGTGAGGCTTTGTTCTTTCCATCGAACTTTCCTTTTTCATCAAGCTTTCCCTTGTTCTTGGACTTGTGTGACTGGAAGTTCTTTTTTTGTACCAGATTGGCACTTGAACCTCCCTCAGCACCTCGAGCACGTATGTCTTTTGCTCTCACCTTCTCTTCCACATCAAGAGTACCAATGAGATCCGAAACAGAAAACTCTTGTCTCTTGTGTTTCAGGGAAGTAGCAAAGTTCCTCCACGAATGGGGAAGTTTGGCAATAATGCCCCCGGCAATGAACTTGTCCGGTAAAACACAAGGGAAGTGCTCAAGTTCTTTGGCCAATGACTGTATTTCATGAGCCTGCTCAACCACGGAGCGGTCATCAGTCATCTTGTAGTCATAGAGTTGTTCCATGACATACAGTTCGCTGCCAGTGTCCGAGACCCCAAACTTAGCCTCGAGCGCAGCCCACATGTCCTTGCCATTATCAAATGACATATAGGGTTCAACAATGTTATCCCCTAGAATAGACAGCAAAGCAGCCTTGAACAGGGTATCAGTTTCCCGAAAAACTTGTTCCTGAGCAGGAGTAAGCTCTCCCTCAGGCTTGCCAAGAGTGGCGTCATAGCAGTTCATGTTCTGAAACCAGAGAACTGTTCTCACGCGCCACCTCTTATAATGCGTACCCTCAAAAACAGGTGGCTTCACAGAAGCAACGAAACCACTTGGAGCAAATTGCCTATAATAAGGTTTTTGGATTGTTGAGAAATAGAGCAATTTTCCAAGAGATTTAACCAAAATAAAAGGCAGATAAAGCATAGGCAGAATAATAGAAAATGACCAAAAGATGATATACATCACGGTAGAGGAACCGCCGGTGTTCCCGTTAGCGTTGGCACTGTCGTCAGCCATGTTGTCGAGGAAAAGGTTGTTGACGTCGGGGAAGAAGTCGTCGTTGAGGAAGACGTTGCTGCAGTCGCTATCCGTGAAGGAGTCTGTGATGAAGCCAGTAGTCGCGCTGGTAGCGCTCCCCAAAAACCTTGTCGCCCTTCTCCCGTACAGGACTCGAAGTAGCAGGGTCTCGGAGGCCTACTGTCCCGCTCGTGGTGCACGCCGCAAGACGGGATGGAGAAGATCTAAGCAGCGCAATGCTCTGAAACTGGAGGCGCAGGGTGTGTGCATTGGTGTGTCTGAGGAGAGGAGCGACCTCTCACTCTTATAGGCACGGGTAGGCAGGCGAACAGTCGGCGTCGGGAGAGGAAACGAACAGGCATCGACCGAAGCCGAACAGCCTCCACTAAGCTCGAATTAAATTTCCACTGAGTTCGTGCATATTAAAAATACACTCATGCAGACTGTTCAAATTATTATCTATTTATGCGTGGCAAAAAGAAAGAGAAGCTCTCAGCTCGAGGCATTCCCGCAACCCGCGGCGCGCGCGCGTCGTGACGAGACGAGGCGTGGCGAGGCGGGCGACGAAGAAGGAAGAGCGCGCGTGTATATGTCTTCTCTTCTCAAGCTCGTACAAGTGCTGGAAGAGCTCTCCTTATAAGCTGGTCCAACTTTCACTCAACTAGCAATGTGGGACTAAACTCTTGTCCCACCTTTTTGCCTTGCATGAATGGGCCAAGTGGGCCTCTAGGATTTCAGGAATTGTTTGAATAATATAAATGGGCTGGGCCTTTATTAGGCAAAATTCCAACACCAACCACCCCACCCCCACCCCCGGTAAAGGGTTCCGTAGCAGAGAACAAAAATTTCCTAACGACATGAATACCATAGCCAAGATCTATCTATACATATGTAAAATAACGAGTGGGATTCGGTGTTCATAGTCTTGAAGACCGAAAGCGGTTAACGTTTCACGAGAAACATGGATGATGTAGTTGTACGGTGTAGTCGACCTCAAGATCGTGTAGATGTCCAAGCTCCAAGAAACTAGCACCATATGTGGCGGTGCCTGGTGGCTTTACACGCATCCGATGTAGCAACGTCTCCTGGGCTCCGGGCTAGCAAAGCAACGGAAAAACATTGCTTCGGACCGAGAGTCCAATAGCATGATGGCATGCATATGGTGGAGAAACCCCTATCCCCATATGCTTGTTCCTATCTGGGAACCACACATGAGGGAGAGGGAGAGAGAATAGGCAAAAGCCAATTGATAAAGTTGAATTGAGGGGAGGGGGATCCCCTCTTTATATGTGTGGAGGATGGCTGCCACCACATGGGAGGAGGCGGGGTGGGACTAATCCCACCGCCGACCAGCCCCTCCCACATGGGCCCCACGTGGGGGAAGGCCGACTAGTGGCTACCGGCCCCTTTGGCCTTCCTAGGGAGCGCGACCCCCTCTTTGATCTCTCTAGGGGTCCATTTAGGTAGGATGCCCCATTAAATCAATTAAAAAAATATATTTCTAATACTAATTCGTTTAATTAATATTAAATACATATTATTTAATACCTACCTCTTCGAAACACCTTTTAGACCCCTCCGATCATCATCGGATACCCCTCCGATCTGACAACTGCGAGAGAGAGTTTAACAGAATCTCGCAGTCTTCAGCATGCAAAAGGAGCTTGCCAGTATGCAACGACTGTATTGAGTTTGTCGGACAAGTTCAGTTACTAACTATGAATTTAACTCTTCCTAGAAAATGTGGTGAGCACCTGTAAGATACAGTAGTAGGGATTGCAAGCAGTATGTGCACAACACAAAATAACCCATGCTGACACCCTGAAAGATGCTCATCGTATATGACATGCGCAATTTTTTAGATACTCATCGTATACGACAAATAACGTCCGATTTTTGTACGATGCTACTTCCTCCACAGCGCCGTTCTACTAATTAAGTCTTTCCGTGTGCAGTGCCGCGTGCCTTATGCCCTGCTAGCTCAAACCCGAAACACAGCTCTTGGAGCTTGTCGGTGGCAAGCATCTCCACTCGTTTGTGCTTCCGGGGTCGTTTTTATGTAAGGCACGAGGTGTGTCGAGTTCTAGTTGTTATCCTAAGGGCACAACAACGAAATAATTTGAACATGTCAAAATACACGTAAACTTTCACGAAATTCAGTCGAAATTTACATATATTAGAGTGTAATTTGGCATACATAGATAAGTCCGGTGATATTTAACTAAAAAAGATAGAAACAGTAGAAACCGCCTAGATCATGCCTAGGCGCGGCGGTATAACTCCTGGTAGTTGTCGTCGTCGTCGTCGCTTGACGGCTTCCGGGCGTGGCTGCTGCAGTCCTGCCCGACGTAGTCGCGGCGCCCCTTCTGCGACTGCCTCAGCGCAGCCTCGTCCTTGTCGGTGTCGTCGAGGATGACGACGCCGCGTGCACGACATCGGCGCACGGCACGCTCCAAAAGATGGCGTTGGCCCTCGGACTCCGCGTGAATGGTGGTGACAGCGTGCAGATGGCAACACTGCCGCGTGAACGGTGCGTGGATGCGACGGTTCGGGCTTCACCTGGTGGGAGGGTTGTTTCCGCGGTTTTTCTTTGATCCGACGCTCCCAGGCACCCTGGCACACTGGATTCCAAAGCGCAGCGCTACCAACGGCTGCTGGTCTCTCGCCGGCGGGTGGTTTTCCGTTAATTGTTTAGCTCTGCTACGACAAGTTTTGTCCGGCTCCGGTGATGGAGAAACGAGGACAGCGGCGCGTTTTTGACTCGTGCTAGTGTTTGTAGTCGTTGCTAAGTGGTCAAACGACTATTTGTAATTTTTTTACTTTTGGGGCGTTGTTGATAATTTTTAATAAATCGGTGGAATTTTGTAAAAAAAAAGCTACTAGCCTCATTGAACGATCATGAGAGCGGGTTCAATTCGATCCAAAGTCAGTTTTCGTTGACCCGCTTCAGGAACGCTCACAGCCACGTGGGATCGTACGGGTGTTGGACAACTTTGTCGTATGTATAGCAGGGCCGTTACAGAAACGAAATTGATTCACGTACGACAAATAACGTCCGATTTTTATACGATGCTACTTCCTCCACAGCGCCGTTCTACTAATTAAGTCTTTCTGTGTGCAGTGTCGCGTGCCCTATGTCCTGCTAGCTCAAACCCGAAATACAGCTCTTGGAGCTTGTCGGTGGCAAGCATCTCCACTCGTTTGTGCTTCCGGGGTCGTTTTTATGTAAGGCACGAGGTGCGCCGAGTTCTAGTTGTTATCCTAAGGGCACAACAGTGAAATAATTTGAACATGTCAAAATACACGTAAACTTTCACGAAATTCAGTCGAAATTTACATATATTAGAGTGAAATTTGGCATACATAGATAAGTCCGGTGATATTTAACTAAAAAAGATAGAAACAGTAGAAACCGCCTAGATCATGCCTAGGCGGCGGTAGAACTCCTGGTAGTTGTCGTCGTCGTCGTCGTCGCTCGACGGCTTCGGGGCGTGGCTGCTGCAGTCCTGCCCGACGTAGTCGCGGCGCCCCTTCTGCGACTGCCTCAGCGCAGCCTCGTCCTTGTCGGTGTCGTCGAGGATGACGACGCCGCGTGCACGACGTCGGCGCACAGCACGCTCCAAAAGATGGCGTTGGCCCTCGGACTCCGCGTGAACGGTGGTGACAGCGTGCGGATGGCAACAATGCCGCGTGAACGGTGCGTGGACGCGACGGTTCGGGCTTCACCTGGTGGGAGGGTTGTTTCCGCGGTTTTTCTTTGATCTGACGCTCCCAGGCGCCCTGGCACACTGGATTCCAAAGCGCAGCGCTACAAACGGCTGCTGGTCTCTCGCCGGCGGGTGGTTTTCCGTTAATTGTTTAGCTCTGCTATGACAAGGTTTGTCCGGCTCCGGTGATGGAGAAACGAGGACAGCGGCGCGTTTTGGACTCGCGCTTGTGTTTCTAGTCGTTGCTAAGTGGTCGAACGACTATTTGTAATTTTTTTATTTTTTGGGCGTTGTTGATAATTTTTAATAAATCGGTGGAATTTTGTAAAAAAAAAAGCTACTAGCCTCATTGAACGATCATGAGAGCGGGTTCAATTCGATCCAAAGTCAGTTTTCGTTGACCCGCTTGAGGAATGCTCACAGTCACGTGGGATCATACGGGTGTTGGACATACTTAGCAGGACCGTTACAGAAACGAAATTGATTCACGTACGACAAATAACGTCCGATTTTTATACGATGCTACTTCCTCCACAACGCCGTTCTACTAATTAAGTCTTTTCGTGTCCAGTGCCGCGTGCCCTATGCCCTGCTAGCTCAAACCTGAAACACAGCTCTTGGAGCTTGTCGGTGGCAAGCATCTCCACTCGTTTGTGCTTCCGGGGTCGTTTTTATGTAAGGCACGAGGTGCCCCGAGTTCTAGTTGTTATCCTAAGGGCACAACAGCGAAATAATTTAAACATGTCAAAATACACGTAAACTTTCACGAAATTCAGTCGAAATTTACATATATTAGAGTGAAATTTGGTATACAGAGATAAGTCCGGTGATATTTAACTAAAAAGATAGAAACAGTAGAAACCGCCTAGATCATGCCTAGGCGGCGGTAGAACTCCTGATAGTTGTCGTCGTCGTTGTCGCTTGACGGCTTCGGGGCGTGGCTGCTGCAGTCCTGCCCGACGTAGTCGCGGCGCCCCTTCGGCGACTGCCTCAGTGCAGCCTCGTCCTTTTTGGTGTCATCGAGGATGACAACGCCGCGTGTACGACGTCGGCACACGGCACGCTCCAAAAGATGGCGTTGGCCCTCGGACTCCGCGTGAACGGTGGTGACAGCGTGCGGATGGCAACACTGCCGCGTGAACGGTACGTGGACGCGACGGTTCGGGCTTCACCTGATGGGAGGGTTGTTTCCGTGGTTTTTCTTTGATCCGACGCTCCCAGGCGCCCTGGCACACTGGATTCCAAAACGCAGCGCTACCAACGGCTGTTGGTCTCTCGCCGACAGGTGGTTTTCCGTTAATTGTTTAGCTCTGCTACGAAAAGGTTTGT
This sequence comes from Avena eriantha, assembly GCA_910589775.1. Lineage (NCBI taxonomy): Eukaryota > Viridiplantae > Streptophyta > Magnoliopsida > Poales > Poaceae > Avena > Avena eriantha. Next base: position 206,719,188 of record OU342746.1, on the reverse strand, counting down.
CCGGCTCCGGTGATGGAGAAACGAGGACAGCGGCGCGTTTTTGACTCGCGCTAGTGTTTGTAGTCGTTGCTAAGTGGTCGAACGACTATTTATAATTTTTTTACTTTTGGGGCGTTGTTGATAATTTTTAATAAATCGGTGGAATTTTGTAAAAAAAAAGCTACTAGCCTCATTGAACGATCATGAGAGCGGGTTCAATTCGATCTAAAGTCAGTTTTCGTTGACCCGCTTGAGGAATGCTCACAGCCACGTGGGATCGTACGGGTGTTGGACATACTTTGTCGTATGTATAGCAGGGCCGTTACAGAAACGAAATTGATTCACGTACGACAAATAACGTCCGATTTTTGTACGATGCTACTTCCTCCACAGCGCCGTTCTACTAATTAAGTCTTTCCGTGTGCGGTGCCGCGTGCCCTATGCCCTGCTAGCTCAAACCCGAAACACAGCTCTTGGAGCTTGTCGGTGGCAAGCATCTCCACTCGTTTGTGCTTCCGGGGTCGTTTTTATGTAAGGCACGAGGTGCGTCGAGTTCTAGTTGTTATCTTAAGGGCACAACGGCGAAATAATTTGAACATGTCAAAATACACGTAAACTTTCACGAAATTTAGTCGAAATTTACATATATTAGAGTGAAATTTGGCATACATAGATAAGTCCGGTGATATTTAACTAAAAAAGATAGAAGCAGTAGAAACCGTCTAGATCATGCCTAGGCGGCGGTAGAACTCCTGGTAGTTGTCGTCGTCGTCGTCGCTTGACGGCTTCGGGGCGTGGCTGCTGCAGTCCTGCCCGACGCAGTCGCGGCGCCCCTTCTGCGACTGCCTCAGCGCAGCCTCGTCCTTGTCGGTGTCGTCGAGGATGACGACGCCGCGTGCACGACGTCGGCGCACGGCACGCTCCAAAAGATGGCGTTGGCCCTCGGACTCCGCGTGAACGGTGGTGACAACATGCGGATGGCAACACTGCCGCGTGAACGGTGCGTGGACGCGACGGTTCGGGCTTCACCTGGTGGGAGGGTTGTTTCCGTGGTTTTTCTTTGATTTGACGCTCCCAGGTGCCCTGGCACACTGGATTCCAAAGCGCAGCGCTACCAACGGCTGATGGTCTCTCGCCGGCGGGTGGTTTTCCGTTAATTGTTTAGCTCTGCTACGACAAGTTTTGTCCGGCTCCGGTGATGGAGAAACGAGGACAGCGGCGCGTTTTTGACTCGCGCTAGTGTTTGTAGTCGTTGCTAAGTGGTCGAACGACTATTTGTAATTTTTTTACTTTTGGGGCGTTGTTGATAATTTTTAATAAATCGGTGGAATTTTGTAAAAAAAAAGCTACTAGCCTCATTGAACGATCATGAGAGCGGGTTCAATTCGATCCAAAGTCAGTTTTCATTGACCCGCTTCAGGAACGCTCACAGCCACGTGGGATCGTACGGGTGTTGGACATACTTTGTCGTATGTATAGCAGGGCCGTTACAGAAACGAAATTGATTCATGTACGACAAATAACGTCCGATTTTTGTACGATGCTACTTCCTCCACAGCGCCGTTCTACTAATCAAGTCTTTCCGTGTGCAGTGCCGCGTGCCCTATGTCCTGCTAGCTCAAACCCGAAACACAGCTCTTGGAGCTTGTCGGTGGCAAGCATCTCCACTCGTGTGTGCTTCCGGGGTCGTTTTTATGTAAGGCACGAGGTGCGTCGAGTTCTAGTTGTTATCTTAAGGGCACAACGGCGAAATAATTTGAACATGTCAAAATACACGTAAACTTTCACGAAATTCAGTCGAAATTTACATATATTAGAGTGAAATTTGGCATACATAGATAAGTCCGGTGATATTTAACTAAAAAAGATAGAAACCGTAGAAACCGCCTAGATCATGCCTAGGCGGCGGTAGAACTCCTGGTAGTTGTCGTCGTCGTCAAGCGACGGCTTCGGGGCGTGGCTGCTGCAGTCCTGCCCGACGTAGTCGCGACGCCCCTTCTGCGACTGCCTCAGCGCAGCCTCGTCCTTGTCGGTGTCGTCGAGGATGACGACGCCGCGTGCACGACGTCGGCGCACGGCACGCTCCAAAAGATGGCGTTGGCCCTCGGACTCCGCGTGAACGGTGGTGACAACATGCGGATGGCAACACTGCCGCGTGAACGGTGCGTGGACGCGACGGTTCGGGCTTCACCTGGTTGGAGGGTTGTTTCCGCGGTTTTTCTTTGATTTGACGCTCCCAGGTGCCCTGGCACACTGGATTCCAAAGCGCAGCGCTACCAACGGCTGATGGTCTCTCGCCGGCAGGTGGTTTTCCGTTAATTGTTTAGCTCTGCTACGACAAGGTTTGTCGGCTCCGGTGATGGAGAAACGAGGACAGCGGCGCGTTTTTGACTCGCGCTAGTGTTTGTAGTCGTTGCTAAGTGGTCGAACGACTATTTGTAATTTTTTTTACTTTTGGGGCGTTGTTGATAATTTTTAATAAATCGGTGGAATTTTGTAAAAAAAAGCTACTAGCCTCATTGAACGATCATGAGAGCGGGTTCAATTCGATCCAAAGTCAGTTTTCGTTGACCCGCTTCAGGAACGCTCACAGCCACGTGAGATCGTACGGGTGTTGGACATACTTTGTCGTATGTATAGCAGGGCCGTTACAGAAACGAAATTGATTCACGTACGACAAATAACGTCCGATTTTTATACGATGCTACTTCCTCCACAGCGCCGTTCTACTAATTAAGTCTTTCTGTGTGCAGTGCCGCGTGCCCTATGTCCTGCTAGCTCAAACCCGAAATACAGCTCTTGGAGCTTGTCGGTGGCAAGCATCTCCACTCGTTTGTGCTTCCGGGGTCGTTTTTATGTAAGGCACGAGGTGCGCCGAGTTCTAGTTGTTATCCTAAGGGCACAACAGTGAAATAATTTGAACATGTCAAAATACACGTAAACTTTCACGAAATTCAGTCGAAATTTACATATATTAGAGTGAAATTTGGCATACATAGATAAGTCCGGTGATATTTAACTAAAAAAGATAGAAACAGTAGAAACCGCCTAGATCATGCCTATGCGGCGGTAGAACTCCTGGTAGTTGTCGTCGTCGTCGTCGTCGCTTGACGGCTTCGGGGCGTGGCTGCTGCAGTCCTGCCCGACGTAGTCCCGGCGCCCCTTCTGCGACTGCCTCAGCGCAGCCTCGTCCTTGTCGGTGTCGTCGAGGATGACGACGCCGCGTGCACGACGTCGGCGCACGGCACGCTCCAAAAGATGGCGTTGGCCCTCAGACTCCGCATGAACGGTGGTGACAGCGTGCGGATGGCAACACTGCCGCGTGAACGGTGTGTGGACGCGACGGTTCGGGCTTCACCTGGTGGGAGGGTTGTTTCCGCGGTTTTTCTTTGATCCGACGCTCCCAGGCGCCCTGGCACACTGGATTCCAAAGCGCAGCGCTACCAACGGCTGCTGGTCTCTCGCCGGCGGGTGGTTTTGTGTTAATTGTTTAGCTCTGCTACGACAAGGTTTGTCCGGCTCCGGTGATGGAGAAACGAGGACAGCGGCGTGTTTTTGACTCGCGCTAGTGTTTGTAGTCATTGCTAAGTGGTCGAATGACTATTTGTAATTTTTTTACTTTTGGGGCGTTGTTGATAATTTGTAATAAATCGGTAGAATTTTGTAAAAAAAAAAATCTACTAGCCTCATTGAACGATCATGAGAGCGGGTTCAATTCGATGCAAAATCAGTTTTCGTTGACCCGCTTGAGGAACGCTCACAGCCACGTGGGATCATACGGGTGTTGGACATACTTTGTCGTATGTATAGTAGGGCCGTTACAGAAATCAGTCGGCACTCTCGAAGTCAACATGAATCGCCTTGTCCCAACTTATTGTTTTGTAACAAATGCCCCGACTCCATGGTTCCGGCATCCGGTCCCATGGTTGCCTGCCCCAAGGCACCCACAGGCTACAGCAGTACTCCTACAGATCATGCCATCTGGGCGAGTGCAATGGCAGCCACTAAAAAGGAGCCCTAGGCGCCGTGGTTGTTGAGCCATAACTATTAGTTGGTCGCAGCGCCATGTGTATATATCCTTCCTCCCAAGGCAGGGGTCAGTGGCGACACTCGATGCATGCGGCCAAAGCTTTGTGTTGGAGAGCGTAGGAATTACTAGTAAAGGAATGGAAGACGCTAAATGCTTGCTAGTGCTCGGGCCTGTTCGAAAGACAAGAATTTAAGCATGCGTTTTTTGATCATACACTACGCTAGAGAATACGTACTATGCTGTATTGATGCCTTCTGCTACATCTTCAAGTTATCTTGCAGACTATATAGTCTAGTGTAGTATTACTATTCATCTCCGGGGATCATGTGATGGCGGTGGCGGATCCTTGTCTAACCATCTCACGGTTCTCAAGAACCACGCACATGGCACACGTACACATAGCATAGGTAACCTTTTCTCCTTCCTTGTAACCACAGAAAAGAATGGTATCCGCTCAACGTTGGGAAGAAAGCAGAACACAGGCGTTGGCGCTCTTCGCTGTGCGATGGTAGATTTGCGCATTGCTCAGATCTCATACATACTCAGGTTAACAAGAAAACAGACGAACGGGCCACAGTACGGCACCTCTTGCCTCCTAGGTGACGCTACTAGTATTTAAGTGTGTTTGTTGTACACGGTTCACCGTTAGTAGTTCCCGTGACCTCTTTGTTTGTTGAGCATGTTGACGACCTACGCTACGCACAATTAATCAAAACTTTGTTCTGCAGCAAAGAAAACTGCTCTGCTGGGGAGTGTAGTACGTACAATCTGCGATTAGCTTCAGCTGCGTGCTATCTTAGCCGCCGGTGGCCGTACATACCTACCGTAAGAAGATTAAGGCGAACAAGGGGGCGATGTGCGTGTTGCACATTCACTGCCATCTTCTGTTAGAGTAACAGGGCGAAGCTCAGAGAGCTTAGCCACTTTTAGTAGTAGTAGTAGCACGAGTAGTACACAGGAGCGACATGGTCTGAAGTCTTAACTACTCACAAAACCTGCGCATGTGAGGTCGCACCCTGATCAATGCGAAGAGGATAGAACGTGCAAACCTTGAGAATACCGACACAATCACAGAAAAACTCCAGATCCATGCCACGTGCCACATGCATCCGTTTTATTTATTTAAGAGGATTTGATTAGCCAATGCAATGCTCCAGATTATTTGATGCTGAATGGAGGACACTGTCGTCAGGAGCTCAACGGCTACTGCGCGCGTCTTTGTAGGGAACTTTGACTGATCACACTCTGCAGAGATAGAATAATAATAACGAGTAGTTATGTGTTTTCAGGATGGCCGCCTGTAAAATATACAACAGTACTCCAGGTAACAGCCTAACACTATGCTGAAATTGGCAGGATTTAGTTGTTGGTGAGGCTGAACACTGTGGTTTGGTTCTCCTGAGAACATGCATAGATGCAGCTGCCTGCAGCCTGGAACGGAATCGATTCCTACTTACAGCAGAGAAAACAAATGGGGGCGGGGTCCCTTTTCCCTGTGCATGCGCGTGGGCCTCGATCGATCGATCGCCAGCGAAAAAGCTTCGAATAATTCTAGGTGCATACTGCACACACGCTACATTCAGCGGTATCAGTAGTTGAGCCCGATCTATCAACCAGCAGTCTTTTTCTTGGAAACTTCCAAGATCGATGTTGGCAAGAGGGAAAATGGAACGCGCCCATAACAGAATTCCATTATTTTTCGCGTGCCGGGAATGGTATAGTACTTTTTGTTGGGCTGGTAGTTCGGTCGGTGCTTATGGGAGATGAAGCTTGTTGCTCTAGTTAACTGTCGTAATCAGGAATTAAGGTTGCTCGTTCTTTTTTAGGATTATAAAGGCTGTGCTATGTTATGGCGCAATCTAACACATTCTCCGATCAGATCAGCTTCTTTATTTGATGGCGATGCAACCTAAACAGTGCCCCCTGAAAGAGGAAAGAGGCAGTCTCGATCTGAGAAAGCTAGCGCTTTTGAAAAAGAGAATTCACCAATTCGATGGATCTCCATACATTGAGTATGACAGTTTGAAATATTTTGTTCTCGGAATATCCTCTGCCGACCGGAAAAGAGAATCAATTATTATGCGCGCGCGCACACACACCGTAAGAACAAAACAAAACAAAACAAACAATATCCCTTCAAGGAGAAGAAACCCAAACTAATTCGTTCGCTGCAGCACAAATGCGCACACTTGGTCCTTGCAGAAATGCAGCTAAGCTTGTCTGCTCTGCTCCATAACCTACTTAGCATAGAGGTACTGTACCTGTACCAGACTGCAAGCTAATTAAGCCGGTAAGCACGCCTAGCTAACTCAGTAGTAGTATAGTAGCGCTCTTCTAGAACTGGACCCAATAACCAACAAACCTGCTGAAGCCGTACTACGTCCAAACGCAGCAGACAAAGCCAGCACTTCCACGCATGGCACGCACTCACACTCACACTCACCTCGCCTGCGTGGGAACCAGTAACTCGACCACCAGGAAGGATCCAACCATGCGTACCGGACGCGAGCGAGCCAGGGCCGGTCGCGCTCCTTCTTCCCCTTGCTAGGTGAGGTGGGAAGCACCGCGCAGGCGCGCACGTGAAAAGCAACCCCCCCTGATCTGAATTCTGAAGCGGTGACGACCCAGCTTGACGAGCAGATGCAACAGCATGGGCGGAGCCCAAATCAAGATTCCAGAGGACGATCGATCTATGGATTTATCTACCACGTACTACTACCTCCGGTGGGTCTGTTTGCTGGGACCATCCCGGCCGCACCGCACCAGTAGTGGCGCGATAAAGCTCTTTCAAAGAAGCATCTATCTACCTGTATCTGGACATCGAACCAACCTCAATTAATCGCTCCGGGCGGTGGGGGAGGCGCGCGGAAGTACTGCACGCACGGGACCATGGTCCATGGATCGACCCGCCCCGCGGTGGTAAACTCGTGTCGCGGGGTCGGGCGGCCAGGTTTGGTTCGCTGGCACGTCCGTCAAAATCCGCCTCTACTAGTTTGGATATGTGCTGACCGGCTTGCAGGGTTTGAATCTGTTTGTTTTCTTTCATTCACGCAATGTTGTAGGGTTTCGAAGAGAGTCGCTGCAGGTGAAATGCTGCTGCGTGCCGTATTTCCGCAACTACTTCCAGTTCGTTCTTCGACACTTGGAGAATGTTCGGGTTGGCCGGGCCCAATTTTTTGTTTTTCCTACTTGCCACGGAGGCGCTGTATAGGAACATTGGATTTGGGCCAAGTCTGACAGTTTGTTTGGTTGTCCATATCCATATCCAGTTTTCGTGCAATTTTAGCTTTGATGCAAAAACCTGCATGTTTGGTTGCTCATGACATAGTGATGTGCTCACCATTTCTCATAGCTCGTAGTTTCAAACATGCGGAAAGATTAAACTCACAGTATCAAATTATCACCCTAGCTACTAGCAAATATGAGTTCACGATAATGTTACCTAGCTACTAGCTAATGACAGTTCACCACAATATTATCTAGCTACTACGAATGAATGTTTTACACCCACATCACAAGGTCAGCACTTCATCAACAAACCATCTTCTTCTTCTTCTTCTTCTTCAGATCATGTAGTTGCCTCTCGTCGCCCACATGTCGAGCGCTCACTGTTGTTTCCTGCTCTTCCAAGCAGCACAATCATTATGTGCAACACCATGGCCACCGTCAGTGTCATTTTCGTTAGGAACTACATCTTCATCAGTTGGGAAGTACTCATCAGCACCAAATTGCAAGATCCAGTTGTGCAAAATGCAACATGCAAGGACAAGCTTAACTTGGGTGGGGAAAGAGTGAAAAGTCTTCTGATCAAGGATCTTAAACCTGGTATTTAGAGCAACGAAAACCCTCTTAACTGTGACTCTAAGGCTAGCGTGTCTAAGATTGAAAAGTTCTTTCGGAGTCTTTGGGTAGTTCCTAACAGAGAACTCATTGAGATGGTACCTTATTGACCTAAAGAGTGGTAGAATTCCAGGTCGACAGGTGACATGGGTATACCCTACAGGTACTCGAGCTTGGTATATACGTCATGCATACGTAGAGGCCCACGGTGTCGCCAGGGCCCAAACGAAAGACTCGAGTAGCCTACGGACTCTCGATTGCTTGAAGAACAAGAAGAAGCTAAAGATAGAAAGTTCAAAGGGGACCCTAACCTGTAACCGACTCGACCTGCTACCCGAGACCTAGCCTATCTATATAAAGGCTAGGAGGGGGCGGCGAGGAGGACACATGCAACCCTAGTTTCCACAACCCTCGCCAGATCACATCTGCGCACCATTGTAATCTTCGATTCCTTTGATAATTCCACGAGCAGACAAGCAGGAGTAGGGACCTCTACGAGGCCTGAACCTGGGTAAATCTTCGAGTCCCCTGTGTGTTTGTTTGCTAGCCGATAGATGTCTCCAGCGCTCCCTCCTCCAAAACCCAAGTCCACAACAATGGGCATTGATGAGTTAAACCCTCGTCAATTGGCGCCGTCTGTGGGAATTGGGAGTGCTGATGTTGCGGCTTCTTCGGCCCCATCAACCACGATCTACAACTCCGCAACAACGGAGATTCGCCAGCTCTTCGGCGCGTTCGACTTCACCGTCCACACGCCGGTTACTCGCCCGGCCTTCAAGTCCGTGGGCGATGGGATCAGCCTGGCGATCGGGAGCTTCCGCTTCCAAGTTGGTCGATGTCTGCATGCTTGACCAGCCGACAGTGCCGGCGATTGCCCCAGCATCATGGTTCCCTCCATCGATCGGCACCCTCACTGAGCTCAACGCCCCGACAACAGTCGAGAACACGGTCAGCGACAACAGTCGCTACTCCGATCTGAGCGATCTGGCCCCGGAAGACGGGGCCTACGGCTCCGGATCTGAAAGTTGCGGGAGCAGCAGCTTCCCCAACCACTTCATGTGCGCCGTCATCAACGCGAGTGACACCTCCGCCAACCGTGGCAACACGGGCAACCGTGGCAACGAAACCGACCCACCTAACGACGACATACCCAATAGCAGACCAACGCCTAACGGCGGAAATCGTGTCCCCGTCGACAACGGAGGAACAGTCGAACCTCCAACCATAATAAACGAGCAAACCGGCGAACGCGTCGTGATCAGGCTCAACGAGCAAGAATGGGCTCGCTGCCTAGAGGCCCTACGAGGCACTCCTCTACCCTTCGGATCGCCGTAAGAACTACTGATGGGCTACCACTATCTCCTGAAGGAAGAATTCAAGCGCCAAGTGTAAACAATGGCACAACTCGAGGCGCGCAAAAAAGCAGCAAACGAGTCGAGCCTTCGTCGTGCTGGGCTCTCCTCTCACGGAGGATCCTCCTCAAAGGGGAACGAGTACATCGCCAAAAAGAGGCAATCCTGGATGGCCCATCTTACCGAGCAAGAACGCATAGAAGCTGCAAAAGTCCTCGACTTCAGCTCTATGACAGTCGATACGCGGGGCAATGTGGTCCCCAAGACGCCGCAGGCTGCGGTGACAACGGCCACCATGTACCTCCTTAACAACCAGCCGCCAGCAGGAGATCCCCGAGCCTCCATGCACCGATCTACAATCGCAGGCTTGGGATTAATCGAAGCTGCCCTCGACAAGGAGCCAACACCTGAGCCGAAAAAGGGCAAAGCGCTAGCAAAGCGCCAATCCTCGCCCTCATCCATCGATGACAGCCACGACCTGTCTCAATGCCGCCGCTCGCGGTGACACGACCGTGACTATGATGCGCGCGACGACCTCACGCAGCGCAAAATAGACAAATCAAGGGCACGACATGCTCGGTCGACTGACTCGAAAGAGGAAGATGTGGAGCTCTGCGGCGCCAGATGCTTTAGTAGATCCATCAGGCAAAAGCGAATGCCTAAGGGATTTAAACTCCCATCAGAGAACCCAAAGTTTGACGGCCTATAGGACCCGAAGATCTGGCTGGAGGACCACATCTCCTCCGTCAGGTGATACATTGCAAATGTATCTATAATTTTTGATGTTCCATGCTTTGTTTTATCTACTTTCTTATGTTTTGTCCACACTTTGGAGTACTTTTCATATGATTTCTTGGACTAACCTATTAACAAGATGCCACAGTGCCAGTTGCATGTTTTCTGCTGTTTTTGGTTCCAAGAAAGTCAAAAAATGAATATTCTCAGAATTGGACAGGACAAAAGCGAACGTTCCTATTTTACCGGAAGACTCACGGAGCAAGAAGACGAGACGGAGAGGGGCCACAGGGCGGCCACACCATGTGGTGGCGCGGGCTAGCCCTGGCCGCGCCACCAGGAGGTGTGGGCCCCCCTGGCTGGCCACCGACCTTGCCTCCTTCGCCTATAAGAGCCTCCCGATACCAAAACCCTAAACAATCAAGCCTCCAGCCACGAAAAGTTCCACTGCGCTGCCGCCACCTTAGGGGAGATTCTGGGGACAGAAAGTCTCTGTTCCGGCACCCTGCTGGGACGGGGAAGTGCCCCCGGAGCCATCTCCATCGATCTCCACCGCCATCTCCATCACCATTTCTGATTCCCATGATGAGGAGGGAGTAGTTCTCTCTCGAGGCTAAGGGTTCTATCGGTAGCTATGTGTTCATCTCTCTATCTATGCATGATCTTGTTGTGGTCATGAGCTTTGTAATCAAGTAGATCTACCTTGCTACTCAAGTGCTTTAATGAATCTCTGCTCTCCCCATGTGTGTGAAAGTGACATGGGTATACCATATAGGTACTCGAGCTTGGTATATACGGTCTAAATACGTACAGGCCCACGGTGTCGCCAAGGCCCAGATGAAAGGACTCGAGTAACCTGCGGACTCTCGATTGCTTGAAGGACAAGAAGAAGCTAAAGATAGAAAGTTTGAAGGGGAAAACCCTAACTTGTAACCGACTCGACCTGCTACCCGAGACCTAGCCTATCTATATAAAGGCTAGGAGGGGGCGGCGAGAAGGACACACGCAACCCTAGTTTCCACAACCCTCGCCAGATTGCATCTGCGCACCATTGTAACTTTCGACTCCTTTGATAATTCCACGAGTAGACAAGCAGGAGTAGGGACCTCTACGAGGCCTGAACCTGGGTAAATCCTTTGTCCCCTGTGTGCTTGTTTGCTAGCCGATAGATGTCTCCAGCACTCCCTTCTTCTCCAAAACCCAAGTCCATAACAATGGGCATTGATGAGTTAAACCCTCGTCAATTGGTGCTGTTTGTGGGAATCGGGAGTGCTGATCTACAACTCCGCAACAGCGGAGAGCCAGCTCTTCGGCGCGTTCGACTTCACCGTCCACACACCCGCCACCCGCGCATCCTTCGAATCCGTGGGCGACGGAATCAGTCTGACGATTGGGAGCTTCCGCTTCCAAGTTGGCCAGATGGGCACGTTTCGCATGCCCGATCAGCCGACAGCACCGGCGATTGCCCCGGCATCGTGGTTCCCTCCATCAATCGGCACCCTCAGCGAGCTCAACGCTCCGGTGGCAGTCGAGAACACGATCAGCGATAGCAGTCGCGACTCTGATCTGAGCGATCTGGCCACAGAAGATGGAACCTACGGTTCTGAATCTGAAAGTTGTGGAAGCAACAGCTTCCCCAATCACTTCATGTGCACCGTCATTAACGCAGGTGACACCTCCGCCAATCGTGGCAATGGCGATAACACCGGCAATGGCACCAATCCACCCAATGGTGGCAACGGTGGTAACGGCGCCGACGGGGAGCAGTCGAACCTCCCAGCATAATCAATGAGCAAACCGGCGAACGCGTCGTAATCAGGCTCAACGAGCAAGAGTGGGAGCGCTGCCGCGAAGCCCTACGAGGAGCACCTCTACCCCTTGGGTCCCCGCAGGAACTGCTGATGGGCTACCACTGGCTCCTAAAATAAGAATTCAAGCGCCAAAAACAAGTAATCGCGCAACTTGAGGCGCGTAAAAAGTCAGCGGACGAGTCAAGCCTTCGTCGTGCTGGGCTCTCCTCCTACGGAGGATCCTCCTCAAGAGGCAATGAGTACCTTGCCAAGAAGAGGCAGTCGCGGATGGCTCACCTCACCGAGCAAGAGCGCATAGAGGCCGCGAAAGTCCTCGACTTCGGCTCTATGACAGTCGACACGAGAGGCAACGTGGTTCCCAGGACGCGGTAGGCTGCGGTGACAGCAGCTACCATGTACCTCCTTAATAACCAGCCGCCAGCTGGAGATCCCCGAACTGCCATGCACCGATCTACGATCGTGGGTTTGGAGCTAATCGAGGCCGCCCTCGACAAGGAGCCGGTACCAGACCCAAAAAGGGCAAAGCGCTAGCAAAGGGCTACTCCTCGCCCTCATCCAGCGATGACAGTCACGACCTGTCTCGACGCCGTCGTTCACGGCGACACGATCGCGACTACGATGCGCGCAACGACCTCACGCAACGCAAGATCGACAAGTCAAGGGCACGACGTGCTCGGTCGACTGACTCGGAAGAGGAAGATGGGGAGCTCTCCGGCGCCAGATGCTTCAGCAGATCCATTAGGCAGAAGCGAATGCCTAAAGGGTTTAAACTCCCGTCGGAGAATCCAAAATTCGACGGTCTACAAGACCCTAAAATCTGGCTAGAGGATCGCATCTCCTCCGTCAGGCTCCACGGAGGCAGTCGAAGTACTGCCATGCAATGTTTGCAGCTACAGCTGCAGGGTGCCGCCCGAGCATGGCTCAATAACCTCCCACGTGGATCCATTCGCAGTTGGGATGAGCTGGTTTACAGCTTCGTGCGCAACTTTAAGGGCACGTACAAACGGCCCGCATCAATCGAAGAACTAAGATGCTGCCAGCAAAGATCGGGCGAATCGCTGCGCTCATACATCCAAAGGTGGTCCATCATCAAGAACTCCGCGGAAAACATCTCGGAGGACCGCGCGATTGATGCATTCAATGGTGGCGTCCGCCGCCTAGAGCTCAGGGAGGAGCTGGGCCGCTCGAAGCCCCAGACCATCGACCACCTGATGGAGATCGCTAATCGGTGGGCCGATGGAGAAGATTCCGTGAAGAACCGCGCTCACTCCGACGAGGAGGCGGAACTCGAACGCAGACGCGACCGCCGGGGCAAGCGTCGCATGCGCATCTACGACGATCGCGACGATGTCAACATGGTCGCAGCTGGCTACACTGATAGACGCAACGACAACCGCAACAACGGATACCACAGCGGCGGATACCGCGACTCAGGGAAAACCACGCAAGTGTGGCAACGCCGCACTCGCGACGAGGCACCCGCGACCTCCATCGAGGACAAACTGTCCGGGCCATGCACGGTACACTTCTACATCGACAAGCATGACGGCAAGAGAAAGTCCAGCCACCTCCTCAAGGACTGCCGTGAGTTCCTCAAGCTACACGAGGGATTGGTTCGGATGAACCGCAACGCAGTCGAAAGAGGCTACGGAGCCGCTCCAGGCGCTGTGGCACATGGCGCACCGCCAGCACCACCTGGGCCACCCCCGAACGGAGCTGCACCGGACCAGCACCACGGAGGAGAACCGTACCCACGGGCCATGGGTACCATGATGATCCAAAAGGGGCGCCCCTCCAATAGGGTGCAGAAGGCCATCACTCGCCAAGTCAACCTGGCCATGCACTCGCCACCATCCACCACTGAGTACCTCAGTAGCAGTGAGTCGTGCATCACCTTCGACAAACGCGACCACCCACCTCAGGTACCTCGCCCAGGTCATTGCCCTCTCGTACTCAAGGCGCAAATTGGAGGCTTTGACATGAGTCGCGTCTTCATGTATGGCGGAAGCGGCATCAACCTCATATTCGCGAGTACCTTGCGAGCAATGAGGATCCCTCTAACCTGCTTGGAAGCATCAGACACAACGTTCCACGGCAACGTCCCAGGGAAAGGCGTATACCCCCTGGGCAAAATCAACCTCGACGTCATATTCGGCACGCCAAAGAACTTCCGGCGCGAGCGCATCGACTTTGAGGTTGTCGACTGGCCCTCACAATACCACTGCATCCTCGGACATGTCGCATTCGCTAGGTTCATGGCGGTACCCCACTACGCCTACCTGCAGATGAAAATGCCAGGTCCCAACGGCATCATCACGATCAACGGGAGCTTTGAGCGATCTGATAGTTGCGACAGGGAATTCAACAGAATCTCCCAGTCCTTCGGCATGCAGGAAGAGCTCGCGCGATTGAAGGAAACGACAGACAACAGTCTGCCTCCCCTGAGTAGGCCAAGCTCACCTGATCTCTCCATCGACTCATCTGTGCACACAAAGAAAGTGCAGGTCCATCTGTCAGATCCCGCCAAAATGGCCCTCATCGCCAACAACTTGAGTCCCGCATAGGAACTCGCGCTCGTCGAATTTCTCCGTGAGCACTAGGAAATTTTTGCGTGGTGTCCTGCAGACATGCCAGGAGTTCCCAGGGAATTCGCTGAGCACGCACTGAACGTCAACCCCGACGCAAGGCCAGTCAAGCAAACAATCAGGCGACTGTCTGAGCCATGAGCGCATGCAGTCGGAATGGAGATCAACAGACTCCTCGAGGCCAAATTCATACACGAGATCAAGGAAAGCACTTGGCTCGCCAATACGGTGCTGGTGCCAAAAAAGGACACCGATATCCTACGGATGTGCGTGGACTTCACTTCTTTAAACAAGCACTGCCCAAAAGATCACTTCCCGCTACCACGGATTGATCAAATCATCGACTCCACCGCTGGATGCGAGCGCCTCTGCTTCCTCGATGCCTACTCAGGCTATAACCAAATTCGAATGAAGGAGGAAGACCGGGAGAAGACCGCGTTTACAACGCCCTTCGGTGTGTTCTGCTACAACACAATGCCGTTCGGGCTAAAAAATGCGGGAGCCACCTACCAGCGGTGCATACAGGCTTGCCTCAAGGAGCAACTGGGTCGCAACATCCAAGTCTATGTCGACGACATAGTAATCAAAACCAAGGAGGAAGCCTCTCTAATCGACAACTTGCGCGAAACCTTCGCCAATCTCGATCGTTACCGGATTAAGCTCAATCCGGACAAATGCGCCTTCGGCGTACCATCTGGGCAGCTGCTCGGGTATCTCATCTCCACGAGAGGGATTGAGGCAAACCAGAAAAAGATAAAGGCCATACTGGCCATGGAGAAGCCAAAGAACATAAGAGGCATCCAGTAACTAGCCGGACGAATCGCGGCCCTCAGTCGATTTATCAGTCGAATGGGAGAAAAGGCACTGCCCTTCTATCAGCTCCTCCGCAAAGCTGACAAATTCGAGTGGACCAATGAAGCACAAGAAGCATTTGAAGATCTCAAGCGCCTGCTATCCACCTCGCCAGTACTGGTGACTCCACGAGAAAGGGAACCACTACTGCTGTACATCTCCGCTACCAAGCAAGTGGTTAGTACAGTGCTCGTTGTCGAGCGGGCCGAGGAAAACAAGGTCCATGGCGTACAACGCCCGGTATACTACCTCAACGAGGTCCTCACGCTAACAAAACAACGGTACCCGCACTACCAGAAGCTGGCGTACGGTGTCTTCATGACCGCCCGACGACTGCGCCATTATTTCCAGGAACACCCAATCGTGGTAGTCAGCGACGCCCCATTGGGACATATCCTCAATAACCCCGACGCCACGGGACAAGTCGCGCTTTGGGGAATCGAACTGTCTCCACGAGACATCACATACGAAAAGCGCAACGCAATCAAGTCGCAAGTTCTCCCTGACTTCCTCGTGCATTGGATGGAAAACCAACTCCCGGACAAGCCAGATATGTGCTACCTTTGGACAATGCACTTCGATGGATCCAAGCGGAAAGATGGAGCAGGAGCAGGTGTCATACTGACATCACCTCAAGGGGACAAGCTGAAATACATCCTACGAATGCAGTTCACAGCCTCAAACAACGAGGCTGAATACGAGGCCCTGGTGCACGGGATGAGGATGGCAAAAGCCTGCGGCGCAAAGAGGCTCATCATATATGGCGACTCCAAGCTGGTCGTCAACCAAACAATGCATGAGTGCGACGCACTGAATGACAACATGATCGCATACCGCGACCTCTACGATACACTCGAGGGAGCCTTCGATGGTTGCGAGTTGCGACATGTAGGTCGCGAAAGCAACGAGGAGGCGGACGCACTCGCCAACATAGGCTCTACCTGCGCCCCCATACCACCTGGGGTATTTCTCGAGCGCATCTGCGAACGCTCCATCAAGCCAAAGGCTGTAGAGAAGAAAACAAGCGCAGCAACGGACTCGGGGGCTACGCCACCCAATGAGCCAATGGCACTCAATGACTTGGAGCTAGACACAGGACTCGAGGGACCAATGAGCGTCATGATGATCGAACAATCCTGGACACAGCCGTACATTACGTACCTCCTCAGCAAGCGCCTACCGGATGACCCGACAGACGCACGACACATCGCGCGATGCTCCAAAGCATTCGCCGTTATCAACGGTGAACTGTATAAACGCAGCATCACAGGCGTGTTACAACGATGCGTCTCCCTGGCCGATGGAAGAGCGGTCCTCCTCGACATCCATGAAGGGACCTGCGGGCACCACGCCGGCAGTCGCTCCCTCGTTGCCAAAGCTCTACGAGCTGGATTTTACTGGCCCACGGCCATGCGTGACGCCAAGGACATAGTCCAAAATTGCAACGCTTGTCAGCGATTCGCGGACAAGCCACACGCACCAGGCGCAGAACTACGGCCTATTCCATTGGCCTGGCCCTTCGCGCAATGGGGGCTCGACATGGTGGGCAAGCTCCCAAGGTCCTCGTAGGAGGCTACGTCTACCTCTTGGTCATAGTCGACAAGTTCACCAAGTGGATTGAGGCCATGCCAGTGACCAAGCAATCAGGGCACAGCGCGGTCAAGTTCTTCGAGTCCATCGTCTACCGCTTCGGCGTGCCGCACAACATCATCACTGACAACGGGACGAACTTCACATCCAAAGAGTTCCAAGAATTCTGCGGAAACCTGGGGATCAACATCAGTTACGCCTCAGTCGCGCATCCACAGACCAACGGTCAGGTGGAAAAAGCAAACGGGCTCGTCTACAGCGGCATCAAGAAGCGACTCCTTCAACCACTCGAGCAGGCCACGGGTTGCTGGCCAGATGAGCTCCAATCTGTACTCTAGAGCCTACGAACAACTCCAAACAGCACCACGGGCTACACGCCATTCTTTATGGTGCACGGAGCAGAAGCAGTACTACCCGCCGAAGTTCGGTACAAGGCACCGCGCGTAGTCGCTTACAGCGAACAAGAGTCATCTCTTGCACTCGAAGACTCCGTCGACCTCCTCGACGAGGCAAGAGAAATCGCCACAGAAAGATCCACGATCTACCAGCAGAACCTACGCAACTACCACAGTAGAAGGCTTCGCCCCAGATCCTTCGTCAAAGGTGACCTGGTCTTGCGACTGAAGCAGCAGGGGCATCTCAAGCTCGAGTCCCCCTAGGAAGGACCGTACGTGATTACAGAAGTAATCCCAGGTGGCGCCTATCAACTTCAAGATTTAGAGACATGAGTCGCATACTCCAACCCTTGGAACGTAGCACAACTACGACGCTTCTACCTCTAGCTGTTTTTTACTTTTACATCGCAAATAAGGCTACTCAGCCAAGGCTACTTAGCCACACATTGTACGTCGTACTGTTCTTCAAACAAATAAAAGATAAGTGCCCCAAAACTCTGTGTTTTTTCTTTTCACTTTTATCAATTTTATACTCGGGGGCTACGCCACCCTACATACATCTGTTCTTCGAACCAATAAACGTGATATCCTGAGTAGCTGGCACATCAATCAAACCCCTTAACGCAAACTCAACCCAGCTGCAACGCACCTGGCAGGTTGACAAAGGGATGGCCAAGCTAAAGAAAAGGACTCGCATAGTGCAACGCACCTCACGCCAACAAATCTGTTTATACACATTCAACAATAAAATATCTACAACCTATACATGAACTTTACAACACAAATACACTTATGTGCAGGATACAAGTCTGGGTACTGCTGCAACAGTAGAACATTGGTTTGTTCCTCGAAGAAGTCGACAATCTCCTCTGCTAGACGGTCCACCGCCTGATAGTGCGGCACCATATTCCAGGCAGATCCGGCTGGCGACGTTGGCGGACCGGAAGCAATGGCGGCGACATCCACGTCAGGCCTGTGCAATCACACCATCGAGAGGGCAGCCTCGGCACCAGCCACCAATTTCTGCTTCACGCACTCGCGAACAGGGGACATATCTTGAAACTTGGCCAGAAGAGCCAACATGCTCGATGGAGTGTCATCCAACGGGAACATCGCCTGATAGATGTTCTTCAAACACGACTGTGACTTCTTCAGGAAGAGCAGCACTCGCGAAGCGCGATCCTGTAGGGTCGCCAATGCAATCGCACGATCATGATCTACCCAGAAGTATCCACTCTCTTGAAGTTGCTCTTGGGTGACATTATGAAGGCGGATGGCAATCCTATCCCTCTCCTCCCACGGTTGGTGTGCGCTAACAACTACATGAAGCAGCACCAACAGCATGAGTACAACGTACCATCGCGACTAACTATAAAGGAAAAGATGAGGACGAGCAAACTAACACTTAAACTGGTCGCCTAGCTGCGTCACCTCGCCAAGCAGATATTGCTCGCGGGCGGCGGATTTTTCCGCCTTCGACTTCCACACGTCTGCGTTACCACGGATCAGGGGCAACTCACGCTCCAGTTCCTTCACGCGATCACGAAGTTGCGACAGCAAGGACAGCTCCTCTACCCTGGAGCGCGGCGGTGCCACTGTCTCATCAAGACATTGTGAATCCTGGTTTCCCCCCGCAGGACCACTCGATGCACCCTACCACAAGTCAAGACAAAGGCAATTAAGGCGACCAAATTAACACAAAGGAAAGGGGAACAGATGCATTCAAGATAAGCATAAGTGTTTACAAACACACTCGCCAGCAGGCACGTCCTTAGGCTAAAAAGGCAACTGATCAATTATTACTACAAGCTAACTACGGAGCAGCTGGCTTCTTTGACTTCGACGGCTTCATCAAGTCCGTGGCAGTATCAGATGCCACTGACTTTCCGCCGGCCCCTGAGGCCGAAGCTTTCGCCGCCTTCTTCGCACGTTGGAGCTCCTCCGAATACTTGGCAACAGTATTTATCAAGGAATGGCCATATTTGGCACAAGCAGTCGCAAAGGGAGCGAAGACTACCTGCTGACCATCCGTGCCAACAGGCATCGCCTTCGACACCGCAGAGGGATCTATCTCGACTCCATGGGCTTGCACCATGGCGAGTGACATTGTCGCACCAGCCGCCCGGAGGGAGTTCTTGTAGGTAGCAGGCACACCTCCGGCGAGTGACTCCACCAGCTTGTCCATATTATCGACCAGCTCCGCCTTCGGCATCAACTCCTCTCGGAGGCGACTAAGGGCGACCTTGGCCTTGGACAATGTATCCTGGATGGCAGCGCTTCGGTCCTCGACCGCAGATACTGCGCCGGCCAGAGCGTCATCATGATGAAGGGCCTGCGGGTCAAAATTCAAGTCGCCAGCATCTACACCGAAAATACACACATGGATCAAACTTCTAGTGCCACCGGCAAAACTCTAGATGCAGATAGGAACATCAATAAAATATCTACCAGTAAAGGTACCTGAGAGGGCCTTGGCGACTGAGAACAGTTGCTCTTCGAACAACTTTTCCCTGGCCGCAAAGGAGGCGCGCAGATCCTCTTCGCGCTTCTGGGCATCATCACGAGCCGCGATTGCCTCGTCGCGCCCCTTCACAGCCGCGGCTAATGTCTTCTCCAACGTGGCGACGTTGCGCAGTAAAGCATTATGCTCAGCTACATGGCAGTCAATAATTGGCTATCAGTCGATTACACCAAAACAGAGAGAAGACGAAAAGATAAAGTGTAGAAGCACTCACTCTCAACCATGCGGTGACGCATCTCCAGCATGGCATGCTGGCGACCCATCGCCATCACCTGCTACGCCACTTGCGCAGCTTCCTTTACAAGGAGCTGTCATACAAAACAAGGAGTCAGAAGAGGGCAATAGAAGGCGTTGACTGCCACACTAAAAAAGAAGGAAAGATATACTTACATGGTCCTCTAGCGACTCCGAAGAAGTTTGCTGAACCGTCATCCGAGCAACTATTCGATGCTCCCCTACGTGAGGAGAGCTCGAGGAATTGTGCCCGGAGTGGGCCGCCGCCGGAGGAGAAGGAGCACGCTCGGCCTCTACTTTGGCCCTTGAGGTTGCGACTCCAGATTCCTTCACAAACTCGACGTCACCAGAAGATGACGACGCCTCTTGGCTACAAGACCAAATTCACATTGAGAAAAGGAAAACTCCAGGGCAAAGCCAACAAGAATAAAACAGAAAAGAACTAGTGAACTCGCAAATTTACCAGTCAAAGTTGTCAAGATTAAACGTGGCCTCCGCCAACTCTGATGAAGACTCCTTCGGCAATCGCATCTTCTTGCGAGAAGATGGTGCCACAGCCCTCATAGGAACGGCGGGAATTGGTGACTCCGCACCAGCAGATGTGCCTTCTGGAGTCGAAGGAGTCGACGCATCGAAGTCCTCACTGCGCGAACGCTTGCGAGTATCCAGGCTCTCGGACTCGGGGGCTTCCTCTTCCACATCAGAAGGGACAGTCGACTCAGACTCGTCCTCTTCCAAAGCTTCACGAGGAATAATACCCTCAGGGAGAGGAGGCATACAAGGCGACACCACCCAATCCTGCATACAGACAGTGAAGATCAGCAAACAGAACAGGTAAGCAACAGAAAAAGCAATGGCGAAAGTAAGCTACTGCGTAGCACAACTGTACCTCAGGAGGAGGATTCGAAGCATCCAAAGGAGGAACGACTGGCTCATTCAGAAGCACATCCTTGAAGGTGTACTTCGTGACCAGTCGCACCCTCTTATCTACCTCACTCGCGGACATGCCATCGGCAGACACGCGCGTGGCATCATCAGCGCCACCCCATTGAAACATGGGATGGACTCTGGCCTAGAGAGGCTGGACGCGACGACGCAGCCAAGTCCTGACAAGGGCGCAACCTCCCTCTTCTGCGCCTATGCGACTCTCGAGGTTGTAGACGCGTTGATATAGCACGTCTGTCTCCACGAGTTCGGAAGGCATGATCATGTTCTTCTAAGAACGCATCTTCTTGCAAGGAGTCGCGGGATCGAAAGGCGCGAGTCCAAAGTGCTCGTCCTTGGCCTTCTAGTCGCGAACATAGAACCATTTGTCCCTCCATCCCTGGACGGACTTGGCGAGCTTGATGTCGAAGTAGGTGGCGGACGGTTCGACATGGATTCCACAACCACCTACGTCGTAAACTAGAGAGCCAGATGCGGACTGACGCTTCAGCTTAAATAAGCGTTTGAAAAGGCCAAAGTGCGGCTCGATTCCGAGCCAGCACTCGCAAAGAGTGATGAAACAGGAGATGTGAAGAATCGAGTTTGGGGACAGCTGATGGAGCTGGAGCTCGTAGAAACAAAGGAGACCCCTAAGAAAGGGGTGGAGAGGCAAAGAAAGGCCGCGAATGACGAATGCAAAAAACATCACTCGAAAACCGGCGGGAGGCACATGAATGGTCTCACCGCTGGGAACGCGTGCATCGGCGACTGCTGCAGAAATAACTTCGTCTTGGCGAAGAAGACGGAGATCTGACGCCTTGATGATAGAGGGGCGCCACGCGCCATTGGTCACGCGGGTGCCCGCGACCTTCTTTTTCCCGCCGGCAGCAGCACTGGTGCCCGCAGCAGCGGGGCCACCCTTCTTCTTCATCGCAGCGATGGTGGCCGCGGATTCAGCGGCAGCGCCTCCTTTCTTCTTTCCCATTACGTGGCGGCGATGAGAACGTAGAAAATAACTTGGAAATGAGCGGAGGTGGTCTAGAGTTGAGGAGGAGATGAGCGCAGGGAAAAGCAGATGAGCAGCAGCAATGGCGATGGCAGCGAGGAAGAAAAGAGTGCAGATGGAAAATTACCGCCGTAGCGCCGCTACTTAACCCCTAGGAGATGCAATCCAACGGCTCACAAAAACCCTACTGGGCACGTGGCACGCATCGCGTTCGACACGTGGAGAAGAGGAAGCGCGAACCGTCCCTCCACTGCTCCCATTACGCGTGGAAATCGAGGAGGCATAGTTAATAATAAGATTATGCACGCCCAGTCAAATCAAAGTCAGAAAGTGGGACCCACCGCTCGTCACGTCCCGTCAAAATCGCTCACGTGGGCAACTGAGGTCATGCAAGCGTCAGCACTGATGTCATCAGCAGCTACGCAGCGGAAAACTTCGACTACTTTAGTCCTTGCTGGAGTCTTCGACTCCACCAAGCACTCGGGGGCTACTCCCATATGGAGCGCTGGCCGCGCACCCTACGATATTTTATTTTATTATTGCAGGGATATAGGCAATCAAATTCAAACCCAATCACTCGAAACACGGTTCGACTACGGACATGGGTTACTCCCATAGGGAGCGCCGGAAATAGTTTCGACTGAAACAAGCAAGCAAAAAATGACAGCAGTCGCAAATGTGTTTTAGTCTCTGCCTGAGTCTTTGACTGAAACAAACAAGCAGATTCTTTAGTCCCTGCCTGAGTCTTCGACTCAACCAGGCACTCGGGGGCTACTCCCATAGGGAGCGCTGGCCGCGCACCCTATGAATATTTGCACAAAAACTGTGTGTTGATAACATCCACACTCGCAGATCATGGTGACACCGCCTCATATTTTTACCTACAAAGAGACTACGTCTCCTGGGTCGCCCGAATCGTCTCCGCGATGATAAAATTCGGATGCCATGCTTACAGCGTGAAGGTAAGACGTGAATAAGGCCTGGCAACGCATTTAACTACGCACTACCAGAAAAGTATCCGTGCCTGCAGGCACGATGAACATGCCTTGATGGACGCGTCAAGTGCTCACACCCATATAACTGGAATTCGACTCCTATAAGACCTCCGTGGCCTGAGTCGAATTACGCCAGCACTTTTCCGGATTCGAGTCCGAGGACTCGAGTTCGAGTAGATTGCGTTGTTTCACCCTAAGGTGGTTAACTGATACCGATACTTCGGCTATATCAGGCACGTATATCAACAATCCCTATGACATAAATGAAAGCAGTCGAAAATGTACTCATTCAGGCACTCGAAGACTTCAAAAGGTACTCAGTCGAATCTGCGATTCCACTGGATACTCGAGGGCTACTGACATGGGTATACCCTATAGGTACTCGAGCTTGGTATATACGGTCTAAATATGTATAGGCCCACGGTGTCGCCAAGGCCCAGATGAAAGGACTCGTGTAACCTGCGGACTCTCGATTGCTTGAAGGACAAGAAGAAGCTAAAGATAGAAAGTTTGAAGGGGAAAACCCTAACTTGTAACCGACTCGACCTGCTACCCGAGACCTAGACTATCTATATAAAGGCTAGGAGGGGGTGGCGAGAAGGACACACACAACCCTAGTTTCCACAACCCTCGCCAGATTGCATCTGCGCACCATTGTAACTTTCGACTCCTTCGATAATTCCACAAGCAAACAAGCAGGAGTAGGGACCTCTACGAGGCCTGAACCTGGGTAAATCCTTTGTCCCCTGTGTGCTTGTTTGCTAGCCGATAGATGTCTCCAGCGCTCCCTTCTTCTCCAAAACCCAAGTCCATAACAATGGGCATTGATGAGTTAAACCCTCGTCAGAAAGTGACAGCGTGCTCACCATGGTGGCACTTAGGCTAGAGATTACAAATACTTGTTATGAGTTATATTTGGAATTGGATGTCTTTATGAAATGGTGGTGTTTGTTGGAACCATCTAGTACTCAAAGTGACAGTGTGGGGTTACCTTGATGGGAAAGGCTTACTTTGAGGTGTGCTGTTATAGCCCTACCATGGATTAGAGTGTCCAACCGGAGAGTAGTTAAGAGTAGTATCATAAAGAGAAGATATTTATATGAGAGTGTTCACTAGTAAAAGTATGATCCCTAGGCCTTGTTTCTTAGCATTGAAACACCGTTTGCTATTAGATCTGTTACATGTTTGCTTGCTTCCTTCTTTATTTTAGTTTGCCTTTAGTCTTTTCCATGCCATCAAGTTATTTTCTATCACTGTTACCACTTATAATTATCCATACCACTTGTATTTCACTATCTCTTCGCCAAACTAGTGCACCTATACACCTGACAAGTGTATTGGGTGTGTTGGGGACACAAGGGACTTCTTGTATCTTGATTGCAGGGTTGCTTGAGAGGGGATACCTTTGACCCCTTCCTCCCTGAGTTTGATAAACCTTGGGTGATCCACTTAAGGGAAAACTTGCCGCTGTTCTACAAACCTCAGCACTTGGAGGCCCAACAACTGTCTACAAGAATAGAAGTGCGTAGACATCAAGCTATTTTCTGGCGCCGTTGCCGGGGAGGAAAGGTAAAAAGTATTCACACCGAAGGATTAAAGAAGAAGAACCTCCCACGGCAAACACCTATTTTCTGGCGCCGTTGCCGGGGAGGTAAGGTAAAAGGTACTCACATCCTCCGGTGTGAGTGCTCGAAGTTATTTCCTTTAGATTCTGCAATTTTGTCTTTTTGTTTCTTGTTTTCACTAGTTAGGCTTAATGGAAAACAACAAAAAAATTAGAGAGCTTTATAGTATTTATCTTGAGTTAGGACATGAAGTGTTTGAAGAGAAAATTAAAAAACCTACGGAACTTTATTTGCATGTTAATAGCAATGTTGTTAGTATGAATTCTTTGGACACCATTATTGCTAATGCTATGGAAAAGTCTAAGCTTGGGGAAGCTAGTTTTTATGAAAATGATCTTTTTAGTTCCCAGCTTTGGAAGATAGCTATTCTATTGCTTATGATGATACCAAAACTCCAATATATGATGATTACTATGATGAATATGATATTTTCAGTCCACCTAGTATTGAGGCGAAAATTAATGATTACAATATGCCTCCTATATTTGCTGATTATGGTGATGAGAATAATAATGATAGCTATTTTGTTGAATTTGCTCCCACTACAATCAATAAGAATGACTATGCTTATGTGGAGAGTAATAATCATTTTATGCATGTGGCTCATGATAAGAATGTTTTATGCAATAGTTATATTGTTAATTTTATTCATGTTGCTACTGAAAGTTATTATGAGAGAGGGAAACATGGTTTTATGCATCTCAATAATATTAAGTTTCCCCTCTTTATGTTGAATGTCTTGAAGTTGCACTTGTTTTGCTTTACTATGCTTGTTTCTTTGTGCTTTCATGACTTGTTTCTATACAAGATTCCTATGCATAGGAAGTGGGTTAGACTTAAATGTGTTTTTAATTTGCTTCTTGATGCTCTCTTTTACTTCAATTCATATTTCTTATGTGAGCATCTTCTCAAACTATCAAGCCTAACTTAAAGGTATTAAATAAAAGTACTTATTAGGAGATAACCCAAAAGTTTTAGTTGAGTCTTGGAAGTTATTACCTCTGTAATAACCGCTCCTTATCCTTTTTATTTGCTTTTTGTGCCAAGAGTAACCTCTAATGGGAGAGAGGTAATGATTGGGAAAGTTGCTGTCCCGAAATAGATTTCTGTGCTTCACCGTAAAAATTCGTGTAAAATCTTTGAACGTCTTTTTGAGGCGTGAAGTTTTGTGATTCTTCCCTAGGTTGTTACCTAACTTTCGTTAGTTCAACACTTTTTGATTTGATCAACAGAAGGTCTTCAAAAAAATTCGTCTTTACCTACTGGTATGTTTTGACAGATTTCTGCCATTTTCTGCATTTGCTTCTTGTTGGTTCCTTTTTAAGTTCTTTTGGGGAATTGAGCTTTTTGAGGAAGTGCTACAGTATCTAGTGTTCTAATGGAAGATTATTTGGTGTTAGAACTGAACCTTAAGACTTATTATCTTGAGTGCACTAATGTTGCTAATAA
The DNA here is from genome assembly GCA_910589775.1 of Avena eriantha. Taxonomy (NCBI): domain Eukaryota; kingdom Viridiplantae; phylum Streptophyta; class Magnoliopsida; order Poales; family Poaceae; genus Avena; species Avena eriantha. The sequence goes on along the minus strand of OU342746.1, from coordinate 206,693,265 downwards.
AGATTGTGTGAAGTTTTGTATGAAGGAAAAATTTCAGGTGTATGGAAGGAACGAGTAATGAGATGAAGGATGGACTAAAGCTCAAGCTTGGGGATGCCACGCGTGTCACCCCAAGAAATATCCAAGAAGTACAAGCGTCAAAACTTGGGGATGCCCAAGGCATCCCCTTCTTCATCAATAAAAATCTCAGGTTTCTTCCAAACGCTTCATTTTTATTGTTTCATGCACAGTTGTGTTGTTCTTGGAGCGTCTTCTTTTTCGTTTTCGTTTTGGTTTTTAGTTTGCTTGGTTTGCTTAGTTTTCTAAATAAATTGGTTGGACCCCCTATTTCATACATTGGTTTGCAAATAGTTTGGTTTGGTTTGGAAAAGAGTAGGAAAGTTCATACTTATGTGGTAAAAAGAGCTTGTTTTTGACTGTGGCCTATGCTCTGTCATGCCATGCTTGATATTTTTTTGGCTTTATGCTTAGTATTCTTTTCTGTAGCATGACATGTTATAAACAATTTAGATTGCTTAATGTGCCTTGGATGAATGATGCGTTGTTTTAGCATATTAAAGCATAGTATAGTGGTATTCTCCTTTGATGCTTTATTTGGGTTGACTTGGCACATGCTCACACCATGTTATGACTATCTCAAGTCACCATAGCCTTTATGATCCTTTAGTTTTCAACTTGTAGTACACTTAATGCTTTGATCAATGATGTTTTGTCGCTCTGCATGATTATGGCCATTATTGCTCTCTTAGTTTGTCGCTCCCAGTCTTTTGCTAGCCTCCACAACCAAGTATGAGTTACACTCATGCATCCAACTCCCTAAACCAAGTTATTCCAAAGAGTCCACCATACCTACCTACTATCTTATGCTATTCCAAGTATATTCATGCTTTTGTTTACCTTCCAAATTAAACTTGTTATGAGAAAACTAGTGATTAAAGCTCTCACGAACTTGATGGCACACTTTACTTTTTTTGCATCTAATAAACTTGAACCATTGGGTCCTTCTTTGTTGCGTATATTCTTGCGCTTTATAAGTTGAAATTAGCAGAACCATGTATCATGGGGAACGCTTTCAACATTTCACTTGTACTTTGTACCCCGTTGATATCATGTTCTTTTGCTTACGGATCCTAGCGGTGTGAAATAAAAGTGGAACTTGTAAGATCATGGAGTTTGTATGTGTGTTAGAGAAACGCCTGGACCGCTAGCCTAAGTCATGCCTAATCATGGTGGAAACTTGCAGCATCACCATAATGAGCACTATATGAAGCATCCTTAATAAAAACCTATGCAAATAGCAAATAAAAAGATCGCTGAGATGCTCATTGTCTGCTTGCCTTGTCATTTTGATTATGGGATAGCTCCTGTATCATGTGCAAGGGGTACCCCGTTGGCGGTTCTTTATGATACACATGTACTTACAATGACAAGAGCTTACTCGTGACTAAAGTTGAGTAGCAGGAGGTTCGGTCTTCGTAAGTAAGGGGCATGAGATTTCGGCTTATAACTTGTCAAGCATATCCTCTTAGTTGTGTCACTTTAACCTTAATCACCCTCAAGATGCTTATGATAGGGGCAATGAGAGCTGAAAGATACAAGTACCATAATATTTGGAAGCTCTTTATGAGACTTGAATCCCTACTTCCTTTTACAAAGGCTTTTCTTCCACCATTACATTAAGTCTCCACCTTCTATCTTTATGCACTTACTTTGACAGCATAGTGGCCATTCTTAGTTCTGCGTGCATTGTCCCAAGACTAGTTGATTGATGCATAACTTGTTATTGCTTGTTTTAAACTATTGTATCTAGTCACTCTTATGAACTTTGAAGGTGTCCTATGCATTTATATTTGCTACTCTATTGAGGGACAAGATGAATACTATTATGCTATGTTTTCTTTATGTGAAACAAACAAACGTCTTGCAAAGCATTGTTATTCATGAATCTTTTGTTTGTGCCTTTTCATGTTGCATCATAGTTTCTTTGCTTATTGCTAGAACTTTGTCTTTCATGTTATGATTGAAGTATTATGATCCCAGTTTTGAATGTTTTACAAATGCTTTGATCAAGTTTATGATGGTGCATATCACCTCAAAAATTATTCTTTCTTTTATCACTTACCTACTCGAGGACGAGCAGGAGTTAAGCTTGGGGATGTTGATACATTGCAAATGTATCTATAATTTTTGATGTTCCATGCTTGGTTTTATCTACTTTCTTATGTTTTGTCCACACTTTGGAGTACTTTTCATATGATTTCTTGGACTAACCTATTAACAAGATGCCACAGTGCCACTTGCCTGTTTTCTGCTGTTTTTGGTTCTAGGAAAGTGAGAAAATGAATACTCTCAGAATTGGACGGGACAAAAGCCAAAGTTACTATTTTACCGGAAGACTCACAGAGCCAGAAGACGAGACGGGGAGGGGCCATAGGGCGGCCACACCATGTGGTGGCGCGGGCTAGCCCTGGCCGCGCCACCAGGTGGTGTGGGCCCCCTGGCTGGCCACCGACCCTTCCTCCTTCGCCTATAAGAGCCTCCTGATACCAAAACCCTAAATAATCAAGCCTCCAGTCACGAAAAGTTCCGCTGCGCCGCTGCCACCGAAGGGGAGATTTGGGGGACAGAAAGTCTCTGTTCCGGCACCCTGCCGGGACGGGGAAGTACCCCCGGAGCCATCTCCATCGATCTCCACCGCCATCTCCATCACCATTGCTGATTCCCATGATGAGGAGGGAGTAGTTCTCTCTCGAGGCTAAGGGTTCTACCGGTAACTATGTGTTCATCTCTCTATCTATGCATGATCTTGTTGTGGTCATGAGCTTTGTAATCAAGTAGATCTACCTTGCTACTCAAGTGCTTTAATGAATCTCTACTCTCCCCATGTGTGTGAAAGTGACAGCATGCTCACCATGGTGGCACTTAGGCTAGAGATTACAAATACTTGTTTATGAGTTATATTTGGAGTTGGATGTCTTTATGAAATTGTGGTGTTTGTTGGAACCATCTAGTGCTCAAGGTAACAGTGTGGGGTTATCTAGATGGGAAAGGCTTACTTTGAGGTGTGCTGTTATAGCCCTACCATGGATTAGAGTGTCCAACCGGAGAGTAGTTAAGAGTAGTATCATAAAGAGAAGATATTTATATGAGAGTGTTCACTAGTGAAAGTATGATCCCTAGGCCTTGTTTCTTAGCATTGAAACACCGTTTGCTATTAGATCTGTTATATGTTTGCTTGCTTCCTTCTTTATTTCAGTTTGCCTTTAGTCTTTTCCACGCCATCAAGTTATTTTCTATCATTGTTACCACTTATAATTATCCATACCACTTGTATTTCACTATCTCTTCGCTGAACTAGTGCACCTATATACCTGACAAGTGTATTGGGTGTATTGGGGACACAAGAGACTTCTTGTATCTTGATTGCAGGGTTGCTTGAGAGGGGATACCTTTGACCACTTCCTCCCTGAGTTCGATAAACCTTGGGTGATCCACTTAAGGGAAAACTTGCTGCTGTTCTACAAACCTCTGCACTTGGAGGCCCAACAACTGTCTACAAGAATAGAAGTGTGTAGACATCATCAGGCTCCACGGCGGGAGTCGAAGCACGGCCATGCAATGCTTACAGCTACAGCTGCAAGGCGTCGCTCGAGCATGGCTTAGCAACCTCTCGTGCGGGTCCATTCGCAGCTGGGATGAGCTGGTTTACAGCTTCGTGCGCAACTTCAAGGGCACGTACAAGCGGCCCGCATCAATCGAAGAGCTGAGGTGTTACCAGCAAAGATCGGGCGAATCGCTAAGCTCCTACATCCAAAGGTGGTCCATCATCAAGAACTCCGCAGAGAACATCTCAGAGGATCGCGCGATTGACGCGTTCAACGGCAGCATTCGCCGCCTAGAGCTCAGGGAGCAGCTAGGCCGCTCAAAGCCCCAAACCATCGACCACCTAATGGAAATCACAAATCGGTGGGCCGATAGAGAAGATTCGGTGAAGAATCGCGTTCACTCCAACAAGGAGGCGGAACTCGAGCGCAGACACGATAGCCGAGGCAAACGCCGCATGCGCATCTACGACGATTGCGACGACGTCAACATGGTCGCAGCTGGCTACGCCGACATACGCGACGATAACCGCAACAACGGGTACCGTAGCGGCGGATACCGCGATTCTGGAAAAACTACGCAAGTGTGGCAACGCCGCAATCGCGATGAAGCACCCGCGACATCTATTGAGGACAAACTGTCTGGGCCATGTACGGTACACTTCTACATCGACAAGCATGATGGAAAGAAGAAGTCTAGCCATCTCCTCAAGGATTGCCGCAAGTTCCTCAAGCTACACGAGGGATTGGTTCGGATGAACCGCAACGCAGTCGAAAGAGGCTACGGAGTCGCTCTAGGCGCCGTGGCACATGGCGCTCCGCCACCACCACCTGGGCCACCCCCGAATTCAGCTGCGCCGGACCAGCACTACGGAGGTGAACCGTACCCCCGAGCTAGGGGCACCATGATGATCCAAAAGGGATGCCCCTCGAACCAGGTGCAGAAGGCCATCACTCGCCAAGTCAACTTGGCCACACACTCGCCACCACCCACTACTGAGTACCTCAGCGGCAACGAGTCCTGCATCACCTTCGACAAACGTGATCATCCGCCTCAAGTACCCCGTCCAGGCCATTGCCCCCTCATACTCGAGGCGCAGATCGGAGGCTTCGACATGAGCCGCGTCTTCATGGACGGCGGGAGCGGCATCAACCTTATATTCGCGAGTACCTTGCGAGCAATGAGGATCCCTCTAACTTTCCTGGAGGCCTCGGACACAACATTCCACGACATCGTCCTAGGGAAAGCCATATACCCCCTAGGCAAAATCAACCTCGACGTCATCTTCGGCACGCCGAAGAACTTCTGGCGTGAGCGCATCGACTTTGAGGTCGTTGACTGGCCCTCACAGTACCACTGCATCCTCGGGCGCATCGCATTCGCTAGGTTCATGGCAGTGCCCCACTACGCCTACGTACAGATGAAAATGCCGGGTCCCAATGGCGTCATCATGATCAACGGGAGCTTCGAGAGATCCGACAGTTGCGACCGGGAATTCAACAGAATCTCCCAGTCCTTTGGCATACAGGAAGAACTCGCGAGACTAAAGGAGTCGACCGACAACAGTCTGCCTCCCCTGAGCCAGCCAAGTTCACCTGATCTCTCCTTCGACTCATCGGTGCACACAAAGAAAGTGCAGGTCCACCCGTCGGATCCCGCCAAGACGGCACTCATCGCCAACAATTTGAGTCCCGCATAGGAACTCGCGCTCGTCGAATTCCTCCGTGAGCACTGGGAAATCTTCGCCTGGTGTCCAGCGGACATGCCAGGAGTTCCCAGGGAATTCGCCGAGCACGCACTCAACGTCAACCCAGACACAAGGCCAGTCAAGCAAACAATACGGCGATTATCTGAGCCAAGAGCAAAGGCAGTCGGGATGGAGATCAACAGACTCCTTGACGCCAAATTCATACGCGAGATCAAGGAAAGCACTTGGCTCGCCAATACGGTGCTAGTACCAAAAAAGGACATGGACATCCTGCGGATGTGCGTTGACTTCACCTCTTTAAATAAGCACTGTCCAAAGGATCACTTCCCGCTACCGAGAATCGACCAGATCATCGACTCCACCGCGGGATGCGAATGCCTCTGCTTCCTCGACGCCTACTCAGGCTATAATCAGATTTGAATGAAGGATGAAGATCAAGAAAAAACAGCGTTTACAACGCCCTTTGGTGTGTTCTGCTACAATACAATGCCCTTCGAGCTAAAAAACGCAGGAGCCACCTATCAGCGGTGCATGCAGGCTTGTCTCAAGGAGCAACTCGGTCGCAACATTCAAGTCTATGTCGACGACATAGTAATCAAGACCAAAGAGGAAGCCTCCCTAATCGACAATTTGCGTGAAACCTTTGCCAACCTCGACCGCTACCGGATCAAGCTCAATCCAGACAAATGCGCCTTCGGCGTACCATCTGGGCAACTACTTGGGTATCTCATCTCTGCGAGGGGAATCGAGGCGAACCCGAAGAAAATAAAAGCCATACTGGCCATGGAGAAGCCGAAAAACATAAGGGGCGTCTAGCAGCTGGCTGGGCGAATCGCGGCCCTGAGTCGATTCATCAGCCGGATGGGGGAAAAGGCACTGCCCTTCTACTAGCTCCTCTGCAAAGCTGAAAAATTCGAGTGGACCAATGAAGCGCAAGAAGCATTCGAAGACCTCAAGCGCCTGCTATCCACTTCGCCAGTACTGGTGACCCCACGAGAAAGGGAACCACTGTTGCTATATATCTCCGGCACCAACCAAGTGGTCAGCATAGTACTCATGGTCGAACGAGCCGAGAAAAACAAGGTCCACGGAGTACAGCGCCCAGTTTACTTCACGCCAACAAAACAGCGATACCCGCACTACCAGAAGCTGGCATGCGGCGTCTTCATGACCGCCCGACGACTGCACCATTACTTCCAGGAGCACCCAATCGTGGTAGTCAACGACGCCATGTTGGGGCATATCCTCAATAACCCCGACGCCACGGGACAAGTAGCGCTTTGGGGAATAGAATTGTCTCCACGAGACATTACATACAAAAAGCGCGACGCAATCAAGTCGCAAGTTCTCCCTGACTTCCTCGTGCACTGGATGGAGAACCAGCTCCCCGACAAACCAGATATGTCCTACCTCTGGACAATGCACTTCGAGATCCAAGCGGAAGGACGGAGCAGGTGCCGGTGTCATACTGACATCACCTCAAGGGGACAAGCTGAAATACATCCTGCGAATGCAATTCACCGCCTCCAACAACGAAGCTGAGTATGAAGCCCTTCTGCACGGGATGAGGATGGCAAAAGCCTGCGGCGCCAAGAGGCTCATTATATACGACGACTCCGAGTTGGTCGTCAACCAAACGATGCATGAGTGCGATGCACTGCATGACAACATGATCGCATACCGCGACCTCTATGACACACTCGAAGGAGACTTTGACGGTTGCGAGCTGCGGCACGTAGGCCGTGAAAGCAACGAAGAGGCGGACACACTCGCCAACATAGGTTCTATCTGTGCCCCCATACCACCTGGGGTATTTCTCGAGCGCATCCGCGAATGCTCCATCAAGCCAAAGGCCACAGAGAAGAAAACAAGCGCATCAACGGACTCGGGGGCTACGCCGCCCAATGAGTCAATGGCACTCGATGACTTGAAGCTGGAGACAGGACTCGAGGGACCAATGAGCATCATGATAATTGAACAATCCTAGACGCAACCGTACATCACGTACCTCCTGAGCAAAAGGCTACCGGACGATCCGACTGATGCACGGCACATCACGCGGCGGTCCAAGGAATTCGCTGTTATCAATGGCGAACTGTATAAACGCAGCATCACAGGATTACTCCAACGATGCGTCTCCACGGCCGATGGAAGAGCCGTTCTCCTCGACATCCATGAGGGGACCTGCGGGCACCACGTCGGTAGTCGCGCCCTCGTTGCTAAAGCTCTGCGAGCTGGATTCTATTGGCCTACGGCCATGCGCGATGCCAAGGACATCGTCCAAAAATGCAACGCTTGCCAACGATTCGCGGACAAGCCGCATGCATCTGGCGCAGAGCTTCGGCCAATTCCATTGGCCTAGCCCTTCGCGCAATAGGGACTCGACATGGTTGGCAAACTCCCAAGGTCCTCACGAGGAGGCTACGTCTACCTCTTGGTCGCAGTCGACAAATTCACCAAGTGGATTGAGGCGGTGCCAGTGACCAACCAATCAGGACACAACACAGTTAATTTCTTCGAATCCATCGTCTACTGCTTCGGTGTACCGCACAGCATCATCACCGACAATGGGATGAACTTCATATCCAAGGAATTCCAAGAATTCTGTGAGAATCTGGGGATAAACATCAGCTACGCCTCGGTAGCACACCCAAAGACCAACGGTCAGGTGGAAAAAGCAAACGGGCTCGTCCGCAGTGGCATCAAAAAGCGACTCCTCTGGCCACTCGAGCAAGCCACGGGTTGCTGGCCAAACGAATTGCAATCAGTACTCTGGAGCCTACGCACAACTCCAAACAGCGCCACGGGCTACACACCATTCTTTATGGTGCACGGAGCCGAAGCAGTGCTACCCGCCGAGGTACGGTACAAGGCGCCATGCATGGTCGCTTATAGCGAACAAGTGTCATCCCTCGCACTTGAAGATTCCGTTGACCTCCTTGACGAGGCAAGAGAAATCGCAGCGGAAAGATCAACGATCTATCAGCAGAACCTGCGCAACTACCACAGTAGGAGGCTACACCCCAGATCCTTCGTCGAAGGCGACCTGGTCCCACGACTAAAGCAGCAAGGGCATCTCAAGCTCGAATCCCCCTAGGAGGGACCGTACGTGATTACAAAAGTAATCCCGGGTGGCGCCTATCGCCTTCAAGATTTAGAGACAGGAGTCGCATACTCCAACCCCTGGAACGTCGCACAACTGCGATGCTTTTACCCTTAGACGTTTTTCCTTTTACATTACCAATAAGGCTATCAGCCAAGGCTACTTAGCCACACATTGTACTTCGTACTGTCCCCCGAATGAATAAAGCTAAGTGCCCCAAAACTCTGTGTTTTTCTTTCTTTTTCCACAATTTATCTACTCGGGAGTTGCGCCACCCTATACACATCTGTTCTACGAACTAAAAAGCGATATCCTGAGTAGCTGGCACATTAATCGAAACCCTTGACGCAAACACCAACCCAGTTGCAACACAGCTGACAGGTTGACAAAGGGACTGAGATAAAACCACATGGCCAGGCTAACGAAAAGGAATCGCACAGTGCAACGCACTCACACGCTAACAAGATCTTCATAAATAATCTATAGTCAGTTATATACACCGTATATACGAACTTTACAACACGGGTATACTTATATGCAAGATACAAATCAAGCTACTACTGCAATAAAAGAACATTGGTTTGTTCCTCAAAGAAGTCGACAATCTCTTCTGCTGGGCGATCCACCGCCTGGTAGTGCGGCACCATATTCCAGGCAGAACCTGCTGGTGGCGCAGGTGGCCCAGCCGCAATCTCCGCAACGTCTATGTCAGGCCTATGCAGTCGCACCAGCGACAGAGCAACCTTGGCACCAGCCACCACCTGTTGCCTCACGCACTCGCGAACCGCGGTCAGGTCTTGAAACTTGGCAAGGAGGGCAAGCAAGCTTGATGGAGCAACATCCAGCGGAAACATCGTCCGATAAATGTTCTTCAAGCATGACTGCGACTTCTTCAGAAAGTGTAGCACTCGCGACGCACGATCCTGCAGGGTCGCCAGCGCAATCGCACGATCATGATCTACCCAGAAGTATCCACTCTCTTGCAGTTGCTCCTGGGTAAAATCATGCATACGAATGGCAATTCTATCCTTCTCATCCTACGGATGACGCGTGCTGACAACTACACGAAGCAGCAACAGAAGCATAAGGACAACGTACTATAGCGGGCGACTACAAGGAAAATATAAGAGCAAGCAAACTAACACTTGAATTGGTCGCCTAGCTGCGTCACCTCGCCAAGCAGATACTGCTCTCGGGCGGCGGCTTTCTCCGCCTTCGACTTCCATACATCCGCGCTACCGCGGAGCACGAGCAACTCACGCTCTAGCTGCTTCACGCGGTCACGCAGTCGCGAAAGCAGCGACATCTCACCTACCCTGGAGTACGGCGGTGTCAAAGTATCATCAAGAGGCGGCGAGTCCTGAGTTTCCCTCAAAGGATCACTCGATGTACCCTACCACAAGCCAAGATAGAAACAAATAAGATGACCAAATCAACACAAAGACAAAAGATTCAAAGGCATTCAAGACTAGCAAAAAGTATCAGTAGATACACTCGCCATCAGGCATGTTCTTAACAAAGGACACAAACTAGTTAACTATTACAAATCTACTGAGGAGCGATTGGCTTCTTCGACTTCGATGGCTTCAGGGCTTCATCGAGTCCATGGCAGTGTCAGATGCCACTAACTTTCCGCCAGCCCCTGATGCCGCAGCCTTCGCCGCCTTCTTGGCGCGTTGTAGCTCCTCAGAGTACTTCGCAACCGTGTTTATCAGTTGTGGCCCATATTTGCCACAGGCAGTCGCGAAAGGAGCAAAGACTACCTGCTGGCCGTCCACGCTAACGGGCATCACCTTCGACACTGCGGCAGGATCGACCTCGACTCCGTGGGCCTGCACCATGGCAAGTGAGATGGACACACCAGCCGCACGGAGGGAGTTCTTGAAACTTGAAGGAACACCTCCGGCGAGAGACTCCACCAGCTCTTCCATGTTCTCGATTAGCTCAGCCTTGGGCATCAACTCCTCCCGGAGGCGACTGAGAACGCCCTTGGCCTTGGAAATCATATCTTGAACGGCAACGCTGCGGTCCTCGACTGCTGAAAGCGCACCCGCCAAAGCATCGTCGCGGCGGAGGGCCTGAGGATCGAAGCTCAAACCGCTAGCATCTATATACAAACCAACACATGGATATAAACATCAATGCCAACGACAAAACACCGAACAAGAGAACAACAATGATATCCAACCAAGGTACCTGAGAGGGCCTTGGCAATCGAGAAAAGCTGTTCTTCGAACAACTTCTCCCTAGCTGCAATAGAGGCACGGAGGCCCTCTTCACGCTTCTGCGCCTCATCACACGCCGCGATTGCCTCATCGCGGCTCTTCACAGCCGAACGAGTGTCTTTTCCATGGTGGAAGCGTCACAAAGAAGGGCATTATGTTCAGCTGTGAGACAGCACAAAAGGGACTGGCTATCAATCGACTACAAGACAATGATGTAGAAGAATGGGAAGGAAAGGTACTTACTTTCCACCACGCGATATCGCGTATCTAGCATTGCATGCTGGTGACCCATCGCAAGCACTTGGTCCGCCAGATGAGCAGCTTCCTTCATAAGGGGCTATCGCAACAAAGAAAACAACAAAGTTAGCAGATGCCATAAGCAGCATCGACTGCAGCACGAGGAGAAGAAATACTGCACTTACATGATCCTCCAATGACTCCGAAGTAGTCTGATGTGCCGTCATCCGGGCAACTATTCGATGCCCCCCCTCATGCGGAGAGCTGGAAGAGTTGTGCCCGGAGTGGGCCGCCAATGGAGGAGAAGGAGCACGTTCAACCTCTTTCTTGGCACCGGAGGTTGCGACTGCAGATTCTTTCAGAAATTGGACATCGCCAGAAGATGACGACGCCTGCTGACTACAAGATAAAATCAACATCAAGAAAAGGCAACTGCAAAGAAGAATGAAAAAAGAAAGATTCGAATACTTACCAATCAAAATTATCAAAGTCAAAGGTTGGTTCCCCCGACTCCGACGAGGACTCCTTTGGCAGTCGCATCTTCTTGCGAGAAGAAGGCGCCACGGCACTCACGGGAATGGCAGGGATCGGTGACTCCGCACCAATGCCTGCACCTTCTGGAGTCGAAGGAGACGATGCATCGGAATCCTCGCTACGCGAACGTTTGCGAGTATCCGGACTACCGGACTCGGGGGCTTCCTCCTCCACATCAGATGGGACGGTCGATTCCGACTCGTCCTCTTCCAAGACATCGCGAGGGATAATCCCCTCAGGAAGAGGGGACATACAGGGTGACACCGCCCAATCCTGCATACAGATAACAATTTATCGCAAAGATAAGAAACAACAAAGAACCAATCGACAAACTAAGCTACTGCCTAGCACAACTATACCTCAGGAGGAGGGTTAGCAGCATCAAACGGAGGAACAACTGGCTCACTGGGAAGCACATCCTTGGCAGTGTACTTGGTGACCAGTCGAACCCTTTTATCGACTTCACTCGCGGACATGCCATCAGCAGACACGTGAGTGACATCGTCAGCGCCAGCCCACTGAAACATGGGGTGGACTCTGGCCTGCAGGGGCTATACGCGACGGCGCAACCACGTGCGAATGAGGGCGTAGCCTCCCTCCTCTTGGCCTATGCGGCTCTCGAGGTCGCAGACACGCTCGTACAGCACATCTGTCTCCGTGGACTCGCCAAGCATGATCACATTCTTCCAGGAGTGCCTCCTCTTGCACGGCGTCACAGGATCAAAGGGCGCGAGTCTGAAGTGCTCTCCATCAGCCTTCTCGTCGCGGATGTAGAACCATTTGTCCCTCCACCCTTGGACGGACGCCGTGAGCTTGATGTCGAAATAGGTTGCGGATGGGTCGACATGGATTCCGCAGCCACCTACATCCTAGACTAAAGAGCTAGACGCAGACTGGCGCTTCAACTTGAAGAGGCGCTTGCAGAGGCCGAAGTGCGGCTCGATTCTGAGCCAGCACTCGTAGAGAGTGATGAAGCAAGAGATATGGAGGATAGAATTCGGGGACAACTGATGGAGCTGAAGCCCGTAAAAACAAAGGAGGCCCCTGAAGAAAGGATGCAGGGGCAAAGAAAGGCCGTGAATGATGAAAGCCAAGAACATCACTCGAAAACCAGCGGGAGGAGAAGGAATTATCTCACTGCCGGGGACGCGCGCATCGGCGACTGCGGCAGACAGTACTCCGTCTTGGCGAAGAAGACGGAGATTCGAAGACTTGATGATGGACGGACGCCACACACCATTCGTGACGCGGTTGCCCACGCCCTTCTTTTTTCCGCCGGCAGCGGTGCTGGTACCCACGACGGCGGAGCCGCCCTTCTTCTTCACCGCAGCAGCGGTAGCCACGGAATCAGCCGCAACACGTCCCTTCTTCTTCCCCATTGCGCGGCGGTGATGCGAGCGAAGAAAATAGCTGGGAAATGCGCGGAGATGGTCCAGCGCCGCGGAAGAAAAGAGAGCAGAAAAAGCAATGGAGCAGCGGCAATGGCGATGAGGGCAGAAGATGAGCGAAAAGCAGATGTGAATTTTACCGTCGCAAACGTCACTACTTAACCCCTAGAATATGCAATCCAACGGCTCAGGAAAACCCTACTGGACGCATGGCAAGCATCGTGCTAGACACGTGGAGAAGTGGAAACACGAACTGTCCCCCCATTGCTCCCATTACGCGCAGAAATCGAGGAGGCACAGTTAAAATAAAGATTACGCACGCCCAGTCAATTCAAAGTCAGGGAGTGGGACCCACTGCTCGTCGCGTCCCGTCAAACTCGCTCACGCGGGCAACTGAGGTCATGAAATCGTCAGCACTGATGTCATCAAAGCTATGCAGCAGAAGACTTCGACTACTTTAGTCCTTGCTCGAGTCTTCGACTCCACCAAGCACTCGGGGGCTACTCCCTATAGGGAGCGTTGGTCGCGCACTCTACGAATTTTTTCTTCTTCTCTTGCAGGAACATGAACAATCAAGCCAAACGCAACCACTCGAAACACAGTTCGACTATGGACATGGGTTACTCCCATAGGGAGCGCCAGAAACAAATTCGACTGAAACAAGCGAACAAAAGATGACAACAGTCGCGAAAAGTTCTTTAGTCCCTGCTTGAGTCTTCGACTCAACCAGGCACTCGGGGGCTACTCCCATAGGGAGCACTGGTCGCGCACCCTATGATTTTTTTACAAACTGCTGTGTGTTGATAACATCCACACTCGAAGTTTATGGCAACACTGCCTTTCCCTACAAAGAGACTACGTCTCCTGGGTCACCTGAATCGTCTCCGTGATGGTAAATTTCGGATGCCGCGCTTACAGCGTGAAGGTAAGATATGAATAAGGCCTGGCAACGCATTTGCTGCACACTACCAGAAACATATCCGTGCCTACAGGTACGATGAATATGCCTTGATGAACGTGTCAAGTGCTCACACCCATATAACTGGAATTCGACTCATGTAAGACCTCCGTGGCTTGAGTCGAATTACGCCAGCACTTTTCTGGATTCAAGTACGGGGACTCGAGTTCGAGTAGATTGCGTTGTTTTACCCTAAGGTAGTTAACTGACACTGATACATCGGTTAAATCAGGCACGCATATCAACAATCCCTATGACACAAACAAAGCAGTCAAAAAACATACTCAGTCATGCACTCGAAAGGCTTCATAAAGTCTCTAGTCGAATCTGCGATTCCACTGGACACTCGGGGGCTACTGACATGGGTATACCCTATAGGTAGCTTGGTATATACGGCCTGCATACGTAGAGGCCCACGGTGTCGCCAGGGCCCAAACGAAGGACTCGAGTAGCCGACGGACTCTCGATTGCTTGAAGAACAAGAAGAAGCTAAAGATAGAAAGTTCAAAGGGGAAAACCCTAACATGTAACCGACTTGACCTGCTACCCGAGACCTAGCCTATCTATATGAAGGCTAGGAGGGGGTGGCGAGGAGGACACACGCAACCCTAGTTTCCACAACCCTCGCCAGATCACATCTGTCACAAAAAGGGAAACACTTATGGGAACAAATTGATAAATTGTATACCATTGCTAGAAACGTGTGCTCTACTTATAATGTTACTTATTGCTATGATAAATCTTGTTGCTGTAGGAGGTACAAACACCTCCCTTTTCAATGTGAGTATAATGATAATGTTACCATATCTTCTTATGTTAAAGGGAATTATGACTTTTATGATGTGGAACAAATTGACGAATTTATTGCTTGGAAGGGTGCAATTGAACTTGCTAATTTTCTTGAAAATATTGATGATTCACCTTATAAATATGAGGTTTATGGTATACTTAAATTTTGCTTTGATAATTACAAGGATGAAAATGGCTATATTCTTGAATATATTAATAGATGCTTTCCAAAAATGGAAGAGACTAATGCCTTGTAGGATCCTATGGAAGAGGAAATTGATGAACCTAAAATCTCATTAGATGAAAAAGAGGAGGAGAGTGATGGACAAAAGGGGGAAGAATGGATTAGCTACCCATGCCTACCTTCTAATGAGAGTAACTCTTTATCCCTTACATTATTTGATTGTCCTCCATTGTCGTGGTGGTGTCACGGCAGATGCCATGGATAGGCTAATGGTGGGGACTAAATGCACTAGGGGAATCCAGGGAGGGATAGTGAGGTGATTCCACACGCAGAAGGTTTATATTTGATTCACTTCCAAGGTTTACAAGTGCTCCTAGAGCTGTATTGGAGAGAGGAGGAAGAAGGAACTCTCTTACTCTCACCGCTAGATAGCCCTCAGGAACCAAGTAAAAACTAGCCAATAGATATCAACCTAGTAAGACTCGACCTGTTCCAGACCAACCCCTTTTATAGAGGCCCTAGCCCTCCTTATATAGGGGTGGCTAGGTCTCTACATAGGGCATACGTGGAGGCATATTCCCTGGAATATGCCTCCTCCCAAAATAGTAAGCCGACCGGGTCGCTTTTCCCCGCGTCACCCATGCAGAGGCTACGTGAGCCTGTGCGGCGCCTGCGTCAGCTGACATTGGCGTCGTCACCTCTGTCGGCCACGCCTCGGTGGTCCTGCCTCTGTTCGCTTCGCTCATGCCGTGCGTACCAGGGCTACTTTTGACCAGCGAGATACCTTCCTTCTCCTAGAAGCTTGACATGACCCGGATCGTGGTTGATCCGGCCACACATGTTCCTGCATACAAGCTAGATTCATCCATCCGACTTATGGCTTAAGTCGGTTGAGACCCTGTTAGGTGGACATCCCCTGGTCCGGGTTACCCCGAGATTCAGCCTTCCTTGAGGCGACTCGGCCATCATTCGCTTTGGCCTTATCGTACTTCGGCTAACTCGGCCTTTATACCCCGGCGTGACCCTATCCGGGGGTATCCCCCCAACATTAGTCCCCGAAGCTGGTGTGGTCTTAGCTGCCTTGGCCGGTAAGGCCACAGCAGGTTCAACTTCACTGAGCTCTGGGTTTTATTTCCGAGTTACCTCCTTATCTCGGATTCTATGGATTTACTTTCCCTTGGCACATTCCAAGTTTTCACTTGCTGGCCGGGTTACCACACTCTCATCCGGGTTGTTCTTCCTTCTCTCGTACGCTTCCCCACGTGGAGGCTAATCCTCACATCGCCTCAGTTTAAGGGCCAGCCACAGTAACCGCCGCAGTAATTGTCAGGAGTTACTGTGCGCGTGTCACGTCACGCCTGCCTCCTCGTTAACTGCATCAATGTGTCGCGTCATGGGATCCGCTGCGCCTTGTGACCTTCCGTGTGGCCTAATGCTGATTGGTCAATCCGGTCTGTACACGGCCACACGATGTGGCCCGCCCGCAAACGCGATCCCACTTCCTCGCAGAGGGAGCGGTTAAATAGGGGAGGGGTGCGCCCCTTGGGTCCTTTCCCCATTTCCGCGCCCCTCTGCCCTTTCTTCTTCCTCGTTTTCTCCCGCGACAGCGCCGGCGCCACCACGATTGAGTAGTAGCGCCGCTGCCGCACTGCTTCCACACGCATCTGCGTTGCTGCCGCCGCTGTGCACCTCCTCCGCCACGGGTCGCTGTCAGTCCAGGCTGCTGCCCCCCACCGCCGCTAGCACTAGTGAGGGCAGCGAACTCGAGATGACTAAAGAGGAGCTCGCTGTCGCCGAGCAGGAGATGGAGGAAGACGCTGCGACGGCGGACCGCGGTGCGTGGGCCGGATCCTGGGTCTGCCAGGATGACCTGGACTGGCTCTACCGCACCAGGCGCATCCCCGTAGGCGTCACCGCACGCCTCTCCTCCGCCGAACTTGCCCCCTCATCCAATCCGGGTGAGTTTGTGGTGTTTCTGTCAAATTTCCAGCGGGGATTCGGTTTGCCAGTCAGCGATTTTTTCCACGATTGGTTGAACACCTACGAACTCCAACCGCACCACCTTCCTGCCAACGCTATCACCTCTCTCTACTTTCGCCTCCATGATCGAAGGCTATGCCGGATTATGGCCCACAAAGGAGCTATGGATCTGGTTCTTCGGCCTTCATCGTAATGTGATTCCGAACACCCAGCTTGATCTGGAGGACAAACAGCTTACGCAGTTCGGGGCTGCGTCAATCTCTCCCCGGAGGCTATCCGTCTTTCCCCGGGTTATCGGGCTAGAATCCTACAAGGGATGGGCCCGGACTTTCTTTTATGTTCGGAACGACGGTACCGAAGACCTGATCCGGCTGCGCCCCTATGCTCCGGGTCCTCCTAACCCGGAGTTGTGGGACGTTATCCCCAAGAAGCCCACGGTCTTGGCCAACCAAGTCAACAAAAGGTTCGCGGAGCTGAAGGAGCTCGGGTTGCGCAACGAGGATGCCATGATCACATTCGTCCGCAACCGGATCTCCCCCTCCAGAAGCGCACTCATAAGGTGTGTCACATGAGCTGGGGCCGCGACCCCAACCGTACCTCGTCTTTTGAGCTGAGCAACACAGAGATTTACCGCCGGGTCAAGGCCCTCTTCACCACCCACAAGGACTTCTCCTCTAAGTGGACGTGGGGAATTGAGCACTATTGCCGAGATAGGCTTCCTCCCGTGGTAAGCTTCGTGCCGCAAACTTTCTCCGAATTAAATCTTATGTCGGTTGCTGCTGTATATTTAACTCTGTCGTCTTTTATCTCCCTTAGCAATTCCTTCAGCAAACTATCGAGGATGTCCCTGATCCCTCCCTCAAATGGGCGCCTGACCGGGAGACCTCGGACGAGGAAGAGCCGGATCAGGAGATGTTCCTCCCAATGACCGACGCGACGAAGAGACACACCGGTAAACTCTTTTCCATTAGAGATTGGCCCGACGATGAAGATGACTCGGATGTCGAGGTGATGGAAACATTTGACGCTGTCCCCCTTTCATATGCTTTTATGGCATCAGCTAACCCCGGTGGGCAGATCCATGAGGACCCTCCCCTAGCCGTGGGTGACCCTGTTCCGGTTGCACCGAAGAAGAAGCGGGGAGCTGCATCAACCTCTTCCTCCGGACCTTCTCAGCCAACCAAAAGGCGAAAGAAGTCCGGGGACAAGACTGCCTCCAAGCCTGCAACCAAGGCCCCAGCACGAAGGGCTCGGAAGCCCAAGGAGCCCCTGACCTCGGATGCGTAAGCCTCTTTTCCCTTTGCCATTCACTTGTTCTTGCATTGTTATAGTTTCTCATCCGACACTGTTTCATTCGGCAGGGCCGCGGTGGAGGTCCCCCAGAGTGGATCTAGCATTGCTTCGCCGCTCCGGCTGAGCCCTTCTCCCCCTCGTGGCGACGATTCACGCCCGCTGAGCCCTATTCCGGAGGGTTCAGCGGCTGCTCCGAGTTCCACACCACCTCGTCAAGAGGGAGGCAACCTTGGAGCGGGGGAGACAGGCCCAGCCGAGGCAGCGGCATCCACCACTTCGGCTTTGCCGCAACCAGCTACAACCGAGGCTACCTCAGCACCTCCACCAAAGAAGAAACTAGCAGCAGCACCAGCACCAACTCCAGCACCAGTACCAGCACCAACTCCAGCACCAGCACCAACCCCAGCAGCAAGAGCAACAGCAGCAACACCAAGAGCAACAACAGTAGCGCCAAGCTCCTCCGCCTCGTCCGAGACTTCCCAGTCTCGGCGAGAGAGTACCCAGGCAGCTCCCAAGGGTAAATCTGCTGCAACCACTTCCTCCTCTCAGCAGCCCAAGGGCAAAAAGGCCCCTGACGCCACCAGGGTAGCATCCGTCGAGGCTGGACAGCGTACTCTCGCGTCCATGCTTTCCAAGAAGCCTCCAACACCGAAGGACGCTCCTGCTGTGCCAGCTGATGCGCAACAGATGGTTTTCCACACCAGCCCAGCTCTTTCCCTGGTTGAGAGGAGGGAGGCGCATGCGAAGGGCTTGGTGGCGCCCCATATGCCCAGCGGCGAGCGATACCCTCCAACCCTGATTGAATTCGTCATGAATTGGAACAAGGCGGAGTTTCGTCCAGAACGACGATCTTCCGGAGAAGTTCGGCCCCGCTGAATTTTCTGCTCAAATGAACACAACCGCTAAGGCAATCAACCTCACAGGTCGGATGATGGAGGTACGTTACTTCCCCTTTTCCTTAGCATGCTGTAGATATTAATGATATAACCATTAGTCCCCGAGCCTCTAGGGGAGTAACTTGTTACTCGGCCGGATGCTCCTTAGAAAACTAACGTAGCTCCTTGAGAACTTCGAACATGCACACACCTAGAGCCGGGTTAAGTTCCACTTGGCCCGGATTTTGTACACTTCGAATATGCACACACCTAGAGCCTGGTTAAGTTCCACTTGGCCCGGATTTTGTACACTTCGAATATGCACACACCTAGAGCCGGGTTAAGTTCCACTTGGCCCGGATTTTGTACACTTAGAATATGCACACACCTAGAGCCGAGTTAAGTTCCACTTGGCCCGGATTTTGTACACTTCGAATATGCACACACCTAGAGCTGGGTTAAGTTCCACTTGGCCCGGATTTTGTACACTTCGAATATGCACACACCTAGAGCCGGGTTAAGTTCCACTTGGCCCGGATTTTGTACACTTCGAATATGCACACACCTAGAGCCGGGTTAAGTTCCACTTGGCCTGGATTTTGTACACTTCGAATATGCACACACCTAGAGCCGGGTTAAGTTCCACTTGGCCTGGATTTTGTACACTTCGAATATGCACACACCTAGAGCCGGATTAAGTTCCACTTGGCCCGGATTTTGTACACTTCGAATATGCACACACCTAGAGCCGGGTTAAGTTCCACTTGGCCCGGATTTTGTACACTTCGAATATGTACAAGGCTAAGTTGTATTTTTGTATTATTTTCCGGTGACCACCAACCACCGGAGCGCTGAGTTTCAGCGTCTCCTGGACACTCACAAGATGCTGCGCGCCAAGCATAACTCACTTCTGGCTGATCATGATAAGAGGGGTAAGTTTCTTCGCCAGCATTTTTCCATTTTCCTTCATCTTCTTCTGCCGAACTAATCCATCATTCGGTTTTGGCAGCTGGGGTGGAGGCTGAGAACACGCTTATGAGGAGGAATCTAGATCAGATCAAGGGTAAGTTATATCTGCTCAACCTTGCTATGCTTTTCATCTCCTTTCCTCCTTGGCTCGGCAAACATTCATACCTCAGCTTTGCCGGGTTGACAAACTATTTCAGTATCGCTGGAAGATAGTGTGTTCGTGCCTGACATGATGCTGCATTTTCTGGAACAAGCAGGGCAACATCAGGCCGAGCTCAAAAAGAAAGACGATGAGCTTGCCCTCCTCCGGACCAAGCTTAAGGCCGAGATGAAGAAATTGAAGGCACAACATCAATCCGAGCTCCAAAATGCTGGCCAAGACTTCACTGAGGAGCGCGAGCGCCTCAACCTCCAAATTGCCAAGGACCAAGAACTTCTCCAGGAGGCCGACGTCAAGATTGAGTCGGTGAACGCTGAACTTGTGCAGCTTCGCAAAAGACGTGATGACTGTACCAGGGAGTTGACTCGGATCCTCAGCCATATTTCACGTAAGTTCCTTTCCCTTATCTGGCATATTTCTCCGGGTTACTTCACATGTCTTTTCTTTACCTGCTTTTCTTATCTCGTTTCCAGGAAAATTTCCAGAGGGCACTGCCATCGCGAGCGCCGCTGTTGCTGATTTCCGCCGAGAGAGGGCTACTCCCGTTGGTCCTGACACTGAAGAGATTCCCTATGACATGGAGGACCTGTTGGTCAGCCTATCATCTCGCGTGGAAATTATCAAGAACTATGGCAAGGATATCCTTGACGTTGTAGTCCGAATCTTCAACACGTTTTGGCCTGCAGAAGACACTCCGGAGGGAACTGCACTTCTTGTTGAAAAGTTGATGGAATGTGAGACCCAGCTCGACCTTTGGAGGGAATCCGCTGGACATGCCGCAGCTGAGACCATTCTCCACTACGTACTTACGTGATACGAGAAGATCGACCTCAACCTCTTAGCACGCATGCGCACCGGATCCAAATGGACCAGTGACCTAGAGTGGGTAGCTCGGCGCAAGGCTTGCGCCCATAGCCTTATCGAATACGCTCCCATTCATGAATGGACCGAGGGACCGAGCTTCCTGGAAGCCGCCGGTGACGAAAACGCTGAAAACGTTGAAGATGGCTCGGATGAGGACGAAGAGGGCGATGCCTCGGACATTGAAGACAGTGAAGATGACACCGAACTTCCTCCTCCTGCTGCTCCTTAAGTGAAAAAACTTTAAAGTTTATCAGATCCCCTGTATGCCGGGTGGAATTGTATCTAGTACACATGTGATATTTTGCTACTAAGTTTTTATGCCGAATTAACTTGGGCGTAGTCCCCGAGTTTCATTTTCTTGTTCCTCCAATCTTTTGGCTCGACTCGTGTCTACCTTGATTCGGTTTTACGACTTATGAATCCGAGCTTCAAAAATTGTCTTAACAATACTTAGAAACTTTTAGGCTTAGCTCAAAATAAATCAGCATAATAAACAAAAAATACACAAGGTTAGTTCGAAAAACAAACGTCCACTCGATTAAGTTCTTTTCCTTAGTCGTTTTTTATGTGCTACGCAATTCCAAACTTGTTCTCTTGCTTGGCATGAAGCCAATTCTTGTTGGACAGCAACAAGTCGAAGAGTTGGGTTTTTGGTGCTCACACACTACTAATCCGAGTTAAGTAGAACAACTTACTCCAGCTGACGTACAAATAACAAAAGACAACAAATATTATTAAGACAGTCCCCGAGTTACTACTCGAGGTGCCAACATTTCATTGATAGGCTCATTGCCGGCATACGTACCGACATATGAGAAGACTCGAATACATACACTTCTCTGCTAAGTGTAGAAAGGACGAAGTAGAGCTACATTCCACGGACGCTTAGATTCCTCGCCGGACCTGTCCGCCTTGTTCTTTTCCTGTGGCTTTGCATCTATAAGATAATAAGAATCATTGTGCCATGCTTTGCTCACAATGAATGGCCCTTCCCATGGAGGAGATAATTTATGCATGCCAGCAGTACGTTGTACCAACCGGAGCACCAGATCGCCTTCCCGGAAAACTCGGGGGCTTACTTTCCGGCTATGATAGCGTCGGAGATTTTGTTGATATGTGGCGGATCTGGACAGTGCCAATTCTCTCGCTTCTTCCAATAGATCAACATCATTTTGCTGGGCTTCTTGCACTTCGGCTTCTGTGTATTGGGTGACCCTAGGCGAATCATGCTCTATGTCGGCTGATAATACAGCTTCTGTCCCATATACCAGAAAAAATGGTGTATAGCCTGTTGATCGATTCGGAGTTGTTCTTAAACTCCACAGTACCACTGGTAGTTCTTCTATCCAGCACCCCGCTGATCTTTGCAGTGGCTCAATGAGCCGGGGTTTTATCCCGGATAATACCAATCCGTTGGATCTTTGCACTTGTCCATTCAAAGCGGGGTGGGCTACCGAGGCAACGTCCAACCGGATGTTCTTATCCCGGCAGAAATGCGCAAATGCTCCTTCCGCAAAGTTTGTGCCATTATTAGTTATGATACTGTGAGGGTAACCATATCTCAGGATGATGTCTTTGAGAAACGTCACGGCCGTAGCTCCATCACATTTTTAGTTGGCTTTACCTCGATCCACTTTGTGAATTTGTCCACCATGACCAAGATGTGAGTCATATTTCCCCTTGCTGGTTTAAACGGGCCAACCATGTCCAAACACCACACGGCAAATGGCCAGGTGATTGGTATGGTCTTGAGCTCCGACATTGGCATATGTGTCTTGGTAGCATACCTCTGACAACCATTGCACTTCCTCACTAGATCTTCTGCTTGTTCTATGGCACTTGGCCAGTAGAATCCATGCCGGAAAGCTTTTGCCACCAAGGCTCGGGACGAGGCATGATGCCCGCACTCCCCTTGATGTATATCTCGGAGGATGTCAAGCCCTTCTTCCGGGTCAACGCATCGCCGGAGGACATTGGTCACACTCCTTTTGTATAGCTCGGAATTGATGATTGTGTATGCCTTTGCTCTCCTCTGAGTTTGCCTGGATAGCACCTCCTCAGTGGGTAACGTTCCATCTTTCAGGAATTGAAATATAGGTAGTGCCCAAGCTGGTATGGCTCGCACAGGGAACACATCCTCATCAATTTCCATCTGGTCCACCGGCATAACTTCAACCGGATCACACTGAGCAGTCCCTGGGTCTTGCGAAGCAGTCCCCGGGTTTGCTGAGACAGTCCCCAGGATTCGTGCACCACCTCCTGTGTCAATGTCCATGGGCACGGCTCCGGATTCTGTATCCTCCGGGACGTAAATTGAGTCGGTTTCTGGGGACGGCCTGATAGACGGTTTTTTGAGGTGTTCCAATGCTACCCCCGGTGGAATTGCTTGTCGGGTTGATCCGAGCTTCGACAGTACGTCGGCAGCCTCATTTTTCACCCGGGGTACATGGTGAAATTCACATCCCTCAAAGTAACCGGATATCTTCTGCACATGAAATCTGTACAGCGCCATGTTTGGATCAAGGGTGTCCCACAGTCCCGACACTTGCTGTACTACCAAATCTGAGTCGCCAAAGCATAGGATCCGACGTATCCCAATTTCTTTTGCCACTTTGAGCCCGTGCACAAGTGCTTCGTACTCAGCGACATTGTTTGTTGCCGTGAAATGGATCTGTAGCACATATTTCAGCTGGTCCTTCTTTGGCGAGGTAAGTACAATTCCGACGCCTAGCCCGGTTTTTGTTTTTGACCCGTCAAAGTGCATCCTCCAGTAATTCGGATCTGGTAGCGGTGGTTCGTATTGTACCTCGGCCCAGTCCACAAAAAAGTCGGCCACAGCCTGAGACTTGATTGCTTATCTTCTGTCATATTGTGGTGCATAGGGAGCTAGTTCAATTGCCCATTTTGCAATCCTACCACTCGCATCCTTGTTACTCATTATCTCGGATATGGGAGCCTCACATATTACCCTGATGGGATGCTCCTCAAAGTAATGCTTCAACTTCTTAGCTGCCATATACACACCATATGCCACTTTCTGATAGTGTGGGTAGTTCTGCTTTGAGGCAGACAACACCTCGCTCAGATAATACACTGGTCTTTGCACTGACTTACCCTCTTCGTCGCGCTCTACCACAATTACTGCACTTACAACTCGGTGGTTGCGGCTATATAGAGCAACATTGGCTCCTTTGATAGTGGAGAGGCTAACACTGGTGCAGTGGCTAACATCTTCTTTAAGTGAGCAAAGGCTTCATTGGCCTGCGGCGTCCAAACGAACTTATCCGACTTTTTCATGAGTTGATAGAGAGGCAATGCCTTTTCACCCAACCGACACACAAACCGACTTAACGATGCCAGGCAACCAGTGAACTTTTGGACATCGTTAAGACACTTCGGGAGTTCCATTCATTCAATGGCCCGGATTTTAGTTGGATTGACTTCGATACCTCGGCTAGAGACAAGAAAACCGAGTAACTTTCCAGCCGGGACACCGAAGGTACATTTCTCCGGTTAAGCTTCATCCGGAACCTTCTTAAGTTCGCGAACGTCTGCCTGATATCGTCAAGGAGCGTCTTGCTTTCCTTGGTCTTGATAAATACATCATCCACATATACTTGTACATTTTGACCTATTTGGTCGTGCAAACATTTTTGCATACATCTTTGGTACGTCGTCCCTGCATTACGTAAACCAAAAGGCATGGTGCGATAGCAATAAGCCCCATACGGGGTGATAAATGCAGTCTTTATTTGATCATCCGGATTCAGAGGTATCTGGTGGAAACCAGAATATGCATCAATGAATGACAACAATTCACATCCAGCAGTCGAGTCTATGACCTGATCTATTCTTGGCAGTGGAAATGGATCTTTTGGACACGCCTTGTTCAGGTTCGTGTAATCGATACACATATGCCAAACCACTACCACATTCGGATCATCCTTCTTCTTTTCCACCAGCACCGGATTAGATAGCCAATCCGGGTAAAGAACTTCCATGATAAATCATGCAGCCAACAACCGAGCTATCTCATCTCCGATGACTTTCCTCCTATCTTCGGCGAAGCGGCGGAGAGGTTGCTTCATCGGCTTTGCTCCGGGTCTCACATTCAAAGAGTGCTCGGCCAACTCCCTCGGAACACCTTGCAAGTCCTGTGTGGACCAAGCAAAAATGTCCCGATTCTCACGGAGGAAGTTGACGAGCTCGCTTTCCTATTTGTCATTTAACCCGGCACCAATTGTTACGGTGCGCTCTGGGAACATATCATCAACAGGCACCTTCTTGGTATCTTTCGTGACTTGGAATGAGACACTTCCATGCGGGTTACTCAGCGCCGGCATATACTGTTGCGTGGACTGAGCCAATGCCGCCACCTCTTGGATTTTTCTTTTCTCTTGCGCAATCACGAGTGACTCGGCTAGGTTAGACCCGGCTGACGCACACTCAATGGAATGTCGGAAATCTCCAGCAATGGTAATCACTCCATTTGGCCTGGGCAACTTCATCTTCAGATAACTGATGTGGCAGCTCGCCATGAACTTGTTCAGTGTTGGTCTTCCGAGTAACGCGTGATACGCACTTTCCAAGTTCACCACTTCAAACTCCAAATTCTCAGTTCGGCAGTTATCTCTTGTGCCGAACAATACGTCAACCCGGACCTTGCCTATGGGCTCACAAGAAATGCCAGGCACAATACCATGGAAAGTTGTCCTTGTAGCCTGGAGCATGTTCTCCGAGATACCCAACTTGCGCATTGTATCCGCATACATGATGTTAATGCTACTGCCATTGTCAATCAGTACCTTTGAGAACCTCCCATTGATGTTTGGCCCGATGAATGTCGGATCCAGCACTAACGCATAAGAACCAGGACTTGGCATAAGCTTGGGATGATCTTTGATGCTCCAGGTAATTTCCTAGTTCGACTAAGGCATATACCTCGTTACTACGGGCATTACCGCATTCACCTCCATATGTCGGTGCTGCAAGCTCTTTCTATCTGTTTCCTCAGTGGTAAACACACAGTAACTCTGATGATGCTCTCTGTACTCATTTCTCCCCTCATTTCTGGGGTACCTCTGATCCAGCTGATGCTGGTTTTCTACTTGATGCACTGCATCCCTTCTCATGGTTATCATACCTCGGCGGAGGGGGAGGCAACATTAGCTGTTGCGTGTTCGCTCCGGAGAGCAATTGCTGCTGGGGTAACTCCTGCCGAGGTTGATCATTCCGGGGTGCCTGAGCATTCCCCGAACCACCTTGTTCTATTTTACGCATCCACTCACATTGCCTCGTCGTATGACCCGCTGGGTTACTCAGATTTGGCGTGTGAAATTTACACGGCTGATCCAACATCGACTCATAAGTGTACCTCGGACGGTCCTTCTTTTCTTGCCACTGTTTCTTCTGCTCTAGCGTCCAAGTTTTCTTGCCATCATTTAGTGGTGTCCATTGTCCCCCTCCAGTTTTCTGACGTTGATTGCCTCCTGCTCCGGGCTGATCTTGATTCACAGCTGCAACTTGTTGCGAACTGTTCGGGTGATCCGGTCTGTCATCTCTTCTTTTACCTCTATAATCATTCCTCCGGGATGATCCGGCTCCATCTCTCTGGTAGTACTCCTCATTTGACTCGTTTGACATGAGCCTGGGTTGAGTCGGATCACCCAAAGCATACGAATCAGCAATCCGGATCATATCTGCCAATGTAGTTGGCATTTTCCTTTGCAACTTCTGCCACAGCTCGCTTGCATATCTGCACCCTTGCGCAAACCACGCTATGGCCTGTGACTCTATCACACCCTCACACGAGTTTCTCACGGTACACCACTGGGTTAAAAACTCCCGGTCCGTCTCGTTCGGTCTCTGCTTACACATAGCTAGGGTCTGTGGCCCATTTGGCCTCTGATACATACTTGAGAAATTGCTGATAAACATTTCCTCAAAATCGATCCAGCAGTTAATACTTCCGGGCGGCAAATTGTTTAGCCATACCCTTGCTGGCCCCTCCAACATCTGGGGTACGTATCTCACAGCCCATCTCAAGTTGCCTGTAGCAATTTTAACAGCTGTAGCGTAGTTTATCAACCAATCCTCCGCCTTAGTACTGCCGTCATACGTCTTTGTGCCTCTAGGTAACTGGAAGTTAGGTACCAACAGCTCCTTCATGATTCGGGGCCCAAAACAAGCAGGACCTGGTGGACCTTGACATTCGATCTGTTCTGACCTATACAGTCGATCCAGTTTTAACCTGGCATCATCAGGCATCAAATCCCTGCTTCCCAATCTTGACCCTATCACATGATAGTCTGGCCTTGGGTATCCTGTGTTCACCATTTCCGAATCTCCATCGTTATATTGGTCCTGCTCTCGTGGAGCACCTCTCTGTTGCATACCTCGGCCGACACTTTGCTCTTGCCTTGGTATATTCCGTTGCTGCGGTTGTCCTGCTCCTGCCAAGTTTCGCTGTCTGGCATTGCCGTTTACAGCATTTCCTTGACCGACATTGCCTTGGTCGCAGTTACCTCGGCCAGCTTCACCTCGGCTCACACTTCGTTGACCGTCATTTCTCTGTACTTCCTTTCCTTTCCCTGCCCGTGTCGGGTCGTACGGGACGATCTGTTTGTTTCTTCTGGCCAAGGTTACTACCTCTTCTCTCCTAGGACCTCCATGAGGAGACGATGCGGCTCCAGCGGATTTCTCCAGGTTACCCACCGCTGAATGAATGATCTTGGAGGCCCCAACTTTCTCCGGGTTAGCCCTGAGCAATTCCTCATTTTGCCTATTCGTGATCCAAACCAACTCATTGACCCTATCTTGTTGTCTCTGACGGGCTTCACCCGTTAGACCCTCTAACTCGGACACAGCTGCGTCCACTGCTCTGAGGTTCTTAGCCGGGGTACTATACATCGGCAGCCCCACGGACAAACAGTTTTTTGACTCCTCAATCCTAGTGTCTCCCTCTTTGTTTATTTCGCTTATGAGGTTTCTCCCCTTCACTTTTACAACATCAACTTTATTTGCCTTTGCGTACTCACGCAGCATCATGTTCAACGACTACTGAGCCGCGGCTATCTTTTTCGCTCCCTCTAGTATTTTTTGCCTAGTTTCCTCTAGCTCGGCCTGCGCCTGAGCCGGATCTACTGCTGCTACTACAGGGTTTGCCAAGCTATCCATCGCTTCCCGCAGCACATCTCAGGCCTCTCTAGTGGAGGACCTCTACCTTTCCTCGGTGCCTTAGGCGTTACCTCCGGATCTGGTGCCGGATCCTTGCTTGCGCCTGCACCAGGCGCAGTCATCATCACCTCAGCACGGTCCGGGGAGTGAGTGATACGCGCCCCGTGAACCACACTAAGGGGTGGCTCCCCTGCCTCGACGATGTGCCGCGGATGAACGCACTACACATCGACAGCAACATAGACCTTGTGCGTGCCGAGCTTGACGAAGAGGCCGTTGCGCGGAAGTGGGCGCGTGCCGAAGCAGCCAGCGTTGTCGCTGACAAAGTCCAGCACTCCAAAGCGCTGAACGAGCCTGGAGACGATGCGTTCGCCGGTGCCGATGAGGTTTCCCGTTCGGATCTTGACCCCTGCTAGCGCCGCTAGCCCCACGGTAGGCACCAACTATCGTGGTGGTGTCACGGCAGATGCCATGGATAGGCTAATGGTGGGGACTAAATGCACTAGGGGAATCCAGGGAGGGATAGTGAGGTGATTCCACACGCAGAAGGTTTATATTTGATTCACTTCCAAGGTTTACAAGTGCTCCTAGAGCTGTATTGGAGAGAGGAGGAAGAAGGAACTCTCTTACTCTCACCGCTAGATAGCCCTCAGGAACCAAGTAAAAACTAGCCAATAGATATCAACCTAGTAAGAATCGACCTGTTCCAGACCAACCCCTTCTATAGAGGCCCTAGCCCTCCTTATATAGGGGTGGCTAGGTCTCTACATAGGGCATACGTGGAGGCATATTCCCTGGAATATGCCTCCTCCCAAAATAGTAAGCCGACCGGGTCGCTTTTCCCCGCGTCACCCATGCAGAGGCTACGTGAGCCTGTGCGGCGCCTGCGTCAGCTGACATTGGCGTCGTCACCTCTGTCGGCCACGCCTCGGTGGTCCTGCCTCTGTTCGCTTCGCTCATGCCGTGCGTACCGGGGCTACTTTTGACCAGCGAGATACCTTCCTTCTCCTAGAAGCTTGACATGACCCGGATCGTGGTTGATCCGGCCACACATGTTCCTGCATACAAGCTAGATTCATCCATCCGACTTATGGCTTAAGTCGGTTGAGACCCTGTTAGGTGGACATCCCCTGGTCCGGGTTACCCCGAGATTCGGCCTGCCTTGAGGCGACTCGGCCAGCATTCGCTTTGGCCTTGCCGTACTTCGGCTAACTCGGCCTTTATACCCCGGCGTGACCCTATCTGGGGGTATCCCCCAACATCCATGCTCACTGATGGAGGATGAATGTTATGTTCCTGAGGATTCTTTTGAAAATGTTTATGATAAAGCACTAGTTCTTGTAGATCATGAAAAGCATGCTTTATGTGATGGTTACATTGTTGAGTTTATTCATGAGGTGACTGAAAATTATTATTATGAGAGAGGAAAATATGGTTGTAGAAGTTTTCATGGTACTGAAACACCTCTCTATGTGCTGAAAGTTTTGAAGTTACTCTTGTTTTATCTTCCTATGCCTGTCACTTTGTTCTTTGTGAATTTATTTGCTTACACGATTCCTATGCATAGGAAGTGGGTTAGAATTAAATGTGTTTTGAATTTGCTCCTTGATGCTCTCTTTTACTTCAACTCTTATTTCTTATGTGAGCATCCTCTCAAACTTTCATGCCTGAAGATGATATATCTATTATTCTTGGGAGACCTTTTCTTAAATACTGCAGGAG
Organism: Avena eriantha; assembly: GCA_910589775.1. Classification (NCBI taxonomy): domain Eukaryota; kingdom Viridiplantae; phylum Streptophyta; class Magnoliopsida; order Poales; family Poaceae; genus Avena; species Avena eriantha. Next base: position 206,663,497 of record OU342746.1, on the reverse strand, counting down.
CTGTTATTAATTGTAATCAAGGGAAGGCGACCTTCAATGTTAATGACAAGGAACATACTATCTATTTCCCCAAGAAGATTGATAGGACTTATGGTTTTGAATTCAATTGAACATGTTGAGGGTATTCATGTTGGAGAAATATATTGTCCCATACCAAGAGAAAAATTTGAAACTATTATGATTGGGGCCATTGCTATCAAGGTTGAGGTAACATAATCATTAGTGGAATACAAAGTTTTGTCTCATATGAAATTGTTTTGGTAACAAGACTTGATCAACCTTGTTAACAAAAGGATTTCATTGAACAAAGCAATGTTTTCACCATGATTATCTCCGCTTACTTCTATTCTATCCATTTTAGTTTTTGCTTATGCCTAACTTAAAGGCGTTAAAGAAAAGTACTTATTGGGAGATAACCTAAAAGTTTTAGATGAGTCTTGGAAGTTATTACTTCAGTAATAACCCCTCCTTATCCTTTTTATTTGCTTTTTGTGCCAAGAGTAACCTCTAATGAGAGAGAAGTAATGATTGTGAAAGTTGCTGTCCCGAAACAGATTTCTGTGCTTCACCGTAAAAATTCGTGTAAAATCTCTGTACGTCCTTTTGAGGCGTGAATGTTTGTGCTTCTGCCCCAGGTTGTTATCTAACTTTCCTTAGTTCAACACTTTTTGATTTGAGCAACAGAAGGTCTTTGAAAAAATTCGTCTTTACCTGCTAGTCTGTTTTGACAGATTTCTGCCTTTATTTGTATTTGCTTCTTGTTGGTTCCTTTCTAAGTTCTTTTTCTGAATTGAGCTTTTTGAGGGAAGTTCTAGAGTATCTTGTCTTTTAATGGAAGTTTTATTGGTGTTAGATCTGAACCTAAATACTTACTATCTTGAGTGCACTAATGTTGCTAATAAAGATTGTGTGAAGTTTTGTATGAAGGAAAAATTTCAGGTGTATGGAAAATGAGTAATGAGATGAAGGATGGACTAAAGCTCAAGCTTGGGAATGCCACGCGTGTCACCCCAAGAAATATCCTAGAAGTACAAGCGTCAAAGCTTGGGGATGCCCAAGGCATCCCCTTTCTTCATCAATAAAAATCCCAGGTTTCTTCCAAATGCTTTATTTTTATTGTTTCATGCACAGTTGTGTTGTTCTTGGAGCGTCTTCTTTTTCGTTTTCATTTTGGTTTTTCATTTGCTTTTGTTTGCTTAGTTTTCTGAATAAATTGGGTGGACCCCCTCTTTCATACATTGGTGTTCAAATAGTTTGGTTTGGTTTTGAAAAGAGTAGGAAAGCTCATGCTTAAGTGGCAAAAAGAGTTTGTTTTTGACTGTGGCCTATGCTTTGTCATGCCATGCTTGATATTTTTTTGGCTTTATGCTTAGTATTCTTTGCTGTAGCATGACTTGTTATAAACAATTGAGATTGCTTAATGTGCCTTGGATGAATCATGCGTTGTTTTAGCATATTAAAGCATAGTATAGTGGTATTCTCCTTTGATGCTTTATTTGGGTTGACTTGGCGCATGCTCACACCATGTTATGACTATCCCAAGTCACCATAAGCCTTTATGATCGTTTAGTTTTCAACTTGTAGTATCACTTTATGCTTTGATCAATGATGTTTTGTCGCTCTGCATGATTATGGACATTATTGCTCTCTCGTTTGTCGCTCCCTTACTATTGCTAGCCTTCACTTCCACTGAGTATTTTACTCATGTTTCCAACTTCCTAAAACCAAATATTTCCAAAGTGTCCACCATACCTACCTATTAGCATCATTTGCTATTTCCGTGCATATTCAATATGACTTGTTTTCTTCCGAATAAAATGTTTGCTTGTTATGAGAAAGTTAGTTAGTAAAGCTCTCACGAACTTGATGGCACACTTTATTTTCTTGCATTTAATAAACCTGAACCATTGCGTCCTTCTTTTTTGCGCATATGCTTGCGCTTTATAAGTTGAAGTTAGCAGAACCATGTATCATGGGGAACGCTTTCAACATTGCATTGGTACTTAGTACCTCGTTGATATCATGTTCTTTTGCTTATGGATCCCGGCGATGTGAAATAAAAGTGGAAATTGTAAGATCATGGAATTTGTATGTATGTTAGAGAAAAGCCTGGGCCGCTAGCCTAAGCCATGCCTAATCATGGTGGAAACTTGCAGCATAACCATAATGAGCATTCTATGAAGCATCCTCAATTAAAATCTATGCACATAGTAAATAAAAAGATCACTGAGATGCTCATTGTCTGCTTGCCTTGTCATTTTGATTATGGGATAGCTCCTGTATCATGTGCAAGGGGTACCCCGTTGGCGGTTCTCTATGATACGTATATACTTACAATGACAAGAGCTTACTCGTGACTGAAGTTGAGTAGCATGAGGATCGGTCCTCGTAAGTAAGGGGCATGAGACTTCGATTTATAACTCGTCAAGCATATCCTCTTAGTTGTGTCACTTTAACCTTAACCATTTAAAGATGCTTATAATAGGGGCAATGAGAGCTCAAAGCTAATGAGTACCATACTTTCAGCATTTGGAAGCCTTTCAAACTTTTCAAAACCTATTCATTTGCTTGTTGAGTCTTCACACATTCTATGAGCACTTTCTTGAGAGCTTAGTGGCCATTCTTAGTTCTATGTGCATTGTCCCAAAACTTGTTGATTGATGCTTACCTTGATATTGCTTATTTTAAACTATTTGTATCTAGTCACTCTTGTAAACTTTGAAGGTGTCCTATGCATTTATGTTTGCTACTCTATGAGGGACAAGCTGAATGCCACTTTGCTATGTTTTCTTTATGTGAAACAAACAAACGTCTTGCAAAGCATTGCTATTCATGAATCTTTTGTTTATGCCTTTTCATGTTGCAACATAGTTGCTTTGCCTTATTGTTAGAACTTTGCCTTTCATGTTATAAGTACTATGATCCCAACTTAGAATGTTTTACAAATATTTTGATCAAGTCTTTGATGGTGCATGTCACCTCAAAAATTATTCTTTCTTTTTATCACTTACCTACTCGAGGACGAGCAGGAGTTAAGCTTGGGGATGTTGATACATTGCAAATGTATCTATAATTTTTGATGTTCCATGCTTGGTTTTTTCCACTTTCTTGTGTTTTGTCCACACTTTGGAGTATGTTTCATATGATTTCTTGGACTAACCTATTAACAAGAGCCACAGTGCCAGCTGCCTGTTTTCTGCTGTTTTTGTTTCTAGGAAAGTCAAAAAATGAATATTCTCGGAATTTGACGGGACAAAAGCCAAAGTGCCTATTTTTCCGGAAGACCCCAGGAGCTAGAATACGAGACGGAGAAGAACCAGGGGGTGGCCACACAACCTGGTGGTGCGAGCCAGGCTAGGCCGCACCAGGGGGTGGTGTGGGGCCCCCAGGAACCCCCTCGGTCTCCCTCTTCGCCTATAAGAAGCCTTCTGACCTAAAAACTCTGGGGGGTTTGACGTTTTTCCAGAAGGACTTCTGCTCCGCCACCACCACCAGATTCCACGAAACAGCACTAGAAACTCCGTTCTGGCACCCTGCCGGGACTGGGAATTGGAGGAGATCATCGCCATCATCATCACCATCGCTTCTCCATCGACCATCCATGTTTCCCCCATCTATGAGTGAGTAATCTCGCGCTGTAGGCTATGGGGATGGTAGGGATTGGATGAGATCATTCATGTAATGGCATCAGATTGTTAGGGCATGGTGCCTAGTATCTTTTATTAGTGCTTTATGACTTTGTTGCGACTTGTTGTGCTTAATGCTTGTCACTAGTGATGGGTTCGTAGCATGGAAAACAAAAAATTTCTACCGCAAGAACGAACAAAACCTAGATCTAATCTAGATAAAAGCCAAGATCTAATCTATTAGACATGAGCAACGAGATAGATGGGAACTAACCCTTGTAGATCCGGAAGCGTTAACGAGATTAGATCTCGTGGTTGATGTAGTCGATCACTTGCCGATCTCAAGATCGTGTGGACGATCCTTCCGGCGTCGTGTTCCAGCAGCGCTTCCGCCTTCGGTCAAGTAGACGATCCTTCCGGTGCCACGATTCGGCAGCGCTTCCGCAGTCGGTCACACGTGCGGAGTCGAAGCAGACCTTCCTCTCCCCGTTCCAGCGAGCAGCGGAGGTAGTAGATCTTCTCCACGGAATCCCAGCAGCACGACGGCGTGGTGGTGGTGGTGGAGTAGAGAATTCTGCAGGGCTTCGCCTATGCCTGTGCAGAATATGGTGGAAGAGAGAGGCGGCAGAGATTGGACGTTATGAGAGCGTTAGAGGAGGGGGCGCCCCTGCCCCTCTATTTAAAGAGGGGAGGGCGCGCCAGGGAAGGGGAGTCCTTGTAGGACTCCCCTCCTATGGGGCCGGCGGGTTGGGGAGGTGGGGAGGAATCCTCCTCCCCCACGACTCCTTATCTTGACCCAACAGGACTCCTTGATCCCTATCTTGATTTTCAAGCAAACTCCAAGATATCTTCTAGAACCTTCCGGAACATTCCAAAACCTTCTAGAATCCTCATACAAACACTCCGGAACATTTCCTATCTCATAAAATGATCTCCTATATATGAATCTTATTCTCCGGACCATTCCGGATCTCCTCGTGATGTCCCGGGTCCATTCCGAGACTCCGAACAACATTCGGTCTCCAACGCACATTCCATATCTACTTAAAACAACTTCGAACCTTAAGTGTGTCACCCTACGGTTCGCGAATATGTAGACATGATAGAGACACATCTCATATCAATAACCATCAGCGGGACCTGGAGATCCATAATGGCTCCCACATACTCAACGATGACTTCGCGATCGATTGAACCATTTACATACGAAACTAATTCCCTTTGTCTCGCGATACTATACTTATCTGAGGTTTGATCGTCGGTATCTCCATACCTAGTTCTACCTCGTTTCTGATAAGTACTCTTTACTCGTTCCGTGATATGTCATCCCTTGTGACCTAGTCACATGCTTGCAAGCTAACTAGATGACATTCCACCGAGAGGGCCCAGAGCATATCTATCCGTCATATGGATGGACAAATCCCAATCTTGGTTCATGCGCTTCAACACATACTTTCAGAATACCCAATGACACTTTTATAACCACCCAGTTACGAAGCGGCGTTTGATGTCATCAAAGTATCCATCCGGTGATGGTGATTAACATAACCTCATGGTCGAAGGAATAGGTTACTATGTTTTTGAAAGCTTACAGCAATACGAACTTAATGACTTGATCTTATGCTACGCTTACTATGGGTGTGTGTCCATCACATCATTCTCCTAATGATACGACCTTGTTATTAATCACATCCTAATGTCCATGATCAGGAAACCATAATCATCAATTAATCAACAAGCTAGTTCAACAAGAGGCTTACTAGGGACTCTTATATGTTTACAAAACACACATGTATCAGTGTTTCCTAATAATACAATTATAGCATGGGATGTAAACATTTATCATAAACACAAAGATATAATAATAATCACTTTTATTATTGCCTCTTGGGCATATCTCCAACAGTCTCCCACTTGCACTAGAGTCAATAATCTAGATTACATGGTAATATACCGAACACCCATGGCGTTCTGGTGTTGGTCATGCTTTGCCCTAGGGAGAGGTTTAGTCAACGGATCTACCACATTCAGATCAGTGTGTACTTTGCAAATCTTTATGTCACCATCTCGGACATACTCACGAATAGCGTGGAAACGTAGCTTGATGTGCTTCAGCTTGCTATATGACCTTGGCTCCTGCGCATTAGCTATGGCACCTGTGTTGTCACAGTAGATGGCCATCGGGTCCAACGCACTGGGAACCACGCCGAGTTCAGTAATGAATTTCTTCATCCAAACGGCTTCTTGTGCAGCCTCCGAAGCAGCTATGTATTCCGATTCAGTTGAAGATTTCGCCACAACGCTTTGCTTCGCACTCCTCCAGCTCACTGCAGCACCATTCAAAATAAATACGTAACCCGACTGTGACTTTGAGTCATCCGGATCGGTGTTCCAACTAGCATCGGTGTAACCGTTTACAACAAGCTGTTCATCACCTCCATAAGAAAGAACCATATCCTTAGTCCTATTTAGGTACTTTAGGATATTCTTGACCGCTGTCCAGTGTTCCTCTCCAGGATCACTTTGATATCTGCTAGTCAAACTAACAGCATGTGCTATATCCGGTCTTGTACACAGCATGGCATACATGATAGAACCTATGGCCGAGGCATAGGGAATTTTATTCATTTTCTCTCTATCTTCTGCCGTAGCTGGACTTTGATTTTTACTCAAGGTCTTACCTGACAACATGGGCACGAACCCTTTCTTGCTATCTTCCATTCTAAACTTCTTTAGAACTTTGTCCAAGTATGTACTTTGTGAAAGCCCTATTAGGCGTCTTGATCTATCTCTATAAATCTTGATGCCTAGAATGTATGCCGCTTCGCCAAGATCCTTCATTGAAAAACTATTATTCAAATAGGTTTTGACGCTATTAAGAAGTTCTATATCATTCCCAATCAACAATATGTCATCTACATACAGTACTAGGAATGCTACAGAGCTCCCACTCACTTTCTTGTAAATACAAGCTTCTCCACAAGTTTGTATAAATCCAAAGTTCTTGATTACTTTATCAAAACGTTGATTCCAACTCTGGGATGCTTGCTTCAGTCCATAAATAGAGCGCTGAAGCTTGCATACCTTGTCAGCATCTTTAGGATCGACAAAACCTTTGGGTTGTACCATGTACAACTCTTCCTCAATGTCACCATTAAGGAACACCGTTTTGACATCCATCTGCCAAATCTTATAATCGAAATATGCAGCAATTGCTAACAAAATCCTCACAGACTTTAGCTTCGCTACTAGTGAGAATGTCTCATCATAGTCAACTCCTTGAATTTGTCGGAACCCTTTCGCGACAAGTCGAGCTTTATAGACGGTAATATTACCATCAGCATCTGTTTTTCTCTTGAAAATCCATTTGTTCTCGACAGCCTTACGGCCATCCGGTAAGTCCACCAAAGTCCACACTTGGTTTTCGTACATGGATCCCATTTCGGATTTCATGGCTTCTAGCCATTTGTCGGAATCTGGGCTCACCATAGCTTCTTCATACGTCGCAGGGTCATCAGTGTTGTCCACCAACATGACGTTCAAGGAAGAGTCATACCAATCAGGAGTGGTACGAACCCTCGTTGACCTGCGAGGTTCAGTAGTAACTTCGTTCGAAGTTTCATGATCATTATCATTAGCTTCCTCTCCAATTGGTGCAGGCGGCACAAAAACATCTTCCGGTGCTGCGATACTCTCAAATCCGAGAGGAGGTTCAATAACCTCATCGAGTTCTACTTTCCTTCCAGTCACTTCTTTCGAGAGAAACTCCTTCTCAAGAAAGGATCCATTCTTTGCAACAAAAACTTTGCCTTCGGATCTATGATAGAAGGTATACCCAATTGTTTCTTTAGGGTATCCTATGAAGACGCATTTCTCCGCTTTGGGTTCTAGCTTATCAGGTTGTAACTTCTTTACGTATGCTTCGCAACCCCAAACTTTAAGGAACGACAACTTAGGTTTCTTGCCAAACCACAATTCGTACGGTGTCGTTTCAACGGATTTAGATGGTGCCCTATTTAAAGTGAATGCGGCTGTCTCTAATGCATAGCCCCAAAATGATAACGGTAAATCTGTAAGAGACATCATAGACCGAACCATATCTAAGAGAGTTCGATTACGACGTTCGGACACACCATTACGCTGTGGTGTTCCCGGCGGTGTCAACTGTGAAAGTATTCCACATTTCTTTAAATGCATGCCAAACTCGTAACTTCGATATTCAACCCCGCGATCAGAACGCAGAAATTTAATCTTCTTGTTACGATGATTCTCCACTTCACTTTGAAATTCCTTAAACTTCTCGAAAGTTTCGGACTTATGTTTCATGAAGTAGACATACCCATATCTACTCAAGTCATCCGTGAAAGTGAGAACATAACGATATCCACTACGCGATGCTACACTCATTGGACCGCACACATCGGTATGTATTATTTCCAATAAGTCTGTAGCTCGCTCCATTGTACCAGAGAATGGAGTCTTAGTCATTTTTCCCATTAGACATGCTTCGCATCTTTCAAGTGATTCAAAATCAAGTGATTCAAGAAGTCCATCTGAATGGAGTTTCTTCATACGCTTTACTCCAATGTGACCAAGACGACAGTGCCACATGTATGTAGAATTATCATTCAATTTAATTCGTTTGGCATCTATGTTGTGAACATGTGTATCACTACTATCGAGATTCAGTAAGAATAAACCATTCATCTCAGGTGCACTACCATAAAAGATATTACTCATATAAATCGAACAACCTTTATTCTCAGACTTAAAAGAGTAACCGTCTCGCAATAAACAGGATCCAGATATAATGTTCATGCTTAACGCAGGCACCAAATAACAATTATTTAAATTTAAAACTAATCCCGAAGGTAGATGTAGAGGGAGCGTGCTGACGGCGATCACATCAACCTTGGAGCCATTTCCAACGCGCATCGTCACCTCGTCTCTTGCTAGTCTTCGTTTATTCCGCAGCTCCTGTTTCGAGTTACAAATATGAGCAACCGAACCAGTATCAAATACCCAGGCACTACTACGATTACTAGTAAGATACACATCTATAACACATATATCAAATATACCTTTCTTCTTGATGTTGGCGTTCTTCAGATCCGCCAGGTACTTGGGGCAGTTACGCTTCCAGTGACCAGCACCCTTGCAGTAGAAGCACTCGGTTTCAGGATTAGGACCAGCCTTAGGCTTCTTAGCAGGTGCAGCAGCTTTCTTGCCGTCCTTCTTGAAGTTTCCCTTGTTCTTAGGCTTGCCCCGTTTCTTGAAGTTGGTGGTCTTATTGACCATCAACACTTGTTGCTCCTTCTTGATATCCACTTCAGCAGTTTTTAGCATGGACGACAGTTCAGGCAACGTCTTGTTCATGCAGTGCATGTTGTAGTTCATCACAAAGTTCATGTAACTTGGTGGCAGTGATTGAAGGAGACGGTGAATCCCCAATTCATTAGGAATCGATATTCCCAACTCTTGGAGCTTCTTAGCGTACCCAGACATGGTGAGCACGTGCTCGCTAACAGAGCTTCCTTCTTCCATCTTACAGTTAAAGAACTTCTCGGAGGCCTCATAGCTCTCCATGGCCGCGCGAGTCTCAAAAATTAGCCTGAGCTCCTTAATGATCTCGAACGGGTCGTGGTGCTCAAAATGCTGTTGGACCTCCGCTTCTAAACCGTACAGGATGGCACAATGAACTGTGGAGTAATGATTCTTCCGAGTGGCGAAAACATTCTTTTCGTCATCGGTGGCATTATCTGCAGGTGGGTCACCTAGCGGTGCATCGAGCACATAGGTCAACTGACCAGCCCTGAGGACGATCTTCAGTCCACAGAACCAGTCCGTGAAATTGCTTCCATTATTTTTAAGCTTTTCTTTCTCTAGGAACGCATTGAAATTGATGGAGGGGGTCGCCATAATCTACAACAATTTGCAAGTAGTTTAGACTAAGTTTATGACAAATTGAGTTCAAATTTAATTATTAAACTAACTAGGTGAACTCCCACTCAAAACAACATCCCTCACATTGTCTTAGTGATTACACGAACCAAGTCCACTACACCAAGTCCGATCTTCACGAGAGAAGATGTAGTTTCATTGGCGAACAATCTTCATGTTCATCATATCAATTATATGACTCATGCTCTACCTTTCGGTATTCCGTGTTCCGAGACCATGTCTGTACATGCTAGGCTCGTCAAGACAACCTTAGTTTCCGCATGTGCAAATCTGGCTTGCACCCGTTGTATGCACACGTAGAATCTATCACATCCGATCATCACGAGATGCTTCGAAACGACGAGTCTTAGCAACGGTGCCAACTAAGGGTGAACACTTTATTACTTGATATTTAGTGAGAGGGATCATCTTATAATGCTACCGTCGCGATCTAAGCAATACAAGATGCATAAAGGATTAACATCACAGGCAATTCATAATTAGTGTGATATGATATGGCCTTTTCTTCTTGCGCCTTTGATCTCCATCTCCAAAGCACGAACATGATCTCCATCATCACCAGCATTGCGTCAAGGTCAGTGGCGCCGCTTCATGGTTGTCCATCATCACCAGCAACTATTACAACTACTTGGAATAAAGCTATTACAAGATGAATAGACACGCAGGTCTTAACAGAATTAAAGACAACCATTAGGCTCCTGCCGGTTGCCATATTACAACAAGGATCATTGCATACATCAAATACAATCACAATCACATGTTGGCCATATCACATCACAAAACCCCTGCAAAAACAAGTTAGACGCCTCTAATTTTCTTTGCAAGTTTTACGTGGTTTGGGGCTTTCGCATAAGACCGATCTTACCTACGAACAAGGACCACAACGTTGATACAAGTGTTGTCAAGATGCTCATTGTAAATTGAATCTTAACTATGGTGGGAGAGACAGACATCCGCAAAGCCACTTGTGCAAAGCAAGTTGCACGTCAAGCGTGGAGCAAGTCTCATGTGCGATGACATGTAATGTTAGCCCGAGCCGCTTCATCCCACCATGCCGCAAGATGCAAAGTACACGCTAAGACACCGACAACAAAAGCATCAACGCCCACAAAAACATTGTGTTCTACTCATGCAACAGATCTACGCATAGATACGGCTCTGATACCACTGATGGGTTCGTAGCATGGAAAACAAAAAATTTCTACCGCAAGAACGAACAAAACCTAGATCTAATCTAGATAAAAGCCAAGATCTAATCTATTAGACATGAGCAACGAGATAGATGGGAACTAACCCTTGTAGATCCGGAAGCGTTAACGAGATTAGATCTCGTGGTTGATGTAGTCGATCACTTGCCGATCTCAAGATCGTGTGGACGATCCTTCCGGCGTCGCGTTCCAGCAGCGCTTCCGCCTTCGGTCAAGTAGACGATCCTTCCGGTGCCACGATTCGGCAGCGCTTCCGCAGTCGGTCACACGTGCAGAGTCGAAGAAGACCTTCCTCTCCCCGTTCCAGCGAGCAGCGGAGGTAGTAGATCTTCTCCACGGAATCCCAGCAGCACGACGGCGTGGTGGTGGTGGTGGAGTAGAGAATTCTACAGGGCTTCGCCTATGCCTGTGCAGAATATGGTGGAAGAGAGAGGCGGCAGAGATTGGACGTTATGAGAGCGTTAGAGGAGGGGGCGCCCCTGCCCCTCTATTTAAAGAGGGGAGGGCGCGCCAGGGAAGGGGAGTCCTTGTAGGACTCCCCTCCTATGGGGCCGGCGGGTTGGGGAGGTGGGGAGGAATCCTCCTCCCCCACGACTCCTTATCTTGACCCAACAGGACTCCTTGATCCCTATCTTGATTTTCAAGCAAACTCCAAGATATCTTCTAGAACCTTCCGGAACATTCCGAAACCTTCTAGAATCCTCATACAAACACTCCGGAACATTTCCTATCTCATAAAATGATCTCCTATATATGAATCTTATTCTCCGGACCATTCCGGATCTCCTCGTGATGTCCCGGATCCATTCCGAGACTCCGAACAACATTCGGTCTCCAACGCACATTCCATATCTACTTAAAACAACTTCGAACCTTAAGTGTGTCACCCTACGGTTCGCGAATATGTAGACATGATAGAGACACATCTCATATCAATAACCATCAGCGGGACCTGGAGATCCATAATGGCTCCCACATACTCAACGATGACTTCGCGATCGATTGAACCATTTACATACGAAACTAATTCCCTTTGTCTCGCGATACTATACTTATCCGAGGTTTGATCGTCGGTATATCCATACCTAGTTCTACCTCGTTTCTGATAAGTACTCTTTACTCGTTCCGTGATATGTCATCCCTTGTGACCTAGTCACATGCTTGCAAGCTAACTAGATGACATTCCACCGAGAGGGCCCAGAGCATATCTATCCGTCATATGGATGGACAAATCCCAATCTTGGTTCATGCGCTTCAACACATACTTTCAGAATACCCAATGACACTTTTATAACCACCCAGTTACGAAGCGGCGTTTGATGTCATCAAAGTATCCATCCGGTGATGGTGATTAACATAACCTCATGGTCGAAGGAATAGGTTACTATGTTTTTGAAAGCTTATAGCAATACGAACTTAATGACTTGATCTTATGCTACGCTTACTATGGGTGTGTGTCCATCACATCATTCTCCTAATGATACGACCTTGTTATTAATCACATCCTAATGTCCATGATCAGGAAACCATAATCATCAATTAATCAACAAGCTAGTTCAACAAGAGGCTTACTAGGGACTCTTATATGTTTACAAAACACACATGTATCAGTGTTTCCTAATAATACAATTATAGCATGGGATGTAAAAATTTATCATAAACACAAAGATATAATAATAATCACTTTTATTATTGCCTCTTGGGCATATCTCCAACAACTAGGGCCCGAGTGTCATGATTTCAGATTTGAACATGTTATTGATTAATTATGATAGTATTGTTTTGGTCTTATCTGCAAGTTTTATACACATGTTGTTGTCCGAAACCAATGGCCCCGAAGTGACAGAAATCGGGATAACCGTAGGAAATGGCTTTGATGTGAGGATTACATGTGTTCACGGAGTGTTAATGCTTGCTTTGCTCCGGTGCTCTATTAAAAGGAGCACCTTAATTGCCAGTAGTTCCCTTGAGGCCCCGCTGCAAACGGGCTGGCAGGAAAAAAATGTTGTGCAAGTTCTCATTGCGAACACGTATGACTATATATGGAATACATGCCTAGGATTATCTAGTACTTGGATGCTTTATCTTATTTATCTGCAATTTCCCTATGTTCTGATTGCTATGTGAATTGTCTTGTCCATGCAACGCCCGTCCATCCATCCCTATGCCTACCGCACTCGAATCCTATTGTTTACTGCTTTTGTTACTGCTGTCTTTACTTTACTACTGCTATTACTTTGCTATTCCTACTACAAAACTGTTGCTACTGATAAACTGCTGTGAGCAAGATTGTTTCTAGGTGCAGCTGAATTGACAACTCAGTTGTTAAGGCTTATAAATATTCTTTGGCTCCCCTTGTGTCGAATCAATAAATTGGGTTTCACTTCCCTCGAAAATACTGCGATACACCCTCTATACTTGTGGGTCATCAGTTACCCCTCGTCAATTGGCGGCATCTGTGGGAAACCTGAACGCTGGAACCGAACATAGCCTCAGGGGCTACTCCCATCGGGAGCGCTAGCACGCACCCGATAGAAATTCGGTTGTGTATGAAGTATATTGATAATTGCAAAAACCTTTTGAGTTTTACACTAGTGTATCCTCAAAAGGTGTTACTCCCATCGGGAGATAGTATAAAAATAAAACTATCTGATATAATCAGGAAGATTGGCGACCCAGCAGGCCAACCGCCAATAAAAACCAAAAACCTCGGATCACGGTCAGACGCGAGAAAAAATTGCACAAAAATATGAAGGTAAGACCCCACGAATGCCGTGTTCAGAAATATGAAGGTAAGACCCCACGATTTGTCCTGTGTGTCCTGGTAATTGCACAAAAATGCGCTCTGCCAGTAAAAAAACCCATATCAACGATACGATGAAAAATCTTGACGGACGCATTGGGTACCCAATAAAAATAGAAAAATGGAATTTAGTATTCGGTTAGACCTCAGCGGTTCGAACTGAATTACGCCAGTTACAAATTTCGGATTCGAGCCTAGGGACTTGAATTTGATGTAGGTCAACCTTGTTTTTGCCCAGGAGCAATTAACTGATTCCCGATCCGTCGAAAGCATCAGACTTGTTGTAGCAAATCCCTATAAAGTGTAAAAAGCGATAAAAATAAAAGAAAAAGGAAACTTTGAGACTCAACCAGACATTGCAGTTTAGGTAGAGTCTCGGGGACTACTAACATGGATATGATTACTCGGATCCTCATTATTCGTTACCCTACATTGGGTAAAAGGCCTACGGCCTATAAAGATTCCAGATAACATCCCAAAGAAGTAACCGACAAGGACTTTTGATTGTATTAGGAAAGAAACCATAAACCGACATTACGTTCACGCATGTATGAAACCTATCCACATACAGCTTTGAGACCTGACCTATTATATATAGGACGGGAGAAGCCCAAGCGAGGGTACCGAAATCTAGAGGACAACTTGTAATAGTGTGTTTTCCCAATATTTAGGCGACTTTGTCTTCATCGTTTTTCTGACATCTGGCGAAATCCCCATCGTTCTCTTTTCCGCAAAATCCCAAGTCCATCATCATGGGCATTGCCGAGGTTACCCCTTGTCAGTCGCGCTGTATCAGGGGGCCATATTTCACTACCAGCCTGTTATTTCTACAAGCCGCTCTTCTATAGATCAGGAACATCCATGCCTGAATCACAGCGACTAGAGCTGCTGCCTGGATGATACCCTTAAATTGTTGGCCTTAAACAAAGTGGTCCTGTTTAAGCACTATGTATGTACTACCATAATGTTGAGCGGCAAGGCTGTGGTTCTTACCTTCATGGTGGCGGACGGCGAGGACCTGCCACAGGCAGAGAAGAAGACATGGGAGAAGTCGGTGCCATAGATCTATGAGCCAGCAGATGCTGGAGTCGGACAGAAGACGCTATTCGGTGCCGGAGTGTGCTTAGCAGCTGTTGCCAGAGATCTAAATTGCCGCCGCCGCCAAAGCCGCCGCACAAGAGGAAAATAGGGAGGGATTTGTCTTCCAGCGGGAGGTGGTAGAATAAGAGGGAGGTGAGGTTACTTTTCGCGCCATACGGTGCTGCGGTTCTTTTGGCTCCTACCATCTCCCCGCTGCCTCCCTGTGCACGCCGCTCCTCCCTTTGCGCTTGCCAGGGCATGTTTTGGTAGAAACGCTCGATTTTGGTGTTCCTCCGGAGCCAGGATGAGAGCTGCTTTAAGACCCGTGTGGGCCAAATCCCCGGCACGCCGCGAGACACCAAACGAACTTATTTCTTCTGACCCGGTGCGAGAAATGAAGATCGGACCAACCAAACACGCCCTTGGTCTTTCGTAAATTCATCTTCTTCTCCTTCTCCTTAATTCTGGACAAGTTCTCCTCCACAGCTCTTTTCTCAGCTTATCCGTGATTTTCACATAAACTAAGAGAACTGAGTACTTCTTCTCAGTCATGTTTTTATCATCAGCAAGCTCCTTCACCAGCTTGGCATTCTGAATTCTATGATTGATTCTTGCACTGTTGCTATCATGATACATTTCCCAGAATCTTCCTAAGGGCATGTATATCACCATACATTTAGATAAACGTTATACCGATTAAAAACAATATGTACGAAAAAGGAAATTAGCGAAGCGTCCTATCCCTTCATCGCACGGCGCTAACCACGGCTCTAAACATGACCTTTTTTCCCTCTTCCGTGGAGTGCGCAGCTGATTAAATCCGTTCGCTCCAGGAGAAAAAGATGGAGCGCCCGACTCTTCTCTTTGCACCGATGCTAGCAAGTTTCGTCGGCTTGGACGGGATTTTGGGAAAACGGCTGGGAAACTAATCCTAGCGTCTGTCCTTAGAGCTCGTGTTGTATGTGTCCTAATGTATTTTTCGTTGTTTCTAGCCATTCCTTATCCAACCAAGGCACAAACCCACATTTTTTATTTTTCTGCTAATCCAAAGTTCATGCTTATAGCTAACGAATGAGTTACGTGACAAAACAAAAGCTTGTGGATGTGCTAACTTACATTCTACACAGAACAAATGTGGAATCTACGACCAATGTCGCTTCCTTCAAATGCAGCACACTTGACAAACTCAACCTTATGGACGCGGCACACCTCGAAATAGTCCACTACTATGCCATAGAATATAGGGGTATTCGATGAAGTTTGGAGCATAGTCCATGCCCGTGAGGTCCTAGTAGACATGAAATTGCGGAGAATTCGAGTTCAATTGAGGAAAAAATGGAAAATCCGAAATCACAAGCAAAAACTAATCCTACAAAGGAATTGAGGGAATTTGAACTTACCCCTACCAACGAAGGGGTCGCACACTCGTCGTCATTACAGCTTGGCCTGGTGACTAAGGACTCGTCGTCGGGAGATTACCTCTAGGAGATTAGCCACCGCTGGGAGAAAAAAGTTCAGGAAGTGGGAGGGGCGTAATGGTCATTTGGAATTGGGTAGTGGGGAAGAAGATACAAATAAGGGGAGAGTTTCCGCGGGAGGTGTCTAGTGGAAATGCTCCTGTCCCTTTTTTGTTGCAACACGGTAGCACACACCATATCCATGGCCGCAGCAGCTCGTGTAGGCAGTGGTGCAATTTGACTCCCAGGAAGGAGCCACGAGGGTGGCTTAAACATGGGTAATTTAGGCATAAACTAGGTTTGGGTCGTTAAATGGGCTATGGCCCAATGGCTTTAGGTGTGTAGTTCGTTTATTGCTGGAGACTCCGATCTAGGGTCGCTACAATCAGTGGCGGACCTAGGATTTTAGCTGAGGGTATGCCACATCAAAATTTTAGCCCGCCTTTTGACAAAGATTTTATCTTAGAATATAAAGAAGAAATGATAATTGTGAAATATGACAAAATAATTAAATAAAAATAAATTTTGCATTATATTGAACTAAATTCTCATTGTTGAGTGGGGTCCTAAATTTCTAAAGTATTCGACCGTGATTGCTGGTTGGTCATGCCAGCAAGACTATAAACTGCAGAACAATAATTGTCATATGTACAAAAATAAACAACAAAATATGTAAAAACGATGTTACAGAAAGGTCCAATGTAACATATAAAAATTAATCATATCCTCTACTACCGGAGACTAATTATCGGCTCACTAAATTATATATAGGTGATCCTACGTGGCTAGCCATGTATTATACTAATTTCTCCGTCCTGAATTAGATGTCGAAGATTTTTCTAAATTTGGTATATGTATGTACACTAAAACACGTCTAAAATATGCAAATCTAGACAAATTTTTGATATCTAATTTAAGATAATTCGAGATGGAGGAAGTAATCAAGTCAAATCAATAGCTAGATATTTTCTTTCCTTAGTCATCATTACCAATTATGTAAATCAAGTACAGTACCAGCCCTGCGGTCTTACTCCACGTCTTGATACATGTACTCTCTCCATTCCGGAATAAGTGACTTTAATTTGTCTAGATTCGAATGTATATAGACATATTTTAGTGTATAGGTACATTCAAATCTAGATAAATCAAAGTTATTTCTGGACGGAGGAGGTAGTAATTAGCGGATGATCAATTAACGGCCAATGCTAATCAACCCATAGTCTGTATGTGACCCATAGTCTGTATGTGAGATGTCCCTCGTCGAGCCATGCGTGGCCGCATGCTGCATGTGTTAGCTCAGCGCGCCTCAGCATGATTGATCGGCCACTTGATTGAACTACATGATGCTTGCATAGCTCGGTCGCACGTATGCCCGGCATATCCGACATATCCTGTAGGTCCGTCACTGGCTACGATCGGAGACTCTGGTCTAGTCTCCTTACTGTCTCTGAACCGAGTACATAGGAAAACAAACTCTAGGAGTTTGGAGAGGAACTCGTCAGGCAAGAGACTCCGGTGTGTTGAGGATGAAGACTCTGATGTAGTCAAAGCAGACTTCTTGTTCCTGCTCTTCCAGACTTCATGCTTAATTGTCTTGGCTCTTCGGACATCCTTTGCATCTACTCTTGGCATCATGATCATGGGCGAAGACCTAGTAATATCATCACTATTTGTCTCAAGTGGCATTCCATTCACATGGGGACTAATTGAGGACAAGATGAAGAAAGAATTCACCTAGGTGTTTTTGTTGGAGTAATATGAGTTGGAGCACTTGGTTCAATGGTGGCATGGCGACGACCATATATGCTGGGCTGCATCAAGCTTGTTGTTTTTCTCGGAGATTTTTCTGGCATTTTTGTGGTTTTTTATGTCTAGGTTATCTTTTGACAGTTTTTTTTTGCTTTCTTTGTTCTTTTCTATTTTTCAAATTCAAATATTTTTGAACTAAAACATTTTCTAAATCCAAACAACTTCCAAATTTATACTTTTCAAAACTTAACATTTTTAAATTTGAACAATTTTAAATTTTTAAAAATCAAATCTAAATAGATTTGAAATCTAAACAATTTCCAATTTAAAAAATACAAAAATAAAAAGAAGAAAGAACATAAAAGCAAAATGTACCTCTCTTTATCGGGCCACGATTGGAATAACCCATTAGAAACCGCACACGAGTGGACCTATACCACGCTTGCCTACGAAGCGACTGAGGCTCCCCTAGAAGCTTCTTTCATGGGTGCACCAATGCAGCCTAATAACAGGAGAAGTTCTTTTTTGTTTTTTCTTTAAAACTTTTTCAAAATCAGTAACTCTTTTAGAATTGTTTTTTTCAATTTTTTTTGCAGGATTGTAAAAGCTTAACATCTTTTAAATATGACTATTTTTCAAAAGATTTTTTTAAATCTAAATAGTTTTCAAAATCTAGACATTTTCAAATTCAAACATTTTTAAATCTAAACACTCTTTTAAAATATAAATTATTTCAAAATCAAAACATTTAAAAAAAATAGTTGAATAAAAAATAAACATATACATATTACATAATGAAACATAAAAAAGAAAAAGAAAAACAGAAACATGTACAGAAAATGAAAGAAAGAAAAAATAAAAGGAAAAGCAAGAAATCAAACTTGTAAATGGGCCGATCCAGGATGGACGTTCTTTGGGCGGAGCGCCAGATACGGTCGCATGAGCGGAGCATAGGATCCTCCATGGTGAATAGAAGGTTTAGAAATTACCGAGTGGTACCAAATAAAACCAAGCTTTCCTAAAAAAAGAAAACAAGACTTTGTCATGCTTACAGGCTGTTCTGATCTTCACGCGAGAATGTTCCATTCCAACGTGCTCTTTGCTGAAATTTTGTGCCACAAAGGCCCCAAATGTGCTCAGTGAGGCCCAATAAGATTAGCAGGCGCGAGAAAACCAGTGTAGTTTCCAGCCGAGAATTGATGATCTGAAGCTCAATCTGACCCAACCTTGCTGGGTTCCTGATCAGCCTATTCAACAAATCTGAAAACGAGACTTCCAACTTGTTTATCAGGGCGCGCCACACACTCTTTTTTTTCGAAAATTCCACCGATTTATTAATAATCATCAGCAATAGTACAAGAGGTTTAAAAGTAATAAAAATTACAAATAGGTCGATGAACCACCTAGCAAAGACTACAAACATTAGCACGAGCCGAAGGCACGCCGCCGTCCTCGCCCCTCCATCACCGGAGCCGGGCAAAGCTTGTCGTAGTAAAACTTGTTGTAATAGACAGACGGGAAATCGTCGTGCTAAGATTCCAAAGAACCAGCGCACTAAAGCAGCAACCGTCGTCAATGATGACATCAATAGATTGGAAGAGACTGATCTGAAATTAACACGAAAAACGACTAGATCACAGGAGATCAGCTAGACACACGACTCCACGCGCCCTCCGTCAATGCTAGGCGCAACACCGAAGCGAGGATAGAGTGGGAAGAACTTTATTCTGACTTCAGGATGTAGCCGTCGCCTCAACATGCCAAAAAAGACACGAGAAAATAGCATAAGCGAAGAACAAAAACCTCCCGCCGGCGAAAAGCCGTGGTCCACCACACCTCCAAGGCCCTAAGTCATCGGAGACGAAGCGGACCGATGGCGTCACCGACGAAGGAAAGGAACCCTAGATGCTAGATGGTTTTTTTTTCCACCGCCGCCTCTCGCCTCCTGGAGAATAGCGCACGCACCGGTTCTTCGGAGTACTAACTAATTATACGTGTACATTCGCCTTAGCGCCCTTTATCTGTTTGGCTACATCGTGCATGTATAAACTGCATATGTCGCTTAAACATAACGAATGGTGGGAATATATTTTATGTCATTCGATCGATCTCATGGAGTATTTTGGTTAACTGATCAATGAAGTCAGGCCTTTTCTCATAAAAAAACTGCTACCCAATCTTTCATGGAAATCTTTTGTTACGTAGCTGGAAAGTACTTCCTTTTGTTGCTCACCATGCAGATATATAGGTCCTTGGCTAGTAGACTATACTTTGCACGTGAAGCCTCACAACCCAAAGTGTAAAATACTTCAAATTTCATCATACTAGTATAAAATCCCAACCGAACCAACTTGTGCTGGCCTTTTATCGTGAGCTCGATCTGGCGTCACACCTGAGTTCCGCCATGTGCGAGCACTCTCGTTGGTAGATTCAAAATAACTAATAACCACACATACATGTTACTACAACAAATTTATTCGACGTACTACTGGTGCTGCGGCAGTCTCAACGTACGTACGTGGGCACGTACATACACCCGTATGCACGAGCACATGATCGGTGCTCTTTGACTGCCGAGCTCTATGGAGCAATAGCCGAAGATGGCGGCATGCTACCGTCAGGCCCCTGGCTACCGTGGTGGTGGTGTATCGGGTCCGGTCCGCCTGGCACCTCCCTCTTCTCGCCGTCTCCACCGTCGGCGGCCTGGCTCGACGGCGGCCCGACCTCCTCGTCAAGCCTCGTGAACGACGCAAGAAGCAGCCTCGGACGGCGGCCGACGAACCCGGCATTACCGCCACCGCCGCCTCCATTATCCACCAAAACCTCACCTATATGCATCGTCCTCGTCCACCCCGCTTCCATCTTCCTGGCCACCCCGAGAGTGCAGACCAAGAACAGCACCATCGCCACCGTCGCCGTCCTTGAAGATGCCATGAATGAACACACAGAACTTGGGAACTCGACAAATTATGAGCCTGCCGATGGCTAGCTAGCTTGCTAACAGTGGTTCTTGGCCGCTTACAAGACCAAGGAAGCTAGTGATGAGTCCAAGGCATGCTCCTGCACGCCCTTATATAGACACATGCCGGTCCAGATCAGGAAGCGGCATCTGGTTAGACCGATGGCGACGTTAACTAATCGCGCGGCTGCAAAACGGATCAAAACCTCCATAGGCCGATCGAAAATGCGAAGATCTTTTGGGGAGAGGGAGAGGCCGTATAGTGGGGGTCGCTTCGGCATCGCATCAACGACCTGCAGATAAATCCAGAGCTGGCGGTTAATCGTGGGCGCCCTGAAAGCACTAGTAGTTTAGTGCAGCTAGTGCAGCGCCTTGTGTTATTCTGTCGATCTCTTGTTTGCTTGTCGAGGCCAAAGCAAGCCTTTACTAGCATGTGTCACACATTTGTGTGTCACCAAAGCATAATATGAGCCAGCTATACAAGTACAGAGTGACTCTGATCCAGATAGTCTGACTGTGTACTAAGGCTTTACAGTACTAACTTTGACTAGCCCTGTGATCTTGAAGAAGTGGATGGATTCGTTGGTTGGGAGAAACAGCTCATAAACGACACTTCCTGTCAACAAAAGCAACCCATCTGGAATAATAGTTCCAGTACGCTAAGCTTTTGTTGCTAAAATGTAGGGATGCAATGTGTGCCAAGTCTGAACTGAAAAAAAATGTTTTTGTGATGTCAAACAAATAGGCATAGCTTAATATTAGGGTTCTTGAAATTACGTTACACTAGTAGAAAACAGACCTTTGGTTCAGGGGTATTAGCCCCGGTTTTGCTACAAACTGGGACTAATGCCCCGGTCCAACGGCTAGAACTGGCCCCAGGGGGTGGTAGACACTAGTCCCGGTTCGAACGGGACCTTTAGCCTCGGGTCGTGTAACAAACCGGGCTAAAGGGTTTCAGGCAGACCAGGTCGGCAGACCCTTTTTAGTCCCGGTTTGTTATACGATCCGGCCCGGTTCTAGACACGAACCGGGGCTAAAGGTCAGGCTATATCTTTTTCCCCTGCCCGAGCCACCATTCAAGCTGGTGGCTCTCCTCTCTCTCTCTCTCTCTCTCTCTCTCTCTCTCTCTCTCTCTCTCTCTCTCTCTCTCTCTCTCTCTTTCTCTCTCTCTCTCTTTCTTGCTTCAAGCTCGAGTTCATGCCCTTTTTCCTCCTCAAGATTTGTCTATATTTTGTGGTGCCCTATCTATCCAAAGGTTCTAAAAGGTGAGCAACTTCATCCTTTGAACTCTCATTGCTATATTAGCTCATTTCATGCTCTATCTTATAGATGGATTTGTGGATTTAGTTTGGTAGTAATTTTTGCAATGATATGATGAGATCGATGTTTAGATTCTATCTATATCTTGTATTAATGTAAGGAACTCTAAGGTAAATATCACAATATGTGGATTCTATCTATATATATCTTGTTTTGGCACATAGTCTCGAAATTTGATTTTAGAAGCACACACATGCGTGAGTTCATCATTCTAACTAGCTAGCTGGGCAAAATATCCTTCTTCGTCTACCTGCGTTCAACAAACTGAAAAAATTGTAACAAAGATAGGGTTAATTCATAAAAGCTTGATAAGAAGACATCACAATTCACATATTAGGGAGTGCCTCTATGGCGAGCTCCTCGAAGATGTCTGAGGACGGGATCCTAAGACATCTTCGAGAAGCTCTGCCATAGTGGTATCCTTGCTCTCCCACACCATCTTTCGGTTTATATCATCTCTAGATAAATCAGTATGCTGGTGGAGCTAACTAATTTCACATATTAGAGAGTGCCTCTACGGCGAGCTCCTCGAAGATGTCTGAGGACGAGGTCCTAAGACATCTTCGAGAAGCTCGGCCGTAGTGGTGTCCCTGGTCTCGCACACCATCTTGCAGTTCTTCACAAGAATGCATACCTATTTATAGATTAAGCAGCACAACATAGTGTCGGGCACTGATGACATAATGTCGACACACTCACGCTAGCATAGTGCTGCCACCCACCCAAAATAGTGTCGGCATTTAATTTACTGGCTTAGTGCTGCCCACTGAGGACATAGTGTCGACATGTTGTCTCCACATCCACATTTAGTCCCGGTTGGTGCCTCCAACCGGGACTAAAGGTTCATCATATCTTTAGTCCCGGTTGCTGGTTTTAGATTATTACTAATTAATTATAATTATGTTTGATGTACTTAATTAATTATATATTGCAGATGAGCCGGTAATGGATGTACGCTGACCGACTCTCTAACGAGTTCATTAAAGGCGTGCATTCTTTTCTTCTTGTGTCCGAGGCAAACAAGCGGAGTGGTTTTATGTCTTGTCCATGTGGTGTCTGTCGGAATCATAAAGAATACTCTTCCTCAAGAGTCCTTCACAGCCACCTGTTTCGGTCCGGTTTCATGACCGGCTATAATTGTTGGACCAAGCACGGAGAAAGAGGGGTTATGATGGAAGACAACGAAGAAGAAGAGAATGACAACGACTACCTTGAATACGATGGTACTACAATGGAAGACATTGATGAAGAAAAAGATGAAGAACGGGCATCAAATCTGCCCGATGATGATCTTAGTCGGGCCATTGCTGATGCCCAGGAAGAATGCGTAACTGAAAGAGAGAGGTTGACGTTCAAGAAGATGTTAGAGGATCACAAAAAATTGTTGTACCCAAATTGTGAAGATGGGCACAAAAAACTGGGTAGCACACTGGAATTGCTGCAATGGAAGGCACAGAACGGTGTGACTGACAAAGGATTTGAAAAGTTGCTGAGAATAATGAAGAAGTTGCTTCCAAAAGATAACGAACTGCCCGCCAGTACCTACGAAGCAAAGAAGGTTGTATGCCCTCTAGGATTAGAGGTGCAGAAGATACATGCATGCATTAATGGCTGCATCCTCTACCGCGACGAGTACGAGAATTTGGATGCATGCCCAATATGCACTGCATTGCGGTATAAGATAAGACGAGATGGCCCTGGTGATGTTGAGGGCGAGCGCCGCATGAAGAGGGTTCCTGCCAAGATGATGTGGTATGCTCCTATAATACCACGGTTGAAACGTTTATTTAGGAACAAAGAGCATGCCAAGTTGTTGCGATGGCACATGGAAGACCGTAAGAAAGACGAGATGTTGAGACACCCCGCTGATGGGTCGCAGTGGAGAAAAATTGAGAGAGAGTTTCCAGACTTTGTAGGTGATGCGAGGAACTTATGGTTTGGTCTAAGTACAGATGGCATGAATACTTTTGGGGAGCAGAGCTGTAGTCATAGCACCTGGCCTATGACTCTGTGTATCTATAACCTTCCTCCTTGGTTGTGCATGAAGCGAAAGTTTATTATGATGCCAGTACTCATCCAAGGCTTGAAGCAACGCGGCAACGACATTGATGTGTACCTAAGGCCATTAGTTGAAGAACTCTTACAGTTGTGGCACAAACAAGGTGTACGTGTGTGGGATGAGAACAAGCAGGAGGAATTTGACCTACGAGCGTTGTTGTCCATAACAATCAATGATTGGCCTGCTCTTAGTAACATTTCAGGACATACAAACAAGGGATACAATGCATGCACACACTGTTTAAACGATACTGAAAGTATATATTTGGATAAATGTAAGAAGAATGTGTACCCGGGAAATCGTCGTTTTCTTCCGCCCTCGCACATCCTAAGAAAGAAAGGTAAGCATTTCAATGGTGAGGCAGACAGCCGGTGTAAGCCTATCCGCTGTACTGGTGATGATGTATTTGACATGGTGAAGGATTTAAAAGTAATCTTTGGAAAGGGTCCTGGTAGACAATCTGTTCCGAAGGACGATGTCGGACACGCACGCATGTGGAAAAATAAATCTATATTTTGGGAGCTACCCTATTGGAAAGTCCTAGAGGCCCGCTCTGCAATTGACGTGATGCACCTGACGAAGAATCTTTGCGTGACGCTGCTAGGCTTCTTGGGCGTGTATGTGAAGAGAAAAGATACACCTGAAGCACGGCAGGACCAACAACGTATAAAAGACCGAGACGGCATGCATCCAGAGCTGTTTGAAGGTACTGCTAGCTACACTCTTACCAAAGAAGAGAAGGAAATCTTTTTTGAAGTCCTTTACAATATCAAGGTCCCGTCTGGTTTCTCGTCGAACATAAAGGGAATAATAAATATGGCAGAGAAATTTTTTCAAAACCTAAAGTCTCATGACTGCCACGTGCTTATGACCCAGCTGCTTTCGATTGCATTGAGGGGACTCCTGCCGGAAAATGTTCGAGTACCCATTGTGAAGCTATGTGCGTTTCTCAATGCAATTTCTCAGAAGGTAATAAGTCTAGATAGTCTACTAAGGTTACAGAAAGATGTGGTCCATTGTCTTGTCAGCTTCGAGTTGGTGTTCCCACCATCCTTCTTCAATATTATGACTCACCTCCTAGTTCACCTAGTCGATGAGATTAACATTCTTGGTCCTGTATTGCTACACAATATGTTCCCCTTTGAGAGGTTCATGGGAGTGTTAAAGAAATATGTTCATAACCATGCTAGGCCAGAAGGAAGCATCTCAAATGGATATAGAACAGAGGAGGTCATTGAGTTTTGTGTTGACTTTATTCCTGACCTTAAGCCCATTGGTGTTCCTGAATCACGGCATGAGGGTAGAATTAGTGGAAAAGGCACGCTAGGAAAGAAAGCAAGGATATGTATGGACGGACATTCTCTCACTAAAGCACACTACACAGTTCTGCAAAGTTCCACCTTGGTGGCTCCGTATATCGAGGAACACAAGAATATTGTACACTCCAACAACCCAGAAAAGCCTGGCTCCTGGATTAGAGATGAACATATGAGGACTTTCGGCGGTTGGTTGCAGACACATCTCATGAATGACATAAATGTTGGAGAGCAGTTGTACTTGTTGGCTAGGTCACCATCTTCGACTATATTGACTTTCCAAGGGTACGAGATAAATGGGAATACATTTTACACGATCCCCCAAGATAAAAAGAGCACCAATCAAAACAGTGGTGTCCAATTTGATGCAACAGACGAGAATGGGAAAAATGATACATATTATGGTTACATATAGGAGATATGGGAACTTGACTATGGACCTTTTTTAAGGTTCCTTTGTTTCGGTGCAAATGGGTCAAGCTGATAGGAGGCGGGGTTGAGGTAGACAAGAAATACGGAATGACAACAATAGATCTCAACAACCTTGCGTATAGAGATGAACCATTTGTCCTAGCCAATGATGTGGCTCAGGTTTTTTATGTGAAGGACATGTCTACCAAACCGAGAAAAATGAAAGATAAGCAAAATAATACAGCATCCGATGAGCCAAAGCGCCACATAGTTCTTTCAGGAAAAAGAAACATCGTGGGGGGCGGAGGATAAGACAGACATGTCAGACGATTATGATAAGTTTCATGAAATTCCGCCCTTCGCTGTGAAGGATGACCCAACCATCCCGTTAAGTAAGGAAGATGCTCCATGGTTATGGATTAGAAGAAAACCCTAACATGTGTGGATGTTGGTGATGTACAATATTATTAAACCTTTATTTTTAATGATCTTCTTATATGTATATGGATATGAACTATCTCGATCTCAATAGGTAGTATTGCAACTTGTTGTGGCCAGAAATTTATTAATATTAAAACGTAAAAATTAGTCATAATCATATCTAGACCTGTAGTACACAGCTTCTGGGTCATCTTCGGAATCGTCATCGTCATCGTCGTCGCCCGTAGCACGCGGATGGATCCTCAGCCCTTCCTCGTAGCACGCGGATGGATCCTCCGGCCTCGGATTCACGACGCGCGGGGGAGGAGGCTCCCGGATGACGACCCCAGTACGCCCTAGACCTTCACCACCACCACCATTCTTGTGGCTATGCTGCTGGTGAAAGTGCGGGTACCTCAGGCGAGGATGGTCTCCCCTGGCGATGTAGCGCATCACACCGGCGATAGTCCGGTTCGCCCACCACAAGCGGCGACCAGCCTCGTTGTGGTTCACTGGGGGCGGGCCGTCACCCTCGTACCTGGCGAGCTCCCTCTCCCGCCGGTTTGCGAAGAAGGCATTCCAGGTGTCAAGGTTGTCGGGATCCCAATGGGGATCCATCCGCTGCTCCGGCGTGAGCTCGAGGTAGAAGTGGTTCGTGATGGCCGCCTGGCGGGCCGAACCTTGAGACATAGGAGGAACAGGAACCCCTCCAGCGCTCAGCATCTAGCCAGCGGGCAGCCGGTACCCTGGCGGGCATGGGTAGCTGGAGGTGCACAACGCCTCGGTCTCGAGTGTCAGAAAAGCCCAGTAAGCGGTGTCCATTGTTGTGAGAGAGAAGGTGTGGATGTGTCGATGGAAATGGCGGTCGGCCTAGATATAGAGGGACATGGCGGGAACCGGGGGAAATGGCGGGAGAAACATGGCGGGAAGCGGGGGAAATGGCGGGAGAACATGGTGGGAAGAGGGGGAAATGGCGGGAGAACATGGCGGGAAGCGGGGGAAATGGCGGGAGAACATTTCTACTATATTTTTGTGAATATTTTGGTATATTATATGTATTTTTCCATTTTTAAATAATAAACTATATTTTTATTATTTTTGTGAACATTTCTACTAAATATAATACTTGTTAAATAATAGATAATTTTATTTAAGTTGTATAATAAAGTATGATAATAGATTTAAATTATAGATCTTCTTTTTCTAATTTTTTTAATATATAATACATAATTTTCTGAAAACTATAAACTATTTTTGGTTTTGGCGCCAAAAATAACATTTTAGCCCCGGTTTGTAATACAAACCGGGGCTAAAGGGTGACTTTTAGCCCCGGGGCTAAAGGTTGTGGCGCGCGGGAAGTGCGGTGGGCCAAAAACACCGGGACCTTTAGCCCCGGTTCGTACTACAACCCGGGGCTAAAGGGGGGGGTGGTATAAATACCCCACCCCCACCCCGGGTCGTGCCACGACCTGGAGAGACAGGTCTTCGTTCCCAGAGGAGCTCCTGCCGCCGCCCGCGCCGTCCGTGTCGCGCCCCTCCGTGCCGCCGCCGCCGTCCGTCCCACCGCCCGCGCCGTCTGTCCTGTCTCCGCGTCGTCCCGTCTCCGCGCAGCCCGCCGCCGTCCGTGTCCCGTCTCCGGCCGCGCCACCCGCACCATCTCCCGCGCCGCTCGCACCGCCTCGCCGTCAGGTACGGTGATCGCGGCCCTCAATTAGGTTTAGGTTAGTAGTAATTAGGTTAGTATTAATTAGGTTAGTATTAGGTTAGTATTTAGTATTAGTATTAGTATTAGTATTAGTATTACTATTTAGTATTAGTATTAGTATTACTATTAGTATTTTGTATTAGTATTAGTATTAGTATTAGTATTTAGTATTAGTATTACTATTAGTATTAGTATTTAGTATTAGTATTAGTATTACTTAGTATTAGTATTAGGTTAATTGTATTGGTTAGTATTATCTAGGGTTAGTTAGGGTTACTTAGTTAATTAGGTTTAGTTTAGTTAGTGTTAGGTTTAGGGTTAGTGTTATTAGTTTAGTTAGTTAATTATGTTTTATGATTGTAATTTATTGCTATTATTTAGTTATGCCGCGTCCACCTCGTCCGAGCCTACTGCACTCCGTCGGGGATGTCCGAGTCTGGGCTCCGCCGGGTTGGCACTGGGAGGTGCTACCTGTCGGGACTCGTACCTTGGTGAGGAATCCGGGTATCATCGTCGACCCGGAGCTTCTTTGGTAGCGTCCACGAGGTCCAGGAGCAGTGCAGAGGGAGCCAGCCCCCGAGGAGGTGGTACGTCGTATCAGGGAGGAGGACGAGCATGTACGGCGATACATGTATCTTTTGGAGACTAGGTTCTCTAATATCTGGTAGGTTCACGGATCTCACCCGAGCTATTCTCCGGTGGTGGTTCCTCTTCTGTGGCTGCAGAGCTCCCGTAGCACAGAACGCGGCAGCTGTGTTTGCTAGTTTATCTTAATAATGTACTTTATCTTATACTTTATCCTATAATGCACCCGAGCTATTCTCTGGTGATGTATTAATAATGTACTTTATCTTATACTTTATCCTATAATGCACCCGAGCTATTCTGCGGTGATGTATTAATAATGTACTTTATCTTATATTATTGTACTTTATCTTAATCACTAAGTATTGTATCTGAGTTGTCGCAGTTGTAATATTCTTTTAGTTAATGCAATATTCTTTTTCTTTATTAGTTAAGCTATGGACGGTAAACAGAATGAAGAGGAGCTTCTCAACATGATAGATGAGGGTACTTGGGGTCTTATTATGATGGCTCCAAATATCTTAATTTGTCTGGAGGAGACGATGCTGGAGAAAATAGTGGATACAATGGTGCTGACCATGGTGGAGACCATGGTGAAGACACCATAATAATGACAAACTCCGTCGAGGTATATAAAGCCTCTATCGATCGTTCACTAGTATAGATGCACTAATTGATTCGTATATATGTACTGACGAATGTTTCTTCTCTTAGACCTCTGCTTCCGGCCAATATTCTACAAAGACAAGAGGCCCGACACACAAGTTGCCCGCTGATGTCCGTTTCAGCATTGACTTAGTCTGTCCGCAGGGTCAATCGCTGGAGCCCAAAGAAGCTGCGAATGCATTTACAAGTTAATGCGGAGTGATTGTTAGAGACAAAGTCCCGATCACCACGCGAAATTGGAACAAGCCAGGAAAGAAAAAGGATCCAGCTGGGGCTAGTTTTGTAGATGACAGAGCGAAAGATACGATGTGGAATTCTCTCATGACACATTTCACTCTACCAGTCTTGGAGACTGATGTGCTCACACAGCAAATGACGAGGAAAGTCAAGCACTTTGCTCTTAAGAAGATGGCCGAACTATTCAAGAAATGGAAAAAAAAGATTGTACCACAAGTATGTCTTGAAGAAAACAACTCCTCCATTCGTTGGCCCACTAGAGTTGCAACACGATAACTGAGCCGCATTTGTGGAATACAAGACCTCGGAACCAGCTAAGACAATATCAGCAAAAAATAAGTTAAATGCAGCCAAAAAGAAATATCACCATCATATGGGCACAGGTGGCTACAGGAGTGCCATGCCTAAGTGGGATAAAGCTGAGGCTGACCTGGAGGCTAAAGGGGTCACTCCAGCTACGTCTAGTTGGCCCTTGAGGTCAAGAAATTGGGTATTCGGGCATGGGGCATCATTAGACCTAGAAACAGGCGAGATTGTTGCAGCCGAAGAAATTTCTTCACCCAAGAAAGAACTTGTTAAAGTGATAAAAGAGGTTGAAGAGGGAACGTTTGTTCCCGACAGAGAGAACGATGAGCTGACAAAGGCTCTCGGGAATCCTGAAAAGGCTGGATGAACAAGAGGGTTTGGACCTTCTTATCCATGGGTTATCGGGTTTCCCGAGCACCGTGACACGTATAGAAGCCGATCGAGAATAACAAAGCGGCAAAAAGAGGAGGATACAGAGCGGTTCGCGAGGTTTGAAGCCATGCTGCAGGAGCATCGCCAATAGCTTAATGAACTTAAAGGACTCCGACAACAAGATCCTACACCGGACAGTACGGTCGGCCCATCGCAACGGAAAAGCAGCGTGGCTTCCACGGAGGGCCACGGTAATGATGCAACGATGGATGTGTACCCCATGGATGTAATTAAGGAGAAGACTAGTTGTGAGCTGCATGTTGAACTGAAGAATATTTCCATGAAGGTGGCGGTCGGCTTTGCTTTACCTTCTGCACCGGGAGCGACCTACCATTGCAATCCGATTCCAGCTGGCTATGCTCGTGTCGGTGTGGATGAAATTCTACCTATGTGTCAGTCACTACAGCTTGACATCCCTGGAGGTGAAGGGGAGACAACACTGGGAGAAGTCACGAGTGGCTTCATTCTTTGGAAAAAAGAATACATCAAGTTTCCAGGCTCGACACCAAGGCCACCTTCTCCACCGAGAAACAATCCATCACCTCCAAGGCAACCGTCTCCTCCCAGTGCACCGTCTCCTCCAAGTACACCTCCAAGTGCACCGTCTCCTCCTAGTAATAGTCCAATCCATGACCCCAACACGAGTCCATCTCAATCTACGCAGCCGCCTCCACCCACTAAGGGCCAAAAGCGGAAGAATACCACCGCTCCGTCGAGCGATAACCAACGCCCGAAGCGACAATTGTCGCCCCTCCCAAGAGTACTGCCGGTTCCTCCCAAGAGGGCTTACGACCTGACCGATGAGGAGACCGATGCGGTCGTACTGGCCGAAGTGGATGCTCATTTTAAAAAGAAACAACCTGAGCCAGAGGTCCAAATAAAACTGGAAACCAAGGAGCACTTTAGGAAATTACTGGCGCAGCCATCCCAAGCTCAGTTAAATGTGCCAGATGACTATACACGACGTCTTCAGAAGACACTGAAATAGAAGAGATCAAGCGGTAGAGGAAGCATAAAAAAAGAGGTTCTCCAGCAGGGGGAACAAGCAAAACAATCGAGTGCTAGCGGAAGCATCAGAACAGACGTCCCCTAGCTGGGGAAACAAGCAAAACAATCGAGTGGTAGCCGAAGAACCAAAAGAGATGTTCCCCAGCTGGGGAAACAAGCAAACCAATCGCTCCCCCACTCCAGGTGAACATACCCGAACCTCAACTATATGAGGAAGAACCTATGGATCCGAAAACGGCTAGGATATTGGCCGAGCAATGTGGTATGCCTATTCATGAAATTATTCACGGCGATATGCCCAAGGCTGAGGTAGCACCCAAATTTGTTAACGGGGAGCCTCTGGTCAGTTCGAAGAGGCTTCGGGATATGCCAACACAAATGCAACGATTCCATGAATGGTACATGAAAGCATCAAAAGAACAACAAAATTGGCTCATACTGAAAGTTCGAAAATCGCATTACTTCATTGAAGTCGAGGTCCCTATTGAATTTATAGAATTATTTCAGTTATTCAATCTAAAGGAACTCGACAAAACTATCCTCAGTTCGTATTGTCTGTAAGTGATTACTTTATTTATGTAATTAGGTCTCTATCTCAGCTTGTTCAATTCATTGCCGGTAAGTATACTCACTATATTCTTTTGTACGCTATATATAATGATGCAGAATGAAGATGCTCGATTGTAAAAGAAAGGCTATCAACGGATTTGGGTTCATTGTCCCACATCGAGTACATGGAGCTATACTAAAGGAAAAACCACTGGAGACCAAGCACAACTTGTTGCGGTTTCTCACGAAACAACATTTCTGTAACGAAATACTATTTCCTTACCACGAGGGCAGGTGAGTTTTTGTACACATTAACTTTTGCTTACTCGATGTTCAGTGTAAATGATGAGTTACTGACGTATGTAAACCTTGCGTAGGTACCACTGGATTCTTCTAAGCATTTCACTTGACTTGGAAAGAGTTCACATCATGGACTCACTAAACAAAGACATTGAAAACTACCGCAGCATTATCGATGCACTCTAGAGGTAATTTCAACCATTATCGCACTATATCGATTTCTTTCGTTCATTTTCTGGGATATCAAGTAGTTATTAACTCATACATTAATTTTTTTTGTCGGATAGGGTTTGAACACAGTTCAAGAAACATGTCCGCAGTCAATGGCGTGAGGAGCTATTTTTTAAATCACTCTCGGTAAGTAGTACGAGCTAAGTCCGCGCATCTATTTAATTCTAGTTTATGTGCATTTATCATGCTAGCGTTATTATTTGATTGAATTCTATTCTTGTAAAGTGCGCGAGGCAGCCACAGGGAACTAATCTATGTGGATTCTACGTGTGCGAGTTCATTCGCATCAGTATTGATAAGCCCTCGGAAAATGTTCGAGTAAGTAAACAATATATTCACCCTTTATTTTTATTACAAATGTTGAGTCTAATTCATACGATCTCCTTTTTATATAGTTGGACGCGATGCGGGACAAGCTCCTACCAGAGGACTGCCTAATAGCAATCCAAGAAGAATTTGTTGCATTTTTTGTCGACGAGGTCATAGACCCACGCGGAGAATACTCTATAAGTAGACCCTAAAGCATCTATGTAATGATCTCCATGTAATCAAATAGACATGCTCTGGACCCGGTTGGGACTCCATATATGCTTGTAAGAGAAATTATATTATATATTGCGTCAATGTGTACAAGTACTGTGTAGTAGCGTTCTGTATGTATACGAAAGCTTATTTCTAATGAAAACACAGAATGAAAAATAATTGAACACAAAACACAAAATGAAAAGAAAACACAAAACCGTAAAACCCCATCCCCTGCCGCAGCAACCAAATGGCCCAAAATGCCGCCGCGGCAGAGAACCTTTAGTCCCGGTTCGTAACACGACCCGGGGTTAAATGTCCTGCCGTCCAGCGCGCCTAGCAGGCCATGTGGTTGGACCTCTAGCCCCGGTTCGTAACTGAACCGGAGCTAAAGTTTGGACCTTTAGTCCCACTTTCGCAGTCCCGGTTCGCAATCCGGGACTAAAGGCTCTTACGAACCGGGCAAATGGCCCGGTTTCTACTAGTGTTAATCTTAGTTGCAGCGGGATGACGATACAAAACAACTGTTATTATGTTCAATAAGTAGTATAGAGATGTGCGGTGTTTGGCTCACGAGTGCAAATGAATCTATTATGAAAAATGCATAAAAAATAAAATTTAA
Organism: Avena eriantha; assembly: GCA_910589775.1. NCBI lineage: Eukaryota > Viridiplantae > Streptophyta > Magnoliopsida > Poales > Poaceae > Avena > Avena eriantha. The sequence continues at coordinate 206,629,965 of OU342746.1, read as the reverse complement.
AATGTCAAAAAAAATTGAACAAAAATTTCGCATGTACATCTCATCATTCTATGTTGATAGACAAGTTCTTTAGAAAAAATGAACATTTTATGTGGCTCGTGTAAAAAGACAAAAAAAATATCCATGAATAGTCATGTTGTAGCACCAAAATTTATCTTTTTTTACGTGGGCATAAAAAATATTTATTTTTCCCCAAAACTTGTGTACGAACATATAATTTCTAGTTGTACATGCATATATTTTTTTAATTATTTTTTGACATTTTAAAATGTGTTTTGTAACAATGGGTTTATTTGCACCCGTGAGCCAAATTGGATTTCCATTATATGTCCGACTTTTCATATAGTTCGTGTGCAAGTGGAGAACACATTTCGCTGACAAAGACTAAGCATAAAACGTAACTTCTTTAGGGGAAATTGACTTCTGATCCCATGCGCATATGCTCCCTTTACCAAAATCATACCTACATTTCAAATTGTTCAAAACTTCCCCAAAAAATAATGTGTGCGCATCTCCACATTCTATGTGCTCACGAGTAAAGTTTGGCGAATAACCTATATTTTTTCTCGGTTGTGTAAAAAGACAAAACAATGTGTCGTTGCAAGCCTTATTTACTTCCCATTGTCATTGCGGGTAGTTGACCTAGGTGTACATTATCCAGGTAATCAATTATGTACGGTTTTTAACTTCGAAATGTGCTCTTCTTAATTACTCTCTCCGTTTAAAAATAAGTGATTTAGATTTGTCTAAATACGCATGTATCTAGACATTTTTTTCGTGTATAGATACATTTAAATCTAGACAAAGCCAAGTCAATTATTTCTGGACTAAGGGGTACTATTTTGTTTTTTGGCCGTACTCGTAAGCACCCTTCTTCTTTAATTTGACACTCTTTATTTTAGATTGCTCATGACAATTTCCATGTGGTTGTGCACTCTTCTTGTTTAGCACAGAACAAGTACGACAAATGCACGTAGAGCCAACGTAGCTTCAGTTGGCTTTAACTAACCCATGATCTATATATGTTGTACGGACGCATGTTGACGCGCGGGCTCTGATATGTTTTCTGGATGCGGTTTAGTGGGACTAATCTGTTAGGTCCTTTACATGCACGATGCAACGCCTACGTGGTATGTTGATAAGACGATTTGAAAAGAGCTCTGTTGTTTGAGCCTATCTCGAGAAAACAGTGCTGTTGATCCAGGTCCATACAACATGTATCACGAGTGGATCAGCATGCATGGATGGCCGGACTGGACTTCCCCAACGGCCAAACCCGTGCAACGTAGCACTAGCAACAAGTAGTATATAACAAAGGCCAGGGGATTTAAAATAGTAGAAGTAGTAGCTAGCTAGCAACACATGCAGTTACGCGCATGCCAGCCTTGGAGGCACTGTGCTACACTGTTCGCTCTGCTTAATCTTATTGCCGTTAGACTAGTTTGTACTCCCTCCGTTTCATAATATAAGATGTTTTAACTTTGTGAATAAAGTGTATCTAGAACTCTTTTAGTGTATAGGTTCAGCTAGTTTTGGAGTGAACCTACACATAGCTAAAACATCTTATATTTTAAAACGGAGGGAGTAGTTCTCTGGATAAAATTCAGTCACACGTGTCTGTACATGTCACGACTGACAAAGAGTTTCAGTTAAGTTCAGAGTAGACTAGGTCTTCCTCATCGCGTTGTTCTGATCGTGGCGAGTTAGTAGGGGAGGCGGAGAACGAGCAAGAGTGGGATGGCGCTCTCTAGTATGATCGGTCGCCGATCCTAATTTGCAATCCCTACGTTTAGAAAGTATAAATATAACGAATGTATATAGACAAATTTTATGTATAGATACAGAGCATCTAGATACATTCGTTTCATAAAGCTAAAATATTTTATATTTCTGAACAGAGGGATTAGGAGGTTCAGTTGTAACGGCAGTATAAATATTGGTGGTTGACTTTGAACTATACATTCGTTTCACAAAACTAAAATATTTTATATTTCTGAAAAGAGGATTAGGAGGTTCAGTTGTAACTATAAATATTGGTGGTTGACTTTGAACAGCAGGCAAAACCTCATTGTCTCCTCTCTCTCCCTTTTGAGTACATTAGCTCATGTGATTCTGAATCTACGAGACAAGCAGGCTACCGCTACCTCTACTGTCCTATCCTCGAGTTAGGCTAAGTGAACGCTATCCAAGTAGCTGAACTCTAACTTCACTGATGGATGGATGATTCAGAAGTACCGCATGGATTCTGGCAAGACCCAGCGGTCTAGCTGTCTGTCTTATCCTAGGAGTTGGGATCATGACTCCTTATGATCTCCTTGGTGGCCTCTGTCACCTTCACCAATAGAATGGTAGAAGGAAATTAGGTGAAAGCCCATGAAAACAACGTAAACTTAGTAGTATCTGTTAGGTCAAAAACTTTAGACCTACCACAAGATCGATACAAGCAGCAACTAGAACACCTGATCAACATAACAAGGAGTAGTAGATTAGAGCTTTACGGGGTGCTGGAGTCGAGGAAGACGCCATTGCTGCCCAGTTGATGCAAACTTGTGTTGTAGTCGAGGGAGATAGTGTGGGGAAGGTATGGATACCCTCCGGCCTCCAGCGGCACTGCCCTGGCACCGACGGGGTGTAGGCTGGCCTTCCCGTCGCTGCTGCTCCTCCCTAGATCGGTAGGGTTTTGGGGATGTGGGAGAGGAGCTAGGGAAGATCGAGAGCTAGGAGCGAGTCGATCGCTGCCAGCCTCCCCACCTTTATATGGCGCAAGCGACAAGGGACCTAGAGCCATTAGTTGGTTCAGGTGCCACCGATCAGGGCGTGTTAGGTAGCGTACGAGGTGCCTATATCGTTGGTTTTGGTGGGCCCCCTTTTACTTAACGTTGGTTTATCTTTACCCTTTTATTTGACTCTATCTTTGCCTGTTAAACGTGACAGAGCAACACCTATATTCTCCCCCTTGATCGTTAGGTTTAACTTCATTTGCCCATTCTCCATAGGAACAATATAGGCATTTCAACAGCCAATGAAATGCTATTGAACTTCAACACTTATGACATACCAGCCTATTTCGAAATGGATAACATTTTACTTAATGGGAGTGGTTCTTTGTAATGGTCTCTTTATTCTAAAATCATAAGGCTTCCAGTAGTCCCATGCCGGCAACATGCTCATGAAAAATACTGGGTGGTAAACCTTTCGTTAGCAGATCCGCAAGCATACGAGTAGTCTTAATATGCTTAACATCAATAGTATGATCCTGGATTCTATCTTTCACAATATGATACTTCATGTCAATGTGCTTGGCAAAAACACTTGACTTGCTGTTACTTGTATAGAAAACTACGGGTTCATTATCGCAGTACAATATAAGTGGTTTAGAAATGTTGTCAACCACTTTAAACCCGGGAATGAATTTCTTTAACCATACAGTCTGCCCAATGACCTCATAACATGCTATAAATTCTACTTGCATCGTAGATGAGGTAGTTATTGTTTTCTTGGAGCTTTTCCATGATATGGCTCCTTCGGCAAGTGTGAACACATAACCTGACGTGAATTTCTTACTGTCCACACAACCGGCATAATAAGCATCTGAATAGCCAATAACTTCTAGGCTATCAGTCGTATATGTAAGCATGTAGTCTTTAGTGCCTTGCATATAACGCAAGACTTTCTTTGCGGCCTTCCAGTGGTCTAATCCTGTAGGGGTTCGCATACGAAAACAATAAATTTTACCCTACGCCACTGAACCCCTTTGTTGTCAGAATCTATCCATTAGTAATGCAGTAATGGGAGGGGCTTTTCGTGAACTTACCCTTGAAGACCGAAAAGCTTTGTCAACGCTCAGGAGAGCGTGGTTGATGTAGATGAGCCGAAGCCGACCTCAAGTTCGTGATGAAGTCCTTGCGCTCCTGTGGCTCCAACGACTTCTAGTGCCTCAAATGTTGCACCTCACAGGGAGTTACATGCATCCGGCGCGTGGAGATGACTCCCGCTTCCCTGATCCAGCAGCAATTACAGAAGTAGAGCTCCTAGATCCGAATCCCGCAGCGCGACGTCGCTCCATGGTGAAGATGTCTCTCGTTCGCGTAGTCCGGACTTAGGACCACGGTCACAGGAGAGAGAGAGAGAATATCAATTGGAGGTCTCCCCAAAAGTGAGGAAACCTTGATTGAATATTGTGTTGTGTTTATTTGGTCCCACGCGGGGAAGGCCCACTAGGGCTACCGACCACCCCCTTGGCCCCTCCTAGGGGTGCGGCCCCCTCTTGGGCCCTTTTCCCTCCGGGATTTGGCCCATTAAGCCTTTTGACCATTTAATTGATTTTCTCTTTTATTAAATAATTATGAATAAATGATCAAATCAATATTTAACATTCATTCACATATTATTAAATCTCCGTGGTTATGTAACACCTTCCACCTCCACTCCAGACATCCTCCGGACTTACTGAAACCCTTCCGGTTTTCTCTTTCCTCTTTCTTCGGTGATTCTACCATTCTTGTAAACACTCTCTAAGCATCACCAAGCCCTTAAGCATGATACCTCACTATTCAGGAACACTCCAGGCATGGTCGGGACCCTCCCGGACCAATGATCAACAGAGGGACCTGGATGGCCATGTAACCCCTGTGCATTCCACGAAGTCTTTCGTCCTTTGAACCGTGAACATCATGTCATATTCCTTTTGTCTCTTGATACTTACATTTTTCGAGATCTGATCAATGACATCACCATGTCGGGTTCAATCTCGTTACCGACAAATGCTACTTGACTCGTTCTGACAAGTGATATCCCTGTGATCAAATCACACGCTGCACAATTATTGGATATAACTTCTCCGAGTGGGCCCTCGAGTATCTTTCTGTCACGCGGATGGACAAATCCCGCTCTTGACGTATAATGCCTCTAATGTTCCTCCGAATACCTAAACACACCTTTATGATCACCGTTTAACCATGTGACGTTTGATGCTATCAAAGTACCCATGGGAGACAGTGATTGATATAGCCTCATGGTCTAAGAAATAATCCACTAGGTCTATTCTAATCATCGTAACTTGAACTTCGTGACATGATCGGGTCACGGTGTTTAGGTTGGTTATTAGTTCATCATCTCATTCTCATAGTGAGGTGAATCCATTTCCAACTAGCATAAATGCCACATGATCAGGAAACCTTGAGCATCTGTTGACCAATGAACCAGTGACTACAGTATCACCGGGAACCCCTGGTTGTTTATATATCACACGTGTATTGACGTTTACTTTTAATACAGTTATAGCATGATATACAACTTAATCATAAACTTTATGAAATATGATAATAATCCTTATTACTATTTGTCTCTAGGGCATATTTCCAACAGTCTCCCACTTGCACTAGAGTAGAAATAAGCGAGTTGCATTTGTTCTTAATCATTGGCACCATGTATCCCGGTACCTTGAACATGCTTGCTCATGGAAGAGGTTGAGTCTTGGGTATGTACTTTACAGTCCCAAATCCTTTGCAACTTACTAATGCCACCTTGATTGATATTAATACTTTATCATCACATGATAACATCTTTGTGTATGTATCATAGTTATGTCAGCAGAATGAGGCCGGTTTCCAGGAGCCTACAGTGACTTTAGATCAACCTCATGGGCTTTCTCATGGGAATAGTGCCCTGGGACACATCATTTCGCGTTAAATACGAACTAGTCCCGCCATAACAGTATACATCACTTTAGATGGTATCCTTATCTATTATTATAAATGTAATTATCGAAACACTAGTGCACCCTGTGCAACTTTTGATGTTTTGTTCACCTCGCTTCCTACTTGACTTTAGTCGATATTATTGATATAGGAGTTTCCAGTCTTCTTACAACATAACCCTTTATGCTTTTAAGATATGTCATCCTTCATGGATTTGAAAAAACATGTCTACAGTTCTCGGTTAGACACTTTGGACAAACTTAGCTCAACGTTCCGTGATTCGTGTTCAGTCACTTTTCAAACATTCCTTCTTGGATCATATATTATGTTAAGTTGTCATAATGGTTTTTTAAGATAGAACCTATGTCTCAACATAGTGGATGATGATCATCCTTTCTTTCTTTTAAACATCAATGTTTAACTTAATGCTATTCCTAATTTGAATTGATCAAGGACTAGTCCTTAATTAATTCCTATTCCAAAACTCTTTTCAAAATCCCTTTTAGGAATACTACATAATATCATAATATACTTGTTATCAACTTCTAAACCCTATAAATCATTATTTATCGGTACTTGCGCTTTTATTCTTAATGTGCATTACACACTTAAGAATCACTCTTTTAAGCTCCCACTCCAAATATGTTCCTAACATACTTGATTTCGAGACTTATATTGCTCCTACTCAAAAATATGTCATTCACATATTATTTTAGGAAGACTTTTACAACTCCCACTCAATTTCATGCAAATTGCATATCCACTCATTATTTTGAATGATTTCAAAATCCTTTGATCAAATATCAAACTTGAGAGTTTTATTACGAGATGCTAGTACCTTACTAGTTTTTAATCCACTAGACTTTCAACACCTTTGAGTCAAATTCATTTGAATTTGTCCAATACATTTTTCATGACAAATTGTGCCTTTGTCATTCACCTTTTCTTTCATGACTTTGCAGTCATTTGGAAAATTCAAGTAACCCCTTTACTTGTTAAAATTCAGTAGTAAATTGCTTTCTAATCTTAAGTGAATTTTGCCTCTAGGATTTCTCATAATTTTATTTCACCATTAGTTCCTTAGTAGTTCGTAGGTATGTCATATTCCAGTAATATGTCAAATGATTCTCGAATGTCTCCATACAAGATATGGGGTACATTTCGAATCCTACTTCATGTAGTGAAAACACCAGTGGGGAAAACACAATGATCATTATCATTGATTCTTTCCTTTGTGAAGATAATCGTTCAGGAATGCTTTCTGTTGCACTTCTCAACACTTTGATGCAGGGTTTCTTATCCTCATCGTGTTCTTCACTATCTTCCATAAGCTCCTTATTCGAGAACACAAACTTTCTAAAAAAACACCAAAATTTAAGCAACACTAGTTTTGCCTTTCTTTTGGTTCTAGCCATGAATTTCGTATTCAAAGTTTCCAATGAATACTCTACAAGGACTTATTCGTTATTGTTTTGGTTATATCGAATAACCCCAAATCTTTTACGATGATCCATACAAGATATGGTGCCGATCTCACGAATTCAGATGGTTCACCCATATATTTTAATTGAGTGCTAACTATTTCTAACTAACGGTCTTTACATCTACACTACAACGATTTATTTGGCGCCATCTATTCACCACTTTGATATCTAATATCACTTTGTGATGCTTTGCATTTTTTACATTTCAAACGCATTGCATTTCACAATTTTCTTTATGCCAATCCTATAATGTCGAATTTCATTACTATTGATCAAATCGTAGTAATTAGATTCTCTTTTATCTTTATACCTTTCATATGCTGAAATTCTTTGATCATATCAAATAGTTTCATGCTCATGTTTCCTTTGGTAAACTTCTTTACACATTTTAAAGAATCATATAATGATAATTACCATTTTTTGTTGAAACAAAATACATCAAATATGCATTTACTTTCAACAATTCATCAAACACTTCGTATTCATGTAATACATGGTGTTTAAGTTATCTTGCCAAACTTGGCATGATTCATATGTGAAAAGAAAATGAATGTCTTTCACATATTATCAACATAACTATGAATTTAAACAATGGTTTTATTCAAAATGAATACATCATTAAGTTGGGTAATTTTCAAGGCATTTTTGATATTTTACAAATGTCCATGCATTATCAATTAGTTTCAACAACAAGGATAATTACACATAATCGAACAAGATATGAACGCAAATAGAAATCATTCATAAAAGTTAAACAACTGTTTGTTACAAACTCATATGAATAACCGTCTCATGAAGTGTGAGACATACTAAACAAGTCCATAATCTATCGATTACAATAACTATCCAAAAATGATAAACTAAGTGATAAATGTCGGGGGAGAGTGCCGTTGGCCATCACCATCATGCTCGCCATCAACACGCAACGTCACCTCCTCTCTAGCAAGCACCTCTCACACAGAAGGACCTGTTTTCAGTAAAACAGAACACGTATCAAATATACTTAACACTACAATATGTGTTTGCAAGATTATAACATTTATAAAATTGTATATCAAATATATACCTTTGTCATTGATGACCTCACCCGCAATGGATTCAACCTTCACATTCCTGAGATGTGATATGAACCTTTGGAAATCTTGTGTTTCTGCATCGCCTCTCATGATGCAAATCCTGGCATGTGCTTGGTAGCTTGGTGCTAGCGACCGCAACACAACGCCATTTTCAAAAGAGGTCGTCATCCAGCTATCCAGGAAGTATACAAGCCTCATGTATGCATCATGCATGCGCTCCAAGTGGTCTTTAAGTGAAGAGTTCTCTTCCATCTTAATGGAGAGGAAATATCCCATCAGCTCATGCTCCCATATGCGTGCTTGTTCCACGAAATGTGTCCTAAGCTATACCATTACCGTATGAGGGTCAAGATTACCCACGACTGGCCACAACTCACCCACCATCACGAAACGCATTGTCGCTGATATGAAGGTGGACATCTCACGACGGTAATAGCGGTCTTCCTGCTGCTCTGGGATCTCCTAGATACTAGGCTGCTCCAAATCCATCTCATTGGGTATATAGTCGACCACATCATTCTCGCTAAGGAGAACATGGAGACGCGCAACCCACATAGAGAAGTTTGATCCGTCTAGCCTGAGCTTCTTTCCATCTAACCAATCGTCAACATGGAAGGTAGCATCGGGGAGAACCATTTTCTACATTTATAATTGCCAAAAGGAATTTAGACTAAGTTTATAATTAAATGAGTTCAATAATAATTCCACTAAAAACACCTATCCCTAGAAGGGTTCTAGTGATTACACGATTCCTTTCCCCACATCTCCCCAAATCGTCACGGCCATCAATGTGGGTGTTAGGGTGGACTGTAGTGGTCGATCACATCAGTTATGTGACTCGTGCTTGATATTTCGATCAATGTGTCCCGAGGCCATGTCTAGACATGCTAGGCTCCCCAACTCAACCTTAGTGTATTCGCTGTGCAACATGGCTTACACCCACTATATGCAAATTTAGATATGTCTAACACCCGATCATCACGGCGTTGCCTCATACCGAAGAACTTTCTTGGTGGTGCACACTAAGGGAGAACACTTTCATTGGTATTTTATTAGGGATCATCTTATTAGGCTACCGTCGAGTATCTAATACTAGCACACACTAATATATACAAACAATAAACATTGAATGTAAGAGTAATGTGATATGGTCCTTCTCGCTCTGATCTCCATCCCGTGCCTCCGGATTCCGGTGCCAGGGTTCCAGTAACGTAGGCACCAGGGTACCGGTGCCTTCCGGCGTGGTAGTCCGTCAACTTTGTGACTGTTTACTACTACTTAGAAACTTAAGTAAACTACTTTACCTTTGCCACAACCATATCACATCACAACGCCCCCCTGCAAAACAAAGTTAGACGCCTCTACTTTATTTTTGCATGTTTTACGTGGTTGAATGGGCTTTCCCACAAGAACTGTTCTTACCTACAAAATTTCACCACAACGCTGATCAAGTAGTTATCTATACTACACCCTTTTCGGGGCCCTCAATTGTAAATGGCATACCAACTAATGCGAGAGAGACATACACCCCCAAAGCCACTTTATACTGTACAAGCCGTATGTCAAGAGTGGACCAGTCTCGCGAATGAACACGTAAAGTAGGTTGGGGGCTGCTTCATCAAGAATTACTGCAGTATACACAAGTACACGTGGGAGGGTAACAACTAAAAGATCAATGACCACACGCTACATCTCATGTATTCTACCCGTACTAGCAATACTACACATAGATCTAGCTCTGATACCACTGTAGGATTTTGCGTATGAAAACAATAAATTTTGCCCTACGCCCCTGAACCCCTTTGTTGCTAGGACCTATCTATTAGTAATGTAGTAACGGGAGGGGCTTTTCGTGAACTTAGCCATGAAGACCAAAAACCGTTGTCAACGCTCGGGAGAGCATGGTTGATGTAGATGAGCCAAAGCCAACCTCAAGGTAATGATGAAGTCCTTGCACTAGTGTGGCTCCAATGACTTCTAGTGCCTCAAATGTTGCACCTCACAGGGAGTTACATGCATCTGGTGCCTGGCGATGACTACCGCTTCGCCAATCCAGCAGTAGTTGTGGAAGTAGAGCTCCTGGATCCGAATCCCGCAGCGCGATGGCGCTCCATGATGAAGATGTCTCTCATTCGTGCAGTCCGGACTTGGGACCACGGTCACGGGAGAGAGAGAATATCAATTGGAGGCCTCGCCAATAGTGAGGAAACCTTTACTGAATATTGTGTTGTGTTTACTTGGTCAAAATACCCTACTATATATAGTTGGAAGGGGAGGTACTCCCTCCTCAAAGTCCCGGGGTGGGACTAAAAAAAGGAGGAGGTGTGCGGAGGCGTCGCCGGCCAGCCCCCACCATGGGCCCCACATGGGGAAGGCCCACTTGGGCTGCCGGCCAACCCCCTTGGCCCCTCCTAGGGGTGCGGCCCCCTCTTGGGCTCTTTCCCCTCCACGATTTGGCCCATTAAGCCTTTAGACCATTTAATTGATTTTCTCTTTTATTAAATAATTATGAATAAAGGATTAAATCAATATTTAACATTCATTCACATATTATTCAATCTTTGTGGTTATGGAACACCTTCAACCTCCACTCCGGACATCCTCCGGACTTACTGAAAGCATTCCAGTTTTCTCTTTTCACTTTGTTCGGTCATTCTACTGATCCTGTAAACACTCTCTAAGCATCACCAAGTTAAGAATGATACCCCATGGTTCGGGAACACTCTAGACATGGTCAGGACCCTCCTGGACCAATGATCAACAGAGGGACATAGATGGCCATGTGACCCCTATGCATTCCACGAAATCTTTCGTCGTTTGAACCATGAATGTCGTGTCATATTCCTTTTGTCTCTCGATACTTGCATTGTCCGAGATCTGTTCAATGACATCACCATGTTGGGTTCAATCTCGTTATCAACAAATGCTACTTGACTCATTTCGACAAGTGATATCCCTGTGATCAAATCACACGCTGCGCAGCTATTGGATATAACTTCTCCGAGTGGGCCCTCAAGTATCTTTCCGTCACGCGGATGGACAAATCCTCCTCTTGACGTATAATGCCTCTACTATTCCTCTGAATACCCGAACACACCTTTATGATCACCGTTTAATCATGTGACGTTTGATGCTATCAAAGTACCCACGGGAGACAATGATTGATATAGCCTCACGGTCTAAGAAATAACCCACTAGGTCTATTCTAATCATCGTAACTTGAACTTCGTGACATGATTGGGTCACGATGTTTAGGTTTGGTATTAGTTCATTATCTCATTCTCACAATGAGGTGACTCCATTTCCAACTTGCATAAATGCCACATGATCAGGAAACCTTGATCATCTATTAACCAATGAACCAATGACTAGAGTATCGCCAGGAACCCCTGGTTGTTATATATCACACGTGTATTTGTGTTTCCTTTCAATACAGTTATAGCATGATATAAAACTTAATCATAAACTTTATGAAATATGATAATAATCCTTATTACTATTTGTCTCTAGGGCATATTTCCAACAAATCCTGGATTCGATTGGAATCTGCCAAGCATTCCCGTTATAAAAGCCAAGTCAGGGAGCATACAAACTTGTGCATACATGATGCTTCTGACAACTGAAGCATAAGGAACCGACTTCATCTGATCAGTTTCAATTTGGTTCATTGAAATGTCCCAAACTTATCAACCTTGGCTATTGGAGCAGGTGATGCTGAGTACTTATGCATATTGTATTTCTTTAGTACTCGCTCAAATATACCTTTTGTGATAGTCCCAATACACATTTAGACCTATCTCGATGAATCTCTATGCCAAGGACATACGAGGCTTCACCGAGATCTTTCATATTGAAATTGGAAGATAGAAAATTCTTGGTCTCGTGCAACATATCCTTATAGCTGCAAGCCAACAATATGTCATCCACATATAGGACTAATATTGTGAACCTACTGCCCTTAAACTTAACATAAATGCAGTTGTACACAACATTTTCCATAAAACCAAAAGTTCTAATAATCTTGTCGAACTTAAGGTACCATTGTCTCAAAGCTTGCTTCAAGCCATAGATGGATTTCTTTAGGCGACACGCCAAATGTTCACTTCCTTCCATGACAAAACCTTTTGGCTGAGTCATGTAAACATCTTCGTTCAGTTTCCCAGTTTAGAAAAGCTATTTTAACATCCATTTGGTGTAATTCTATGTCGAAATGAGCTACTAGAGCCATGAAGATCCTAAAATCATCTGTAGATGACACAGGAGAGAAGGTCTCATTGTAATCGATTCCTTCTCTCTGTGTGAACCCTTTTGCCACAAGTCTTGCCTTGAACCTTTCGACATTCCCTTTGGAGTCATACTTTGTTTTGTAGACCCATTTGCAGCCTACTCTTGTAGCACCATTGGGAACTTCTACTAAGTCCCAAACATCATTCGAGGCCATAGACTTCAACTCGTCTTCCATGGCAACCTGCCACTCAGACAAATTCATACTTTTAGTGGATTCTTTGTATGAGGTTGGATCCTCCACCTTTGTTATATCATTTACATCCTCACTCATGTAAGTGGCATAATCTTCTGGGATGTCTTTCTTCCTTTCTCGCAATGATCTTCTCAGAGGAGGTGGTGGAGGGGCATCATTATTTTGTGGACCATTTTCTTCATCTGACTGGTGAGGCTCTTCATTGTTATTTTCGTTAGCTTTAGCATCTCCATTAGGTGGAGGGCCTAAACTATCAGATTTAGAAATGTGAGAAGTTACTCTCCTTAATATTGGTAGAACGATTTCTTGGATAGTCGAGCATGGGGCACACACCCTCTTCTCCTCAAGATAGATCTTCCTTATTTCCATTACTTCATTATCTTCAAAAAATACCGCTTGTCGTGTCTCCACGTACTTAGTGGTGTGTGATACGTCCAAAACGTATCTACTTTCCGAACACTTCTGTTATTGTTTCTCCTCTAAACTTGTGTGATTTGGATGCAACTAACACAGACTGACACAGTTTTCGGCAGAATTGCCTTGGTGTCTAGTTTTTGTGCAGAAAATCAACTATCAGGAAAAATCCCTGAAAATATACCAAAAATCCAATTTCACCAGATGACTCCCGGAGCCAGAATACGAGACGGAGGGGGGCTGGGCCTAGGACACACCACCTGGCCGCGCCAGGGGGTGGTATGGCCGCCCCAGACACCCCATCGGTCTCCCTCTTCGCCTATAAGATGCCTTCTGACCTAAAAACTCAGGGGGTTTGACGTTTTTCCAGAAGGAGTTCCGCTCCGCCGCCACCACCAGATTCCACGAAACAGCACCAGAAACACCGTTCTGGCACCCTGCCGGGACGGGGAATTGGAGGAGATCATCGCCATCATCATCACCATCGCTTCTCCATCGACCATCCATGTTTCCCCCATCTATGAGTGAGTAATCCCCCGCTGCAAGGTATGGGGATGGTAGGGATTGGATGATATCGTTCATGGAATGGCATCGGATTATTAGGGCATGGTGCCTAGTATCTTCTATTAGTGCTTTATGACTTTGTTGCGACTTGTTATGCCTAATGCTTGTCACTAGGGCCCGAGTGCCATGATTTCAGATCTGAACATGTTATTGATTCATTATGATAGTATTGTTTATGGTGTTATCTGCAAGTTGTATACACACATTGTTGTCCGGAACCAATGGCCCCAAAGTGACAGAAATTGGGATAACCGGAGGGAATGGCTTTGATGTGAGGATCACATGTGTTCACGGAGTGTTAATGCTTTGCTCCGGTGCTCTATTAAAAGGAGCACCTTAATTACCAGTAGTTCCCTTGAGGCCCCGCTGTAAACGGGCTGGCAGGACAAAAGATGTTGTGCAAGTTCTCATTGCGAGCACGTATGACTATATTTGGAACACATGCCTAGGATTATCTAGTACTTGGATGCTTTATCTTATTTATCTGCAATTGCCCTATGTTCTGATCGCCATGTGAATTGTATTGTCCATGCAACGCCCGTCCGTCCATCCCTATGCCTACCGCGCTCGAATCCTACTGTTTACTACTATTTTTACTACTGTCTTTACTTTACTACTACTGGTACTTTACTATTCATACTACAAAACTGTTGCTACTGATAAACTACCGTGAGCAAGATTGTTTCCAGGTGCAGCTGAATTCACAACTCAGTTGTTAAGGCTTATAAATATTCTTTGGCTCCCCTTGTGTCGAATCAATAAATTGGGTTTCACTTCCCTCGAAAATACTACGATACACCCCCTATACTTGTGGGTCATCAAGACTATTTTCTGGCGCCGTTGCTAGGGAGCATAGCTTTATTTATTAAGTTCACTTGGATTCTCTATTGTTCGTTGTTATCCATCCATCATGGGTAAGTGTCGTGATGGCAAGGTTCCTATTTTACCATCCACTACAAGAAGAGGTACGGTTCTGAACACCTCTGCTTCTCTTGATTCACCATCTGTTATGAGTAAGCTCGTTACACCACCACATACACATGCTACACACACTGCTACTACTGCTGAATCTAAAACTTCTGATACTTATGATGCTGCTTCTTCTGTGTTTGATAAGAGTGGTTCATTAGGTCCTTTCCTAGATGCTACGATTGCTAGAACTATAGCTGGAAATACTGAAACTCCTAATGAAGACACTACTACACCTGTTAGTTCACCTGAGTCTACACCTAATTTAGAGTTATGATATTGAAGACGTTTATGCTGAGATGACCGATGAATTTATTAAAGAATGTAAAAACACCCATGATAGGAGCGCTGCTAAGAGTCTCCTTGAGAGGCGTACTATTAGACCCAAATTTTCTCCTAATGCTAAGTTTGCTGCTTCTCCCATAGACATTAAAGATAAATATTATGATTTCTCTCTTGATCTATCCTACATAGCTATTGTTGAGAAATAACCTTTTTGTGGGACTAAGAATGAGAGTGCGGTAGCACATATGACTGAGCTTTCTACCATGAGTGGCCTTTTTTCTGATGATATTAAGATGCGTACTTACTTTGTTGCTAAGATTTTCCCCTTTTCATTGAAAGGATAAGCTAAAACTTGGTTTAGTAATTTACCTCCTAGATCTATTGATAGCCCTGATTGCTTGATTAGTACTTTCCTGCATAAATATTTTCCTCCTAGTGCTAGACATGTTATTTTGCAGGAACTTTTTGATTTTAAATAGGGAGAAAAAGAGATATTGCCTGATTCATGGGCAAGGTTTTGTGCTTTGATTCATGCACAGGCTAGAAGTCCATTACCTAAGAATGAGCTTCTTGATATATTTTATAATGGACTAACTGAAGAATCTAGGACATACCTAGATAGTTGTGCTGATTGTGTTTTCAGGAATAGGACTCCCAAGGAAGCTGAGGAATTAATGGCTAAAATAAGCAAGAATTATGAAGACTAGACTCCTCCTGAACCAGCTATACCTGAAATAATTATACCTGAACCAACTATTCCTATGCCTATTCCAACTTCAAAGAAGAGGGGAGTTATTGCATTAAATGATGAAGTGATGAAGGAAGCTAAGAAATGTCTTAAGGAGAAGGGAATTAAAGCTGCAGATGTCAAGAATTTACCTCCTATAGAAGAATTATGTAAGCCCGTCCCCTACTCATCCACTATTAAGGTACACTCTCTCCAACACTTTGATGAAGGTGATATCCCTTACTCTAAACCTCCTGATCAATTCTTAGAAGAATTCGATATTTTTATTGTTAAGCAAGATAATTTTAATAAAAGGGTGCAAAATCATCTCATGGAAAACACTAGAGCTATTGTTGAGTTAAAAGATATTGTGGAAAGAACCTCTAATGATGTTAAAATGATTGTTAAACACTTTCAAGTGGTTCAAACTCAAATAGATCAACTCATTAAAGTGCAAAAAGACTTGCTAATTAACGCTGCTAAAGAAAAACATGCTTATGAAATTAGAACTAGAAGTGGTGCTGCTACCCAGGATCCTCTATATCCTGAAGGGCATCCCAAAAGAATTGAGTAGGATTCTCAACAAGCTGAGAATAGTGGCTCTACTTGTAAGAAAAGAAAAAGAAACATAAAACTATTGTAGAACCCTCTGAACCCGCTATAGATCCTAATAGTATATCTATTTCTGATGCTGAAACTGAAAGTGGTAATGAAGAAAATGATGTTCCTAATAAAGAAAAAGTTGAAGAAGAACCTGAAAAGCACACTAAGAATACTAAATACACTAAAGAAGATTTTGTTGCTAAGAAGCATGGTAGTGAAAGAGAGCCTTGGGTCCAAAAACCTATGCCTTTCCCTGATAAGAAACACAAGTCAAAGGAAGATGAACACTATAATAAGTTTTGTGAGTGGATGAAACCTTTATTCCTGCAAATTCCTTTGACTGATGCTATTAAATTAGCTCCTTACTGAAAGTAGATGAAGGATATTATCTCAAATAAAAGGAAGATCCCTAATGAAGAAATCTCTACTTTGCTTGCTAATTATTCCTTTAATGGTAAGGTTCCAAAGAAACTTGCAGACCCAGGGATTCCAACTATCCGTTGCTCTATTAAGAATAGTTATGTTAGAACTGCTTTGTGTGACTTGGGAGCTGGAGTTAGTGTTATGACTTTCTCTCTCTATAAGAGACTTCAACTAGAAAAATTAATACCAACTGATATATCTTTGCAAATGGCTGATAAATCTACCACTATTCCCGTTGGTATATGTGAGGATGTACCTATTCAAGTGGCTCATAATTTCTTGATATTAACTGATTTTGTTGTGCTTGAAATGCCTGAAGATGATAATATGTCTATTATTCTTGGGAGACCTTTTCTTAATACTGCAGGAGCTGTTATTAATTGTAATCAAGGAAATGTGACTTTTAATGTTAATGATAAGGAGCATACTGTCTATTTCCCCAAGAATATTGATATTATTTATGGTTTGAATTCAATTGAACATGTTGAGGGCATTCAAGTTGGAGAAATATATTGTCCCATACCAAGAGAAAACTTTGAAACTATTATGATTGGGACCATTGCTATCAAGGTTGAGGTAACATAATCATTAGTGGAATACAAAGTTTTGTTTCATATAAAATTGTTTTGGTAACAAGAACTGATCAACCTTGTTAACAAAAGGATTTAATTGAACAAAACAATGTTTTCACCATGATTATCTCCGCTTACTTCTATTCTATCCTTTTAGTTTTTATTTTCGTTTAGTTTTCTTCTCTGTTGTTAGTTGCTTGCATGTTAGAGTGTCTTAGAACTTCTGAAGTTCTAGCCTTGTTTTGTCATTGCATCATTCCTAAAAAAATCTGTCTGTCAAAAAATCATTCATCTATACCTGAAAATTGCCCAAAAATAAAGTGTCTCGAAATTTTCCAGAAAATTCATATTAAATTTTTACGTGAAAAAAGGGGCAGGGGAGTGCCTAGAAGGTACCAGGGGGCCCACCAGGCAGGCACACCACCTGGTGGTGTGGCCAGCCCTGGGGCGCGCCTGCCTATGGTGTGGGCCACCCCTGGCCCTGCACTCACTCTCTCACTTGCCACTTTCTTCTCTCTCCCGAGTAGACACCAGTTCATTGCTCAAAATCGCGTTCTTGTTGTGCTTTCCCTCGAATTTTCGATCTCCTTGCTCAACCCACCTTTTCTGCTGAAATTTGGAGCATTTGTTCTCTGGTATGTGACTCCTCCGCTTGTCCAAGTAGATTTGTGTTTAGTGGATTATATCTTGAGTATTTTGCTGCTGTAGGTGACATGTTATGAGAGCTTGTAAGGTTGTTTGATGTTTAGAGATATAGTTTTGATGCATGTTTAGGCCTCTTACAAGTCCCAATGAGTAGTGGCCTTCATTATATTCACTTTGCAATCACTTGCTTAATAGATGTTTAAATTCCAGAATATCAAGCATGAACAACCATACTTTTGGAGAGATATTTGAGAGGGATGCACCTAGGAGGTCAAGGCCCTCAAGATCAGCCTCTCAGTCTAGGCCATCATACAACGAAGATATCATTGCACCTCGCATCGGTAATGAAGGAGATGATGGGGATTCTCACCCATCTTCTTTTCCTTGTTTTACTTTCTTCCAAGCTGCAGGGATTCTTGATGATTTCTTGCTACTGATTCAGAGGGTTGGTTTGACCTCATACATGCAAGATGAGAGTGAGAAATACGCTATGCTCACCAAGACTTTTGTTGAGAGCTTCGTGTTTACTAACACGCCCTATCACTCGACTGTCTCTTTCAGAATTTATAATCTTCCCTTTACCATGCCATTGGAAAGATTTTGTAGTATTGTAGGTGTGAGTATGACGGGGACCGTGAAGAAGATTTAAGGGCGACCCGCTGATTTGCTAGAGCTCTACCGAGGGGTGACCAATGATGACGACCGCGTAGCTCAACGCGGAAAGATAAGAAACATCCAGCTCCCTGCTCTTAGATAATTTGCATATTATCTTGCTACTAGCGTTCTGGGTAGGGAGAATACGAGTAATATCTCCAACTATCATTTAGCCTTCCTTGCTGCTGCGCTTAACAATGATACTTGATACAACCTTGGCTCGCTTATTGCTTGCCGCCTAGCTGCTAGGGGGCCTATCTATGGGGGCATCATTGCCTCACGTATGGTCAATGCATTAGGGATTTCAGTAGACCCCAATGATACTATATTGGCACCACAAAGGCTTGACCTTGCTGCTATGAAAACTCATCACTTTGTCACTGCTGATTCTGATTTGGACAGTCTAGTATATAGGATGTTGTTTACTGACGGGGATTAGAGGGAGATCCCTTTGCCGCAATCTACTTTTTTTAGTGTTCACAGGAGACCATGGTCGCGCTCCAAGGAGGAGGTGGACGAGCAGCTCCGCTTGCTGGGTTTCCACGGGCAGCACTAGGAGGATGTGCCCTCCTACGATTACTCTGCGCACTACAGAGGGACGTACTCGAGCTTGCACCAGGACGAGGGTACCTCCTCGTCATACCACGGTGACACTTCATCCTGGCTAGCTTGGGATTGATACCCACTTAGGCCAAAAGCCTAAGCTTGTGGGAGGTACGCCGGCATCGCACTCATCTCCATATCCTTTTGCGTCGGTACTTTGTACATTCATGTTTCGTTCTCTTTTTAGTTTTCGTTCTTTCTTTGCTTTTGCTTTCTAAAACACAAAAAGACCAAAAATATTTCTATTGCTTCTCTTTGGTTTGAGTTTTCCTTTTTGCTTTGTTTGAGCTAGTCAAAAAACCCAAAAGGATTTTGCTTTGCTTGTTCTTCCTTTTTGGTTCTTGTTTTAAAAATCGAAAACACCAAAAATATTTGTTGTTCTTCTTTATTTTTGTGAGTTTGTTGCAGGGTTCAGTAGTCCTCAGTGGGATTTGGTTTTCATATTATTATTCAAGCCACACAAGTGAATAGCAATAATGAGGATTAATGACAACTTGAGGTGTGGTAAGAGGCTGGTAACGAACTCTATTTTATTTTCATTTTTGTACATATACTCATCATTGTGGGCATGCTTAGTCTGTTCATGTAGGGTGTATGTTATTTATGGATGATTAGTAGTTCATGCTTTCATACAAATAGTTCCAGCTTGCTAATAGTTTGTAGCATGTCTTATGAATGTTTGCTTGCATTACTCTATTCATAACTTGGTATGACACCGTTGTATCCTCCTCTGAATGTTTCATTTGAATTGACTTGGCACATGCTCACGCATGCATATGACTGAAATAATCAGTTAAGCCTTGATGAATTATTTTTCCGTGAGGGTCTTGAATCACTTTCATGCCATGATTAGTCCTGTTTTGTTTCAAGCATGATTATGCAGTTATTGCTCTCTTGTTTGTCGCTCCCTTACTATTGCTAGCCTGCACCTACAGTGAGTATGTTTTACTCATGTTTCCAACTCCCTAAAACCAAATATTGCCAAAAGTGTCCACCATACCTACCTATTAACATCATTTGCTATTTCCGTGCATATTCAATATGCCTTGCTTTCTTTCGAATAAAATGTTTGCTTGTTATGAGAAAGTTAGTTAGTAAAGCTCCCACGAACTTGATGGCACACTTTATTTCCTGTACCTAATAAACCTGAACCATTGTGACTGTCCATGAAATTTATATGCTTGCAAATTATAGGCTGGGGATTAGCAGAACCGTGCTGTCACGGGGAACGCTTTCAACACCTATAAATATATACCCAGTTGATACCATGCTCTTTTGTTTGCGGATGTCGTTGGTGTGAAATAAAAGGGGAGCTTGTAAGTCCATGGAGTTATGTATGTGTGTTAGAGAAACGCCTGGGCCGCCGGTCTAATCCATGCTGTCATGGTGGAAACCTGCAGCGTAACCATAATAAGTATCTATGAAGCATTCTTCTTATAAAAAAAGAGAAAGAGTTAGCTATTGAGAAAAAGAAAAAAAAGATATTTGAGAAAAGAGGAAAGAGAGAAAAAAACACCATTTTCCCATGGTAAATAAGAAGATTGCTGAGATACTCATTGTCTGCTTGCCTTGTCATTTTGATATGGGGATTCTTCTGTATCATCGAGCAAGGGGTACCCCGTTGGCGGTTCTCTATGATACGCACGTATTTACGATGACAAGAACTTATCGGTAATTAAAGTTGGGTAGCATGAGGAGCGGCCCTCGTACTCAAGGGACATGGGATTTCCAGTTTATAGTCTGTCAAGCATATAACTCAGATTGGAACTCACTTTCACCTTAACCATATTAAAGATGCTTATGATAGGGGTAATGAGAGCTCAAAGCTAATGAGTACCATACTTTCAGCATTTGGAAGCCTTTTTCAAACTATTCAAAACCTTTTCATTTCCTTGTTGAGTCTCCACCTATTCTATGAGCACCTTCTTGAGAGCATAGTTGTCATTCTTAGTGTAATGTGCTTGTCTCAAAACATGATTATTTGTGTTATGACTTTGATGCTTGTATCTTTGATATCTTTACTTCTAGTCTTCACCTGAACTTCAGAGGTGCCTTGGCATTCATAATCAAAGGCAAGCGAGATACCACTCTATCATACCTTGTTATGAGCATTGTAATAATGTTGCTTATGTTTATGTTTCATGCTACTTATTATTTTTGAGTTGAAATCTCTTCATAGCTTGCAATGCCTATTAAGTAAAGTTAGTTGCATACTCCTTATTATGAATTGTCTAAGTAGTTGATCACATGCTGAGAATATATACATCATATGAAGCAAATGTGTTCATGAAAGTTCTTTTATAGCACTCCGTTTTCAACTGAATTGCTTGAGGACAAGCAATAAGCTAAGCTTGGGGGGAGTTGATACGTCCAAAACGTATCTACTTTCCCGAACACTTTTGCTATTGTTTCTCCTCTAAAATTGTGTGATTTGGATGCAACTAACACGGACTGATGCTGTTTTCAGCAGAATTGCCTTGGTGTCTAGTTTTTGTGCAGAAAATCAACTATCAGTAAAAATCTCGGAAAATATGCCAAAAATCCTATTCCACCAGAAGACTCTTGGAGACAGAATACGAGACAGAGGGGGGCTGGGCCCAGGCCACACCACCTGGCCGCGCCAGGGGGTGGTCTGGCCGCCCCAGACACCCCCTCGGTCTCCCTCTTTGCCTATAAGATGCCTTCTGACCTAAAAACTCAGGGGGTTCGACGTTTTTTCAGAAGGACTTCCGCTGTGCCGCCATCACCAGATTCCATGAAACAACACCAGAAACTCCGTTCTAGCACCCTGCCGGGACGGGGAATTGGAGGAGATCATCGCCATCATCATCACCATCGCTTCTGCATCGACCATCCATGTTTCCCCCATCTATGAGTGAGTAATCCCCCGCTGTAGGCTATGGGGATGGTAGGGATTGGATGAGATCGTTCATGTAATGGCATCAGATTATTAGGGCATGGTGCCTAGTATCTTCTATTAGTGCTTTTTGACTTTGTTGCGACTTGTTATGCTTAATTCTTTTCACTAGGGCCCGAGTGCCATGATTTCAGATCTGAACATGTTATTGATTCATTATGATAGTATTGTTTATGGTCTTACCTGAAAGTTGTATACACACGTTGTTGTCCGGAACCAGTGGCCCCGAAGTGACAGAAATTGGGATAACTGGAGGGAATGGCTTTGATGTGAGGATCACATGTGTTCATGGAATGTTAATGCTTTGCCCCGGTGCTCTATTAAAAGGAGCACCTTAATTGCCAGTAGTTCCCTTGAGGCTCCGCTGCAAACGGGCTGGCAGGACAAAAGATGTTGTGCAAGTTCTCATTATGAGCACGTATGACTATATTTGGAACACATGCCTAGGATTATCTAGTACTTGGATGCTTTATCTTATTTATCTGTAATTTCCCTATGTTCTGATCGCCATGTGAATTGTCTTGTCCATGCAATGCCCGTCCATCCATCCCTATGCCTACCGCGCTCGAATCCTACTGTTTACTACTATTGTTACTACTGTCTTTACTTTACTACTGCTGTTAGTTTACTATTCCTACTACAAATCTGTTGCTACTGATAAACTACTATGAGCAAGATTGTTTCTAGGTGCAGCTGAATTGACAACTCAGTTGTTAAGGCTTATAAATATTCTTTGGCTCCCCTTGTGTCGAATCAATAAATTGGGTTTCACTTCCCTCGAAAATACTGCGATACACCCCCTATACTTGTGGGTCATCAGTGTGACCTGGACAATAGAAACAATATCAATTTCCCCCATGAGGGAATCCAATAAAGAAACAACTAACTATTTTTGGATCTAGCTTCTTTATTTGTGGATTGAAAACTCTAGCTTCAGTAGGACATCCCCACACATGTAGGTAGTTCAAGCTCGACTTCCTTCCCGTCCACATCTCGTAAGGTGTGCACGGTGCTGCTTTAGTAGGAGCAAGATTTAGTACATGTGCGGGTGTCTTCAAAGCCTCCATCCATAGGCTTACTGGAAAATCAACATGGCTAATCATGCTTCACACCATATCCATGAGTGTGCGATTTCTATGCTCAATTACACCATTTTGCTGAGGTTCGCCAGGCATTGAATACTGAGCAACAATTCCATTTTTAGAGAGGAACTTAGCAAAAGGTCCTGGAATTTGCCCATAAGGGGCGTGCCTTCCATCATACT
The DNA here is from genome assembly GCA_910589775.1 of Avena eriantha. Classification (NCBI taxonomy): domain Eukaryota; kingdom Viridiplantae; phylum Streptophyta; class Magnoliopsida; order Poales; family Poaceae; genus Avena; species Avena eriantha. Next base: position 206,606,586 of record OU342746.1, on the reverse strand, counting down.
CTCCCCCACGATCAGATCATACAACTTTAAATTTTGCATTTGTTGGTTCTCAACTTCTTCTTTGAACACTTTGAATTTGTCCAAAGCTTCCGATTGATCACGTATTTAGTAGATATACCCATACCGAGAGTAATCATCTGTAAATGTGATGAATGAATCAAAACCATCTATAGACTTAACATTTAGAGGTCCACATATGTCAGTGTGAATAAGTTGGAGAACCCCTTTGGCTCTAACGGCTCCTTTCTTAATCGTTTTCGCATATTTTCCTTTAATGCTATCTACATAGTTATCTGCATCCGAAACTTCTAATGGAAGGAGTACATCATTTTTAATAAGTATTTCCATTACCCCCCTCGAAATGTGGCCTAAACGACGGTGCCACAATTTCGAAGAAGTGCTAGTACCCTTCCATTTCATTTCATTATTCGAAACATTACTCACATGCATCACGTAATGATTGAGAGATAATATATATAATTTGCCTCATCTGACACCGAGGCCAACATATTTATTACAATATTTCAAAATAAATTGTCTGTGACCAAACAAGCATTCGAACATCTCATCATCTAAACAAGAGACATAAATTAAACTCCTACTCAAAGTAGGTACATAAAGAACATTATTTAAATGAAGACTAAATCCAGTGTGAAGCTCCAAGGTGAGTGACCCTATTGCTTCAACGTTGACTTCAACTCCATTTGCTACTTTAAGCTTTCTTGAACCTCTTGTTGTAGTTTGTATCATTCTTAATCCTGGCATGGAGTTAGCAACATGAGCAGTTGCTCCTGAGTCAATCCACCATGAAGTACAAGAGGAAATTTGCATAATATAATTCATCAACAAAAGTAATTTCATCTGTACCTCTCTTCATCATCCACTTGAGGTATTCTAGACAGTTCTTCCTGTAATGACCTCCTTGCTTGCAATGGAAGCACACATTCTCATCATTTGTTCTTCTCGAGAATTGTCCAACTTAATTTCCCTTAGACTTTGGAAATTCTTTCTTGAAGGGTTTCTTAGGAGGCTTTGGGGAACTTGGCCTATCTTGCTTTCTATTTTGGGAGCCAGCATGGAAGGCTTGCTCCTTGTTCTGCCTCGTGAACTTTTCCTCCTCATGAACAACTTTAGGGGTTAGTTCAAGAAGAGTCCACTTTTCCTTCATGGAGTTGTAGTTGATCTTGAATTTATCAAATTCATCAGGGAGGGACTCCAATATCATTTTGACAAAGAGATTTTCACTGAGCTCACACTTCCATGTCTTCAGCTTTTGTGAAGCAGATACCATTTTCATTATATGGCTCATGACTTCTCCATTACATTTATACTTCCCAAGTATCTTGTGAAGAAGCTCATGCACATAAACCTTTTCGGATCCTTGAAACTGCTCCTCCAAGGATGCCATAAATTCCTTAGGAGTATCCTTCTTGGGGAGAGCCCGAAAAATCTCAGGTGAGAGGGAAGACTTCATCAGTATCATAGCCACATGATTAGATCTTTCCCACTTCTCCATCTTGAAGTCATAAGCTTTCTTTAAGTCTTCATTCCCCTCAGCACCAACATCGGTTGATGACTACAAGTGCACATATCAATTGTAGCTAGTTTCGAAGTAAAGATATCAAACCCACAGAGAGCTATTGGTAAAGGTCTTTATGCCCCTCATTACTCTCTACCAAAGAATACTTATAAGCTGCCTTTGATATCAAGTAAAGGGTGTTTGAAAGGTTTATGATTGTTTGCAGAAAAGTAGTTAAAACAAGTAAAAGAAAACAAGTAACACATTTGTATGAAAGCATGGTTGAACTCAATAGGGCTAAAACGTTCTTGGGGATGTAAGATACACCACTAACATAGTATTATTGTTATATGTAACCATGATAACATACTCCTTGTGTCATGATATGTGTGGACAAAGCTCCATAATAAGATGTTCACTACAAGGCTCATAGGAAGCCACTTTGTTGAGCCAAGAGTGAGGTCACCTCTAAATAACCACTGCGATGTCTGAGAGCAGTCACCCATATAAACCACCACAATTAAGGATTTCCCCGTGGATATCATAATTAGCTTAGGGAGTCCCTCTTTAATCCTCCTTTGACTATGTAGGTTACGAGCCGACGCCAATCTGTCACGGGGCCGTTCCGGGTACGCTTCCAAGACACGTCTAAAGGATTTATCCCTCCCTTTAGTCCCGAGGGCAAATGATATGCGACCGACTACACATACCATCTAAAGAGAGAGAGATCAAACACAAATCATAATTATATCATAGATGGACAAGTCATATGGACACAAGAATAGATCATCTTTATTGCGAATTCATAATGGTGCTAGGGTTTCTCCATCTCCCCAAGAATAAGGGAACTACTCACTCATGGAAGCAAGCAACAACATCATCATAATCAAATGAATGGATAAAATTACAGAGGTAGATCTAATGCAAACCACAATTGAATTTGGAATTACAACAAGATCTAATAGATGAAAGATGGGGATAATGGTGGTAATGGAGATGCAGTGGTTGACGATGAAGGGGATGATGCGTTGTCTCCAATGATCCGTGAAGCAGCTGGGATTGTGCCCCAGCCAAGTTCCTCCTTCAAATGCCTTTCAAATGTGGTTTTTCATAGTTTCTGGTGGTTGTGAATGTCAGATCCCCCTCTCGTCTTTGATAGAAGAAAGTACTTGACAAGACAGCCACAGTGGCACTTGGTATGGGCAGACGGTACGAGCGGGCTCCGCCCATACCACCGGTCGTTATTGGTACTAGTTGCTCCTCCTCTCTTGGTATTCTCCCAGGTGCAAAGGTAAATCCATAAAATGTCTTTTATCACTTAGAAATATCATCTAATTGCATAATATGACAGTTCCAACTGATATGTTCATATATGACTCAATGATTTGGGATCCTATTGAAACAAGAACAAAATGGCATGTGCAAACGCGGTGAAATACAAAGATCCCTACTCTATTTATGCAAAAAAGGTAGAAATGCTTCAATTTTGGACTCATCACGGGTGCCGTGGGTTATCTTCCCTTAAGGCATAACCAAAATCACCGAAAGCCAATCTTAACTCGATGGAGTTCTTCGAACAAGGGAAGTTGCTTCCTGTTAGTGGCTCAATAGTGTCATAGTGTATTGCAGCGGAAACTGAAATTTTCACATGAAAATTCATTAGTAAATTGCATGAATGAAAATTAAAACACACCATAAACATCAAAGTTTCAATTCTATGTCAAAACGCTGTTGGGTAGAAGTGACACAAGATTAAAGCACCATTAGGATAAAGACATGCAAAATTAACACAACATTGGTCATAATTAATTTTACATTCATGACATTCTCATAATAAGCAATGAAATAAAACATAAGTAAATTTAACATTATTTGTTGCCTAAAATGGTCATACAACATTAAAACACATTAAATATTCTAGACGAAAAATCTCGTTGGTTCATTTTAGTCTAGAATAGCAACATGTTTTACAAATCATATTTAGGAAAATTTAAGACAATGCATAATAAAGCATATAGTATAAAACAAAATGCACTGAAAATAGAAAAAATAGTCAAAAAAAAATCCGCTGTAGTAATGAAAACTGGGCCACAACCCAACCTTGTTTTCTGCCCAGTTAGAGGCTGAGGCCTATCAGTGCCCCCGGATCACTCTCGGCTGTCGGATTTGAAGGGAATATGCCCGAGAGGCAATAATAAAGTGGTTATTATCTTATTCCTTGTTTATGATAAATGTTTATTTTGCATGCTATATTTGTATTAATTTGGAAACATTAATACATGTGTGGTTAATAAACAAAAAGGGAAGTTCCTAGTTATACCTCTCTTATAAACTAGCTCGTTGATTAACAAGATGATCAAGGTTTCCTGATCATGGACATTGGATGTTGTTAATAACGAGGTCACAACATTAGTGGAATGATGTGATGAACATTCATCCGAAGTATATCATTACGATCAAAGTCATTGTGTTTATATTGCTATAACATCGAACGAAGTAATCCTAGTCCTTAGACCATGAGATCATGTCAGTCACTAACACTAGAAGAGTATCTTGATAACATCAAACGTCACACCGTGAAGGGTGTATTATAAAGGTGGGTTCAGTGCTACGAAAGTGGTATGTAGAGGCTCATGGATCAAGAGTGGTATTTGGCCATCCCAATGACGGATAGATATACTCTGGGGCCTCTCGGTGATATCACATTGGTTAGCTTGCAAGCAAGTGATGATATCACTAGAATGTTATATCACGGGAACAAGAAAAGAGTACATGTCGGTAACGAGATCAAACTAGGTATGGAGATACCGATGGTCGAATCTCGGACATGTAATATATTGCGATACAAAGGGATTTAGTTACTAGCATTAAAGGTTCTCACGATCATTTAAGTCATCGTTGAATGTGTAGGAGTCAGTATGGATCTCCAGGTCCCGCTTCTGATTATTGATTTGAGAGGGGTCTCAATCATGTCTGCATTATTCGCGAACCGTAGGGTGACACACTTAAGGGATACCGACACCATTTGGAGCAAATATGTTTCAGATAAAGATTTAAGAAAGCGTTGGCATTATTTCAATAGACACCAAAACTGTTTCGGGTTAAATTGCTGAAATTGGTTCTGCATGTAATATTGAAATGTTGCAGGGGGTTTTATGTGAATGTTTGTTAATTAAAGTAATTAAAAAAAATCTGAATAAAATTAATAAAAGAGTTTTATTAAATGAGAGAGCATTAAATTTGGAGAAATTTAATGCATTTAAAGTGGAGACTTTAAAAGAGAATGTGAAGGGGCATTTTAATGTTGCGGGGGTTACCACCACATGAATGGGGGAGGTGAGGGGTCACCTCCATGAGGCGCCGGCCATGGGGAGGGGCACCCCCTCCTCCTATAAAAGGCCGCCCACACACCCCTTCTTCCTCACACCTCCTCGTGAAGGATCTCTCTCCCCCTCTAGTATTTTTCCCCCATGGTCTCGGATTAGCGAGATACATGTTCCTGGTGGCTTTATCTGGAAAGGAGTTGCTACTTCCGCTGCTTTGATGGAGCAAGGGACAGAGGTTGTCGGGGTACCGGACGTGTGTGCGATCACGGATGCACCGCTGCTTTACGGTGCTGGACTTGGTGATGCTGGACTTGCTGGAGCTAGATCTGATGGACGTGCTGGAGCCGGACCTGCTGGACTTCATCACGATCTTGAGACCGGCAAGTGTACGACTAAATCATCCACGAGTTCCATCTCGTTAACAAAGCTATGTTGTCTTTGAGGGTATGTTCTCTATGGACGTATATCCACCCGTTGCTTGTATCTAATAGATAGATCTTGGCGTATAATAGGTCCCATCATAGGAATTTTTTTGTTTTCTATGCTGCGAACCATTCAGGATTCCATCTGATGACTGTCAATGAGTTGCGCCTTAGTCAACACGGGCCTATTCCAACCCTAACCCTATCCATTTATGCACCTCCCCTCATCAATGGCTCCTATGACTGAGCCCTGGAGACCGCGGTGCGCCTGCCCTGATACCACCGCGCCTACCTTGCTCCCACTCGCGCAGCTGCGCACGCGTAGTGAGAGCAGTAGCCGCGCGCATCGGGAGCAGCAGCAGCAGCGTCGCGCGTGCCCCAAGGAGCTACAGCGGCAGCGGTAGCCGACACAAGGGAGATTCAGTGGCACACATCGGGAGCAGCGACAGCCGGCACAAGCGAGCTATAGTGGCGCACATCGCGAGTGGCAGCCTGCGCCCCTTTTCCGTCCCTGCCTCCCCCCACTTTGCCCCCGCAACCTCTTGAGGCGGACTGCAACAATGTGTGGCCGTGCTCCCCTTCCTCCATACTGACGCGCGGTGGCCGTGCTCGCCAAGAGAGCATGCCCTGGACCAACCCCGGTGTGCTCTTTCGTAGAGCATGGCGCTGCCATCGTTTTCATATGGGGGTGGTGCGCACTGGTGGGGCCAGCAGCCATCAAGGAGGCGACAACGACAGGTGCCAGCGACGACCATCGACGCCAGTTTTCATTCCGCGCATTACCGCGCATCAACCCGCACGTTGCTTCGTCGAGAGAAAACGGCGGTGCGGGATCCTCGCCCTCGCCAGAGCTGTGGGTGCTCCGGTGGTCCCTGAAGGGAGAGGCGATGACCCGGCGACGTCATCAGGTTTCCCCTAACTTGTGCTCGTGCTCAGATGTGCAAAATTGGGGAATTAGCTAGGGTTCTTTAGAATGCAAATTGTGCTTCTCTGGATCTAATTGCTTGCAAATTCGTATCAATAGATAAAAAATAACATGTAGATACACCAGTACTATAATCTGTTGATTGATATTGATCTATGAATTTCTTTGAATACATATTTGCAACCAGATTAGATCTAAACACAATTTGCAGGGGCTGATCAACATAATTTAGTCCATATCATCTTAATTGCCTAATACATGATCCATATAATAAAAAAAACAAGAACAATAGATCCTCATTAGGATTCTAGTGCTACTCATTAATTCTCGTGGAAATGGCAACGGTAGTCGCTGCGGTAGGCAGCGATTGATTGAATCAGGGGCGAGAGCTGGCGAACGCACATGAATTTATCCAGGTTCGCCCCCCTAGAGGGTAATGACCTACTCCTGCTAGATTAGATTATTGGAGAGCGAGTTACAGGGGGGCGAGCTTGGCGTCTAAGCAGCGAGTCGCTTGAAGGGGTGTATGATGGAACGTAAGTCCTGAGGATACCCTAGGGAGGTTTATATATGAGTCACCTCGCTAGGGTTTACAAGTTACAACCGAACAAGATATGGATTTAGAGGCTTTGACCTAATCCAACTGGGCTTTTGGTACGCTTCTGGGCTTCCAGTCTCCAGTCAACGGGCCCTCATCTTAGTCGCATTCTAGTCGCCGTCATGCAGGCCCACTCGTGAGACCTTTTGGCCCAACCGGAATGTCCCACTGGGTACACCCCATTCGGCATATCCCCATCAGTAGTCCCCGAGGCCATCGTTAAATCTGACGTAGGTGGTCATTTGGCAGTCGGAGTAGGCGAGTCCAATTTGGACGCCCAGTCGAATCGGCATGGACTGCACTGAAACCAAGTAAATTTTCCCCAGGCTCCCAGTCGCTGCTCCCGCGAATGTCGCGGCTGCCAAGTCGCTGCTTCAACGAGTAGACATGACTAGTTGCTAGCGAGTGGAATGGAGGAGTTGGACCGTCAACCTGGTCAAACTATCCATTGGATATTCCAACGGTAACTTCGATGTAATTACCACAGGTAACGGCTACCTCGAATTTGGCGGGTAGCGTTCCTCTATAATGGGAGTGGCGAATCAGCTCTGCAGATCCTTCCCTACATTCCTCATTCTCGCGCGTTCATTCTCTCTGTCTTCCTTCGATCCAATCCTTCCGCACCGAGCGACTCCACATCCTGCCACACCGATCGATTCCACATCCTTCCCAATGGCACCTCCGAAAGGTTCATGGGGGAAATCCAAGTGCACCACGACCCAGCTCAAGTCCTTCGAGGACGCCGGAGTCCTCCGCAAGGGGAACTGGCGAATCCCCGCTTCCTCCGAAATCGAGCCAAAGCCGCGAGCCGGTGAATTCATTTGTTTCCCCAGCCATCTAGAGAGAGGTTTGGGGTTTCCCGCCTCGCTCTTCTTCCAGCGCTTCTGTGCGTATTACGCAATCAAGCCGTCGGATCTTGGCCTGCACAACATCGAACAGCTGGCGATCTTCGTCACCTTCTGCGAGTGCTACCTCGGCTACAGGCCGTATTTCCCGCTGTGGCTGAAGCTCTTCCATGGCCGCATCGGGCGCGAGGCGTTCATCGGCTTGATACTAGCGGCCGGCGGCGTCATGTTCCAATTGAAGTCGAAGGCCAACTTCATCAAGCTTCTGCTACCGAAGAAGGCCACGAGCGAGTGGAAGAAGAGCTGGTTCTACGTCAAAGAATCCACTCCCTCCAGCGAAGTGGCGCTCCCTGAGTTCGTCGCAGAAAGGAGCGAGCATCGTCGGCTGGCGGCGAAGAAGCTTCCCGAAGACCAGAGGATGGCCGTCGCGGAAATGATGGACCAGATCTAGAGGCTAAAGGATCAGGGGTTGTCCTTGGTCAACCTCTACAACTGCTGGCTCGAGCTGCGTCTGGTCCCGCTAGCGGCTCGGCCGCATTGGATGTATGAGTACAGCGGGAAACACGATCCCTCCTGGACCAGCAAGGAGTCATGGGAGATTGAAGACTACAAGGCTGCCTTGAAGAAGATCACCGCTGCGGAATTCACAACCACATCGGCCGGGCTCGCCCCGTATATTCCCGCGAAGAATGAAGCCCCCACGGTAAGTTTTCGTTCTAGTCGCCATTTCCGCAATGTGATTCGCAGTCGCATAATTTGGTATTTACTTGTGGTGGTTCTCAGTAGTTCTAGGTGTTGGAGGGCTGGCTCCCTCCGCTCGATGAAGAGGTCCCCCGGGAGCTCGAAGAGGCCTCCAAAGGAGACTCCTCCGAAAGCGACGAGGAAGAGGAGGATGTTCCTCCCCCAGCGCCTACGGCTCGCAAGACTCGCATGCAGAAGCAGCGCGAGTTCGAAGCGAGCCGTAGCCCCGACGAACACGAAGGAGGTGACGAGATCGTGCAGGAGCACACATCTCGGCGCACAGCCACGCTGTCGAAGCCCGTGTGCAAACCGAAGTCGCCAGCAAAGAAACCAGCGTCGCCACCCAGGTCGGCAGTGGTGTTTGAGTCAGATGACGACTCTGACGATGAAGACACCCTCGAAACTTCCCACAAGGTCCCAGAGGATGCGGTTCTGATGAAGGGGTTGGAGGGCGAGGAGACCGGGGTGGCGTTAGAGGTTCCTGTAGCGGTGATTGCACCAACGGCTTTGAGGGCACCAAGCCAGGAGCGCGACTGAGGCAGCGGCACCAAAGTTGCCACAACCGTCAAGAGCGGCCGCGTCTTCGGAGACGGACATTCTGGCGACCGTGGCTTCGTCATCGAGGAAGCTCACGGTGTCATGGGCTTCTAATGTCTTCGAGAGGGGGCTCATGCACAAGCTGGGGCCGGAATTGAACAAGCACGCCCACATCAGCACCGGGCTGCGCGTTCTCCCAGTCTCCAAGTAAGCCTCGAATTCTCCCTTCCAAGTCGTGTTCCATTTTGAGCTGTCTTTATGTTGATTTTGGAGGTTTGGCAGGTCTGGGTTAAGAAGATCGATCGCCCTTCAGTGGCAAAGATCCCGCCGGTCACCACCACCGAAGAGGGCGACCTCCCCAAGAATAGAAAGTCTGCTGACGGCGCAGCGACAGTGGAGGGCGCGAAGAGTCAGAAAGGCGCCTCCGACGACTCCGTGGAGATGACTAGCACCAAGCGGAGCGATCCTACTGCCGTTGTCGAGGAGGTGGTGGCTGCACAGTTAGAGCCAGTCACGGTTGCCCCTGCATCGGAAGCACCGGCTCTGGCGACCAGTGCCCCGACTAGAGCATCAACAACGTTCCCGCGCTTCATGGCGAGGGGGTTCCCAGGCGTGGCGGACAACCAGTCTCCACAGAGCTCGGAGATCCTCGATGAAGATGTTGGGTCTCGTCGTGGGTGCACCTCATTCACGGTCCCGTCGACTGGCATAGGCGAGCTTCACAAAATGCTTGGCGCCGCCATTCAGGTATATCCAGTCCCCGAGTGTCTAGCTACTGAATTTCAGCGGCTAGGCACTGAGTTTCTTCTACTCTCCAGTCCCCGAGTCTTTAGTCGCTGAATTTCAGCGGCTAGGGACTGAATTTCTTCTACTCTCCAGTCCCCGAGTTCCTAGGCGCTGAATTTCAGCGGATAGGAACTTGATATTTGTTCTTTGTAAGTACTAAACTTGGTGTGCTCCCAACGACTGGCTCTCCAAGCTTGGGGGCTTTTTACTTGGTGTGCTCCCAAGCCGCGTGAGGGTTCCATTCTTGCGGAGTCCCCGTGCGTGGTACTTAACCGTTCGAGTCGCTTTGCACGAGGATGGGAATGACAGGTCGCTGTGAGAAGCGTATATCGGTCGTCTTGGCCCAGTGGGCCAGCCGAGCTAGGCGATTCTGATGGTGGCTCTGGGTTGGCGTTTTCGTGGACGTCCCAAGGCCTGAGTACTTTCGGTACCCTCGGGCCGCACTACTTAGCCGTGCCGGTCGCTCGACCAAAGGTTGACTTCCGTGGGTAGCGTATTGCTGATTGTACGAGTGCGAGTGGCACAAGGATATGGCGAGTAGACACAATTTTGTGATCTGAATGAATTTCATTATATATGTCAGCTGAGTACATGTTTCGGTTCTATGTATAGAACTTCCGGAGGAGGTTTACATTCCATGGCCTCCCAACCTCGATCTGGCCGTCGCCTCGTATGTCGATGAGGTAGTAGGTGTCGTTGCCGAGGACTCGCCTTATTGCAAACGGCCCCTCCCATGGGGGGAAAGTTTCTGCAAGCCCTTCTTGTCTTGAGCCAATCGTACGACTAGGTCGCCCTCCTGGAAGGTGCGAGTCTGGATTCGGCGGCTATGGTAGCGGCGGAGTCCCTGCTGGTAGAAGGCTGTACGGGAGCGAGCTAGGTCGCGTGCCTTGTCGATTTGGTCGATGCTGTCTTGGTGGGTGGTTTCGTTTGTCGCTTCGACGTAATTGGCGACTCGGGGTGAGTCGTGCTCCAGGTCTGTTGGCATTACGGCTTTTGCGCCATACACCATGAAGAAGGGTGTGAACCTGGTGGAGCGGTTGACGGACGTGCGGATCCCCCATATAACTGAAGGGAGCTCTTCGACCCAACATCCTGGGGTGCGCTCGAGGGGCACCTGGAGTCGTGGCTTGAGCCCGTGGAGGACGCTCTGGTTGGCGCGTTCTGCTTGGCCATTCGACTCCGGGTGGGCGACTGAGGCGAGGTCGAGTCGTATGCCGTGCTCTTCGGAGAATTCCGCCATGGCCCCTTTGGCGAAGTTGGTGCCGTTGTCCGTTATTATGCTGTGCGGGTAGCCGTACTGGTAGATGAGCTCGCGTAAGAACTTGGTGGCCGTCTTGCTGTCGCACTTTTTGATTGGCTTGGCCTCGACCCATTTGGTGAACTTGTCGACCGTGACCAGGAGGTGGGTGAAGCCGGATGGGGCCTTCTTGAACAGGCCTACCATGTCCATGCCCCATACGGCGAATGGCGATGTGATGGGGATTTTCTTGAGTGCCGAACCAGGGAGGTGCGTCTGGTGGGCATACTTCTGGCATCTGATGCATCGCTGCACGATGTTGGTGGCATCGGCGTGCGCGGTGAGCCAGTAGAAGCCGTGCCGCATGGCCTTGGCGACCAGCGACTTGGCGCCGACGTGATGGCCGTAGTCGCCGACGTGAATGTCCTAGAGGATCTTGTGGCCTTCTTCTGGCTATACGCAGCGCTAGAACATGCCAGTCACACTGCGTTTGTGGAGCTCGCTGTTGATGATGACGAAGGATTTGCAGCGGCACACGATCATTCGCGCCTCCGTCTTGTTGCTTGGGAAGATCTTGTGCTCGAGGAAGGCGACGTATGGTGATGTCCAGTCGCTAGGATCCACAACCATCACGACTAGGGCCGGCTCTGGCTGCAGTGGTATCCCGATGTCGATCTCCTTTGGTGGGCTGACCGAAGGTTTATGGATGATGTCAAGGAAGACGCCTCCTGGTGGCGCTTGTCGGCCCGACCCGATGCGGGAGAGGGCGTCTGCCTCCTCATTCTTGCGTCTGTCGATCCACTCGACAGAATAACAGTTGGGGGGATACCCCCTGGTAGGGTCATGCCGGGGTATAAAGGCCGAGTTAGCCGAGGTTCGGCAAGGCCAGAGCAGATGCTGGCCGGGTCACCTCAAGGCAGGCCGAATCACAGGGTAACCCGGACCAGGGGGCATTCACCTAACTAAGTCTCAACCGACTTAAGCAGTAAGTCGGAAGTGCATGTTTTACTTATATGCAGGAATAGGTGTGGCCAGATCAACTATGATCCGGGTCACGTCTAGCTTCTAGGAGAAGGAAGGAATCTCGCTGGTCAAAAGAAGCCCCGATACGTACTACCTGAGCGAAGCAAGCAAGGACAGGACCACCGGGGCGTGGCCGACAAGGGTGACGACGCCCATGTCGGCTGACGCGGGCGCCGCAGAGGCTCACGTAGCCAAAGCATGTGTGACGCGGGGGAAAAGCACCCCGGTCGGCTTACTACTTTGGGGGGAAGCATATTCTTAGGAATATGCTTCCACGTATGCCCTAGGCAGAGACCGAGCTCCCTCTATAAAAGAGGGGCTAGGGTTTCAGTAGAAGGGGTTGGTTTTTTACGATTCTGGTTTGGCAAGGGTTTTCGGGGTGATCAGTGGGTGAGAGTAAGAGAGCTCCTTCTTCCTCCTCTCGCCAATACAGCTCTAGGAGCACTTGTAATCTTGGTAGCAGAGCTATACAAACAACTGTGTGGAGAATCACTTCACTATCCCTCCCTGGATTCCCCTAGCGTGTATTAGTCCCCACCTTTAGCCTATCCATGGCATCTGCCGTGACACCACCATGACAGTTGGCGCCCACCATGGGGCTAGCGGCGCTAGCAGGGGTCAAGATCCGTACGGGAAACATCATCGGCACCGGCGAACGCATCGTCTCCGGGCTCGTTCAGCGCTTTGGAGCGCTGGATTTCGTCAGCGACAACGCTGGCTGCTTCGGCACACGTCCTCTTCCACGCAATGGCCTCTTCGTCAGGCTCGGCGCGCTTAAGGTCTACGTTGCTGTTGACGTGTCGTGTGTTCATCCGCGTCATGTCGTCGAGGCGGGGGAGCCACCCCTCACCGTGGTTCCCGGAACGCGTATCGCTCGCTCCCGGGACCATGCAGAGGTGATGATGACTGCGCCAGGTGCGGGCGCGAGCAAGGATCCGGCGCCAGATCCGGAGGTAACGCCTAAGGCGCCGAGGAAAGGTAGAGGTCCTCCACCTGAGAGGCCAGAGAACGTGTTGAGGAAAGCAATGGATAGCTTGCCAAACCCTGTAGTAGCAGCAGTAGATCCGGCTCGAGCGCAGGCCGAGCTAGAAGAAACTAGGCAGAAAATACTAGAGGGCGCAAAAAAGATAGCCACGGCACAACAGTCGTTGAATATGACGCTGCGTGAGTATGCAAAGGCGAACAAGGTTGACGCTGTAAAAGTGAAGGGAAGAAATCTCATGAGCGAGATGAACAGAGAGGGTGATATTGGAATTGAGGAATCAGAAATCTGTTTGTCCGTGGGGTTGCCGAGGTATAGTACCCCGGCCAAGAACCTCAGAGCAGCGGATGCAGCTGCGTCCGAGTTAGAGGGTCTGATGGGTGAAGCCCGGCAAAGACAACATGATAGGGTTAATGAGCTGGTTCGGATCGCGAATAGGCAAAACGAGGAACTACTCAGAGCTAACCCAGAGAGAGCTGGAGCCTCCAAGATCGTCCATTCGGCGGTGGGTAACCCGGAGAAATCCACTGGAGCCGCATCGTCTCCTCATGGTGGTCCAAGGAGAGAAGAGGTAGTAACCTCGGCCAGACAAAACAAACAGATCGTCCCCTATGACCCAACGCGGGCAGGGAAAGGAAAAGAAGCACAGAAAAATGATGATCAACAGAGTGTGAGCCGAGGTGAAGCTGGCTGAGGTAACCGCGACCAAGGCAATGCCGGTCAAGGGAACGTTGTCAACGGCAATGCCGGATAGCGAAACTCGGCTGGAGCAGGACAACCGCAGCAGCGGAATATACTGAGGCAAGAGCAAAGTGCCGGCCGAGGTATGCAACAGAAAGGTGCTCCGCGAGAGCAAGACAGGTATAATGATGGAGATTCGGAAATGGCAAACGCGGGATACCCAAGGCCGGACTATCATGTGATAGGGTCAAGACTGGGAAGCAGGGATTTGATGCCGGATGATGCCAGGTTGAAACTGGATCGACTGTATAGGTCGGAACAAATTGAATGTCAAGGTCCACTGGGTCCAGCATGTTTTGGACCCCGGATCATGAAGGAGCCACCGGTACTGAACTTCCAACTACCCAGGGGCACGAAGACGTATGACGGCAGTACAAAGCCGGAGGATTGGCTGATAAATTATGCTACAGCTGTGAAAATTGCCACTGGCAACTTTAGATGGGCTGTATGATATGTACCCCAGATGTTGGAAGGACCGGCAAGGGTATGGCTGAACAATTTGCCACCAGGAAGCATCAACTGCTGGATAGATTTCGAGGAAATGTTCATCAGCAATTTTTCGAGTACGTATCAGAGGCCAAATAGGCCGCATACCCTAGCTATGTGCAAGCAAAGGCCAAATGAGACGGATCAGGAGTTTTTAACTCGGTGGTGCACTGTGAGAAACTCGTGTGAGGGCGTGATAGAATCACAGGCCATAGCATGGTTTGCACAAGGTTGCAGATATGCAAGCGAGCTGTGGCAGAAGTTGCAAAGGAAAATGCCAACTACGTTGGCAGAGATGATCCGGATTGCAGATTCGTATGCTTTGGGTGATCCGACTCAACCTAGGCTCGTATCAAACGAGTCAAACGATGAGTACTATCAGAGAGATGGGGCCGGATCATCCCGGAGGAATGACTATAGAGGAAAAATGAGAGATGATAGACCGGATCATCGATACGGTTCGCACCAAGTTGCAGCTGTGAATCAAGATCAGCCCGGAGCAGGGGGCAGTCAATGCCAAAAAACTGGAGGGCAGTGGACTCCGAGAAACGATGGCAAGAAGACTTGGACACCAGAGCAAAAGAAGCAGTGGCAAGAAAGGAAAGACCGTCCGAGGTATACTTATGAGTCGATGTTGGACCAGCCGTGTAAGTTTCACACGCCAAATCCGAATAACCCAGCGGGTCATACGACAAGGCAATGTGAGTGGATGCGCAAGATTGAACAAGGTGGTTCGGGGAATGCTCAGGCACCCCGGAATGATCAGCCTCAGCAGGTGTTACCCCCGGCAGCAATTGCTCTCCGGAGCGAACACGCAACAGCTAAGGTTGCCTCCCCCTCCGACGAGGTATGATAACAATGAGAGAAGAGATGCAGTGCATCAAGTAGAAAATCAGCATCAGCCAGATCAGAGATACCCCAGAAATGAGGGGAGAAACGAGTACAGGGAGCACCATCAGAGCTATTGTGTGTTCACCACTAAGGAAACAGATAGAAAAGAACTTGCAGCGTAGGCATATGGAGGTGAATGCAGTAATGCCTGCAGTGATGAGGTACATGCCTTGGTCCAATCAAGAAATCACCTAGAGCATCAGGGATCATCCCAAGCTTATGCCAAGCCCTGGTTCGTATGCGTTGGTGCTGGATCCGACACTCATTGGACCTAGCATTAACGTAAGGTTCTCAATGGTGTTGATCGACAATGGCAGTAGCATTAACATCGTGTATGCGGACACAATGCACAAGTTGGGTATCTCGGAGAACATGCTGCAGGCCACGAGGACAACTTTCCATGGTATTGTGCCCGGCATTTCTTGTGAGCCCATAGGCAAGGTCCGGGTTGACGTCCTGTTCGGCACAAGGGATAACTGCCGAACCGAGAATTTGGAGTTCGAGGTGGTGAACTTGGAAAGTGCCTACCATGCATTACTCAGAAGGCCAGCCCTGGACAAGTTCATGGCAAGCTGTCACGTTAGCTACTTGAAGATGAAGTTGCCCGAACCAAACGGGGTGATTACCATTGCAGGGGATTTCCGACGTTCCATGGAGTGTGCGTTAGCCGGGTCAAACTTAGCCGAGTCACTTGTGATTGCGCAGGAAAAAAGGAAAATTCAAGAGGTGGCGGCATTGGCTCAGTCCGCCCAGCAGTATATGCCGGCGCTGAGTAACCCGCATGGAAGTGCTCCTTCCAGGCCACGAAAGATACCAAGAAGGTCCCTGTTGATGACATGTTCCCAGAGTGCACCATAACAATTGGTGCCGGGTTAAGTGATAAATAGGAAAGCGAGCTCGTCAGCTTCCTCCGTGAGAATCGGGACATTTTTGCTTGGTCCACACAGGACTTGCAAGGTGTTCCAAGGGAGTTAGCCGGGCACTCTTTAAATGTGAGACCCGGAGCTAAGCCGGTGAAGCAACCTCTCCGCCGCTTCGCCGAAGATAGGAGGAAAGTCATTGAGGATGAGATAGCTCGGTTGCTAGCTGCAGGATTTATCACGGAAGTTCTTTACCCGGATTGGCTGTCTAATCCGGTGCTGGTGGAAAAGAAGAAGGATGACCCAAACGTGGCACTGGTTTGGCGCATGTGTATCGATTACACGAACCTGAACAAGGCGTGTCCAAAAGATCCATTTCCGCTGCCAAGAATAGATCAGGTCATAGACTCAACTGCTAGATGTGAATTGTTGTCATTCATTGATGCATATTCTGGTTTCCACCAGATACCTCTGAATCCGGATGATCAAATAAAGACTGCGTTTATTACCCCGTATGGGGCTTATTGCTATTGCACCATGTCGTTTGGTTTATGTAATGCAGGGGCAACGTACCAAAGATGTATGCAAAAATGTTTGCACGACCAAATAGGAGGTTCCGGATGAAACTTAACCCGGAGAAATGTACCTTCGGTGTCCCGGCTGGAAAATTGCTTGGTTTTCTTGTTTCCAGCCGAGGTATCGAGGTTAATCCAACCAAAACCCGGGCCATTGAACGAATGGAACTGCCGAAGTGTCTTAACGATGTATAGAAGTTCACAGGTTGCCTGGCCTCGTTAAGTCGGTTTGTATGTCGGTTGGGAGAGATGGCATTGCCTCTTTACCAACTCATGACGAAGTCGGATAAGTTCGTTTGGACGCCATAGGCCGATGAAGCCTTTACCCACCTGAAGAAGATGTTAGCCACGGCACCAGTGCTAGCCTCACCACTATCAAAGGAGCCAATGTTGCTCTATATAGCCGCAACCAACCGAGTTGTAAGTGTAGTGATAGTGGCGGAGCGCGACAAGGAAGGTAAGTCGGTGCAAAGGCCAGTGTATTACTTGAGCGAGGTGTTGTCAGCCTCAAAGCAGAACTATCCACACTATCAAAAGGTGGCATATGGCGTGTACATGGCCGCCAAGAAACTGAAGCACTACTTTGAGGAGCATCCTATCCGGGTCATATGTGAGGCCCCCATATCCGAGATAATGAGTAACAAGGATGCGAGTGGCAGAATTGCAAAATGGGCAATTGAGCTAGCTCCTTATGCGCCGCAATATGACAAAAGAGAGGCCATCAAATCTCAAGCTGTGGCGGACTTTTTTGTGGATTGGGCCGAGGTGCAATACGAACCGCCACTCCCAGATCCGAACTATTGGCGAATGCACTTTGACGGATCAAAAACCAAAACCGGGCTAGGTGCTGGAGTTGTACTCACGTCGCCAAAGAAGGACCAGTTGAAATATGTGCTGCAGATCCATTTCGCAGCATCAAACAATGTCGCTGAGTATGAAGCACTTGTGCATGGGCTCAAGGTGGCAAAAGAGATTGGGATACGTCGGATCGTATGCTTTGGCGACTCGGATTTTGTGGTGCAGCAAGTGTCAGGAGTGTGGGACGCCCTTGATCCAAACATGGCACTGTACAGATTTCGTGTGTAGAAGATATCTGGTTACTTTGAGGGATGCGAATTTCACCAGTACCCCGGGTGGAAAATGAGGCTACCGACATGCTGTCGAAGCTCGGGTCAACCCGACAAGCAATTCCACCGGGTGTAGCATTAGAGAACCTCAGGAAACCATCCATCAGGCCCTCCCCAGAAACTGACTCGATCTATGTCCCGGAAGACGCGAAATCCGGAGCTGTGCCCATGGACATTGACATGGGAAGTGGTGCGCAAAACCCGGGGACTGCTTCACTGAACCCGGAGACTGCTCCGCAAGACCCGGGGACTGCTCAGCGTGATCCGGTTGAAGTTATGCCAATGGATCAGATGGAGATTGATGAGGATGTGTTCCCTGTGCAAGCAATACCGGGTTGGGCACTACCTATATTTCAATTCCTGAAAGATGGAACATTACCCACTAAGGAAGTGCTGTCCAGGCAAACATAGAGGAGGGCAAAGGCGTACACGATCATTAATTCCGAACTATACATAAGAAGTGTGACCAATGTCCTCCAGCGATGTGTTGACCCGGAAGAAGGGCTTGGCATCCTCTGAGATATACATCAGGGAGAATGCAGGCATCATGCCTCATCCCGAGCCTTGGTAGCAAAAGCTTTCCGGCACGGATCCTACTGGCCAAATGCCTTAGAGCAAGCGGAAGATCTGGTGAGAAAATGTAATGGTTGTCAGAGATACGCTACCAAGACACATATGCCAATGTCCAAACTCAAGACCATACCAATTACTTGGCCATTTGCTGTAGCAAGGGGAAATATGACTCACATTCTGGTAATGGTGGACAAGTTTACGAAGTGGATTGAGGTAAAGCCTATAAGAAAATGTGATGGAGCTACGGCCGTAACGTTTCACAAAGATATCATCTTGAGGTACGGTTATCCTCACAATATCATAACTAATAATGGCACAAATTTTGCGGAAGGAGCATTTGCGCGTTTCTGCCGGGATAAGAAGATCCGGCTGGACGTAGCCTCGGTAGCCCACCCCGCATCGACGGACAAGTGGAAAGATCCAGCGGATTAGTATTATCCGGGATAAAACCCGGCTCATTGAGCCGCTGCAAAGATCAGCGGGGTGCTGGATAGAAGAACTACCAGCGGTACTGTGGAGTTTAAGAACAACTCCGAATCGATCAACAATCTATACGCTGTTTTTTCTGGTATATGGGGCAGAAGTTGTATTACCAGCCGACATAGGGACTGATTCGCCTAGGGTCACCCAATACACAGAAGCCGAAGTGCAAGAAGCCCGGCAGAATGATGTTGATCTGCTGGAAGAAGCGAGAGAACTGGCACTGTCCAGATCCGCCATATATCAGCAAAATCTCCGACGCTATCATAGCTGGAAAGTGTGCCCCCGAGTCTTTCGGGAAGGCGATCTGGTGCTCCGGTTGGTACAACGTACTACTGACATGCATAAATTATCCCCCCCATGGGAAGGGCCATTCATCGTAAGCAGGGCATTGCACAATGATTCTTATTATCTTATAGATGCAAAGCCACAGGAAAAGAACAAGGTGGACAGGTCCGGAGAAGAATCCAAGCGACCATGGAATATAGCTTTACTCCGTCCTTTCTACACTTAGCTAAGAAGTGTATGTATCCGAGTCATCTCATATGTCGGTATGTATGTCGGCAATGAGCTTATCAATGAAATGTTGGCACCTCGAGCAGTAACTCGGGGACTGCCTTAATAATGTTTGTTGTTTTTGTGCGTCAGCTGGAATAAGTTATTCTACTTAACTTGGATTAGTAATGTGTGAGCACCAAGAACCCAACTCTTCGACTTGCTGCTGTCCAACAAGAATTGGCTTCATGGCAAACAAGAGAACAAGTTTGGAATTGCGTAGCACATGAAAAACGACTAAGGAAAAGAATTTATTCGAGCCGACGTTTGTTTTTCGGACTAACCCTGTATTTATTCTCAAGTTATTATGCTGTTTTACTTTTGAGCTAAGTCTAAAAGTTTCCCAATATTGTTAAGACAATTTTTGAAGCTCGGATTCGTAAGTCATAAAACCAAATCAAGGTAGACACGAGCCGAGCCAAAAGATTGAACAAACAAGAAAAAGAAACTCGGGGACTACGCCCAAGTTAATCCGGCATAAGAACTTAGTAGCAAAATATCACATGTGTTTGGAATACAACTCCACCCGGCATACCGGGGATCTGATAAATTTTCAAGTTTTTTCGCTCAAGGAACAGCAGGAGGAAGTTCGGCATCATCTTCACCGCCTTCAATATCCGAGGCATCATCTTCTCCTTCACCGTCCGAGCTATCCTCATCATTCTCAACCTCTTCGTCCGCAACGGCCTCCAGGAAGCTCGGCCCCTCAACCCATTCATGAATGGGAGCGTATTCGATGAGGCTATGGGCTTAAGCCTGGCGCCGAGCTACCCACTCCGGGTCATTGGTCCATCTGGATCCTGTGCGCAGACGTGTCAAGAGGTTGAGATCGATCTTCTCATACCACGTGAGTATGTGGTGAAGAATGGTATCAGCTGCGGCACGTCCAGCGGACTCTCTCCAGAGGTCAAGCTGAGTTTCGGTTTCCATTAACTTCTCAATGATAAGTGCGGTGGTCTCCGGGGCTTCTTCGCCCGGCCAGAACATGTTGAAGATGCGAACTGCAGCGCTGAGGATGTCCTTGCCGTAATTTTTGATGAGCTCCACTCGAGATGACAAGCTGACCAGCAGGTCCTCCAGGTCATAAGGAATCCCTTCACTATCAGGAGCGGCCGGGGTACCCCTTTGTCGGCGGAAGTTGGCAACTGCTGCGCTCGCAATAGGAGTGCCTTCTGGAAATTTGCCTGGAAACGAGGCAAAGGAGGAGGGTCAAGAAAAGACATAAGAAGTAACCCGGAGAAGTAGGTCGGAAAAGGGAAAGGAACTTACGTGATATATGACTGAGGATCCGGGTCAACTCCTTGGTGCAGTCATCATGCCTCTTCCGAAGCCGCTCAAGCTCAGCGTTCGCCGACCCAAGCTGGATGCCGGACTCCTTGAGAAGATCCTGGTCCTTGGCGATCTGGAGGTTGAGGCGCTCGCGCTCTTCTGTGTAATTCTGGCCAGCCTTTTGAAGTTCGGATTGGTGCTGGGCCTTCATCTTCTCCATCTCAGCCTTGAGCCTGGCAATCTCATCGTCCTTGGTCCGAAGGAGGGCGAGCTTGTCATCTTTCTTCTTAAGCTCGGCTTGGTGCTGCCCTGCTTGTTCGAGAAAATGCAGCATCATATCAGGCACGGGCACACTATCTTCAAGCGATGCTGAAATAGTGTGTTGGCCCGGCAGAGCCGAGGTATGAATGTTTGCCGAGCCAAGGAGAAAAGGAAGTGGAAAGCACGGCAAGGTCGGACAGAAATGACTTACCCTTGATCAGCTCCAGATTTTTCCGCATAATAATGTTCTCAGCCTCCACCCCAGCTGTGGAAATCGAATGATGAGATTAGTTCGGCAAAGGAAGGTGAAGAAAAATGAAGAAGCGCTAAGGAAGAAATTTACCCCTTTTCTCGTATTCCGCGATGAGTGTAGCCTGCTTTGCGCGTAGCATCTTGTGGGTATCCAGCAAGCGTTGGAATTCAGCACTCCGGCGATTGGTCGTCACCTGAAATGGATACAGAAACACAAGTTAGTTTGATGCATATTCGAAGTATACTAAAATCCGGGCCAAGTGGAACTTAACCCCGCTCTAGGTGTGTGCATATTCGAAGTATACTAAAATCCGGGCCAAGTGAACTTAACCCGGCTCTAGGTGTGTGCATATTCGAAGTGTACTAAAATCCGGGCCAAGTGGAACTTAACCCGGCTCTAGGTGTGTGCATATTCGAAGTATACTAAAATCCGGGCCAAGTGGAACTTAACCCGGCTCTAGGTGTGTGTATATTCGAAGTGTACTAAAATCCGGGCCAAGTGGAACTTAACTCGGCTCTAGGTGTGTGCATATTCGAAGTATACTAAAATCCGGGCCAAGTGGAACTTAACCCGACTCTAGGTGTGTGCATATTCGAAGTATACTAAAATCCGGGCCAAAGTGGAACTTAACCCGGCTCTAGGTGTGTGCATATTCGAAGTTCTCATGGAGCTACGTTAGTTTTCTAAAGAGCATCCGGCCGAGTAACAAGTTACTCCCCCGGAGGCTCGGGGACTAATGGTTATTATCTACAGCATGTAAAGGGGAAGCGACGTACCTCCATCATCCGCCCAGCGAGGTTAATTGCCTTTGCGGCTGTGTTCATCTGGGCGAAAAACTCGGCGGGGCCGAACTTCTCCGGGAGATCAGCGTCTTGAACGACCTCTGCCTTATTCCAATTCATGACAAATTCAATCAGGCTCGGAGGGTACCGTTCACCGCTGGGCATATGGGGCGCCACCAAGCCCTTCGAGTGCGCTTCTTTCCTTTCAATCAAGGCAAGGGCTGGGCTGGTGTGCAGAACCATCTGTTGTGCATCAGTTGGCTCGGGAGGGGTGTCCTTCGCTGGGAAGCATTGATGCGAGGGTATGCTGCCCAGCCTCGACGAGTGTCAGCTTGGCAGCGTCCGGAGCCTTCTTGCCCTTGGCTTGTTGGGAAGAGGAAGCCGTCGCAGAGGATTTCCCCTTAGGAGCGGCCGAGGTAGTTCCTCGCCGAGGTTGAGAAGACTCGGACGAGGCAGAGGAGCTAGGCGCTGGTGCTCTTGTTGTTGGACTTGGTGCCGCTGCTGATGTTTTTGCAGCTGGAGTTGGTGCTGATGCCGGAGTTGGTATTGGTGCCGGTCTGGTTGTTGGTACCTGTGCTGGAGGCGAGGTAGCTTCAGTGGCTGTTGGTTGCGGCGATGCCGAAGTAGTGGATGCCGTCGCCTCGGCTGGGCCGGTCTCCCTCGCTCCAAGGTTACCCTCCTCTTGCCGAGGTGGAGCTGAACCCGGAGCGGTCGCAGAACCCTCTGGAATAGGGCTCAGTGGACGTGACTCGTCGTCGCGACGGGGAGAAGGGCTAGGTCGGAGAGGTGAAGAGATACTAGATCCACTTTGAGGGACCTCCACCGGTGCCCTGCAAAATCAATTAATGTTAGAAGAAAAATTACAACGACGTAAGGAAGAGAGGTTACAGAAGGAAGAATGACTTACGCATCCGAGGTTTGGGCCTCCTTGGGTTTCTGAGCCCTTCGTGCTAGGGCCTTAACTGCAGGCTTGGAGGCAGTCTTGTCTCCGGACTTCTTTCGCCTCTTAGCGGGCTAAGAAGGTTCGGAGGAAGAACTTGGAGCAGCCCCGCGCTTCTTCTTCGGTGCCACCGGAACAGGTTCGCCCGTAGCGAGGGGAGGATCCTCGTGAATATGACCGCCGGGGTGAGCTGATGCTGGAAAAGCAAAAGAAAGGGGGACAGCCTCAACAGGTTCAATCACCTCGACATCCGAGTCATCTTCATCATCGGGCCAATCTCTCATAGAAGAGGATTTACCCGTGGGTTGTTTCGTGGCGTCGGTCATCGGGAGGAACATCTCCTGGTCCGGCTCTTCCTCATCCGGAGTCTCCCGGTCCGGTGCCCACTTAAGGGTCAGATTGGTGCCGTCCTCGAGGGTCTGCTGAAGAAATTGCTGAGGAAAGGAATGAACAAAAGAGTCAAAAATACAACAATAATTGACATGTAATTAGTCCGGGGTAAGTTTGCAACATGAAGCTTACCGCGGGAGGAAGGCTATCGCGGCAATAATGCTCAATTCCCCAAGTCCACTCGGAGGAGAAGTCCTTGTGGGTGGTGAAGAGAGCCTTAACCCGGCCATATATCTCCGTGTTACTCAGCTCGAAGGATGAGGTGCGGTTGGGATCGGGGCCAAAGCTCATGTGGCACACCTTGTGGGTGCGCTTCTGGAGGGGGGAAATTCGGTTACACACGAAAGTGATCATAGCATCCTCGTTGCATAGCCCGAGCTGCTTCAACTCCGCGAACCTTTTGTTGACCTGGTTGGCCAACGCCGTGGGCTTCTTGGGAACGGCGTCCCACAGATCCGGGTTAGGTGGACCCGAAGTATAGGGGAGCAGCCGGATTAAGTCTTCGGTGCATGTGTTCCGGACGTAAAAGAAAGTCAGGGCCCACCCTTTGCAGGACTCTAACCCGGTGACCCGGGGGAAAACGGAAAACCTCCGGGGTGAGATGGAAGCCACTCCGAATTGACTGAGCTGCTTGTCCTCTGGATCGGTGTGGATGTTTGGGATGACGTTGCGATGAAGGCCGAAAAACCAGATCCATAGCTCCTTCGTGGGCCACAGTCCGGCGTAGCCTTCGATCGTAGAAGCAAAGGCAGAAAGAGAAGTGATGGCGTTGGTTGGAAGATGGTGCGGCTGGAGTTGGTAGGTACTGAGCCAGTCCCGGAAAAAATCACTCACCGGCAAGCCGAAGCCCCGTTGGAAGTGGGACAAAAACACGACGTATTCACCCGGATTGGGTGAGGGGGCTAATTCGGAGGAGGCAAGGCAAGCCGCAACGCCGGCGGGGATGCGCCTGGTGCGGTAGAGCCAGTCTAGTTCGTCTTCGCAGACCCAGGACCCGGCCCACGCACCGCGGTCTGCCGTCGCGGCGTCCTCCTCCATCCCCTGCTCAGCGACGATGAGCTCCTCTTCCTTCATCTGGTCTTTGCTACCCTCGCTGGCGCTAGCGGCGGCGGGGGGCAGAGGCCTGGATTGGCAAGGACCCATGGCGAGAGAGTTGAGTAGCGGTGGCTGCGATGCAGAAGTGTGAGGGAAAAGCGCGGCGGCGACGCTGCTATTTGGAGCACTGGCGGCGGCGCGGTCGCGAGGAAGACGAAAGAGAGGAGCAACGGGCAGAGGGGCGCGGAAGGAGAAAAATCCTAAGTGATGCGCCCCTCCGCTATTTAACCATTCCCTCAAGGGGTGAGTGGGATCGTATCCTGCGGATCGGCCACACACAGTGACCGTGTATCACCTGCCTGGACCAATCAGTGGGGAGCCACACAGAGGGCAACAGAGCGGAGATGATCCCATGGCGTGACACTGTGATGCGATAAACGAGGAGGCATGCATGACGTGACCCGTGCACAGTGATAACTGACAATTACTGCGGCGGTTACTCTGCAGGGCCTTAAAATAAGACAACATAATGATTACCCTTCACATGGGTTGGCGTATGAGAGAAGGAAACAAGACCCGGATGGAACTGTGCTAACCCGGCCAGCAAGTGAAAACTTGGAATGTGCGGAGGGAAAGTAAAACCAGGAGGTCCGAGTTAAAGTGGTAACCTGGCCGACAAGTGAAAACTTGGAATGTGCGAAGGGAACGTAAATCCATATAATCCGAGGTAAAGAGGTAACTCGGCAATAACGACCGGAGCTCAAAATGGAACCTGATGTGGCCTTAGCGGCCAAGGCAGCTAAGACCGCACCAGCTTCGGGGACTAATGTTGGGGGGATACCCCCGGGTAGGGTCACGCCGGGGTATAAAGGCCGAGTTAGCCGAGGTTCGGCAAGGCCAGAGCAGATGCTGGCCGGGTCACCTCAAGGCATGCCGAATCACAGGGTAACCCGGACCAGGGGGCGTTCACCTAACTAAGTCTCAACCGAGTTAAGCAGTAAGTCGGAAGTGCATGTTTTACTTATATGCAGGAACAGGTGTGGCCAGATCAACTATGATCCGGGTCACGTCTAGCTTCTAGGTGAAGGAAGGAATCCCGGTACGTACTACCTGAGCGAAGCAAGCAAGGACATGACCACCGGGGCATTGCCGACAAGGATGACGACGCCCATGTCGGCTGACGCGGGCGCCGCAGAGGCTCACGTAGCCAAAGCATGTGTGACGCGGGGGAAAAGCACCCCGGTCGGCTTACTACTTTGGGGGAAGCATATTCTTAGGAATATGCTTCCACGTATGCCCTAGGCAGAGACCGAGCTCCCTCTATAAAAGAGGGGCTAGGGTTTCAGAAGAAGGGGTTGGTTTTTTAGATTCTGGTTTGGCAAGGGTTTTCGGGGTGATTAGTGGGTGAGAGTAAGAGAGCTCCTTCTTCCTCCTCTCGCCAATACAGCTCTAGGAGCACTTGTAATCTTGGTAACAGAGCTATACAAACAACTGTGTGGAGAATCACTTCACTATCCCTCCCTGGATTCCCCTAGCGTGTATTAGTCCCCACCTTTAGCCTATCCATGGCATCTGCCGTGACACCACCACGAAAATAACCGTCAAAGTGTCCTCCCAGCTAGTCTACCGCTTGGCGATACGCGATCATTGTTGGAGAGACGGCGTCGCATGTTCCGGCGACCTGGCCGGCGACTAGGTCGGAGTCACCGTAGCACCGCAGGCGATTGATGTTCATTTCCTTGGCGGCCCGCATGCCATGGAGGAGGGCCTCGTATTCTGCCATGTTGTTGGTGCAAGGCTTAAAGTTGAGGTGGAGCACATATCGGAGCTTGTCCCCTTTGGGGGAGGTTAGTATGACCCCGGCCCCTGCACCGTCAGCATTCTTTGAGCCGTCGAAGTGTATCGACCTGTAGTGGAGATATGGTAGCTTCTCCGGCTGCTGCGCTTCTTCCCAATATGCCAGGAAGTCAGCTAGTGCTTGTGACTTGATTGCTTTGCGGGGCTCGTATTTGATATTCGGGACGCCGATTTCGACGGCCCACTTGGCGACTCGCCTTGTCGCCTCGTGATTGCGAATTATATCTTGCAGCGGTGCGAATGAGACCACCGTGATTGGGTGCTCTTGGAAATAGTGGGGGAGTCGCCACTAAGCTCGGAATACCGTGTACACCAGTTTATGGTACTGCGGGTAGCACCGTCGTGAATCCGTCAAGACTTCGCTGATGTAGTAGATGGGGCGCTGTATGGGGAGCTCCTTGCCCTCCTCTGGCCGTTTGACGACCATCACGGCACTGACGACTCGCCTGGATGACACCACATAGACGAGCATTGGCTCCTTGTCGATTGGTGCGGCAAGTAGTGGAGCCGCGAGTAGCATTTCCTAGAGTGCTTTGAGTGCATCGTCCGCCTCCGCGTCCCATTGGAACGTGGGGTTCTTGCGCATCAAGCGATAGAGGAGAATGGCCTTCTCGCCTAGTCGGGGGATGAAGCGACTGAGAGCCGCGACTCGCCCGACCAGTTTCTGGACATCGTGCAGGCACTCGGGTTTTCCGAGTCGCATGATGGTGTCGATCTTGGTGGGGTTGGCTTTGATGCCTCGCTTGGAGACTACATATCCTAGTAGCTATCCGGTGGGGACGCCGAAGGCACACTTCCCTGGGTTCAGCTTGATGTTGTACCTCTGCAGATTTGCAAAGGTTTCGGCCAGGTCGGCGAGAAGGTCATCCTAGCGGGTGGGTTTTACCACCACGCCGTCGATGTAGACGTGAATGTTGCGCCCAATTTGGCTCGCGAGGCACTCCTGCATGCACCTTTGGTATGTGGCGCTGACGTTCTTGAGGCCGAACGTCATGGCCGTGTAGCAGAAGGCGCTGAATGGCATGATGAACGCTGTCTTCTCCTCATCCTCGACCGCCATCTTGATCTGGTTGTAACCAGAGTAAGTGTCAAGGAAGCACAGGGAATCCGATACCGCGATTGAGTCGATGATCTGATCGATGCGCGGTAGGACGAACTCCTCCCTCGGGCAGGCTCTATTGAGGTTGGTGTAGTCGATACACATTCTCCATGTGTTGTTCTTTTTCAGGACCAGGACTAGGTTCGCCAGCCACTTGGAGTGTTTTATTAGCTGAATGAAGCCTGTGGCCAACAAGCATTGCAGTTCTTCGGCGAGTGCTCGATGGTGCTCTTCATTGAAGGGCCACAGGGACTGCTCTACCGGTCACACTTTAGGGTCGGCGTGAAGTTTGTGCTTAGCGAGTTCCCTCGAGACACCTGGCATGTCAGAGGGCTTCCATGCGAAGATGTCGTGGTTCTCGCAGAGCAACTCGATGAGCGCGCTTTCCTATGCGGGGCTCATATGGGCCCCAATGGTGACCGTCTGGCTAGAGTCGCCCGGGACGAGATCGACGGTGCGGTTATGTGTGATTGCCTCAAACATGGAGTTCGCGGCGGTTGGCTTTTTCAGTATGGTGGGGTCGTCCTTGTTGATGTTGCCTGCGTATTTTGCGAGCTCCTCCACGTGGTCGGTTTCCACGGCGATGACCAGAGGACTGGTTGGGGAAACAAATGAGCCCCACATTAAATCGCTTGAAGGGCGACATCGTGGGGCATTGCAGCAGAAGCTATCGAATATGCCGAATGGGGTGTAAATGGCCACCGCATCCAGGAGGGATCATGTTTCTCGCTGTACTCATACATCCAATGCGGCCGAGCCGCTAGCGGAACTAGACGCCGCCCGAGCCAGCAGTTGTAGAGGTTGACCAAGGACAGCCCCTGATCCTTTAGCCTCTGGATCTAGTCCATCATTTGCGCGACGGCCATCCTCTGGTCTTCGAGAAGCTTCTTCGCCGCCAGCCGGCGAGGCTCTCTCCTTTCTGCGACGAACTCGGGGAGCGCCACTTCGCCGGAGGGAGTGAATTCATTGACGTAGAACCAGCTCTTCTTCCACTCGCTCGCGGCATTCTTCGGCAGCAGAAGCTTGATGAAGTTGGCCTTCGACTTCAATTGGAACGTGACGCCGCCGGCTGCCAGTATCAAGCCGCTGGACTCCTCGCGCCTGATGCGACCATGGAAGAGCTCCAGCCTTAGTGGTAAATACGGCCTGCAGCCAAGGTAGCACTCGCAGAAGGCGAAGAAGATCGCCGGCTGTTCAATGCTGTGCGGGCCAAGATCCGACGGCTTGATTGCGTAATACGCATAGAAGCGCCGGAAGAAGAGCGAGGTGGGAAACCCCAAACCTCTCTCTAGATGGCTGGGGAAACAAATAAATTCGCCGACTCGTGGCTTTGGCACGATTTCGGAGGAAGCGAGGATTCGCCAGTTCCCCTTGTGGAGGACTCCGACGTCCTCGAAGGACTTGAGCTGGGCTGTGGTGCAGTTGGATTTCCCCCATTAACCTTTGGGAGGTGCCATTGGGAAGGATGTGGAATCGCTCGGTGCGGAAGGATGTGGAGTCGCTCGGTGCGGAAGGATTGGATCGAAGGAAGACAGAGAGAATGAACGCGCGAGAACGAGGAATGTAGGGAAGGATCTACAGAGCTGATTCGCCACTCCCCTTATAAAGGAACGCTACCCGCAAAATTCAGGGTAGCCGTTACCTGCGGTAATTATGCTGAAGTTACCATTGGAATATCCAACAGATAGTTTGACTAGGTTGACGGTCCAACTCCTCCATTCCACTCGCTAGCAACTAGTCCTGTCTACTCGCCGAAGCAGCGACTTGGCAGCCGCGACATTCGCCGGAGCAGCGACTGGGAGCCTAGGGAAAATTTCCTTGGTTTCAGTGGAGTCCATGGCCGATTCGACTGGGCATCCAAATTGAACTCGCCTACTCCGACTGCCAAATGACCACCTACGTCAGATTCAACGATGGCCTCGGGGACTACTGATGGGGATATGCTGAATAGGGTGTACCTAGCGGGACGTTCTGGTTGGGCCAAAAGGTCTCACGTGTGGGCTTGCATGACGGCGACTGGAATGCGACTAAGATGAGGGCCCGACGACTGGAGACTGGAAGCCCAGAAGCGTACCAGAAGCCCAGTCGGATTAGGTCAAATCCTCTGAATCCATGTCTTGTTCGGTTGTAACTTGTAAACCCTAGCGAGGTGACTCATATATAAACCTCCCTAGGGTATCCCTATGACTTAGGTCTAGGGTTAAGAAGATCGGTCGCCTTCAGCATGGGGCATAGCAGGACTGGCCTGTAAAATCCATGTGCATCCATAGCACGACATTGGGAGGATCTTGCGAGGTGGCCATTTACACCCCATTCGGCATATTCGATAGCTTCTGCTGCAATGCCCCACGATGTCGCCCTTCAAGCGATTTAATGTGGGGCTCATTTGTTTCCCCAACCAGTCCTCTGGTCATCGCCGTGGAAACCGACCACGTGGAGGAGCTCGCAAAATACGCAGGCAACATCAACAAGGACGACCCCACCATACTGAAAAAGCCAACCGCCGCGAACTCCATGTTTGAGGCAACCACACATAACCGCACCGTCGAGCTCGTCCCGGGCGACTCTAGCCAGACGGTCACCATTGGGGCCCATATGAGCCCCGCATAGGAAAGCGCGCTCATCGAGTTCCTCCGTGAGAACCGCGACATCTTCGCATGGAAGCACTTCGACATGCCAGGTGTCCCGAGGGAACTTGCTGAGCACAAACTTCACGCCAACCCCAAAGTGCGACTGGTAAAGCGGTCGCTGTGGCCCTTCAATGAAGAGCGCCATCGAGCAATCGCCAAAGAAGTGCAACGCTTGTTGGTCGCAGGCTTCATTCGGCCAATAAAACACTCTAAGTGGCTGGCAAACCCAGTCCTGGTCCTGAAAAACAACAACACATGGAGAATGTGTATCGACTACACCAATCTCAACAGCGCCTGCCCGAAGGAGGAGTTCGTCCTACCACGCATCAATCAGATCATCGACTCGACCGCGAGATCGGAGTCGCTGTGCTTCCTCGACGCTTACTCTTGTTACAACCAGATCAAGATGGCGGACGAGGACGAGGAGAAGACGGCGTTCATCACGCCATTCGGCGCCTTCTGCTACATGGCCATGATGTTCGGCCTCAAGAACGCTGGCACCACATACCAAAGGTGCATGCAGGAGTGCCTCACGAGCCAAATTGGCCGCAACATTCACGTCTACATCGACGACGTGGTGGTAAAATCCACCCGCCAGAACGACCTGCTTGCCGACCTGGCTGAAACCTTCGCAAATCTGTGGAGGTACAACATCAAGCTGAACCCAGGGAAGTGCACCTTCGGCGTCCCCACTAGACAGCTACTGGGATACGTTGTCTCCAAGCGAGGCATCGAAGCCAACCCCACCAAGATCGACACCATCACGTGACTCGGAAAACCCGAGTGCCTACGCAACGTCCAGAAACTGGCCGGGCGTGTCGGGGCTCTCAGTCGCTTCATCCCCCAACTAGGCGAGAAGGCCATGCCCCTCCATCGCTTGATGCGCAAGAACCCCACATTCCAATAGGACGTGAATGCGGACGATGCACTTAAAGCACTCAAGGAAGTGCTACTCGCAGCTCCACTACTTGCCGCACCAGTCGACAAGGAGCCAATGCTCGTCTATGTGGCGGCATCCAGGCGAGTCGCCAGCGCTGTGATGGTCGTCGCAAGGCCAGAGGAGGGCAAGGAGCACCCCATATAGTGCCCCGTCTACTACATCAGCCAAGTCCTGATGGATTCACGACAGTGCTACCGGCAGTACCAGAAACTGGTGTACATGGTATTCTGAGCTCAGCGACGACTCCCCCACTATTTCCAAGAGCACCCAATCATGGTGGTCTCATCCACAGCGCTGCAGGACATAATTCGCAATCGCGAGGCGACTGGGCGAGTCGCCAAGTGGGCCGTCGAAATCGGCATCCACAATATCAAATACGAGCCCCGCAAAGCAATCAAGTCACAAGCACTCGCTGACTTCCTCACATATTGGGAAGAAGCGCAGCAGCCGGAGAAGCTACAATATCTCCACTACTGTTCGCTACACTTTGACGGCTCGAAGAACACTGACGGTGCAGGGGCCGAGGTCATACTGACCTCCCCCAAAGGGGACAAGCTCCGATACGTGCTCCACCTCAACTTTAACCCCTACACCAACAACATGGCAGAATACGAGGCCCTCCTCCACGGCATGTGGGCCGCCAAGGAAATGAACATCAATCGCCTGTGGTGCTACGGCGACTGCAACCTAGTTGCCGGCCAGGTCGCCGGAACATGCGACACCGTCTCTCCAACAATGATCGCGTACCGCCAAGCGGTAGACCAGCTGGGAGGACACTTTGACGGTTATTCCGTCGAGTGGATCGACAGATGCAAGAACGAGGAGGCAGACACCCTCTCCCACATCAGATCGGCCCGACAAGCGCCACCAACAGGCGTCTTCCTCGACATCATCCACAAACCTTCGGTCAGCCCACCGAAGGAGATCGACGTCGGGATACCACTGCAGCCAGAGCCGGCCCTAGTCGCCATGGTTGTGGAGCCTAGCGACTGGACGGCACCATACGTCTCCTTCCTCGAGCACAAGATCCTCCCAAGCAATGAGACAGAGGCATGAATGATCATGCGCTGCTGCAAATCCTTCGTCATCATCAACGGCGAGCTCCACAAACGCAGTGTGACTGGCGTGTTCCAACGCTGCGTATAGCCAGAAGAAGGCCGCAAGATCCTCTAGAACATTCACGCTAGCGACTGCGGCCATCACGCCAGCGCCAAGTCGCTGGTCGCCAAGGCCATGAGGCACGGCTTCTACTGGCTCACCGCACACGCCGACGCCACCAACATCGTCCAGCGATGCGTCGGATGCCAGAAGTACGCCCACCCAACGCACCTCCCTGGTTCGGCACTCAAGACAATCCCCATCACATGGCCATTCGCCGTATGGGGGCATGGACATTGTAGGCCCATTCAAGAAGGCCCCATCCGGTTCACCCACCTCCTAGTCGCGTTCAACACGTTCACCAAATGGGTCGAGGCCAAGCCAATCAAAAAGTGCAACAGCAAGACGGCCACCAATTTCTTACGGGAGCTCATCTACCGGTACGGCTACCCGCACAACATAATAACGGACAACGGCACCAACTTCGCCAAAGGGGCCATGGCGGAATTCTACGAAGAGCACGGCATACGACTCGACCTCGCCTCAGTCGCCCACCCGCAGTCGAATGGCCAAGCAGAACGCGCCAACCAGAGCGTCCTCCACGGGCTCAAGCCACGACTCCAGGTGCCCCTCGAGCGCACCCCAGGATGCTGGTCGAAGAGATCCCTTTAGTCGTATGGGGGATCCGCACGTCCGTCAACCGCTCCACCGGGTTCACACCCTTCTTCATGGTGTACGGCGCCGAAGCCGTAATGCCAACAGACCTGGAGCACGACTCACCCCGAATTACGTCGAAGTGACAAACGAGACCGCGCACCAAGACAACATCGACCAAATCGATGAGGCACGTGACCTGGCTCGTTCCCGTACAGCCATCTACTAGCAGGGACTCTGCCGCTACCATAGCCGCCGAATCCGGACTCGCACCTTCCAGGGGGGCGACCTGGTCCTACGACTGGCTCAAGACAAGAAGGGCATGCACAAACTCTCCCCCCATGAGAGGGGCCGTTTGCAATAAGGCAACTCCCCAGCAACGACACCTACTACCTCATCGACATACGAGGCGACGGCTAGCTCAAGGTTGGGAGGCCATGGAATGTAAACCTCCTCCGGAAGTTCTATACATAGAACCGAAACATGTACTCCGCTGATATATATAATGAAATTCATTCAGATCACAAAATTGTGTCTACTCGCCATATCCTTGTGCCACTCGCACTCGTACAATCAGCAATACGCTACCCACAGAAGTCAACCTTTGGTCGAGCGACCAGCATGGCTAAGTAGTGCGGCCTGAGGGTACCGAAAGTACTCGGGCCTTGGGACATCCACGAATACGCCAACCGAGAGTCACCATCGGAGTCGCCTAGCTCGACTGGCCCACCGGGCCAAGATGACCGGTATACGCTTCTCACAACGACCTGTCCTTCCCATCCTCGCGCAAAGCGACTCGAACGGTTAAGTACCACGCACAGGGACTCCGCAAGAATGGAAACCTCACGCGGCTCGGGAACACACCATGTAAAGAGCTGCCTTGGACTCGCCCAGCGACTGGCTCTCCGAGCCAGGGGAAGAGACGCGTTACAAACAACGCATTAGTAACTCGCAATAGGCACGCCCCCAAAACAGCTAAGTACTACGCTCGGGGACTCGCCTACAAAACAACCCACTCGCGCTTGGGGACTCGCCCCTCAGAAGATGCAAGGGACAAAACAATGCACAACCAAAAGAAAACACATAAAGTATACAATCGAGTTATACCCCATTAAAGGGCGGACGCGCTCGGGGACTCGCTCAAACAAAAATAAACACACCACACGATTATGGTCGCAATACGAGTCGATTGACTCCTCTTACTCAAAATATTGTTCACATTACAGCAGTCGCCACTTGGCATATATTTCGAACTGCCCAATAGTACTATCTATTCTGCTGGACCTGATGAACAAGCACCACCACCCCCCTTGACACGAACGAAAGGATGCCACGGGTTCGTCGGATAGGTTGTCAGCGACTTCGACAACGCCGACCGGAAAGGTTGCTCCGACTTCATGTCGTGATGCTCTGGCTCGGGGTCGCCTGGCACCAATACTATCTCCTGGTATGGCAGGAGACCCCCCATCGCCATAACCCGATCAGCAAAAGGGGCGACCTTGGCAGTCAGCTTCAGCACCCCTGACATCTCCACTGTGCCGGTCGCCGAAGGGTAGCCGCTGGTAACGTCGTCAAGGTCGAAGTCATCCGGGAAGTGGGCGAGACCCAGGCTTAATGCCGTAGTGGCCCCGCACCTGAAAGCCGAGCGCGACATCCACTCCACGATGACAGCGCCACACTTCCGTAAGCCCCCCAGGAATAACCTCGCTGGGGGACATTCCTTGAAGGACTGCTTGGACGCACTACGCCGAAGCCGTGGCCGCGTTCAACACGGCAGTCACGCACTACGAGGCGTTGAAAGTCTGAACCACCGGGTCGCTTTGCCCTATCACAGCTGAAAAATCAGACGTTAGTGACACTACGGACCTCCCCAATCGGGTATTCGCCAGATGTGTTAAGCAAAAGACGGAGACTCACCAAGAAGCTTGCGGCAATTCTCCGTGACATGTTTCTCTAGGGCGACATGATCATTCTGAAGCGCCACGATGACCGAGTCCGTGGCCTTGCACTCCTCTCAGCCACAGCGACATCAGCCTCCGCTCGATCCTCCGATGAAATTGAGGACGCTTTCACCTCCTCCAAATCACGGATCAGCGAGGTAATTCGGCCATTTGCCGCGTCCAGCTCGG
Organism: Avena eriantha; assembly: GCA_910589775.1. Lineage (NCBI taxonomy): Eukaryota > Viridiplantae > Streptophyta > Magnoliopsida > Poales > Poaceae > Avena > Avena eriantha. The sequence goes on along the minus strand of OU342746.1, from coordinate 206,572,020 downwards.
CGACTAGAACATACCTTTCACGAGCCTTGGAAATTGCAACCAGAAGACCATCTAAAAATGAGAGAGACAAATCATCAACACGCCACACACCAACAGTTCAAAGCAGAAAAAAGAAAAAATAAGAAAGCACTTACCAACAGTCTCCTGGAGTCGCCGGTTCGCCTCCCGCGCCACGCGCAGATCCCGCTCCAAACGATCCCTAGCGGCCTGTCGATCGGTCGACTCCCTCTGCAAACCCTGCAAAAGCAACAAAGTTTAGTACTTACAAAGAACAAATAAAAAGTTCCTAGCCGCTGAAATTCAGCGACTAGGAACTCGAGGACTGGAGATTAGAAGAAACTCAGTGCCTAGCCGCTAAAATTTAGAAGCTAGACACTCGGGGACTAGACGTACCTGAATGGGGGCGCCAAGCATTTTGTGAAGCTCGCCAGCGTCAGTCGACGGGACCCCGAAGGAGGTGTGCCCACGATGAGACCCAACATCTTCATCGATGATCTCCGGGCTCTGTGGAGACTGGTTGTCCGCCACGCCTGGGAACCCCCTCGCCATGAAGCGCGTGAAAGTTGCTGATGCTCTAGCCGGGGCACTGGTCACTGGAGCCAGCGCTTCCGACGCAGGGGCAACCGTGACTGGCTCCGACTGTGCAGCCACCACCTCCTCGACGACGACAGCGGGATCACTCCCCTTGGCGCTAGTCATCTCCACGGAGTCATCGAAGGCGCCTTTCTGCCTCTTCGCGCCCTCCACAGTCGCCGCGGCATCAGCAGACTTCCTCTTATTGGGGAGGTCTCCCTCTCCAGTGGTGGTGACCGATGGGATCTTTGCCACTGAAGGGCGACCGATCATCTTAACCCCAGACCTGCCAAACCTCCAAAATCAACACAAAGACAGCTCAAAATGGAACTCGACTTGGAAGGGAGAATTCGAGGCTTACTTGGCGACTGGGAGAACCTTGCGCAGCCCAGTGCTGATGTGGGCGGGCTTGTCCAATTCCGGCCCTAGCTTGTGCGTGAGCCCCCTCTTGAAGACGTCAGAAGCCCATGACACCACGGGCTTCCTCGATGACGAAGCTGCGGTCGCCAGAATGTCCGGCTCCGAAGACGTGAGCGCTCTTAACGGTTGTGGCGACTTTGACGCCGCTGCCTCAGTCGCCTCTTGGCTTGGTGCCCTCGAAGCCGTTGGTGCAATCACCGCCAGAGGAACCTCTACCGCCGCCCCAGTCTCCTCGCCCTCCAACCCCTTCATCGGAACCGTATCCTCCGGGACCTTGTGGGAAGTTTCGGGGGTGTCTTCATCGTCAGAGTCGTCATCCGACTCAAACACCACCGCTGACCTGGGTGGCGATGCTGGTTTCTTTGCTGGCATCTTCGGTTTGAGCGTGGGCTTCGATGGTGTGGCCGTGCGCCGAGATGTGTGATCCTGCACGATCTCGTTGCCTCCTTCGTGTTCGTCGAGGCTGCGGCTTGCTTCGAACTCGCGCTGCTTCTGCATGCGAGGCTTGCGAGCTGTAGGCGCTAGGGGAGGAACCTCCTCCTCTTCCTCGTCGCTTTTAGAGGAGTCTCCTTCGGAGGCCTCTTCGAGCTCCCAGGGGACCTCTTCATCGAGCGGAGGGAGCTATCCCTCCAACACCTAGAACAACTGAGAACCACCACGAGTAAATACCAAATGATGCGACTGCGAATCACATTGCGGAAATGTCGACTAGAAGGAAAACTTACTGTGGGGGCTTCATTATTCACGGGAATATACGGGGCGAGCCCGACCGATGGGGTTGTGAATTCCACATCGGTGATCTTCTTCAAGGAAGCCTTGTAGTCTTCAATCTCCCACGACTCCTTGCTGGTCCGGGAGGGATCGCGTTTCCCGCTGTACTCATACATCCAATGCGGCCGAGCCGCTAGTGGAACCAGACGCCGCCTGAGCCAGCAGTTTAGAGGTTGACGGAGGACAGCCCCTGATCCTTTAGCCACTGGATCTGGTCCATCATTTCCGCGATGGCCATCCTCTGGTCTTCGGGAAGCTTCTTCGCCGCCAGCCGGCGAGGCTCGCTCCTTTCTGCGACGAACTCGGGGAGAACCACTTCGCCGGAGGGAGTGGATTCTTTAACGTAGAACCAACTCTTCTTCCACTCACTCGCGGCCTTCGGGGCAACATAAGCTTGATGAAGTTGGCCTTCGGCTTCAATTGGAACGTGATGCCGCCGGCCACCAGTATCAAGCCGCTAGACGCCTCGCGCCCGATGCGGCCATGGAAGAGCTCCAGCCACAGTGGGAAATACGGCCTGCAGCCGAGGTAGCACTCGTAGAAGGCGACGAAGATTGCCAGCTGTTCGATGCTGTGCGTGCCAAGATCCGACGGTTTGATTGTGTAATACGCACAGAAGCGCCGGAAGAAGAGCAAGGTGGGAAACCCCAAACCTCTCTCTAGATGGCTGGGGAAAGAAATGAATTCGTCGGCTCGCGGCTTTGGCTCGATTTCGGAGGAAGCGAGGATTCGCCACTTCCCCTTGCGGAGGACTCCGGCGTCCTCGAAGGACTTGAGCTGGGCCATGGTGCACTTGGATTTCCCCCATGAACCTTTGGGAGGTGCCATTGGGAAGGATGTGGAATCACTCGGTGTGGAAGGATGTGGAGTCGCTCGGTGAAGAAGGATTGGATCGAAGGATGCAGAGCTGATTCGCCACTCCCCTTATAGAGGAACGTTACCCGCCAAATTTGGGGTAGCCGTTACCTGCGGTAATTACGCCGAAGTTACCGTTGGAATATCCAACGGATAGTTTGACCAGGTTGATGGTCCAACTCCTCCATTCCACTCGCTAGCAACTAGTCCTGTCTACTCGCTGAAGCAGCGACTTGGCAGCCGCAACATTCATCGGAGCAGCGACTGGGAGCCTGGGGAAAATTTCCTTGGTTGCAGTGGAGTCCATCACTGATTCGACTGGGCATCCAAATTGGACTCGCCTACTCCGACTGCTAAATGACCACCTACGTTAGATTCAACGATGGCCTCGGGGACTACTGATGGGGATATGCCGAATGGGGTGTACCCAGCGGGACGTTCCGGTTGGGCCAAAAGGTCTCACGAGTGGGCCTGCATGATGGCAACTGGAATGCGACTAAGATGAGGGCCCAGCGACTGGAGACTGGAAGCCCAAAAGCGTACCAGAAGCCCAATCGTATTAGGTCAAAGTCTCTGAATCCATATCGTGTTCGGTTGTAACTTGTAAACCCTAGCAAGGTGACTCATATATAAACCCCCCTATGGTATCCTCAGGACTTACGTTCCATCATACACCCGTTCAAGCGACTCGCTGCTTAGACGCCGAGCTCGCCCCCTGTAACTCGCTCTCGAATAATCTAATCTAGCAGGAGTAGGTCATTACCCTCCGGGGGCCGAACCTGGATAAATCCATGTGCATCCGTCCCCATCTCGCACCGCAGATGGGCGCCAGCTCTCGCCCCCGATTCAATCAATCGCTGCCTACCGCAGCGACTGCCGTTGCCATTTCCACAACATTAATGGATCTGATACCATTGTTAGGTCAAAAACATTAGGCCTACCACAAGATCGATACAAGCAACAACTAGAACACCTGATCAACATAATAAGGAGTAGTAGATTAGAGATTTACAGGGTGCTAGAGTTGAGGAAAATGCCATTGCTGCCCAGTTGATGGAGACTTGTGGTGTAGTCGAGGGAGATAGTGCGGGGAAGGTACGAATACCCTTCGGCCTCCAGCGGCACTACCCTAGCATCGACAGGGTGTAGGCTGGCCTTCCCTTCGCTATTGCGCCTCCCTAAATCGGTACGGTTTTGGGGATGTGGGGGAGGAGCTAGGGTAGATCGAGAGCTAGGAGAGACTCGATCGCTGCCAGCCTCCCCACCTTTATACGGCACAAGCGACAGGGGACCTAGAGCCATTAGTTGGTTCAGGTGCCCCCGATCAGGGCGTGTTAGGTAGCATACGAGGTGCCCATATCGTTGGTTTTGGTGGGCTCCCTTTTACTTAACGTTGGTTTATCTTTACCCTTTTATTTAACTATGTATTTTACTGTTAAACGTGACAGATCAACACCAATAGTATCAACTTGTATGAGATCCTTTTATTGGGTTAGTATACGTATTCTTTGTGATAACTACATGTCAAAATTCCACCATGAGTTCTGGAGCAGAACAGTTACAACACACAACAACATCCAACATCAAACACTGGGACACCGACACTAAGTTTTTCCTGTTGGAAATATGCCCTAGAGACAAATATTTATAAGGACCATTATCATATTTCATATAGTTTATGATTAAGTTTTATATCATCCTATAACTGTATTGAGTAGAAACATCAGTACACGTGTGATATACAAACAACCAGGGGTTCCGAGTGAAACTCTAGTCACCGATTCATTGTTCAACAAATGATCATGTTTCCTCATCATGTGTCATTTATGCCAGTTGGAAATGGAGTCAACTCATTCGATGAATGAGATGATGAACCAATACCCAACCTAAGCATCGTGACCCGATCATGTCACGAAGTTCAAGTTACGATGATTAGAAATGGATCCTCGTAGACTATTCCTTAGACCGTGAGGCTATATCAATCATTGTCTCCCGAGAGTGCTTAGATAGCATCAAGTGCCACTTGGTAATACATTGGCTATAAAGGTGTGTTCAGGTACTCGGAGGAAACCGTAGAGGCAATATATGTCAAGAGCGTGATTTGTCCGCCCATGTGATGGGAAGATACTCAAGGGCCCACTCGGAGAGGTTATATCCAATAGCTACGCAACGTGTAATTTGATCACAGAGATATCACTTGTCGGAACGAGTCATGTAGCATATAGTGGGGGTATTTGGCAAGATAAATACACCCAATAATCAATAAAGGTCTTCCCACTTTTGGGAGGACCTCCAATTGCTATTTTATCTCTCTCTCCCTCTCTCTCTTAACCGTGGTCCCAAGTTCAGACTGCGCGAACGAGAGACATCTTCACCGTGGAGCGCCGTCGCGCTGCGGGATTCGGATCTAGGAGCTCTACTTCCACAACTGCTGCTGGATCGGGGAAGCGGGAGTCATCGTCAGGCTCTGGACGTGTGTAACTCCCCACGAGGTGTCGCACTTGAAGCACTCAAGTCATTGGAGCCAAAGGAGCGCAAGGACTACATCACGACCTTGAGGTTGGCTTTGGCTCGTCTACATCAACCACGCTCTCCTGAGCGTTGACACTGCTTTCGGTCTTCAAGGGTAAATTCGCAAAAAGCCCCTCCTATTACTGTATTACTAATAGATAGGTCCTGGCAGCATCAGGGGTTTAGGGGCGTAGGGTAAAATTTTATTGTTTTCATACGTGGAAACCCAACAGTGGTATCAGAGCTAGATCTATGCATAGTAATGCTAGTACAGGTAGAACACACGAGATGTAGCGTGTGGGCGTTGATCTTTTAGTTGTTACCCTCCCTCGTGTACTTGTGTATGCCGCAACAATGCTTGATGAAGTGGCCCCCAACCGACTTTATGCATTCATTCGTGAGATTGGTCCACGCTTGACATATGGCTTGTATCGTATAAAGTGGCTTAAAAGGGTGTCTGTCTCTCTCGCATTAGTTGGTATACCATTTGCAGTGGAGGGCTCCGAAAGGGGTGTAGTAGAGACAACTACTTGATTAGCGTTGTTCTCAACACCCAGATATTTAATCCCAGATGCCTATTATGCCATACATCGCAATCCCAGGATTACCATTTTTGCGAGACATAATAGATTGGATATCACAGTACATCATCCATTACAAACCATAATAAGGTCTTACACAAATAAAAGGATCTCATGATCCAGTCTCAATACAAACAAGTAGCAGAGTAAATAGCATAGCGGTGGGCTCCATCTTCAGTGTCACAGGCAATGCTGACGATGGGAGATGATCCTAGTTGTCGTAGCCGTCCTGCTGTCCCTCTTCCGGATAGTCCTCTTCATAGTCTGGCCACAGGAATAGTCAGGGACAAAGCCATGAGTACTCTTTAAGTACTCACAAACTATCACTAACAATTAAAGTAGATCTAGTAGGAATACTAAGTTCTAAGTTTATTTGCAAAGTTAAATTTGAAAACTAACCTGAGTTCAGAAACAAAGAAAGATAAAATAAAGTTCTAAATCACCTAAGGGGGAACTTAGTTTTCATAGTCACAACCATGTTGTGCTCAAGTCATGTCACAATTCATTTCATAAGTCATTTCGAAAACATCTGACAACGGAACCATATGGCCACTCCAACTGTCCATAACCGCGGACGCGGCTATTTGAATAGTTTGACACTCTGCAGAGGTGGTACACTTTCACCACAAAATTCAATACATCCATCAGGGATAACCCTGAATCATCATACTTAGTATGCGGATAATCAAACATAACCTTTCCTTTACACACTCTAGTATAAGCACCTCTCCTATGAGCTTGGCCTCCCAGCCATGGCCATCTGCCATCCTGGGCACTGCATAGGTGGACAATATTGAGAGGTAGCCTCATCTCAAACCTCTCCTGTGAGGGAACCAATACTAATGCATATAAACTTCCGGCTAAGCCTTACCCAATTCAGGTATTGTGGTTGTATGGTAAAATTGGAATGGTATCGCATCCGAACCCAACCATCAGTTTTTTTATAAAGGGCTAAGGCTCATGACTCAACATTTTCATCATCATAAACCATTTGTGTCTCTCAACACATGTCAAAACATCTCAATAGAATAACTCATCATTCCAAGGTTTTCATAAGCATTTTCACCAAGTATTCCCATCTAAGTAATCAAGTTTTTGGTTTAGCTCAAACTACTAAGTTAAGAGTGTTCACTAAGGTACGATGCTAATCTCAATCTCATGCCATAGAATGACATCTAGTATAGGCCAAGTTTTATACTCTCTATGCTATCTAAACTAATTTCTAAAATCTCACAAAGCATTACTAGAAATAAAGAAGCTTTGGTAAAGTAAAAGGGTAAAACTTGTAAGTAAAACATGGGATGGTTATAAATCAAAAGTTATAACCAAAGAATGCCTAATTCATCTTTGTTAGGTTATCTTGCATCTAGTGACGGCTTGCCTTGGTTGGTGCAGTGGTTGAAATTCTCCTCATCTTCTCCGGGGTAGAACTCCTCCTCCTCGTAGACTTGGTCGGTACTATCATCTATAAATACATATGGGATACACAATCATCAAACAATACTTATCTAGTCTATTTAGCACATTAAGGAACATATTTGATGATCTAGTATCATCACAATCATCACAAGATTTAATGAACTAGTTTCATTTATTTTATTTGAGAAAAGTAATTTCTACTCATTGAAATTAATTAAGATTTAATATTATCCAATTAAAATATGGGATCATGTGGACACATGTCATCACCACATATTCTAAAACATGGGAATGTGATTTAAATGTTGGATCACATTTTACTAAGTTTAAGTTTATTATTTAAATGATTTAAAGTGACTAGAAATGCCTATATAGCATTATTTTGGTACTAGTCCAAAGTCACTACATGCAAACCTAAATATTATTACATATTCAGATAGCTATTATCAAATGTGATTTTTGAGAGTTGGAATCAACTCAAAAGCTAATATGGTTGATTTTTGAAAAATGTTTGAATGTAGAAACGTCTCTGTTTTGTTATTTTTTCTATATGTGATCTATAACTCTAATTGATTTAAATCCAACGGGATTGGATAGCGATTTTAATTATATTTCTAGCAAAATTTGAATCATTCAATTTGGTTCCGTAGAACTCTCTGAATTGATTTTTAAACTAGTGGACAGAAATGAGTTTAAGTCTAAATAGAAAAATCATTATTTGAATTCTAGGGCCAGTGCGGGAAACTAAATGGGCCGGCCTAGTGGCGCTCCGTGGCGCAGAAGGAAACTGACAAGGGGGTCCTGCCTGTCAGCGACACAACTAAACGCGAAGCGGTATTGGGCGATGTGGACCGTGCGATTAGAACTACGATCGACGGCTCTGATTCATCGTCGACGACGAACAGGTCACTGGCGAGACTGAACCCTAGCGGCTCAGTGGGGGTCAATTGGGGGCTTACCAGGGCTCAAGCTAACATGGCGATGGGGGCGATCGAACGAGTGGACGACGGCCGACTCAGGCGAGGTCGCGGCGGCTCCTGGGGTGGTCGCAATCGACGGGCCCCTTTCTCCTCTGCTGCGGTGACTTCGGTGGAAATTCCGGTGAATGGTGGCTCGAGTGGCTCCGGCAAGAGGTGGGGAAGGATTAGTGGTGAGAGGGGAGGTGAGTGTTGTGCAGAAATGGGATGGGGGTGCCCTCCTTATATAGGTGGACGAGGGGACCATGGGGTGCGACAGTGAGCTCGTCGGTGACGATGGTACAACAGGCTAGAGGCATGGGCGGGGTAGGCGGATGGTGGCTTGCCTCCTGGCGGTCAGCTATGGCGCAATGGCGCTGCCAGGGGTGGTGGTATGCGGTTGGGAAAGGTCGATGCTCCGCGCGACAGAGGTGGTTCTTGACGTGGTGTGCGGTGGATGCAGGTCAAGCGGTGGGAAATGGGCTTGTCTGGTGGTGTGCTGGGGTTAAGGCGGAGCTGCGCGTGCAAGCTGAGGGCACGGCGTGGCTTGTGCGGGGCTGTCGAGGACGGCGCTTTGGCCTGGTCTATGCATAGTGCAGAGGCGGAGAGCGCGGATGCTCCTTGGTGGTCCAGTGGCTGGCATTACTCGGGGAAGGGACCATGGGCGGTGGTGCTATCATGCCTACCTTCCAGGTGCGGCGGAAGAGGGCAGGGCGGTCTCCTGTGAGCTGCCCGTGCTCGACCGGCAGGCATGGCTTCGGGGTGGCGCGGTACTGGTGCGTACAGTGAAAGGGGCTAGGTTTAGAGGCTGTGGTTAGTGTTGGGGTGACCAGGGGACAAAGTTTTAACCAAATGGCTCGACAATGCATTGATCGAAACAGTGTTAGGCAGGTTTTTCTGTGATTACAAGGTGTTTGACACAATGGCCGCATGAAGAAATTTTTTGAATTTTGAAATGATTTTTGATGTGTGACTTGATCTCATTCTTGGTAGTTTGTGTTTGCTTGGGATTGCTAAGTGGAGTTCATTTGAGTGGTTTTTGAAAAAGTGGGATCTATGCATATGAAATGGATTCCATTTTACAATGTCATTAAAAATTAGTGTTCAAATGTTTTTGTGAGATTTCAAAGTGGGCCTTGGTAGATCTTTACTTGTACTAGCCAGGGGTGCAAAGAGTTAGAATTGTTTCTGTTTGAATTTGACTTCTAGGAACACCTAAAGTGACCTAGTGGATTGAAATGGCAAAAGTGACCATTTGCCTTTATTAATTCCATTTGATTTCTTTTTCTTTGGATTTGGTTTTGGAATGATCTAGATTGACATTCATCTTTGAATCATTTTACAACCATTAGAACAATCAAACATGGCAATTCCAAACAATTCTATTTTAATGCAACACACATATGCATTCCTAATTATTTTAATGATAAAAAGTTTTTGTTAACCCCAAATTGGGTGATTTGGATCTTGATAACCTTGATTAAAGTTTTGGGATGTTATAAACCTTCCCCCTTAAACAAAATCTCGTCCCGAGATTTGAGAAAAACTAGAAACTAAAGAGATCTAGAAACTCCATCCTAATGTAATCTTCTCGCTCCCAAGTGGCTTCTTCTTCGGTGTGGTTTGCTGCATTGGATCTTGAGAAATTTGATACTCCAGGTCCTGGTGGTTGTGAAGGCTTCTTCCAAGATACGATGGGCACTTCACGATACATCAGATCCTTGTTGATATCAACGGCGTGATGATCGATGTTCTTGAAAACGTCGGTCTTCTCCGACACTTCTAGGCATTTGCGATGTAACGAGATATGGAACACATTGTGGATGGTGGACATCTCTTCTGGCAGTTCCAGTTGATATGATACTTCTCCTCGATGATTCAAAATCTTGAAGGGTCCATTATATCTGGGGGCTAACTTTCATTTCAGACTAAAACGTTGTGTTCCCTTCAATGGTGAAACTTTGAGATACACAAAATCTCCGACATTGAAAGTCAGGTCTCTACGTCTCTGTCAGCATAACTCTTCTGTCTTGATTGGGCGGTCTTGAGGTGCTCACAGACTTTGTGAACCTTCTCTTCTGCTTCTCGTAGGATGTCGGGTCCGAAAATCTAACTCTCTCCTACTTGCGACCAATTCAAAGGGGTACGACACTTTCTTCCACATAAGAACTCAAATGGGGCCATTTGCAAACTGGCTTGATAACTGTTGTTGTATGAGAATTCTACGAAGGGCAGACAATCTTCCCATTTTGATCCGCACTCTAACACACAAGCTCTTAGCATATCTTCTAAGATTTGGTTGACTCTTTCAGTCTGTCCATCGGTCTATGGGTGATAAGTTGTGCTGAAATTCAACTTGGTTCCTAATCCTTCATGGACTTTCTGCCAAAATCTCGAGGTAAATTGGGTTCCTCGATCCGATACTATGGTCTTGGGGGTTCCTTGCAAACTGACGATTCTAGCAATATACAACTCTGCTAGCTTCGAACTCTGGTAGGTTGTCTTGACAGGTATAAAATGGGCTACCTTGGACAGTCTATCAACGATGACCCAGATAGAGTCATTTCCCCTACTAGAAGTAGGCAAACCGGTGATAAAGTCCATTCCGATAGAATCCCATTTGTATTCCGGAATCTGCAATAGTTGCAACAGTCCTGTGGGTCTCTGATGTTCCGCTTTGACTCTTTGACAGATATCACACTTGGCGATGTAGCTTTCGATTTCGCTCTTCATCTTGTTTCACCAAAATTGCTCCTTCAAATCTTGATACATCTTTGTTCCTCCGGGGTGGATAGAATAAAGAGTATCATGAGCTTCTTGGATGATAACTTGCTTCAGCTCCGGATTTGCTGGCACACATATACGTCCTTTGTACCACAAAAGTCCTTCTTCATCTTCGGTGAATCCACGCACCTTTCCTGTACTAATACGACGTTTGATTTCGTCGATACTTGCATTTCCCTTCTGGGCTTCCTTGATTTGACTAATCAAAGTGGGTTGCAATTCAATGCTAGCTAAAAATCCTTTGCTAACTAGCTCAGTTCTAAACTGCTCCAACTCTTCATGCAAACTTGGTTGCTTCTCCTTGATCATGGTGTTTAACCTACACGGCAATCTGCTAAGAGCATCTGCTACCACATTGCCTTTGCCAGGGTGATAGTGAATGTCAAGGTCATAATCCTTGATTAACTCTATCCATCTCCTTTGGCTCATATGCAGCTCCTTCTGAGTAAAAATATACTTCAAGCTCTTGTGATCTGAATAAATCTCACAGCGATTACCCATAAGATAATGATGCCATGTCTTCAAGGCTAAAACTACAGCTGCTAATTCAAGATCATGGGTAGGGTAGTTTTGCTCATGCTGCTTCAGTTGTCTCGACAAATATGCGATGACTTTGCCTTCTTGCATCAATACACATCCGAGACCAATCTTGGATGCATCACAATACACATCAAACAGCTTCTTGATATCTGGCATGATCAATATTGGGGATGAAATCAATCTCTTCTTTAGCTCTTGGAAGCTTGCTTCACATTTGTCGGTCCATTCAAACTTTTTGTCCTTCTTCAACAATTGGGTCATTGGTCTGGCAATGCTCGAAAATCCTTCTACGAACTTGCGGTGATATCCCGCTAATCCGAGAAATGCATGGACTTGGGTTTGAGTGGTTGGGGCTTCCCATTCTTCAACATCTTTGATCTTGGCGGGATCAACAACGAGTCCTCCTGCCCACACAATATGTCCGAGGAATCCTACTTCTTTTAGCTAGAACTCACATTTGCTAAACTTGGCATACAACTGATGCTCTCTAAGGGTTTCAAGGATGATTCTCAGATGTTGCTCATGGTCTTCTTCTGACCTGGAGTAGATAAGAATATCGTCGATATACACAATGACAAACTTATCTAGAAAGTTCATAAAGATCTTATAATGAGGTTCATGAAAAAAGTGGGGGCAATGGTTAATGCAAAAGACATGACCGTATACTCATACGATCCATATCTGGTGGTAAAGGCAGTCTTTGGAATATCCGTTGCATGAATCTTAAGTTGGTGATAAGCAGTCCTAAGATCAAACTTAGAGAACACTCTGGCACGAGTCAACTGATCAAACAGATCCTCTATCTTGGGCAAAGGGTACTTGTTCTTGATGGTGACATCATTCAGCTTCCGGTAATCTGTGCACAAACGGTTACCTCCATATTTCTTGTCGAGGAACAACATGGGCGATCTCCATGACGATGTGCTTGGTTGAATCAAGCCTTTCTCCAGCATAGCATCCAGTTGCTTCTTCAGCTCCACTAACTCTGATGGGTTCATGCTATAGGGTCTCTGAGCTATGGGTCCGGTTCCATGAATTAGTTCAATAATGAACTCGCTATCCTCATCTGGGGGCATACCGGGCAATTCATCTGGGAATACGTCGGGGTATTCACAAACTACTCTGACTTGGTCTATGGTTGGTAGGGCTAGACTCTTGTTGCATTTTAATTGACGGGGCAAGGTTTCAGATAGATGCTCTACTGACACTCTAGAGCTACTGGTCATGGTGATGGCTTTCTTGGCACAGTTGATCAATCCTTTATGCTTCGACATCGAATCCATTTCTAGTACTACTTCCAAACCTTTGGTTCCAAGTATTATTAGATTGGCATAAAAATCTATCCCATGTATTCTGATAGGCACATCCTTGCAAATTTTTCTAGCTTTGGTGGTTGAACCATGTATTTGAACTATCATAACATGCTTCAAGTTGGTTGGGTGAATCTTACTAGTGCCTGCAAATTCTTCGGTGAAAAACGAGTGCGATGCTCCAGAATCAAACATCACTCTTGCTAATACCGAGTTAACAGAAAACATACCGAACACGACATCTAGCGCTTCTTGGGCTTCTTCAGCGTTCATGTGGAAGAGACGACCTTTGCGGTTGTGCGGGTTCCCTGGGGCGAATCTTCTTCCGGGCTGAACACGGCGCTGCTGCTGAGCTGGGGCATTCACATTGGTAGTGGCGGCAATCTTCTTGGGACACTCATTGGATTAGTGACCCTTCACTCCACACTCAAAACAAGTAATCCGAGACTTGTCTTTTGCTACCACAGGCACGACATTGCTTTCGATCCTTGGGGCAGTGTTGTTGTTGTTGTTGGACTTGGGCGGTGCACGGTTGAAGTTGTTGGAGTTGCCGAGGTGGTTATTGTTGTTTCCTCTGGTCTTCACATTTCCTCCGCTACGGTTGGGGTAGCTTGGACGAGACATTGGGGGTCTATTGTTCCGCGGGGCATATCTGGTAGGCGGGTTGGGGCGATACTTCTAGGTACTGTGGGACCCAGCTTGGTGCATCATCCGATGTTTGCGATTGTCATTCGCTCGGTTGATCTTCCCTTCCATCTGAATGGAAGAGTCGACTAGCTCTTCGAGATCCTCAAAATGGATATTGACGAGTACAGTTTGCATCTCATCATGCAGTCCGTTCATGAATCTCTCCTTCTTCTTGGCTTCAATGTTGATCTCATCAGGTGCATACCTGGCGAGGGACAAGAATCTGTCATGGTACTCCACTACAGTCATTCTTCCCTGCTTTAGTTCTCTAATTTCATCTCTCATTCTGGTGACTAAACCCTGCGGCACATGGGTGCGGCTAAACTTGACCTTGAAAGCTTCCCACGTCATCACTTGACCGTGGTTCATCGTGCGGATGCTGTTCCAGCATGCTCTTGCATCTCCTACCAGATAGTGGGTGGCAAATAGAACTTTCTCATTGGCATCCACTCCTACGACTTCTATGTTATTCTCCATGGTCTGTAACCAATCATCAGCATCCAGCGGGTCTTCAGACTTGCTAAAGATAGGGGGATTGGTATTCTGGAAGTTTTTGAGTTTGGATCCATGATGATCCTGATTTCCATGGCCTTGATTGTTGTGGGCCATCTGGGCGATCTGTTGCAGGGTAGCTAGGTTGTCTTGGCGGTCTTCTCTACTAGCTTCGTGATCCGTAATTAGCGTCTGCAGAATCTGTAGCATTGGGTCCTGCGATGAGCTACTCCCTCCTTGGTTTCCACGAGTCATCTGAAGATTGAGATAGATAAAGGGGTAAGAGGGAAAGTTCTAAGGTTTATGGTTTTGGTTTCAAAGCTAAAACTTTGAGTTTGAGTCAGGTTTTGCAACTAACTTCTTTTCATTCATTCAAGCAAAGCACACGATACAAACACACACCACAACATGAAAGGAAAACAGATGGTTTTAAGAACCATTATGTAAGCTAAGATACAATGGGACAAATACTTCTCACTCCTACGATAGTGCTCTAGTGCATCTACTCATGATCGATGAAGTCGCAGTCATCATCGTCGGTGTAGAAGTCCATGGCATCATCCTCCAGATAGTCATCATCATTGCTGAGGTACGAGTGAATATCCCCCTGAATGTCTTCACCTTCTTCCTCTTCTTCTTTTGCTGCATGCTATGGTTCTTGCTCCTTGATGGTCTTCTCGAGGTCGTCCACCTTCTTGCAAAGACGGGCAATGGTGCGATCCTTCTTTGCGTGTTGATGGCGAAGTGATTGATGATCCTTGACGAGCAGTGAAAAAGTCTGGGCCTTCTGGGCGGCAATGGCAAGGTTGTGGTTGGCGTACTCTCGAGCATTGTCCAATTCCTTCTGTCTGTCATACAGTAGGAAGTCGAGGTTCTCCACTTGGCGCTTCAACTCCGGGTGACTTGGCATCTCTAGTGGCATTCCCATGGAATCACGCCTTGCATAGTGAGCAAAGCAAGTTCCCTGGATCAAGTTGACATTCTGTGTGCAAAGACGAGCGAGAGCTTCATGCATAGCCCTGGCTAATCCATCTAGCCAGTTGTTCTCTGTCACGGTGAATTGAATCTTCTCGAAAAGTGGTGCTTCCATATTGCCTCGAAGATCAGCAACTATCAGCCATTGTAAATCTCCTCCGGGGTGGTCATTGAGTTGAGCTCCAAAGAATTCCGGATGCGGGCGCTCAAGGTACTCAGACAGTGCATCCAGATCCCTCTCGAAGATCAGTTGGCCGCCATTGCCTAACTGGTAGAAATTGCAGTACTGAACTTCCATCTATAAGAATTTAGGATGAGAAAGTTGGTGAGGTGATCAAGTGTGTCAAATTTTATGTAGCCATGTAAGAATTTTGAGGAACATGAATCTTTTTGAAAGAATCTCAAGGGTAAGAGGGGAAATAGATTTTCACAAATACTCACTTTGGTTTTGAAACTAAGTTTTTGTTCGGATGACCAGTCTAACTAGGGTCTCCTATGGTCAGGATGGCTCTGATACGAACTTCTCAACACCCGGATTTTTAATCCCAGATGCCTGTTATGCCATACATCGCAATCCCAGGATTACCATTTTTGCGAGATCTAACAGATTGGATATCACAGTACATCATCCATTACAAACCATAATAAGGCGTACATAAATAAAGGATGTCATGATCCAGTCTCAATACAAACAAGTAGCAGAGTAAATAGCGTAGCGGTGGGCTCCATCTTCAGTGTCACAGGCAATGCTGATGATGGGATATGATCCTAGTTGTCATAGCCATCCTGCTGTCCTTCTTTCGGATAGTCCTCCTCATAGTCTAGCCACGGGAATAGTAAGCCATGAGTACTCTTTAAGTACTCGCAGACTATCACTAACAAGTAAAGTAGATCTAGTAGGAATGCTAAGTTCTAAGTTTATTTGCAAAGTTAAGTTTGAAAACTAAGCTGAGTTCAGAAACAAAGAAAGATAAAATAAAGTTCTAAATCACCTAAGGAGGAACTTAGTTTTCATAGTCACAACCATGTTGTGGTCAAGTCATGTCACAATTCATTTCGATAATTCATTTTGAAAACATCTGACAACGGAATAGTATGGCCACTCCAACTGTCCATAAATGCGAACGCGGCTATTCGAATAGTTTGACACTCTGTAGAGGTGGTACACTTTCACCACAAAATTCAATACATCCATCAGGGATAACCCTGAATCATCATATTAGTATGCAGATAATCAAACACAACCTTTCCTTTACACACTCTAGTATAAGCACCTCTCCTAAGAGCTTGGCCTCCCAGCCATGGCTATCTTCCATCCTAGGCACTAAATAGGTGGAAAACATTGCGAGGTAGCCTCAGCTGAAACCTCTCTCGCGAGGGAACCAATACTAATGCTTATAAACTTCTGGCTAAGCCTTACCCAATTCAGGTATTGTGGTTTTATGGTAAAATTGGAATGGTATCGCATCCGAACCCAACCATGAGTTTTTTATAAAGGGCTAAGGCTCATGCCTCAACATTTTCATCATCATAAACCATTTGTGTCTCTCAACACATGTCAAAACATCTCAATAGAATAACTCATCATTCCAAGGTTTTCATAAGCATTTTCCCCAAGTATTCCCATCTAGAGTGATCAATTTTTTGGTTTAGCTCCAACTACTAAGTTAAGAGTGTTGCCTAAGGTAGGATGCTAATCTCAATCTCATGCCATAGAATGACATCTAGTATAGGCCAAGTTTTATACTCTCTATGCTATCTAAACTTCTTTCTAAAATCTCACAAAGCATTACTAGAAATAAAGAAGCTTTGGTAAAGTTAAAGGGTAAAAATTGTAAGTAAAACTTGGGATGATTATAAATCAAAAGGTATAACCAAAGCATGCCTAATGCATATTGCTTAGGTTATGTTGTATCTAGTGATGGCTTGCCTTGGTTGGTGTAGTGGTTGAAATTCTCCTCGTCTTCTCCGGGGTAGAACTCCTCCTCGTAGACTTGGTCCGTACTATCGTCTATAAATACATATGGGATACACAATCACCAAACAATACTTAACTAGTCTATTTAGCACAATAAGGCAGATATTTGATGATCTAGTATCATCACAATCATCACAAGATTTAATGAACTAGTTTCATTTATTTTATTTGAGAAAAGTAATTTCTACTCATTGAAATTAATTAAGATTTAATATTCTCCAATTAAAATATGGGATCATGTGGACACATGTCATCACCACATATTCTAAAACATGGGAATGTGATTTAAATGTTGGATCACATTTTACTAAGTTTAAGTTTATTATTTAGATGATTTAAAGTGAATAGAAATGCCTATATAGCATTATTTTGGTACTACTCCGAAGTCACGGCATGCAAACCTAAATATTATTACATATTCAGATAGGTATTATCAAATGTGATTTTTGAGAGTTGGAATCTGTCGTTGTATTGGGAACGGCAGTACCTAAGAAGGTTAGATAGAGGTGTGGGGACTAGCAGGGAAGCTATCGACGGCGTCCGCAGGCGGGATTAGATACAAGCAAGCGTAGCAGGACGCAGGAAGTACCTAGGTTTGGAGCCCTCGTGGTGAGGTAAAACTCCTACTCCTGCCGATCTGACTGTGAGCGATATACCAACTACATGTGCTCCTCGAGCTGTATTCTTTAGCTACTGTCTTAAATGCACTGAGGCCAACCGTTTCTACTGAGGCCTTGCCTCTCCTTATATAGGCAAAGAGGCAACGGTCTCACTGGCCAATCCGACTGGCGGGCCCCACAGGTGGGTCTCAGTCGGCTGGTCATCTACAGTATCCGGTACAACCATGTCCCATCAGAGTACGAGCGGTATGGATGTCGTGGGCACAGTGAACACCGTGCGAGCTTGTCGTCAGCATCGGGACACTGTTCCCACGTCATGCCCGCAAAGTCTTCGGTATGGCCGAGTAGTTGCCAGTCATGTTGTCATACAGGGCGTATCGTGCACTTCTCCGCACGTCACCCTGTGTCCTTGATTGGTTTCGGCTATGCCTCTGTAGCCGGCTGCTCCTTGCCGCTCCGGCTACCTCATGGTAGCCGGCCCGACTTGCCCTGTCCGACAGTCATGTTTCTTGCCTAGTTGGGGTATCCGGAGGTCATCCCCCCGACACTAGCCCCCAAGCACATGTGGATTTCGCCCTTGGGTGAAATGTGCACGCGCTTCCTCTTCGTTTTGAATTTCTGACTGGCTACGCCTAGCGGTTGCACTACCCGTGACGTCAGTGCTGACGCAGGCCACGCGCGCACATGACATCATTACTCTGCGGCGGGCAGTATAACGTCCCGTCACACGTCGCCTCGGAAAACTGTCGCCTGACGCTTCGGTTCTTGCTCCGAGATCTTCTGCGCACCCCATGTCTGCACACGGGCGGTTGTGGTGGGAAATGCTTGGATGGGTGCCACGTGGCGCTGCGGACAGTTGCCCTTCCGGGCCTTTAAAGGGGCGCCTGGGGAGGGTAGTTCCCCTCCTTCGCTTCCCCTACTCCCAGTTGCCTTTCTCTTCTCCTCTGCGCTCCTGCCTTCCGCGCCTCGTCGCCATTGCCGTTGTAGCCCATCGCACCGCCCGTTCGTCGTCGTTGGCGGTACGGGCCACCGTCACTCATCCACCACCACGCCCTCCAGCGAACCGGAGATGGCCACTAAGCACAGAGCGTGGTGTGGCTCCTCCATCACGGAGGACCACATCCAAAAGTACCGCGCCACCCGCGTCCTTCCGTCGGAGGAGGAAGTGGCGGTGAGGCTCGCTCCGGCAGGGGAGGAGTCGCCGCATCCGGCGGAGGGAGAACGGGTGATCTTCCTCTCGCACCTGGCGCGCGGGTTTGCGCTGTCGGTGCACCCGTTCTTCCTCACCTTCCGCGCCTTCTTCGACCTCCGCCTCCACCATCTCGGCGCCAACGGAATCGGCACGCTGGCGCACTTCATCGCGTTCTGTGAGAGCTACCTCGGGATCCAGCCGGATCTCGGGCTCTTTTGCCGGATCTTCCGAGTCTGGCCACAGGTGCAGTTTACGAGGGGCCGCTGGTCATCTGTGGCGGCGCCTCCATCTACTCCCGCACGCAGACCTACCCAAAGTTCTAGCTGCACGACACGGTACGACTGTGGCAGCAGTCGTACTTCTACATCAAGAACCTCACGGCCGTCGACTGGATCAAGGCGTTCCAGGACGTGGAGTCCAGCCGGTAGCACTGGGACCTGAAGATCTACGGCGAGAAGGCGGAGTCGGACGAGATGCTGAAGCACATGCGCGCCCTCGTCACTGCCGGACTAACCGGCCTGGACATCATGCTCAGCTGGATGTCCCGGCTGATGATGCCGCTGCAGCAGCGAGCACACAAGATGTGCTTTTACTCCAGCCGACTGGATCCGACCCGGCTGTCTCGCCGCAACCCCCGCTACCACAATCCGAAGGAGTGGGTGTGGATGATTACCAAGGAGTGGCTATCGGAAGGCTGGGCCTTCGGGCTGGCGCCCTATAGTCGAGACACCCGCGCGCCCCAGGTAAGTTCTTCCAGCCGAAATTTCTTTTGTATCTCTTGCCCTACTTTTTCGTTTATCTGACTGATCTCTTGTACTCGGCAGATCTTCCCCTGTATCCTTCGCGAGGAGGGCGATGCTCCTCTTCAGACGCTCACGCCTCACTTGCCCGAGCCGCGCGCTTGGAGGTCTGGCGAGGAATTGGATGGGGATGGGGACGCCTTCCCCAATCGGAACGACGAGCCGGCCGCCGATCCCCACATGAAGGTCGACGAGGAGGAGGAGGCCGCGCCAGCCCCTGATCCGGCATGGTGCCTCATGATGGACGGCGACTCCAGCCCGTCTGGCGCTGGCAGGAGTGGCTGCAGCCGCTCTAGTGCCAGCCGGCCAGCCGCGGAGGAGCCGGCTCCCAAGAGGAGCCGGACCAGCGTCCTTCCCACGAGCCGCCTTGGCCGGAAGAAAGGGCCGCCCTCGGTGGTACATGGGTACGTCTTTCTCCGGGTTCCTTTACCATCTTCTGTTTTCTTTTGTTTTCTCCCTTCTTGCCTTTGGCTTATTTGCTTCTTTTTCCTTCTTCTTTTCTTCTGTCTTTCAGCACGCTGTTCTCCTTTGGAGCCGCGAGCCCAGCTCGAGTGCCGACTGGATTGCCGCCGTCCGCGCCACCTACGTCAGACTCTGCCCCTCCTTCCTCCAAGGCACCCTCCCCCCGCTTCCTCGAGCCGAACCAGCTGCCCCAGCCGGAACGGGGGGTCCCCAACCGACCACGGTGGTCCAGCCGGAAACGGTTGTGGCCACATAGCAGGGCAAGGACGACTCTTCTGCGGGGACGCGGGAGGCGTCGACCAGCAAGGAGCTCGTGGTTGTCGGTGACGACAACTCCGAGGATGAGCGGGGGAGGAGTGGAGGACGGCGGTGGTTGCGGCGAAGGAGTCCTTAGCCACCAATGCCGTGGACGATGATGCCTCCTCCGCTGCCTCGCTGACGGATCTCACCACCACCCTCGAACTAGCGGTGAAGGAGATCCGACTACTCGAGGCCGCATCCGGCAAGAACCGATCCTTGGAGCAGAAGCTTGCTGCTGCTAACGGAACCTCCCGGAGTAAGTTTTCTTCGTCCGGAATCATTCACCCTGGCTCTTTTTTTGACGATAGCCAGTTTTGCCGCAGGTATCCTTGTGTGCGCTCAGCGCGAGATCGATTGCTTGAAGAAGGCGAACGACTAGCTGAGCAAGTCCAACTCCCTACTGCGGTTGTAGAACAAGGATTGGCACGCAAAACTAGACGGTCTGGAGGCCACCGTCAAGGAGCGCGATGCCTCGCTCGCCAGCCGGATCGATGCCTTCAACCTTCTCGAGGCCCAGAACAAGGACCAAGAGAAGTAAATCAAGTGGCTGGCGACGAAGGAGAAGGCCCTAGTGCAAGAGCTGATGCAAGTCAGTCATATGGCTAAGGGTAAGTTCCCCTTCTCCGTCTTCTTTGTCTTTCCGGATCTGGTAGCCGGATCTGACTATATTTTCTCTGACAGCGTTTTATCCCGGCATAGACCTGCTGGCGTACAACCGGCTGCAGGAGAACTGGCCTGGAGCGCAGCCGATGGCCCAGGAGCTCGTCGTTCTTCTCGGCGAGGAAGCTGCCAAGCTCCGTCAAGCGATGCAGGCCGTCTTCTCATTTCTGTGGCCGGATGCTCTAGTCCCGGAGACGATGGCGCAGCTGGCCGCGAAGGTGGGGGAGGTACCGGCTGCCGTGGACCGGCTACGAGACTTGGCGGTGCGAGCCGGAGTGGAGATGGCTCTGGCCCTCATGCTCTCGTGGTACAAGGATGCCCGCGTCGAGAAGATCGACGGAGGCTTCTGCGCTGGCACCGACCTTGCCGCCATCCGCCAGGCCCATTCAGAGCTCCGGGGATCCGCCATCAAGATCGCCGATTACGTGGGTCCCGACGAGATGCTCACCGACTTGGAGTCCGTCGGCACTCCGGATGCGGAAGCTTTGACGCGGCTGGCTGGGGACGTCGGAGCCGGGTCGACCACCGCGCCTCCTCCTCCGCCCGAGGCCGCTGCTAGCCAAGGCACTCCGCACGTCAAGGGCCCTGCCGTTTAGCTATCGCCCCGAGATGCCGGGTGTACTTGTTTATCTTGTCTTGTTTTGAAACTTGTCTATCTGTACCGGCTGCCTCTGGCGCCGGGTAAACTCATGGGAGCTTCGCCTCCTTTTCTTTTTAATGCTAGTCTGACTTGTCCTGGATTGCTTTTAACTTGTGTTGCTTTTATGTTCTTTCAATATTTTGCCAGCTGACTTTGTCTGGCTGACTTCGCTCGGCTGAACGCCTTTAGCCCGGGGAGCTGCGATTCCGGTGGGTGTGCGTCAGCGCACCCACTGGGTGTAGCCCCCGAGATTCGTAGTAGCTGGCGTAGCCAGGTACTTCGAATCTTCTTTCTTTCCTCAAGTCCTCTAACTTCATCCAACTAGACGCATCTTAGTCGGTTGCTTCCACTGGCTGAACACCTGCAGCCAGGGGAACTAACATTCCAGTGGGGGCCCGCGAGCGCACCCACTAGGTGTAGCCCCCGAGATTCGGAGTAGCTGGGGTAGCCAGGTACTTCGAATCTTCTTCGTCTTCTCTTGCTCTTTCCCTTTCCCTCACCTGGGCTCCAAATACCCGGCTATACGCTCTTAGCCGGTCGGGAAACTACAAGATTCCACTGGGGGCGCGCGAGCGCACCCAGTGGGTGTAGCCCCCGAGATTTAGAGTGCTTGATGAAGGCAAGGACTTCGAATCTTCTTCTCTTTTCGTCCTGAATTCCGACTCAAAGTAGTCGCACAAAAATATACATACACGTACATTCTCACTCGTTAATAGGTTAGTCTGCTAAACTGTAACCGGGAGGCGGATTTGTTTTTTGAAAACTAGCTTGCGCCTTTCTGAACACTTAGTCGTTTTACCGCGTGCTCTACTGTTTTCGCTGCGTACTTGCCGGGCAGCCGGGTTGCGGTCTGCAGCCGGAATCGAAGGGAGCTGGCAGTACATCGCGCACGGTACTAATGGCTTAGCAGCTGGATTGTCTTAAACTAGTTGTGAAGCTGGACGCCCAATCTGTCGCGTCTCCTCTCTGTTTTTCATGTGGGATGCGTCGGGCTTTTGCTCTTGCTAGCCGGACAGCCGAGTTGCAGTCTATAGCTGAGACGAAGAGTGGGCCTCTAACATCGTCGCACACTACTCAGTCGGTTTGTTGACTTAGCAGGCCGAGCCAGCCGGCAAGCCCCCGGGTAGGGGTTGCCAAAGCCGGAAAATCTGAACCGGAAAACAGATGCATACACATTTCTAGCAAGGAGCCCCCGAGCACCTCGTAAGGGTCCGCATTTTCATTGATAGGGTTTGTGGGATACATACATTGTTGGGTGACTAGGTGTAAAACGGGCGCAGTAGGGCCGCGTTCCAGGGACGCTCGGTCTCCTCGTCTGATTTGTCCATCTTGTTCTTCAACGGTTGCTGCGCGTCGATGAGGTAGTAGGAGTCGTTAGGCAGCGCCCGACTGACGATGAAGGGACCCTCCCAGGGTGGCAACAGCTTATGCATGCCCTTCGTGTCCTGCACCAGCCGGAGAACCAGGTCGCCTTCTCGGAACGCGACAGGGTGGATCCGGCCTGAATGGTAGCGGCGTAGTCATTGTTGGTACATGGCCGATCAGGACACTGCTAGTTCACGGGCCTCCTCGAGGAGGTCCACACCATCTTCCCGTGCCTCCTGGTTGGCCTTTTCATCGTAGAGGAGCTTGCACGGAGAGTCAAACTCGATATCCGTGGAGAGCACGGCTTCCGATCCGTAGACCAGGAAGAACTGGGTGTAGCCGGTTGATCTATTTGGCGTGGTGCGGAGGCTCCATAGCACAGCCGAAAGCTCCTCGATCCAGCATCCGGGCGACCGCTCCAAAGGCTCGATGAGGCGTGGCTTGATGCCGGCTAGCACTAAGCCATTTGCCCTTTCGACTTGCCCGTTGGACTGCGGGTGCGCGACGAAAGCGAGGTCCAGCCGGATGCCCTTATTTCTGCAGAATCGGGAAAAGGCCCCCTTGGCGAAGTTCATGCCGTTGCCGGTGATAATGCTGCTGGGGTAGCCGACCCGGTTGATGACGTCGGTGAAGAAGGTGACGACTGTCACCCCGTCTAGCTTCCGGATGGGCTTGGCCTCGATCCACTTTGTAAATTTGTCCACCGCCACCAACAAATGGGTCATGCCTACGCGCGCCCGCTTGAAGGGACCAACCATGTCGAGGCCCCAAACAGTGAAGGGCCAGGTGATCGGTATGGTCTTGAGCACCGAAGTCGGCATATGCCTGAGCTGCCCGAAGCGCTGGCACCCATTGCACGCGCGGACTAGCTGTTCGACGTCCTCGAGGGCGGTGGGCCAATAGAAGTCATGGCGAAACGCCTTGGCGACTATCGCCCTTGATGAAGCGTGGTGCCCACACTCGCCCTGGTGGATGTCCTTGAGTAGCTGGTAGCCTGTGTCCACATCGACACACCTTTGGAAAATGCCAGATACGCTGCGCTTGTACAGTTCTTTGTTGATGATGGTGTACATGTGCGTGCGGCGCCGGATTTGCCTGGCCTCCACCTCGTCATCTGGAAGCTCCCGTTGGCGATGTAGTTCATGAAGGGATGTGCCCAGGAAGGTATTTCCCGAATGACGAGGATGCTCCCGCTCTCCGGTTGATGCTCGGGGGTCGTCCGGATGAGGTACTCGGGGTGGCAGCCCCTAAGCCACTTGACGAGTCGGCAGCCCCCGGGTCTTGCGAGCCGGAGGGCACGGACTTGCCAGAGCCGGAACGAGACTTCTTTTTTGGAGGTTCTGTCGAATCCGCATCTGCCGCCCCATCAACCGGAGCGCTCCTTGCCCATATGATGGAATCCGACTCAGGGGACGGGTTGATGGATGGCTTGCGCAAGTGCTCCACGGAGACCCCGGGTGGGATCGCCTGCCTGGTGGATCCGATTCGTGCGAGCGAATCGGCTGCCTCATTGTTGGCACGAGGGACGTGATGAAATTCACATCCATCGAAAGAGGCGCTGAGCTTCTATATGTGGAACCGGTAGAGGGCCATATTTGCATCGTGGGCATACCATTCTGCGGATACTTGCTGCACCACCAGATCCGAATCGCCGAAGCAAAGGATCCGGTTGACACCAATATCTTTGGCTAGCCGGAGGCCGTGCGCCAGTGCCTCGTATTTGGCTATGTTGTTGGAGGCCTTGAAGTGTATCTGCAGGACATACTCCAGCCGGTCTCCTTTGGGCGAGGTGAGCACGATGCCGACTCCCAAGCCCCCGAGCATCTTCGACCCGTCGAAGTGCATCTTCTAGTGGTCCGAATCCGGAACCGGTGGGAGGTTTTGGGTCTCGGCCTAGTCGACGAGGAAGTCCGCTAGCGCCTACGACTTGATCGTGAGCCAGGGCTCATACTGGATGGAGTAGGCGGCAAGCTCGATGGCCCACTTGGCGACTCGGCCGTTGGTGTCTTTGTTGCCGATGATTTCCGAAAGGGGTGCAGTGCACACAACCTTAATCGGATGCTCCTAGAAATAGTGCTTGAGCTTCTTGCATGCCAGGTACACGCCATAGCACATCTTCTGGTAGTTGGGGTAGTTCTGCTTGGAGAGGGAGAGAACCTCGCTGAGGCAGTAGACGGTCCTTTGAACCGGCTGAGCCTTTCCTTCCTCAGAGCGCTCCACCACCAGGACCACATTGACGACCCGGCTGATGGCTGCTACATAGAGCAACATCGGCTCCTTGCTAGCCGGCGTTGCTAGAACTGGCGCTCTAGATAGCATGCGCTTGAGGTCGTGAAAGGCGGCATCAGCTTGCGAGGTCCAGGAGAACTTGTCCGTCTTCTTCATCAGCTGGTACAACGGGAGTGCCTTCTCTCCCAACCGGCTGATGAACCGGCTAAGGGAGGCCAGGCATCCGGTGAACTTCTGGACTCCGAGTAGGCTCCTGGGCGGCTGCATCCTTTCAATGGCCACGATCTTTTTCGGATTCACCTCGATCCCTCGTTGCGATACGATGAAACCGAGTAACTGGCCAGATGGGACTCCGAAGACGCATTTCTCCGGGTTCATCTTCATCTGGTACTGCCGGAGATTGCCAAATGTCTCTCCTAGATCTTCGAGGAGGGTGCGCTTCTCCTTGGTCTTGATGACCACATCGTCCACACAGGCGTGCATGTTTCGGCCTATCTGCGAGTGCAAGCACTTCTGCATGTAGCGCTGATAGGTAGCGCCTGCATTCTTCAGACCAAAAGGCATGGTTACATAGCAGAAAGCCCTGTAGGGGTGATAAATGATGTCTTAATCTGATCAACCCGGTTTAACCGGATCTGATTGTAACCGGAATAACAATCTAGAAAAGACAACAAATCACAGTTGGCCGTGAAATCGATAACTTGATCGATACGGGGCAATGTGAATGGGTCTTTTGGGCACGCCTTGTTCAGGCTGGTGTAGTCGATACACATGCGCCAGGTCTTGTTCTTCTTCAACACCAGGACTGGGTTCGCCAGCCAGTCCGGGTGGTACACTTCCATGATGAACCCGGCTACATGGAGCCGGGTGATCTCGTCACCGATAATCTTCCTCTTCTCCTCCGCGAACTGGCGCAGAGGTTGCTTGACCGGCTTGGCATCCGGTCACACATGGAGTGAGTGCTCGGTGAACTCCCTCGGCACACCTGGCATGTCCTTGGGTGACCATGCAAAGATGTCCCGATTCTCATGGAGGAAGTCGATGAGCACGCCTTCCTATTTGCTATCCAAGTTGGCACCGATGGTGAATAACTTGGTCGGGTCGGAGGGGTTGGGCAGGATCCTCTTCGTCTCCTTTGCCGGCTGGAAAGCTCCTTCTCCAGCCGGCTTGCTGCTAGCCAGTATGTCTTGCTGGGCCATGGCCATGTTGTGCATGATCACGCGCTTTTCCTCGGCTATGATGAGGGCCTCTGCCAGTTTGGAACCGGCTGAGGCGCACTCTATTGACCGCCTGAAGCAGCCGGCGACGGTGATCACGCTGTTGGGTCCCGTCATCTTCGTCTTGAGGTATGCGGAGTGGGGGACGGCCATGAATTTGGCGAGGGCGGGGCGCCCGAGGAAAGCGTGGTAGGAGCTCGTTAGGTTTACCACCTCGAACCAGATCGGTTCACGGTGGAAGTTCTCCCCGGTCCCGAAGATGACGTCCAGTTGGATTTTACCCAGCAGGGCGCAAGCCGGTCCTGGCAGTACGCCATGGAACGTTGTGGTGGTCGGGCGCAGGTCGCATTCGCGAATGCCCAGCTTCTCCAGCGAAGACCGATAGAGGAGGTTGAGGCTGCTGCCTCCGTCGATGAGGACGCGAGAGAAACGGCAGGTGCGCTCGTTGGGGACAATGAGGGGGTCGAGTACCATGGCATAGCCCCCGTGAGTCGGTAGCTGCTCCGGCTGGTCTTCTAGGCTCCATGTGATGGGGGTTTTCGACCAGTTCAGGTACTGGGGGACCGGAGAGACGATGGCGTTGACCTCTTTGGAGCGTCTCCTATGGCTGTGCTTATCGTCTAGCTCCGTCTCGAAGATGTGGTAGGCGGTGTGCGGCTGGGGGTAGCCGTTGTTGTTGCTGCTGCCGTTGCCGCCGTTACCATCACTGCCAGCTCCCCTAGCTGGTGGTGGTGGTCCACCAGGAGGGGGTGGGGGGAGGCGTTGCTGGCTGCCCTGGTCTTTTAGCTGGCGAGTCCAGCTGCAATTCCGGGTGGTGTGCGTAGCCGGTTTGAAGGGACCGCTATGCCACTTGCACGGGCCGTCAAACATCTGGTCGAAGGTGAGCCGCGGCTTCTGCCTTCTTGCATCATTAGCTGGTGCGTCGGGCGCACCCTCCACAACATTGACCTGCCACGCGTGGTAGCGGGGCTTCTGCTGTCAGGCTTGGTGGTCCCCGTGGAACCGGTTGTCGTTGCCGTGGCGCCTGGAGGATCCGACTTCTCCAGCCGGATTGCTCGGATGGTCACGAGCCAGCTTTGTAGGAGTCGGACGTCCGTCGGCATTTACCTGGAGGGGCTTCTTCATGGCGGCATCCGCCGTGGTGTACTGGTCCGCAACCGTCATGAGCTCCGCCATGGTTTTTGGCTCGTTACATAGTAGCCGGTGGCGAGGCATGGTGCCTTCTTGGCATCCCTCGATGAAGAAGCTGATGGCCGGCTCTCCAGGATGCCCTCGCACGTGTTGCGCAGCTCCGTCCACTTGGCGAGGTACTCGCGGTCGGTTTCGCTGTTGCCCTGGATGCACAAGGCCAGGTCGCGTGGGCGTCCCAGACGCTTTTACGTGCCATTGAAGTTGCGGACGAGCACCTTCTCGAAGTCTGGCCAGGCGTTGATGCTGTTGGGCGCAAGGATGTTGTGCCATGTCCTTGCTGACCCGGTTAGCATAAGGGGGACATAGTGCACAACTATGTGTTTGTTCCCATGGGCTATGCCAACTGCCGTAGCGTAGTTGGTCAGCCAATCTTCCGGCTTCATGCTGCTGTCGTACTTGGGGGTGTCCCTGGGTAGGGTGAACTTATCTGGAAACGGCTCGTTCCGGATGCAAGGTCCAAAACAAACCAGTCCGGTGGAGTCTTCTTCCTCCGTGACACGCGCTTGAGCGAAGAGCTCGATGCGGTCACGGGCATCCGGACGATCCGGGTTGGGCACTCCCACTCGGCCCGAGAGACGGGAACTAGCGGGTCTTGGTGCTCCGGTTGGTGGAGGGGGAGGCGGTGGGTTGCTGTTCACCGTTTGCTCCTAGCGCGTCTGGCCCTTGTTGCTAGAACTGCGGCGCCTGCTGCGGGCCTTAGCCGGCTGAGGAGAGGATGCCTGTTGGGTATCGCGGGGTGCGCCCTTGCTGTTGACAGGCGGCTTTCTCCCCCTGGAGTAGCTGGGGTCCTCTTGCATCTGCCGGTTGGCGTCTGCCTGCTCATCCGTGATTCGGAGGAGCTCCTGCACGCGAGCGTGCTGGCGGGCTCGCTCCTCGCCCTCTAAGTTGGGCAGCTCTTCTGTTGCGGCTCGCAACGTGCGCAGGTTCTTGATGGGCGTGCTCTAGGTGGGCCGGATAAGGGCAGGCACGGGATCCGGTTCCCCGTCCTTTTCCATCCTTCCTCCTAGCTCGCCACCCTAGCGCCGTACCTTGCCACACCGGCTCGGCTCCGCGGTAGCCGGAGTGAAGCCATGCACGCGGTCGTATTCGCACCGGGTGATCTCGAGTTGCTTGCGGGTTGCCGCCAGCTCCATGGCCTCCTGGAGGAGGATCTGTCTCTCCATGGCGAAGTTGGCTTCTGCCTCCTCCGGGTTGTCCCCGAGGTTGACCAGCGTCAGGAGCCGATCAATGGCCTCCTCTACCGGATTCCGAGGCTGTGGAGGTGCGGAGGTTCCACCCTCGTCCACGCCCCGCTCCCGCGGCTAGCGGGGGTGAGAGCTGGAGCCGGCCATCATGACCTCGATGCCGCAGGAAGCGACGGAGGCGCTGCCGCCCGGATGCAGCAGCTCTGCAACTCATACGATCTCCCTAGGGAACCGCTCCGGAATAGTGGCGACATAGACGGGGAGGTCACCGAAGAGCAGGACAGAGCCGTTCGCCGGGAAGGTGGTTCCGGCGAAGCAGGAAGCGTTGTCGATGACGCAGTCGAACTTGCCGAGCGTGAGCACCAGGCCGGAGGCCACGCACTCACCGGCTGAAGTGCGGGGTCCCATGCGGAACGTGACTCCGGTCGAAGCCATGAGCCCCACGGTGGGCGCCAACTGTCGTTGTATTGGGAACGACAGTACCTAATAAGGTTAGATAGAGGTGTAGGGACTAGCAGGGAAGCTATCGACAGCGTCCGCAGGCGGGATTGGATACAAGCAAGCGCAGCGGGACGTAGGAAGTACCCAGGTTTGGAGCCCTCATGGTGAGGTAAAACTCCTACTCCTGCCGATCTGACTATGAGCGATATACCAACTACAAGTGCTCCTCGAGCTGTATTCTCTAGCTACTGTCTTAAATGCACTGAGACCAACCCTTTCTACTGAGGCCTTGTCTCTCCTTATATAGGCAGAGAGGCAACAGTCTCACTGGCCAATCCGACTGGCGGGCCCCATAGGTGGGTCCCAGCCGGCTGGTCATCTACAGTATCTGGTACAACCATGTCCCATCAGAGTACGAGCGGTATGGCTTTCATGGGCACAGTGAACGCCGTGCGAGCCTGTCGTCAGCATCGGGCCACTGTTCCCGCGTCATCCCTGCAAAGTCTTCGGTATGGCCGAGTAGTTGCTAGTCTTGTCGTCGTACAGGGCGTACCGCGCACTGCTCCGCATGTCGCCCTGTCTCCTTGATTGGTTCTGACTATGCCTCTATAGCAGCCTGCTCCTTACCGCTCCGGCTACCTCATGGTAGCCGACCCGACTTGCCCTGTCCGACTGTCATGTTTCTTGCCTGGTTGGGATATCGGGAGGTCATCCCCCCGACAGAATAAACTCAAAAGCTAATATGGTTGATTTTTGAAAAATGTTTGAATGTAGAAAAGTCTCTGTATTGTTATTTTTGCTATATGTGATCAAGTCTAATGGATTTAAATCCAACAGGATTGGATGGATATTTTAATTATCTTTATATCAAAATTTGAATCATTTAGTTTGGTTCAGTAGAACTCTCTGAATGGATTTTTAAACTAGTGGACAGAAATGAGTTTAAGTCTAAATAGAAAAATCATTATTTGAATTCTAGGGCCAGCGCGGGAACCTAAATGGCCGGCCCATTGGCGCTCCATGGCGCAGAAGGCAAATGATAAGGGGGTCCCGCCTATCAGCGGCACAACTAAACGCGAAGCGGTACGGGGCGATGTGGACCGTGCCATTAGAACAATGATCGACGGCTAGGTTTAGAGGCTGTGGTTAGTGTTGGGGTGACCAGGGGACAAAGTTTTAACCAAATGGCTCGACAATGCATTGATCGAAACAGTGTTAGGCAGGTTTTTCTATGATTACAAGGTGTTCGACACAATGGCCGCATGAAGAATTTTTTTGAATTTTGAAATAATTTTTGATGTGTGACTTGATCTCATGCTTGGTAGTTTGTGTTTGCTTGGGATTGCTAAGTGGAGTTCATTTGAGTGGCTTTTGAAAAAGTGGGATCTATGCATATGAAATGGATTCCATTTTCCAATGTCATTAAAAATTAGGGTTCGAATGTTTTTGTAAGATTTCAAAGTGGGCCTTGGTAGATCTTTACCTGTACTAGCCAAGGGTGCAAAGAGTTAGAATTGTTTCTGTTTGAATTTGACTTCTAGGAACACCTAAAGTGACCTAGTGGATTAAAATGGCAAAAGTGACCATTTGCCTTTATTAATTCCATTTGATTTCTTTTTCTTTGGATTTGGTTTTGGAATGATCTAGATGATGTGTCATTCATCTTTGAATCATTTTACAACCATTAGAACAATCAAACATGCAATTCCAAACAATTCTATTTTAATGCAACACACATATGCATTCCTAATTATTTTAATGATAAAAAGGTTTCGTTAACCCCAAATTGGGTGGTTTGGATCTTGATAACTGATACATTGCAAATGTATCTATAATTTTTGATGTTCCATGCTTGGTTTTATCTACTTTCTTTTGTTTTGTCCACAGTTTGGAGTACTTTTCATATGATTTCTTGGACTAACCTATTAACAAGATGCCATAGTGCCAATTGCCTGTTTTCTGCTGTTTTTGGTTCCAGGAAAGTCAGAAAATGAATATTCTCGGAATTGGACGGGACAAAAGCCAAAGTCAATATTTTACCGAGGGGGACATAGAGCCAGAAGACGAGACGGAGAGGGGCCAGGGGCCAGCCACACCATAGGGTGGCGAGGGTCCCCCTTGGCAGCGCCACCAGGTGGTGTGGGCCCCTCCGGCCTCCACCGACCTTGCCCTTTTGCCTATATGTTCCTCCCGATGCGAAAACCCTAAATAGTTAAGCCTCCAGCCACGAAAAGTTCCGCAACGCCGCCACCATCGAAGGGGAGATTCGGAGGACAGAAAGTCTCTGTTCCGGCACCCTGCCGGGACGGGGAAGTGCCCCCGGAGCCATCTCCATCGATCTCCACCACCATCTCCATCACCGTTGTTGATTCCCATGACGAGGAGGGAGTAGTTCTCTCTCGAGGCTAAGGGTTCTACCGGTAGCTATGTGTTCATCTCTCTCTCTCTCTCTCTATGCGTGATCATATTGTGATCATGAGTTTGTAATCTATAGATCTACCTTGATACTTTGTTTGATACTATATTTGTTACATGTTTGCTTGCTTCCATCTTTATTTCAGTTTGCCTTTAGTCTCTTCCACGCCATGAAAGTATTTTCTATCACCGTTACCACTTATAATTATCCATACCACTTGTATTTCACTATCTCTTCGCCGAACTAGTGCACCTATACACCTGACAAGTGTATTGGGTGTGTTGGGGACACAAGAGACTTCTTGTATCTTGATTGCAGGGTTGCTTGAGAGGGAATACATTTGACCACTTCCTCCCTAATTTCGATAAACCCTGGGTGATCCACTTAAGGGAAAACTTGTTGTTGTTCTACAAACCTCTGCACTTGGAGGCCCAACAACTGTCTACAAGAATAGAAGTGCGTAGACATCAAGCTATTTTCTAGCGCTGTTGCCGGGGAGGTAAGGTAAAAGGTATTCACACCGGAGGATTAAATAAGAAGAACCTCCCACGGCAAACGTCTATTCTCTGGCGCCGTTGCCGGGGAGGTAAGGTAAAAGGTACTCACATCCTCCGGTGTGAGTGCTCGAAGTTATTTCCTTTAGATTCTGCAATTTTGTCTTTTTGTTTCTTGTTTTCACTAGTTAGGCTTAATGGAAAACAACAACAAAATAGAGAGCTTTATAGTATTTATCTTGAGTTAGGACATGAAGTGTTTGAAGAGAAAATTAAAAAACCTATGGAAATTTATTTGCATGCTAATAGCAATGTTGTTAGTATGAATTCTTTGGACATCATTATTGCTAATGCTATGGAAAATCCTAAGCTTGGGGAAGCTAGTTTTTATGAAAATGATCTTTTTAGCTCCCCAGCTTTGGAAGATAGCTATTCTATTCCTTATGACGATACCAAACCTCCAATATATGATGAATATGATATTTTCAGTCCACCTACTATTGATGACAAAATTAATTATGATACAATATGCCTCCTATATTTGATTATTATTGTGATGAGAATAATAATGATAGCTATTTTGTTGAATTTGCTCCCACTATAATTAATAAGAATGACTATGCTTATGTGGAGAGTATTAATTCTTTTATGCATGTGGATCATGATAAGAATGTCTTATGTGATAGTTATATTGTTAATTTTATTCATGATGCTACTGAAAGTTATTATGAGAGAGGGAAACATGGTTTTAAGCATCTCAATAATATTAAGTTTCCCCTCTTTATGTTGAAAGTCTTGAAGTTGCACTTGTTTTGCTTTCCTATGCTTGTTGCTTTGTGCTTTCATGACTTGTTTCTTTACAAGATTCCTATGCATAGGAAGTGGGTTAGACTTAAATGTGTTTTGAATTTGCTTCTTGATGCTCTCTTTTACTTCAATTCATATTTCCTATGTGAGCATCTTCTCAAACTACCATGCCTAACTTAAAGGCATTAAACAAAAGTACTTATTGGGAGATAACCCAAAAGTTTTAGTTGAGTCTTGGATGTTATTACCTCTGTAATAACCGCTCCTTATCCTTTTTATTTGCTTTTTGTGCCAAGAGTAACCTCTAATGAGAGAGAAGTAATGATTGGGAAAGTTGCTGTCCTGAAACAGAATTCTTTGAATCACCGTAAAAAATCGTGTAAAATATCTGAACGTGTTTTTCAGGCGTGAATTTTTTTGATTATGCCCCAGGTTGTTATCTAACTTTCGTTAGTTCAACACTTTTTGATTTGAGCAACAGAAGGTATTTCAAAAAATTCGTCTTTACCTGCTGGTCTGTTTTGACAGATTTCTGCCATTTTCTGCATTTGCTTTTTTGTTGGTTCCTTTTTGAGTTCTTTTTGGAGAATTGAGCTTTTTGAGGGAAGTGCGACAGTAGCTAGTGTTCTAATGGAAGTTTATTTGGAATTATAACTGAACCTTAAGACCTTTTATCTTGAGTGCACTAATGTTGCTAATAAAGATTGTGTGAAGTTTTGTATGAAGGAAAATTTTCAGGAGTATGGAAGGAATGAGTAATTAGATGAAGGATAGACTAAAGCTCAAGCTTGGGGATGCCACGCATGTCACCCCAAGAAATATCCAAGAAGTACAAGCGTCAAAGCTTGGGGATGCCCAAGGCATCCCCCTCTTCATCAATAAAAATCCCAGGTTTCTTCCAAACGCTTCATTTTTATTGTTTCATGCACAATTGTGTTGTTCTTGGAGTGTCTTATTTTTCATTTTCATTTTTGTTTTTTGTTTGCTTGGTTTTCTTAGTTTTCGGAATAAATTGGTTGGAACCCCTCTTTCATCCATTGGTTTGCAAATAGTTTGGTTTGGTTTGGAAAAGAGTAGGAAAGTTCATGCTTATGTGGTAAAAAGAGCTCGTTTTTGACTGTGGCCTATGCTCTGTCATGCCATGCTTGATATTGGTTTAGCTTTATGCTTAGTATTCTTTGCTTTAGCATGACTTGTTATAAACAATTGAGATTGCTTGATCTGCCTTGGATGAATCATGCATTGTTTTAGCATATTAAATCATAATATTGTGGTATTCTCCTTTGATGCTTTATTTGGGTTGACTTGGCGCATGCTCACACGATGTTATGACTATCCAAAGTCACCATAGCCTTTATGATCCTTTAGTTTTCAACTTGTAGTATCACTTTATGCTTTGATCAATGATGTTTTGTCGCTCTGCATGATTATGGCCATTATTGCTCTCTTAGTTTGTCGCTCCCAGTCTTTTGCTAGCCTCCGTAACCAAGTATGAGTTCCACTCATGCATCCAACTCCCTAAACCAAGTTATTCCAAAGAGTCCACCATACCTACCTACTAGCTTATGCTATTACAAGTATATTCATGTTTTTGTTTACCTTCCGAATTAAACTTGTTATGAGAAAACTAGTGATTAAAGCTCTCACGAACTTGATGGCACACTTTACTTTTCTTGCCCTTAATAAACTTGAACCATTGTGTCGTCTATGTTGTATATGCTTGCACTTATTGTTGGGGATTAGCAGAACCATGCTGTCATGGGGAACGCTTTCAACATTGCACTGGTACTTTGTACCTAGTTGATATCATGCTCTTTTGTCTATGGATGTCGTTAGTGTGAAATGAAAGGGGAGCTTTTAAGTCTATGGAGTTATGTATATGTGTTAGATAAACGCCCGGGCCGCTGGTCTAATCCATGCTGACATGGTGGAAACCTGCAGCGTAACCATAATGTGCTATCTATGAAGCATTCTTCTTATAAAAAAAGAGTCAGATATTGAGAAAAAAGAGAAAAAGAAAAAAATAGATTATGAAAAGAGGAAAGAGAGAAAAAAGCACCATATTCCCATGGTAAATAAGAAGATTGCTGCGATGCTCGTTGTTTGCTTGCCTTGTCATTTTGATAGGGGATTCTTTCGTATCATCGGGCAAGGGGTACACCGTTGGCGGTTCTCTGTGATACACATGTACTTACAATTACAAGAACTTACCGGTGACTAAACTTGAGTAGCATGAGGAGCGGCCCTCGTATTCAAGGGACATGAGTTTCCAACTTATACTTTGTCAAGCATGTACACCATAGTTTGTTCACTTTAACCTTAATCACTTCAAGATGCTTATGATAGGGGGCAATGAGAGCTGAAAGCTATAAGTACAATAATTTTTGGAAGCTCTTTATGAGACTTGAATCCCTACTTCCTTCTATGAAGGCCTTTCTTCCACCATTATATTGAGTCTCCACCTTCTACCTTTATGCACCTACTTTGAGAGCATAGTGGCCATTCTTAGTTCTACGTGCATTGTCCCAAGACTAGTTGATTGATGCATAACTTGATATTGCTTGTTTTAAACTCTTTGTATCTAGTCACACTTATGAACTTTGAAGGTGTCCTATGCATTTATATTTGCTACTCTATGAGGGACAAGCTGAATGCTATTAGGCTATGTTTTCTTTATGTGAAACAAACAAACGTCTTGCAAAGCATTGTTATTCCTGAATCTTTTGTTTTTGCCTTTTCATGGTGCATCATAGTTTCTTTGTCTTATTGCTAGAACTTTGTCTTTCATGTTATGATTGAAGTACTTTGATCCCAACTTTGAATGTTTTACAAATACTTTGATCAAGTTTATGATGGTGCATGTCACCTCAAAAATTATTCTTTCTTTTTATCACTTACCTACTCGAGGACGAGCAGGAATTAAGCTTGGGGATGTTGATACATTGCAAATGTATCTATAATTTTTGATGTTCCATGCTTGGTTTTATCTACTTTCTTATGTTTTGTCCACACTTTGGAGTACTTTTCATATGATTTCTTGGACTAACCTATTAACAAGATGCCACAGTGCCAGTTGCCTGTTTTCTGCTGTTTTTGGTTCCAAGAAAGTCAGAAAATGAATATTCTCGGAATTGGACGGGACAAAAGCAAAAGTTAATATTTTACCGAGGGGGACACGGAGCCAGAAGACGAGACGGAGAGGGGCCAGCCACACCATAGGGTGGCACGGGTCCCCCTTGGCCGCGCCACCAGGTGGTGTGGGCCCCTCCGGCCTCCACCGAACTTGCCCTTTCGCCTATATATTCCTCCCGATGCGAAAACCCTAAATAGTCAAGCCTCCAGCCACGAAAAGTTCCACAGCGCCGCCGCCACCGAAGGGGAGATTTAGGGGACAGAAAGTCTCTATTCCGGTACCCTGCTAGGACGGGGAAGTGCCCCCGGAGCCATCTCCATCGATCTCCACCACCATCTCCATCACCATTGCTGATTCCCATGATGAGGAGGGAGTAGTTCTCTCTCGAGGCTAAGGATTCTACCGGTAGCTATGTGTTCATCTCTCTCTCTCTATGCGTGATCATATTGTGATCATGAGCTTGTAATCTATAGATCTACCTTGGTACTCGAGTGCTTTAATAGATCTTTGGCTCTCCCCATGTGTGTGAAAGTAACATCGTGCACACCATGGTGGCACTTAGGCTAAAGATTACAAATACTTGTTATGAGTTATATTTGGAGTTGGATGTCTTTATGAAATTGTGGTGTTAGTTGGACTCATCTCACTACTAGGAAAACGATTATAGGTAGATTTTAATTCTATGGCGCATATGAAAAAAATGCTCCACTAAAATTAATTCTGTGGCGCATGTAGCAAATGCGCCACAGAATTCCTGCAATTCTGTGGCGCATATGGATATATGCGCCACAGAAAGTGAGAATTCTGTGGTGCATATAGCTACATGCGCCACAGAATTCCTGTGGGCCCACGTGGGCCTGACCCCAGCACATGGACAGGCCAGAATTCTGTGGCGCATATGGATATATGCGCCACAGAATGTCAAAATTCTGTGGCGCATATAGCATATGCGCCACAGAATTCTCACTTTCTGTGGCGCATGTAGCTATATGCGCCACATAATTTTGACATTCTGTGGAGCATTTTCCATATGCGCCACAGAATGTGCGAAACAGATCTACAAAAGGTGGCAGCCCCCCTTTCCCTTGTTCCTACCACCTCCAACTAGCTAGCTCGTCCCCCTCCTTCCTCCCACTCCATTTTGCTCATACTCACCTCCATTGTTGATAGCTAGACCTACTTTGGTTCATGTACTTGTGAGGGGAAGCTACTCCTACTTGTAAAGGTAGTAAACCACTCATACTTTCCTCCTCCACACATCCCAACACCCCCTCTTGCTACACTATATGCATATGGGGTTTGTAGATTTGTGAGGCATGTGTGCATGGGTACTTGTGTGATGCATGTTTTGTGTGGCCGGCGGGCCTCGGCGCGGTGTGTATGGATGTTTTGTAGGTGAAGATGGTCCCGCGGGTGGTGTGCGATGGCGAGAGATGATGTTCCTTCGCTTTGTGTTGTGCTTGAATACATGTTGCTTGTGGAGGGAGGTTGTGGTGTGCTTGAATGCATGTTGTCGGCGCCGGGTGCATGGAGGTTTGCCGAAATTTTGATTCACGTCCATTTCGGCAAATTTCTGCACTAGCCATACGTCCTATTTTTAGGATAGGTCATGCCGAAATTTCCCGGCGATCATGCATGCATGTATGTGTGCGCGTCGTGTGTGTGCATGGTTCTAACATACTCTCTTTAATTTGGTCTACGTTCGCGCGCTGGCGACCATGGTCATCCATATGAGCGAACGCTGGGTGGTTAGATACAAGGCTGACGCGGTAGCCGACATGGTTCGGAACAACATGACCAAGATAAGATGTCCGTGCCGAACGTGCAAACACTAGAAGTGGATCAACCCTGATTCTTGACAACTGGAGTCTCACCTGTTGACGCGCGGTTTCATGACTGGTTTCTTAGTGAATGAGGAGTCATCGGTAGATGGCGGTGTCCATGATGAAGAAGAGGCCGGGGGCGGGGGAGAAGACGAAGGGTCTCCTGGACATGGTCATCATGACGAAGGAGATGCCGACGAACATGATCATCATGAAGAAGGAGATGCCGGCAGACACGATCATCATGAAGGAGATGATGCCGGAGCAGATGGTGGTGGTGGCGGTGGAGAAGACGGGAGCACGGACACGTCGCTAACTTCGGCCTTGCGGGACCCTCATCTTCAAGAAATACTCCTCAAGCAGACGGCCAACACGAGAGCTGCAGCTAGAGAGAAAGCCAAGCTGACACAAATGGAGGTAGACGGGAGGACTCCATTGTATCCTGGGTGCCGGCCCAAGGATACATGCTTGAGTGTAACGCTGAAGGCTCTGGAGATGAAGGCGGAGCACAAATGGACCGACACTAGCTTTAACGCTCACATGAAATTCTGGCACGCTCGTCTTCCCAAGGATAACACATTGCCAACAAGTATCGAGGAGGCGAGGAAAGTAGTTTGCCCACTAGACCTACCGTACGTGAAGTACCACGCATGCATCAATGACTACGCACTTGACCGGAACGAGTACAAGGATAGAACCACATGCCCGGTGTGCGGCCAGGGACGGTACAAGAGAGGGAACAAGAAAGTTCCTCGAAAAGTGGTGTGGTACTTTCCTATCACTTCCCGTCTGCAGCGGTATTTCGTAGACCCTAAGGAAGCAGAGCTTATGCAATGGCACGCAAAGAGGGAGAAGCCGAAAGATGATCCGGAGAAGGGCAAGATCTTGACACACCCCGCGGACGCTAGCCAGTGGAATGCGCTGGACATCGAATTCCAAGATGATTTCGGGCTCGATCCAAGGAACGTTAGGCTGGGCATGAGCACCGACGGACTCAATCCCTTTGGCAACCAGAGTAGCACGCACAGCACCTGGCCCGTGTTTGTATGGCCGTACAACCTCCCACCCTGGTTGTGCACGAAGCAGCGGTACGTACACATGAGTATCCTTATCCAGGGGCCAAAACAACCGGGTGTCGACATGCATCTGTATCTCGGGCTCCTGAAAGAGGAGTTAGCGACACTGTGGGAGACGCTGGCACGTACGTGGGATGCCTACACTGGAGATTATTTCGACCTGAGAGCTGCGTTGCTCACGACGGTGCAGGACTATCCTGGTTACGGATATGTAGCATGTCAGGTGAACCACGGATTCTGTGGATATGTCAGGTGCATGGATAAGACCCCGCATCTGCAGCTGCCGAGGGATCCTGGTCTTCGAAAACCGTGTTCCAAAGGACTCGAATGTGGATCCACAAGGATCATCCGTGGAGAAAACGCGGAGACCTGTTCAATGGCAAAGATGAGCTCGAAAACGCCCCACGTCGACCGTTAAGCGGCGAAGAAATCAAGGAGCTTCTGGACAATTGGGAAGAGTGCCCTGCGCTAGGAAAGAAGCGGCCGAGGGAACAGCCATCACCGCTGCATGGAGTTTGGAAGGCGAGGTCCGTTTTCTGGGACCTTCCTTACTGGAAGGTCCTCCACATGCCCCATATCCTCGATATGATGCACATCACGAAGAATGTTACCGAGAGCCTGCTCGGCACTCTGATGAACATGCCGGATAGGACCAAGGATGGGCTAAAAGCAAGAAGCGACCTAAAATTGCTTGGCATTAAGAAGGACCTTCAGTACCCCGATAGTGACGATGCCGACGATAATGATGAACAGACGGAAGGGACCCAGGGTCGCCGCAAAAGGGCTAAGAAGAATGAGGTGGTGCTTAAAGCTGCATCCTTCATTCTAAGCGAGGAGGAGCTCGAGAGGTTTTTCCGTTGCCTCCTAGGAGTCAAGGTTCCGCACGGCTACTCTGGGAAGATAAGCAGATATCTGGACGTAGCGAAGAAGAGGTTCAGTGGGATGAAGTCTCATGACTGTCACGTGCTGATGATGTAGATACTCCCCGTTGTAATCCGAGGGATAATGGACGAGCACGTCTGTGAGACGCTATTTGGCCTCTACAACTTCTTCAATGTCATATCTAGGAAGTCTATCGGCGTGAAGCAGCTCGGCAAGCTATAGGAAGAGATCGTCGAGATACTATGCGAGCTCGAGATTCACTTCCCTCCCGCGTTCTTCGACATCATGGTTCATCTGCTTGTCCATGTCGTGGATGACATCATCCATCTCGGGCCGGCGTTCCTGCACAACATGATGCCGTTCAAAAGGCTAAACGGTGTCATCAATGGATTCGTTCGTAATAGGTCCCGTCCAGATGGAAGCATAGCCAAGGGCTTTCTGACCTACGAGTGCATCTCCTTCTGCCAGAACTACCTAAGCATCGAGAACCAGGATGTCGGTCTGCCCACCAGGAAGCACCTCGGGAGGCTCGCTGGATTTGGTCACCGCGAGGGCTACCGCGCACTCCACGTCGGCATCGAACTCGAACACGCCGACTTTGATAGGGCAAACCGAGTCGCGCTACAACACATACAGTTGGTCGGCCCCCTGGGTGGATGAGCACAAAACCTTAATCGAGCAAAAGCTCGCCAACATGGGCAAGCCGAGAAGAAGGGAGACGTAACCAGAGAGCACAACGCTAGCTTCATGGGGTGGTTCAAGAAAAGGCTACTGGAAAGTCCCATGCCGACGCCTTATACTGAAGATCAGAAACTCATATTCTCACTCTCACAAGGCCCCGGGTGCAACGTTAGGACCTATCAGACGTACGACATCAATGGCTACAGATTCTACACCGAGGAGAAGGACAAGAATAACGAATACCAAAACTCAGGACTAACTATGCTATCATACGATGATGATGAGACTGATGTCAAGGAAAGATTCTACGAAAGGATCGAGGAGATATGGGAACTCGACTACTGCGGAGTGACGGTGCCAATGTTTCGTGTTAGATGGGCCAAGAGCGTCGAAAAAGATGGCCGGTTTTTCACCACCATGGTTATACCCAATGCCAAATCGAAGAACGCCTCCACGAAAAATGAGCCATGGGTGCTCGCTAGCCAAGTTGACCAATGCTTCTTCATTACCGACCCGGCAAAGCCAAGCCGTGTTGTCGTGAGGAGGGACAAGAGGAGCATCATCGGAATGGAAGGACCCGCCAACAAGCAAGACATCGACAAGAATGGCGATCCCAAGATCGAAGAGGAATTCGACAAGTACTTCGACAAGCCAACTACTTATGCTAAAGTAAGAAGGAAGACCACTCTACCGGCTAAAGGTTGCCCATACACGAGAAGAAATCTCAAGGTGGCCGGCCTAAAGTATTCTACCGCGAAGAAGAAGGGCAAGAAAGTTGTTGTGAATAGACACTAGCTACCTCGGAGCCGACTTAGCGGTTTTTTACGCCTTTTTTTGTACTAATTAATGCACATGTGTGCTCGCACGCCTGCATATATGTACTACTTTGACAAACTAATGTATGCGGATAATATTGAGGCAAATATATTAAGGCAAATATATTAATTCTTGTTTTTAATAGGAAAATATATTAGTTCTTGCTTTTAATATATTATTACCATCCATAAAATATTTTTAATAGGAAAATATATTAGTTCTTGCTTTTAATATATTATTACCATCCATAAAATATTTTTAATAGGAAAATATATTAGTTCTTGCTTTTAATATATTATTACCATCCTTAAAATATTTTTTAAAAAGTCAAAAAAAAATATGGCTTGCCAGGAATCAAACCTGGCTGCCCAGGTTTAGAACAGAGAGCAACCAATGTG
The DNA here is from genome assembly GCA_910589775.1 of Avena eriantha. NCBI lineage: Eukaryota > Viridiplantae > Streptophyta > Magnoliopsida > Poales > Poaceae > Avena > Avena eriantha. Next base: position 206,530,341 of record OU342746.1, on the reverse strand, counting down.
GTAAGCTTCGTTTTCTGTCAAACAACAGCGCAACGCGCATTTTGTACTATCGCCAAAAATTCTGTGGCGCATATCTGAACAGATGCGCCACAGGATTCTGTGACGTAGAAAATTTTCCCCATATCACCCCAAATCTCCTTTCTTTTTCCCCATATCGCCTCGCTGCGCCGCGCCGCCCTTGCCCTGCCGTTCGGTCGCACCGCGCTTGCCCCACCGTGCCGCCGCGCCGCGCCTCCCTTGCCCTGCCATTCTGCCGTGCCGTGGCCTCACCGTGGCCTCGCAGGCCTCGCAGTCCTCGTCGATTCCAGTTCTTCCCCACTGTACTAGGTCTGCACTCCTTTGCTTCACATCTTTTTTGTCTATTTGAGCTGAGTCGTTGATGCAAAGATAATTCGTTGATGCATGGATGAGAGCACAAGATCAGAGCGAGTGCACCAACTCTTTTTGAACGGGGAAAAGGAAAAGAGGTAGTGGTAGAAAAACAAAAGAATGGAGAGGGCTGAGATTCGCACTCACTAGATCCTAAGTTGTACTGGTCACTGATTCGTATGGCACTAGTACTAATCAAGCACTTGTGAATTATACTTAACCTCCTTTTCTCCATTCTTCCCACTGAAAACAAAAAAGACAGAGAAAAGGCAAGAAACAGTTTCCACATTCTGGGCACATGCGACTCCTTGTTTGGAAAATGTGCAGCATGGTTAATAAATTAATGAGCCTATAGCTTGTTAGTCATATGAACTTTCACCTGAATATTTCATAGTAGTACTCCTACACAACTCTGCTAATGTTTACAAAACCACAGCCATTAAAAGTCTTCCCAAGTCCCCGAATATACTATATGTTTCTGACCATAACATAGTACTAAGTATAATCAGAAGAGCAGTGCCATAGCAGATAACCACGTACTTTTGTCATCAGAAGAGTGTTATGTTTCTCAACAGATAATCATACGAGCAGTACCATATCTAGGAGTTAATCATCTACTTTTGTTATCAAAAAATAATTGCCCCACGACCATAACCGCGATGTCGTTTGCAAAGTGTTCAATAAGCCTAGTGGCTTTGAAGATATTCTGACCACTAACTGAAGAAGATAACCTGCATTTGTTTGTGGTCACTTGATGCACACAGCTTTGTACCCATGACAGCCAGCGTTTAGGGGATAATAATGTAGACATGTGGACCGACAGGCACACCTGACCACTACAAAGCCCTCGTTTCTGAGTGCCTAAGTTGGTACTATGTGTAGATGCACTACTTGGACAGCAACATGAGTATGTCCCAAGAATCCAGTGAGTATGTCCCAAGCATGAGTATCTATCCTTATTTGGACCTCTGCATGTCTGTTTATGCACTTGTTGCTCAATTGAATCAGTTTAAACATTTAGATAACCATGTCTATTTGAACAAATAAACATGTCTGTTTATGCAATTGTTGCTCAATTGAATCAGTTATGGTAAATGGTTGCATGATCTAGATTCTAGAGGAAACAAAAATATATACTCCGTGCTATCTATCAGCTCTGCGAGATGCTGAGATGATATTTTTACTGTATTCATTACTGTTTAGTGGGTGTAGTTTTTCTCTCTTTGTTGTCATGTTTTTCTGTTGCGTGTTTTCCAGGATGGATTATTGCTTCTGTTTCGAACCAGCATGAAGAAACACAGTGGAGATCGTCCCTGGAATAGAAAACACTATATGTGGCTGTGGAGCACAATTTGTGCATTTTTGTATGTGAAATGTTTGCAGGGAAATCACCCGAGCTGCCCATTTCTCCAAAAATATTGATTTCGATCCATTTCGGTTGAGAAATGGGGCTCATATGTCAAAAAATTAGCGAAGGTCATGCCGAATTTTTTGGTCGACACTTAGTAATTTTTTGACATATGAGCCCAATTTCTCGACCGAAGTGGAAGTGAATTGACACTTCGGGAGAAATGGACAACTCATTTTAAATATTGTCAATAATAATTAATACTAACTTCCTTATTTTAATTTGTTTAGAAGTGTGCAAACATGTCGGCCGCCGATGGGGCCGGCACTTCTAAGGCCGCCATGAGCGTCGAAGACCAAGCCACAGCGGCGAACCTCACTTTCTGGGAGGCGGCGGCGCAGCACGAGGTGGCGGAGTCTCAGCATGAGGACGTGGCAGCTACTGCGGGCCACGATGGGGATGATGAGCAAGATGAGGACGAGGACTACCGGATAGATGAAGCCAAGGAGGAGGATGCGACTACCTCCGATGGTGGAGGCCGCACGCTGATGGCGGAGGCCGCACGACTGATGGCGGGGACCGCACGGATGGCGGTAGCAGCAACCCGTCCGTTAAGAAGAATAAGAAGCCGAGGAAGGATCGGAAGCCGCAAAAGCTCGCCGACACCACCGACGAGATCACTCTGGTCTCGGAAAGTGGCCTTCCGTTGGAGCCTCCGGATGTTGCCGCCGAGTACGGCATGCAACTCGGGTGCATCATCCGGGAAAGCATGTCGATCAACACGAAGCACCTGAGAAGTGAAGCGAATGAGCGTCACCGATGGTACAAGTTCCCAGCACCGTACACCGACAAACTGGAAAAATCCAATAAGGTGAACAGGTTAGCCATCATGAAGATGGCCAATGCCTTGACCAGCTGGAGAACCCGGGTGAAGAACAAGATCGCGAAAAAGGAAATCTAGGAGAAGATCAAGAAGGGTGAGCCCATGATCGATGAAGACGAGTTCAAGATATTCAAGGCGGAGATGGAGACTGACGAAGCGAAGGCATGGACGGAGTGGGGTCAGGAAATGCGGGAACCGAACATAGGTAACCACCGATGTGGAAGCGGTGGTTACAGGGGAAAGAAGGCCATATGGGCAAGGGCGGACGCCGAGGTTGAGCGTCTCAGGAAAGAAAACCCGTTTTTAAAAATCACGGATAAGTAGACCCAGAACTTTGTCCGGGCCCGCTACTATCTGGACAAGGATTCCAAGGAATTCGTCACCGATGATGACGATGTGGGGAAGTTTGAGAGTAAGCTGGAAAGGAATTTACCCGCGGTCCATTTGCTTTCATTTTGAATAATGAAGGCAAGTTCCTAAATGGGTTCACCTTTCCTTATCTGCAGGACGCTGAAATCAAGGCTACACGCGAGGCGTCGGACTCGTCGTCCCAGGGCTCAACGGAGCCGTGGGACACGATTTTCAACAGGGCGACCAACGCCTTCAAGGGAAGGCCACAGTCCGAGCCGCCCACGTCATTTGGCCGTATCTCTGGCTTTGGTACGAGCACAAAGTTCTGCGAGTACTATAGCGAGGAAGCTAAGAAGAGAAAGGAGAGGCGGACCCAGTCGGCGGCTCAGGATCAAGCTGAGAAGGAAGAGCTGAAGTGGAAGATCGCGCATCTAGAGGCCAGTAAGGTGGACCAGGACGAGGTGAATGCGATAGTGCAACAGAAGATCCTCGAGATGCTACCTCCTCGGCTGATGGAGGGGATAGCAAAATGGAATGCGGATGGTCAGGTGGGGCCGATACAAGTGCCCAGCGCCGGCGGCAGCACCTCGAGCCACCAAGTGTCGCCAGACATGGTTACCCTGCCGCCCTCCATCCCCGCGGCGCAGCCGATGGAGTTGGATGCGCCGGAGCTGCCCCTCCTACCGAGACTACCAAGGCATAGTAGCCGGCGGCGGCGGTGCTTCCTAATGCACCCGAGACGGAGAAGAAGAAGGATCAGCCACCGGCCGCCCGTGTCTCGACATTAGCCGAGCTCGGCGCCCTCACCAAGGTAAAATAAGTAGTTAGTCAGCGTGCTCTACTTAATGCCTTTGATTGGCTGCCATCTCATGATGCATATCTGTATGCCTCAGGACACTCCATGCGTGCTCCTACACAAGGTGCCCGACGGCGAGTTGAAGGATGTTGCCATGGGCAAGCTAATACAATCGGCGAACCGCACGATGCACTGCAAGCCCATGGACGATGCCATGATGCGCGTCGAGTTGGCTCGGGTGTTGGGGGGTGTGAAGACATGGACCCTCCCATGCAACCTCCGGCAGCCGACGAGCACCTGACCCTGGAAGGTTGCCATGGCTATCCCATGATTTGGCCAAAGACCCAGATTCATATTGGGTCTCGCTCCATCGGTGCCACCTCGGTCGTCCGGCCGCCAAGGACGAAGCCTCCTGCTACATCGGTCGTCGTTGCCGCCACCACAAGCCGTCACCAGAGACTCTTGGGAGCGTCTGCACCGGCGCCACAAGCAGCCAAGGGCGTGGTTGCTCCTCAACCGCCATCGCCCCCGCCTAAAGGCAAGGTTGTGGCACCGCAACAGCCATCGCCACCACCCCAGGATGACATGGACATGGTGGCCTTCGATGCCAACATCGAGGTGGATGATGATGATGCACTGGTCGACGTCAATGCCTTCGTCAACACCGGTGCCAGCAAAGGACCGTTCATGCCTCCTCTCGTTGAAGAACCATCATTCCGCGATCAAGCTAGCCATCCCAAGAAGCGCCTAGTCTTCTGTGGGTTCTCTCAGGAGACGCCTCCGGCCGCTGAGACACAACCTCCATCCACCGGAATCATTTTCAGCCCTGACACACTCCGCAGGACGGCCGGTGATGGGTTAGCATCGCCAGTGGAGGCTGCTGATGCGAAGAGGAAGAGGGTGAGGAAGAGGCCGAATAGGAACAAGGACAAGGCTGTGAGCCAGCCCGCTCCGATCCGTTACCGGGACGACGTTGTACCACCCCACGAGGATGGCTTGACCAGAGTGCACGAAGCTGGTCAGCCCATACTGCCTCCGGAACTGCGCCGCCTAGCTTCGGGAGCTATGATGAGTTTGCATGAAGGTGTCCTAACACTGGAGGGCCTCCTTCTCAAGGACAAGGACCCGAGTTACCCGGTGTTCACCGCCAAGGTGCCAGAGGACGTGGGCTTCATCACCGATGCCCCCGCGGATGTGTTCTTCATAGCCTACGAGGACATCTTCAAGCTGTTCCACTCGAGACGGCTGGACTATAACTTGGTCCGCCTATTCGCGCTCAATCTGGCGATGACGATTAAGAGAGAGGACACCCTGTTCGTCGCGATAGCGGATCCCTACTACATGCGGGATAGCCAGCTGGAAGAAGGAACAAGGACTCGGGCCCGGGCAAAGTCCTACCTTCAGAAGCTATTGATGGACAACAAGAGGAAGGACAACATCCTTGTGCCTTTCTTTCCCGAGTAAGTGTACACATCCTCCTACCGCCGTCGTAACACATAAGTATTTCTTTCCATTGCTCTTTTCCAACATCCCGTTCCACATTGTGTGTTGTGCAGAGATAAGTACTGCACGCTCATCGTCCTCTCCACGAGGTATTCTCTTGCCACCTACTTTGACTCGGGGAGTGCGAGGAGGAAGAACTACGCCAGAGTAAGGAGCGTTCTGGATGATGCTATCGAGGGCTATGCCAATCAGGGAGGCCCCTTCAACTATAAGGGGGAGGCTTACAGGGACGATGGCTGACACAAGTTCAAGCATGTGTTTGAGTTCCCCTGCGTCAAGCAGCCGTCTGATAGTGTGAAGGAGGCCTTCTACGTTTGCCATCACCTCAAAGGGTTTGTCCGGGATTGCGAGATGCTAACGCTGCCATCTTCACTCCAAGGATGGGCCCAAAAGTTGCATGGGATTAGTGACCCCAATCTCAGGGAAGACTTCCATGATACGCAGGTGAAGCTGTCACATATCATCATGGAACAGGCCAACACACATGGTGGGCTCTTACACCAGCCCAGGTCATTCACCAAGAGGGAGATCGAAGCCCGCCTCAAGGCGCAGGGTGACTTCGGGACGTGGACGACGAAAGACATGTACAAGCCGTTCCCGGCGCCCTGCGAGGAGAAGGCTACTTGACCGAGAGAGCGTGTGTATCGGTGGACATGTAGTGTGTCTGTCAAAAAACTTAACTTGCCTAGCTTGAAACCGTCGTTGTTATTGTGTCGGACATGTTGTCGTGTTTCTTTCATTGTCATCGACGCATTGTTTTAAGTTTATGAATGCCTTGCTCTAATATTTGTCAACATATATATTTGCATGATGTACTAATATGCCTTGTCAATAGAGATGCCGACGTACGTTGTGTACAAGGGTCGGGTTCCAGGTGTCTACGAGGAGTGGGTGGACTGCCACCAACAAGTGGACAAGTTCAGCGGCAACAGCTACAAGGGATACGCGACTAGAGAGTAGGCGGTGGCCAAGTGGAGGAGACACGTGTGGAAGAAGAACCGGACGAAGATCTTGGTGCCGCTCCTCCTCACCGGCATCACGGTTACGGTGTACTACATTTTGTCCTAAGGTATAGGCGGTGACAACATTGCACAGTTGTAAGTTATGTGAGTGAGATGAACACTTGTGAAATATACTTGTACACTTATTCGGTTCTAAGTGATGTGATTGATGAACACTTTTGAACATTCGTGTTTGTTGATGTATTATATGTGAACTGGAACATTTGTACTGCTGTGTGCAGCTTTTCTGTGAATTTCTGTTAATTTTTGTGTATTTCCTGTAATATACCTGTTATATACCTGTATCTGTACCAGATTCTGAAAATTTCAAAATTCTGAAAAAAGGATTCTGTGGCGCATATAGCTATATGCGCCACAGAATTTGGATAATTGTGTGGCGCATATGCATATGCGCCACAGAAATATAATTTTAGTGGCGAAAATTTAGTGGCGACTGCTAGATGCGCCACAGAAAGTTGTTTTGGTGCGCCACTGATAACGTTTTTCCTAGTAGTGTCTAGTACTCAAGGTGACAGTGTGGGGTTTTCTAGATGGGAAAGGCTTACTTTGAGGTGTACTGTTATATCCCTACCAACGATTAGAGTGTCCAACCAGAGAGTAGTTAAGAGTAGTATCATGAAGATAATATATTTATATGAGAGTGTTCACTAGCAAACGTATGATCCCTAGGCCTTGTTTCTAAGCATTGATACTTCGTTTTCTACTAGATCTGTTACATGTTTGCTTGCTTCCATTTTTATTTCAGTTTTCCTTTAGTCTCTTCCATGCCATCAAAGTATTTTCTATCACCGTTACCACTTATAATTATCCATACCACTTGTATTTCACTATCTCTTCGCCGAACTAGTGCACCTATACACCTGACAAGTGTATTGGGTGTGTTGGGGACACAAGAGACTTCTTTTATCGTGATTGCAGGGTTGCTTGAGAGGGAATACCTTTGACCACTTCCTCCCCGAGTTGTGCTTAAAGTTGGTAGGTAAGAACGGTTCTTGTGCGAAAGCCCATTCAGCCACGTAAAACATGCAAAGATAAAGTAGATGCGTCTAACTTTGTTTTGTAGGGGGCGTTGCTTTGTGATATGGTTGTGGCAAAGGTAAAGTGATTAACTTATGCTACGTAGTAGTAGATAGTCACGGACGTGATGGACTACCACGCCGGATGACACCGGTACCCTGGTGTCTATGGCGCCGGAACCCTGGAGCCAGAACCTGGTGACGACGGATGGAGATCACGACGTGAAGGACCATATCACATCGCATTTACATTCAATGTTATTGTTTGTATATCTTATTGTGTGCTAGTATTAGATACTCGACGGTAGCCTAATAAGATGATCCCTGTAAAATTCCCAATGGTTGTGTTCCCCCTTAGTGTGCACCACCAAGAAAGTTCTTCGGTATGAGGTAGGCCGTGATGATCGGGTGTCAGACATATCTACATTCGCATACATTTGGAGTAAGCCATGTTGCACAACGAATACACTAAGGTTGAGTTGGCGAGCCTAGCATGTACATACATGGCCTCGGAACACGGATGGTCGAAAGATCGAGCACGAGTCATATGAATGATGTGACCGATGTTTAGCGTCCACCCTTGAACCCACGTTGATGGCCGTGATGATCGGGGGAGATATTGCTGATAGGGGTCGTGTTATCACTAGGAACCCTTATGGGGATAGGTGCTTCTGAGTGGAGTTATTATTAACTCATTTAATTATAAACTTAGTCTAAATTCCTTTTTGCAATTGTAAATGTAGAAAAGTTCTCCCTGATGCCACCTTTCCTGTTGACGATTGATTGGTTAGAAGGAGAGAAGCTCAGATTAGATGGATCAAACTTCTCTGTATGGGATGCGCGTCTCCACGTTCTCCTTAGCGAGAATGACGTGGTTGACTACATACTCGACGGGATGGATTTAGATCAGCCCATTGACCTAGAGACCCCAGAGCAGCGGGGAGACCGCTTTCTCCATCGGGAGATGGCCTCCTTCATTTCAGTTACAATGCTTTTCGGAATGGTGGACGAGCTGTGGGCTTTCGTGGGTGATATCAACCCTCGTACGGTAATGCTACAGCTTAGGACACATTTCATGGAACAAGCACGCATATGGGAGCATGAGCTGATGGGAGACTTCCTCTCCATTAAGATGGAGGAGAACTCATCACTTGACGACCACTTGGAGAGCATGCATGATGTGTACATGAGGCCTGCATACTTCCTGGATAGCTGGATGACAGGCTCTTTTGCAAATGGCGTTGTGCTACGGTTGCTGCCACCAAGCTACCAAGCACAAGTCAGGACTTGCATTATGAGAGGCGACGCAAAATCAATGGAGTTCCACCGGTCCGTAACACATCTCAGGAATGTGTTGGTTGAACCAAATGTCACTGAGGTCATCAATGACAAAGGTATATATTTGATATACAATTTTATAAATGTTATAATCTTGCAAACACATTTGCAGTGTTAAGTATATTTGATACTTGTTCTGTTTTGCTGAAAACAAGTCCTTCTACATGAGAGGTGCTTGCTGGAAAGGAGGTGACGTTGCGTGTTGATGGCGAGCATGATGATGATGGCCGACGACACTCTCCCTCGACATTTATCACTTAGTTTATGTTTTTGGATATTTATTGTAATCAAAAGATTTTGAACTTCTTTAGTGTGTCTCACACTTTGTGAGACGGTTATTCATATGAGTTTGTAACAAACGGTTGTTCTACTTTTATGAATGATTTCTATTTGTGTTCATATCTTGTTTGATTATATGTGAATTATCCTTGTTGATTGAAACTAATTGATAATGCATGAACATTTGTAAAATATCGAAATGCCTTAAAAATACCCAATTTAATGATATTTCATTAATTAATGAAACCATTGTTTAAATTCAAAGTTATATGACAATATGTGAAAGTCATTTGATTTCTTATCACATATAAATCATGCCTATGTTCGGCAAAATAACTTGAACACCGTGTATTACTTGAATACAAAGTGTTTAATGAATTGTTTAAAGTAAAAACATAATTGATGTATTGTATTTTAACAAAATTGTATTATCATTATATGATTGTTTAAATGTGTAAATAAGTTTACCAAAGGAAACATGAACATGAAATTATTTGATTTGATCAAAGTGTTTCATCAACAAAGGGTATAAATATAAAAGGGAATCTAATTACTATGATTTGATCAATAGTAATGAAATTCGACTTTATAAAGAATGGCATAAAAGTAATTGTGAAATGCAAAGCATTTTGAAATGTCAAAATGCAAAGCATCACAATGTGATATTAGATATCGAAGTGGGTAAATAGATGGCACCAAATAAATCGTTGTAGTGTAGATGTAGATACCATTAGTTAGAAATAGTTAGCACTTAATTGGAATATATAGCAAACCATCTGGATTCGTGAAAGCGGCTCCATATCTAGTATGGATCATCATAAAAGTTTTGGGGTTATTCGATATAACCAAAACAATAATGAATAAGTCCTTGTAGAGTATTCATTGGAAACTTTGAATACAAAATCCATAACTGAAACCAAAAGAGAAGCAAAACTTGTATTGCTTGGTTTTTGGTGCATTCTCGAGAAAGTTAACTTTTAGTGATATTTCTCAATTATGGAGCAAATGGAAGATAGTGAAAACACGATGAGGATTCAAAACCCTGCATCAGAGTGTTGAGAAGCGCAACAGAAAACATTCCTGAATGATTCTCATCACAAAGGAAAGAATCAATGATATTGATCATTGTGTTTTCCCCACTGGTGTTTTCACTACATGAAGTAGAATTCAAAATGTAACCCATATCTTGTATGGAGACATTTTTGAATCATTTGTCATGATTCTTGGAATATGACATACCTACGAACTACTAAGAAAATAATGGTAAACTAAAATTATGAGAAATCCTAGAAGCAAAATTCAGTTGAGATTAGAAAGCAATTCGTTGCTAAATCTCACAAGTAAAAGGGGTTACTTGGATTTTCCCAAATGACTGCAAAGTCATAGTGGAAAATGGGTGAATGACAAAAGCACAATTTGTCAAGTATTGGCCGAATTCAAATGAATTTGATTCATGTGTGCTTAATATCCAGCGGATTTAAAACTAGTAAAAGTACTAGTATCTCATAGTAAAACTCCAAGTTTGATATTTGATCAAAGGATTTTGAAATTGTCCAAGTTAATTAAGGAACTGGTCCTTAATAACTCAAATTAGGAATAGTATTAAGTTTAAACATCAATGGTTGAAATAAAAAAGGATGATCATCATCCACTATGTTGAGACATAGGTTCTATCTTAGAAAACCATGATGATAACTTAACATAATATATGATCCAAGAAGGAACGTTTAAAAGGTGATTGAGTTTGAATCACGGAACATTGAGCTAAGTTTGTCTTGTCTAGTAGAGAACTGTAGACATATTTTCCAAATCCATAAATGATGACATATCTTAAAACATAAAGGGTTATGTTATAAGGGAACATGTTGGAAACTCCTGTAAATACCGATTGAAGTCAAGTAGGAAGCGAGGTGAACAAAACATCGAAAGTTGCATAGAGTGCACTAGTGTTTCGATGGTTACATTTATAATAATAGATAAGGGTACCATCTAAAGTGTTGTATAATGTTATGGCGGGGCTAGTTCGCTTTTAACATTGAATGATGTGTCCCAGGGCACAGTGCCCATGAGAAAGCCCTCGAGGTTGATCTAAAGTCACTATAGGCTCCTGGAATCAGGCCTTGTTCTGCTGTGATAGCGATGATGCATACACACAGGTGTTATCATGTGATGATAAAGTATTGATGTCAATCAAGGTGACATTAGTAAGTTGTAAAGGATTTGGGACTGTAAAGTACAAACCCAAGACTCAACCTCTTCCATAAGCAAGCATGTTCAGGGTACCGGATATATGGTGCCAATGATTAAGAACAAATGCAGCTAGTGTATTTGTACTCTAGTGCAAGTGGGAGACTGTTGGAAATATGCCCTAGAGACAAATAGTTATAAGGACTATTATCATATTTCATATAGTTTATGATTAAGTTTTATATCATGCTATAACTGTATTGAGTGGAAACACCAATACACGTGTGATATACAAACAATCAGGGGGTTTCCAGTGAAACTCTAGTCACTGGTTCATTGGTCAACATATGATCATGTTTCCTTATCATGTGGCATTTACGCTAGATGGAAATGGAGCCAACTCATTCGGAGAATGAGATGATGAACCAATACCCAACCTAAACATCGTGACCCGATCATGTCACAATGTTCGAGTTAGGATGATTAGAAATGGATCCTCATAGACTATTCCTTAGACCGTGAGGCTATATCAATCACTGTCTCCAGAGAGTTCTTAGATAGCATCAAGCGCCACTTGGTAATACAGTGGTTATAAAGGTGTGTTCAGGTACTCGGAGCTAAACCGTAGAGTCAATATATGTCAAGTGCGGGATTTGTCCGTCCATGTGACAAGAAGATACTCAAGGGCCCACTCGGAGAGGTTATATCCAATAGTTGCGCAGCGTGTGATTTGATCACATGGATATCACTTGTCGGAACGAGTCAAGTAGCATTGTTCAGTAACGAGATTGGAAACGACATGGTGATGTCATTGATCAGATCTCGGGCAATGCAAGTATCGAGAGACAAAGGGAATAAGACACGACTGTCCCGGTTCAAACGATGAAAGATCTTCGTGGAACGCACAGGGGTCACATGGCCATCTAGGTCCCTCTGTCGATCATTGGTGCAGGAGTGTCCCGACCATGTCTGCAGTGTTGCCGATTTGTGGGGTATCACGCTTATGGGCTTGATGATGCTTAGAGAGTGTTTATACGATTGGTAGAATCGCCGAAGAATTGTAGAGAGAAAACCGGAAGGGTTTCGGTAAGTCCGGAGGATGTACAGAGTGGAGGTGGAAGTGTTCCACAACCACGGAGGTTGAATAATATGTGAATGAATGTTAAATATTGATTTAATAATTTATTCATAATTATTTAATAAAGAGAAAATCAATTTAAAAGGTCAAAAGGCTTAATGGGCCAATTCCCGGAGGGGAGAGGGCCCATTAGGGAAAGGAGAGAGGGAGAAGGGACAAGGGGGTGGCCGGCTAGGCCTAGCCCCCACGCGTGGAGCCCACTAGGGCCGGCCGGCGGCCTCCCCTCCCCCTCCTCTCCTTTAGTCCCACCCCGGGACTTTGAGGGAGGTAGTACCTCCCCTCCCCCTATATATAGTAGGGGTATTTGGCCAGATAAATACACCCAATAATCAATAAAGGTCTTCTCACTTTTGGGAGGACCTCCAATTGATATTTTCTCTCTCTCCCTCTCTCTCTCTCATGACCGTGGTCCCAAGTTCGGACTGCGCGAACGAGAGACATCTTCACCACGGAGCGCCGTCGCGCTGCGGGATTCAGATCTAGGAGCTCTACTTCCGCAACTGCTGCTAGATCAGGGAAGTGGGAGTCATCGTCAGGCACCGGACGTGTGTAACTCCCCGTGAGGTGTCGCAGTTGAGGCACTCAAGTCGTTAGAGCCAAAGGAGCACAAGGACTACATCATGACTTTGAGGTCGGCTTCGGCTCGTCTACATCAACCATGCTCTCCTGAGTGTTGACAACACTCTTTGGTCTTCAAGGGTAAGTTCGCAAAAGCCCCTCGTGTTACTGTATTACTAATAGATAGGTCCTGGCAGCATCAGGGTTCAGGGGTGTAGGGTAAAATTTTATTGTTTTCATACGCGGAACCCCAACATTTCCATCTAGGGGTAAGAAACAGAGACAAGAAAATCATATTCCACTAGACACACTAGTAGAAAAAGGGTCTCTAGAACAAGTTGAGAACGGGCTCTAGTCTCGATTTGCCAACTAGGCCTATGAAATCAGGACTAAATTTCCTGTCCTTTAGTCCTGGTTGGCCACAAACCCAAATTAAAGGCCCTCCACAAGGCTGTGGTCGAGCGCTGGGCTGGAGGACCTTTAGTCCCAGCCGTGTTACCAACCGGGACTAAAAGAACTCCACACGGATGCAGTTAAGTGTTGGGCTAGAGGCTCCTTATTCCTGGTTGGTAACACCAACCATGACTAAAGATTTTGTGTTTTAGGGTTTATTAGGGGTTAGGGTTTAGGGTTTTCATTTTTCATTTTGTGTTTTCCTTTTCCTTTTAATTTTATGTTTTTCATTCAATTATTTTTTATTTCAAACAAGTTTTCGTATACATATTCTACACTTACTACATATTGTACACGTTCAAGCATATACAATATAATTTCTCTTACAAAAGCATACATATATATACGATTTGGCATATATATATATTTAATTACATGGAGATCATTAAATTACATGGAGGCATTAGTGACAATGGTATTCTCTGGTTTGATATATGACCTCCATAATAAAAAATCCCGCCAACTCCTTTTGAATATCTAGTAGGCGGTTCTTTGGTTGCACCTGACGATAGATTTGTCGAGGGCATCTTGATTGTATAACTGAAAAAGTTCTGCAAGCATAAGACATATCTGGTCAGCACGGTAGTAATGCTATTTCTTAACTTGCACCATGAGCATGATTCCACGTTCCTTTATGACTCTCATGTACCACTCATGCAACCTTCGCATTTGTGTTCGTAGATTCCAGACATGCTCAAGTTTGACTAGAGGATGCCAGGTGACATATTTCCATGCTAGATCAACTTTGGGGATGTCTACATCGCCTATCAATTGAGCAACACTGAGATCAAGGTTGCTAGCAATTTTGTTGTATATGTCCTGATCGGAAAACACCTTGAGTGGGGGTATCGATTGTATTTCTTGTTCTCTGAGATGGGAACTTTTTTTCCAGTTGCTGGTCATAATCCGATGGAATGTTAGCCAGATGTGATGATGGTCGCTCAAGCATGTCCATAAAGTGTTGAACAATTTTCCTAGGATTTTTTTCCTTAGGCTGGGGTTGTACCGGGGCAAAATGGCTTTTCACTTTGGCATCCACGACCATTTTGGTTTCCTCATTAGTAATTTCGTAAGCTAACTTGGCAGGAGCCTTGTCCTTGCCTTTCTTCGTTGTACCTTTTTTTGAGTGGTACTAGTCGACGGAGCGATGGTCTTCCACTTTTGCCCCTAGAACTTAGTGGGCGGAGTCGGCTGATGCGCTAGAGATCGAGATGGACTCGCACTGGGTTCCTATTGAGGAGGCATGGACTTGGAGGTGTATTTCCACTCGGAGGAGTCGATGTCTTTGGCGCCGAGTCTGGAAACACGATGTTTTCCTTTTTTCCATAGAATGATAGCACACGCAACTTCTCCTAGTGTCATCTCCCCTTCACCTACACGGATGTTAATCTCCAGCGACTCATATCCCTTCAGAAATTCATCCACTCCGACACAAGCATAGCCAGGTGGAATCTGACCACCATGGAAGCTTTCTCCAAGTCTAGAAGGTAAAGCAAAGCCGACCGCCACCTTCATGGATATGTTCTTCAGTGGTTGATATAGCTCACAATTTTCACTCTCCGTTATATCATCCCCGGGGTAGGAGTCATCTGTGCATAATCAGTCTAGACCCCCGTGGAAGCCACGGTGCTTTTATGCTGAGATGGACCGCTACTATTGAATGCAGGATCTTGCTGCCGCTGAGATACCCTTTCCAGGCTAATTGCATCCAGTTTCTCCTGTTGCCGCATTAATATGTGTTCCAATTCCTCATTCTTTATTTCTATCTTCTGAAACCTCTGTGCCTCCTGCTTCTTTTTTCTCTGACGGCTTATATTACTGTCATCACACTTGCAAAACCCAGTCCTCCACGGAACAATACCTTTTCCTCGTGTTTGTCCTGGGTGTTCAGGATTCCCGATGGTGCGTGTTAGCTCGTCATGCTCTCTATCAGGCTAGAACTTTCCATCTTGAACATCAGTTATTGCTATAACAAGGGCAACAAAGGGTTCTTTAATTTATTTATTTCCAATAATAGTCTACCCTATTTGTGGGTCCAACGACCCCCCATGCCCGTAAAGCCACTACTTTGACCGTTTGGGCCAATCCACTGTTGCTGGAGTAATCCCTTTAGCAATCAGGGTGGCCTCAGTTTTTCCCACTTAGACACGACACTCTTGTAGCCACATGTCCCCAGAACATGGTGATATATTTTTTGCAGCATTTTCCTTATTTATTTCTGACCTTTCCTGAGCTTCAGACGATGTCTTGTACTCCACAAATGCGTCCCAGTGATTTTTTTATCTTCTCTAGTGCTCTAGTGAATGTTGGAGTCTTCGTATAGTCATTGTATAATCTTTTCTTGAAGGTCTGGAATTGTGTGGCCATCTTCTTAAGAGGCCACTCCTTGACTTTCTGTCAAATCTGACCATCTTCTCTGGGATCTACCGGTAGGTTGAAATGTGACAAGAGTGTATCCCAAAGCTGGTCTTTGGATCTTTGATCGATATAACTAACTCCATATACCTTTGGCTTATTCCATTCTCGAGTGGTGATAGGGATGTTGTTTGTAGCAATAACTCCACATTGATTAATAAATAAATGTTCATTCGCTTGGGGAGCAATCGTTTTGCCATCTTCAGCGACTTCATTGATCATGAACCTTTGACCATCATCCAAATTTTTGGTCGGGCCTCGTTGCCTTCTAGCAGATTGGCTCGATCCGGAGGGATAAAATAAGAAAGATTCATTAATATATATATATATATACAAATCAATTAATGCATCTAGTGATCACTAGAAGTTTAGTGTAGCTCGCTGGACTTTGTTAAGGGTCCACCATTTTATTCGCCATCTTAGCTTGTTTGCCCTTCGTCTCTTAGTTCTAGTTCCATTCCCTCAATAGAGTTGTTCAAATAATATGAGCCATCATCTTATCAAGTGGCTTTAAAGTCTAACATTATCTCTTCATCGTCTCTGATGTGGGCGTCCATAGCTTAACTAATCCAAAACAAAGATGAAACACCGGAAAAGAAGGGAAACAATCAACAGATGGCATCAAGCAAGAATAATGATATGCCAAGTTAAATGGTACTGAAATGAAAACCTAAGGCATGCTTGTCCTTTTTAAACAGGGTCTGAGGGTTGCAAACCCTAAAACAGGAACACCGGAAAGAAAACTACAAAAATTAACACAAGCATCGATGGAATGCGCACAATGAATGAAATGCCATTGTTAAGGGTATGGAACAAACACTAAATGCAAGATTATCAATTTAAATGGAGTTGGGATGCTCTAAGTACAACTTTCCCTGAAAGACCTCGGAATGCCTATGAGGGGTTGATTTGTTCTTCTAAGAAACTTGTTAATTGAAGTTGATTAACAATGCATGAATTTGCTACTGCCGTGTAGATATTTTTCTCAACATTTTGATATGTTACACTTATTTTTTCTGATGTACAGGATAAAAGATACTGAATTTATAAGATTAATACAAGATTTAATATATTTCTAGAAAAAATAATAAATCCCACGTTTTCTACCCAGGGCCACCCTAGCTAGAGAGGCTGACAGAGGGGGCCCAGGGCCAATTCCAGCTGCTACGCGAGCGGTGACGTTAGCATGACGTCACCATGATGTCATCAAGGCTAGCCCTCCTCCTCCCGATGGCAGCAAGCGACGACAGTAGGTAGGGGAGAGGGGAGAAGCTCACAATGCGGGCGACAACGGCGACTCCTATTTTGTAGATCAACAGTGACCGGCCTCCTCCTCCTTGCGGGTGACAATGACGACACCCTCGTCCTACTATTGCGTACAATGGAGGCTCCCTCCTCCTCCTCTTGCAGACGATGATGGCGGTGGCGACAAGGAAGACGATCGGGAGGGGAGGGGAGAAGGTGTGGGGTTATATACCACGACCCCTTTAGTCCTAGTTCGTTAGTTCCAGTTGGTGGCACGAACCGGGACTAATGGCCTGGCCTTTGGTCCGAGTTCGTGCCACCAACCGAGACTAAAGATATTTTCGGCCGCTAGCGGAAATTGCCAACCGGGACTAAATGGGCTTTTGGACTTCATTATTTTATCAGTTTATATTAAATCCCTGTGGGGCCTACATTTTAACATTTTATCAGTTACTAAAATCATTTCCTAAAATGAATAAAAGTATGATATGTGGGTCCAGCTAGAAAAATATTTTATATACTCCAAAAATGCTTTTAATTGTTTTAAAAATGAATTAATTCTGGAGAAATTCATAACTAATTCATTTTAAGTAAGAAAAATATGTATAATATATCAAAATGTTTAGAAAAATGACATCTACATTTTGGTATCAAACTCATGCATTGTTAAGAAAATTTAATTGCATGTTTATTTAGAAGAACAAAATGATCCCACATAGGTTATTCAGGGGTTTTCCCAGAATTAGGGTTTATACCGCTCGAACCCTGTTTAATATTTCAAGCATGTTCCGGGGTTTCATTTCAGTATATTTAACCTGCATATCATCATTATTGATTGAGCATTGCATCGATGCCATGTGTTGATTGTTTTCCCTTATTTTCGGTGTTTTGGTTCTTCTCGATAGTTTGTGATAGTGTGCCCATATTGATTGCATCGCAAAAAAACCTTTGGCGGGAAGTGGGTTAGATTTGAACTATTTGAACTACAGTTACTATAGGTACATGATCAGATTCGAACTATAGTTACATGATCAGATTTGAACGACTAGTCATAAAGGGTTTAATAAATTCTTACACATCACCAACATCCCCATCTAGTGTTGGGGTATAAAACTTTTTCTTTGTGTATGTCCCTTTCTTATGATTGCGCCTATCCATGGAGCATCTTCATTATTTAACATGATGATTGGGTCAGTGTTCACTATGAAAGGCAGCATTTCATCAAACTTATTATAATCTTCCGACATGTTTGTCTTGTCCACCACTACCACGATGTTTATTTTCTCTGAAAGAACTATGTGGCGCTTTGGCTCATCGTATGATGTATTCATTTTCTTATCTTTTATTTGTTTCAGATTGGTAGACATGTCCTTCACATAGAAAACATGATCCACGTCATTGGCTAGGACGAATGGTTCATCTCTGTACCCAAGATTGTTGAGATCCACTTTTGTCATTCTGTACTACTGGTCCACGTTTACCCTGCCTCCTATCAGCTTGACCCTTTGCATTGAAACAAAGGGACCTTAAAATAAGGTCCATAGGAAAGTTCCCATATCTCCTCTATGTAACCATAATATGTGTCCTTTTGCCCATTGTTGTTAGTTGCATCAAAGTGGACACCACTGCTTTGGTTGGTGCTATTTTTATCTTGGGATATCGTGTAAAATGTACTCCCATTTATATCGTACCCTTGCAAAGTCAATATAGTTGAAGATGGTGATATGGCCAACAAGTACAGCTGATCTCCAAAAATGGTGATATTCATGAGATGTGTTTGCAACCAACCGCTGAAAGTTACCATGTGTGCATGTTTAATCTAGTAGTTAGACTTGCTAGGTTTTTCTGAGCATACAATATTCATGTGTTCCTGGATATACGGATCCACCAATGTGGAATTTTGTAGAAATGTGTATTGTGCTTGAGTGAAAGAATGCTCGTCCATACTTTTTATTGCTTTCTTTCCTAGCGTGCCTTTTCCACTTAGTCTCCCTTCATGCCGCGATTGAGGAACACCAATCGGATTAAGGTCAGGAAATAAAGTCAACACAAAACTCAATGACCTACTCTGTTCCATAGCCCTTGGAGATGCTTCATTCTAGCCTAGCATGGTTATGTACTTATTTCTTTAAGACTCCCATGAACCTCTCAAAGGGGAACATATTCGGTAGAAATACAGGACCAAGAACGGTAATCTCTTCGGCTAGGTGAAGTAGGAGGTGCGCCATAATATTGAAGAAGTGTGGTGGGAAAACCAACTCAAAACTGACAAGACATTGGACCATATCATTCTGTAATCTTTTTAGAATCTCTGGATCGATTACCTTCTAATAAATTGCATTGAGGAATGCACATAGCTTCACAATGGGTATTCGAACATTCTTCGGTAGAATCCCCCTCAATGCAACCAGAAGTAGTTGCATCATAAGCACATGGTAGTCATGAGACTTTAGGTTTTGGAATTTTTTCTCTGCCCAATTTATTATTCCCTTTATATTCGACGAGTAGCCAGACGAGACCTTGATACTGCTCAGGCATTCGAAAAATATTTCCTTCCCTTCTTTGGTAAGAGTGTAGCTGGAAGGACATTCATACTGCTATGGATCCAGGCCATCTCGTTCTTTCATATGTTGCTGGTCCTGCCATGTTTCCGATGTATCTTTTGTCTTCCCATACATGCCCAAGAATCCTAATAGGTTCACACAAAGATTATTCGGCAGGTGCATCACATCAATTGCAGAGAGGACCTCTATGACTTTCTAACAGGGTAGCTCCCAAATATAGATTTCTTCTTCCATGTGGGTGCATGTCCATTATCGTCATTCGGAACAGATTGTCTGTCAGGACCCTTTCCAAAGATTACTTTTAAATTCTTGACCATACCAAATACATCATCACTAGTACGGTGGATAGGCTTCCTCCGGTGATTTGCCTTACCTTTGAAATGCTTTTCTTTCTTTCTTAACGGATGCCTGACTGGAAGAAATCATCGATCCCCCAGGTACCCATTCTTCTTACATTTATCCAAATATATACTTTCAGTCTCACCTAAATAGTGTGTGCATGCATTGTATCCCTTGTTAGTCTATTCCTAAAGGTTACTAAGAGAAGGCCAATTATTGATGGTTACGAACAACAACGCTCGTAGGTCAAATTCCTCCTCTTTGTGCTCATCCCACGCACATACACCTTGTTCGTGCCATCATTAGTCCAAAATCGAAGCATATTTACCTTTTGTTTTGCATAAGTAGAATAGGGACTTTGGTATTTTACTGCGTTTGCACGCATCTTTTGTCCTTGTTTCAACATGATCTCAAATTAGTAAGTCTCTTATGAAGATATCAATGGAACTATCATATTATGTTGTAATATGATATTTTTAAGTGATAAATGTGGGGGCCCGGATTAATCCTCCGAGAATCCCTATTATGCATATCACCACGATCCCATGATCAGTATGTCGTGGCACATAACCGACAAGTATCAAAGTAAACATACATTTCTTAAGCCGATACATGTCATACCTTATTTGGCTATGGCTACATGAATAAACATCAGCGGAACTTCATCAAGAGTAGAGCCCGAGCCATGCCTTAACCTACAGGCAGCTGACTGGGAGAACATCCTAACTCAGATAGTTGTCAACATCACCTTCTTCTTGATATCTGACCAAGTTAATTTCCTGAGACAATGCTAGTGAGTACTTCGAATGTACTCGCAAACCACCTTAAGTTAATAACAAAATGAGGATATGCAATATGGCTGTGGTAGAAGGAGGGCTCCATGAGAGGTTCTTTCCTAAAATAGTTTCTCTTGTAGATATAGCATCTGCATATCTTTTTTGAAAACTATTGTAAAACATTTTCAAAAGTTTTGTAAAACACTAAGATTGGGGCACCCATTTTCTCACCTCACGGTAATCAATCGACCAGACATTCCATCTTCTGTGATCCTTCAGATCACCTCACCTTCCAAGGTGTCCTTCAGACCACCAGTTTTCTAAAACTCTTTCTTTTTCGAAATCCTTTTTGAAAACAAAACCAGCACTGCTCTATAGTAGTTTGTCCGACCTGTCCATAACCGCGGGCATGGCTATTCGAATAGATTTACACTCTGTAGACGTTGTACACTTGACCCACACCATCTGGTTACCCTACCCTGATCACCTATGAATCATGGGTCGAATAACTGGTTAAGACTCTCCGGATGCCACTCTAGCATAGGCCCTACCCTATGAGTTGTTCCTCTCAACACCAGGATGTCTGGATCCACGTACCAACTGGAGTGCATTCCGACTCCTCGAGAGTGGGCACTTTCAATGAGAGGCTCATAGTATCATCCGGCTGCTCTCGAGGGCAGTTCGCATGTCCTCTAGGTGACTATCTAGCAGTTTACCCTTTCTGTAAAGGAAACCCGGCATTCGAGGGATGTGATCCCTTACAGTAGTTGTGAGAATTCGCACACTAGAGTAGCAAACTTCAAGTCCAGCGCCTTCCCATATAGGAGTAATGTGGTTGCATGGGTTAAGTTGTTATAGCTAAATCTGCAAAGAAACGAGTGTGTTTTTGTAAACATTTTTTTTGCTCCTCTTGCCTTCAGCAACATTTGTAAAACAAAATCTTTTTCCTTTCTCAAACTTATCCTGGTAGGTCAAACCTCACCAAGGTTTTATCATAAAACATTTTTGTAAAACTTTTCCAAGGTCTTCCCATCCTATAGCTTTGCTTCGACTAAAACAGGGTCTCCAAAGGGGTATGGTGCTATACACCATCTACCATACTAGGGACAGTAGGTATAATCAATGCCTTTGTACTTAGTAGTACAAAAGGTATTGGTTGGAGGCGCCAACCCACTACAAGGTATAAATCATCACATAGTAAAACAATGCAGTTTTTCATAAAGAGGTAAGTAAAACATGCATAAGTAAAACAATAGGACAAGGCTTATGATCAAGAAGGTGGCTTTCCTATGATTAGCAATATGGCAATATGTCCCTGGACTTCTTCTTAGAATACCATAGTAACCAATAATAACCATCTTCTTCGGGTCTTCGATATAATCGCAACATCACCATCAAAGGGAATACATACAAGCAAGCAATTGCCACAATCAACACAAGGCATACAAGCATCAATACAATACAACAAGCAAACATACAACGCATTACTAAATTCAGTAGGTTTCAAAGCCAAAAAATAATGGAAACTATTTTTTTGCAAGGGACCAGTTCTGCATGTTGCACAAAACATGTAAGAATAAGTAGAAATTTAGATCTGGTCACTATTTAGCCTTTTTCATTTTTGTTTGGATTTAAACCTGGTAGGTGGTTTGTAGATCTAGAAAATCAGATATAAAAAGAAAAAGGGGACAGGGGCTAAGGGCCGGATTTGACCATAGTGGGTCGCACGGCACCCGACCGACCCAGCTTGACCATAGCTCGCACCAGAGGCATAGTTTGAAATCACTAGGGCGAGGCCTGCCTGTCAGTGTGACTTGGTGGCTGAAGAGGTAAGAGCGTTCATCGACCATCCGATTAGACTAGGATCAATGGCTTCTGCTACGTCTCCTTCATCAGGACACATAGATTAGAACCCTAACCCTAGCTCAGATTGGGAGCTGCAGGTGCTCACCTGGGGGCACGAGGAGACAACGGCGAGGGTGCATGGCGACATGGTGGTCAAGGTGACAGGCAACAGTCGTGGGTTCTGCTTTGGGAGGATATTCTCGTGCGGTGATGGTGAGTGTGCACTCGGGAGCTCACCAGAGTAGGCTCGGGGAGGCATGCATGTCAACTGCGAGGTGATAGGGAGGCACAACGTGGTGTAGGAACTGCAAAGAGGGGTGGCGAGGGAA
The DNA here is from genome assembly GCA_910589775.1 of Avena eriantha. Taxonomy (NCBI): domain Eukaryota; kingdom Viridiplantae; phylum Streptophyta; class Magnoliopsida; order Poales; family Poaceae; genus Avena; species Avena eriantha. Next base: position 206,507,587 of record OU342746.1, on the reverse strand, counting down.
AGGTTGACGACGAGGAAGGGCTCGCACGATGATGACTATGGTGACCTCGTCGGGACTCGGTGGATGAGTGGGCTGTCGGTGTTCCTAGGAGAAGGGAGAGCATGGTTAGATGCAGGAAGACAAGGGGAGTTCAGGCAGGCCACATGCAGAGGGAGTTGAGCAAAGGAGGAGAGTACCCGGCCAGATCTTGCCCGAGGTGCGGGAGATGAGTTTTCTCCTTGCTCATGGAGAGGGAGAGCCAGAGTTGAAATGAGGAGCTGGGTGGGGGCTCTTTGGTGGCCCAAGAGGGAAATGGGATAGGAGGGGAGAGTGGTACTAGCCTTTGGTCCTTTAAACCAAAGTGGGAGGTCCATGGTGAACTTTGTTTATGGATGAGGCTTTGGGGAGGTGCTGGTCGTGGATTGGGTAAGGAGGCGATGAAGAGAGTTGTGAGTGGGCTCTGGTTGGACAGAGAGGCAGGGTTGCTACAGCACACTTATGGAGCAAGTTTGGCAATACGTGCTTCTCTCTCTCACTCACTCCAAGTGCAAAGGATAAAATAAGAGAGGTGGTACTATAGCTCTATAGTAGAACACGACTAGAGGGGTATTAGGGTGTTCTCGGTGATAAATTTGGGCATGGATGGTGGATTGATGGGGTTTTGATCAAGGATTGATCATTGTCCAAGATTTTTCTTAACTAGAGATCATGAAGAACTTCACACAAGTTGATATTGGCATGATGATTCAAATGTACTGGTAGATAGGTATCGTCAGGGTGCTTCACCAAGAATTAATTGCGATTTATTGGATCATTTTAGACCACATCTATATCATTTATTCAAATAGTGCTGATTGTTTTTTATTGGATTTTTTGGTATTTTTGAATTGTACTGAGGTTTTTTTGTTTGGGATGGTCCTAAATATGAATTCACACTTTGGATAATTTTCCCAAGATTTATTTGGGCCAAAAAGTGTTTAAAATATTTATTTTCTTATTTGTGCCATTTAAGAAAATAGGCAAAATGAATTATTAAAACTCTTCAAAAATATTTGTTTTTGAAGTGGCAAGATAGGCTATGATATATAGGCCTCAATAGTGCCTAAATATGGAGATGTGCTTTGGAGAAAACTAAAGTTTCCTTTATGGGTAGAGGTTTGGTGTTTTTGCCAAATAAAAGAGTTAAATGCTTTTTGGGTCAAAATAATTATGGATAGAATTTTATAAATCTTTATCTCCAAGGTAAATGATTTCCACATGAGGTATCAATCATTTAAAACCTTGGGTTTTGAAAATCCAACTTGTTTTGGAAGGAAAGCAAGAGATACATGATCTTAGCCATTGTTATTTTTTATACCTTCAAAACCTTGTTGGATCTTGGAGCTCAGGGCTCACCTTGGGTCACAGAATATATGGATGGATAGAACAAGTGATTTAGATCATCATGGTACAAATATTTGAGGTTGATCTAGTAAGAACATTCCTAGGATTGATGCCAAAGTTGGCTAAAAATAAGGGTGTCATAGCAGAATATTTATTAGCTTCACAAACCATGTGGGTTTTAGAAGCACAAAGCTTCAATTGGAACAAGTGATGTATGGATGGATAGGCCTTCATAACTAGAGCACACTCATGCAAAGATTTGTTTGAAATAAAATAACATGCAGTTGTGAGCTTCTGCCAAAGTTGGCATGTTGGGAAGATTTGCAGGAAAGATTATTTTCTTGCCTACAAAACCGTGAAGAACAAGTGGGTTAAAGGATGATCTAGCTAAGTTAAAGAGTGGGACTTGTAAGTCTTTAACATGGTTTACAAGATGGTTCAAGTGCATTTCCAAAAAGACACAAGGGATGCGATAGAGAGAGTCCCGAAGATGTGATATTGATAAAAGTTTCCCAGACTACCATTTTTGACAGTTTTAGGGTTTTTGACTAGATTATGGGAGTTAGTGTTTTTGATTCGTTGCAAGGGTCCAAGGAATCATCAAGTGGATGATGTTTAAGTGTTGATTTATTGTATGGGATCCTTTCTTTAGATTGGTCTTCATTGACTTGGAAGCTATGAGATAAATTAGCTCTAGTTTGATCTGGTTATGGGAATTGGAGGGTTACTTTTGTGACTAGAGATCAGATCTAGCTTTGTAAACTTGGTTAAGGTTGGTATTCCTAATTTATCTTGATCCTAGAGGATGATATCCTAGAGTGGCTCATACTACTTCCTAAACAAACAAGTCAAACATCAGATTAAGGCAATTCATCAGACAACAGATCAACGCAATTCATCAGATAGCAGACCAAGGCAATTCATATTAGCAAGCAAACCAATCTACTACTATGGATACCTTCAAGCCTATCTTGAGGTGGGGATGAGTATTTTGAAAAGGTTGTGTTTTGAAGTAGATAAGAGTCCTTGGTATTTCTACCAAGAGTAGAATTCAAAAGCTTATAAAAGGTTTTGGAGAAACCTAGGGATAAGAGTAGTTGAAGGTTCTGTCTTGAAAAAATAGGGAGATTATATCATATAGATCTCCATAGTTTTGTAAATAAAAGCTAACAACATAGTTTTTTTCTCAAAGGCATCTTGGCTCAACTTTTAAAATGCCAGAACATTTGAGAATATGAAAAACAAGCCAAGACTGTTTTGTGAAATAGCTTTTGTCAATTGAGGGTTAGTTTAGGAGTTTATCATCTGCTACACATTCAGATGCATAAGTACAACAAACAACAAGCAAACACTGCATCACTGAACAAGAAAGTTTTGTTCCGCCTGATTTTTGCATTTTGGACAACTAATTAGGGTTGCTGAAATTGGTATGTTACATGCCTCTCCCCCTTAAAAGAATCTCATACTGAGATTCAGGAGAGTAAGGTTAGGGGATTTTGAGTCAGGTTTAGTATCATGTGTCTTAAGCATACTAGCTTACGAACTTCGTCTTTGAAAGTGGTTATTGCGTCGGTGAGGTTGAACTTTAGTTTTCTTGGATGCATGGAGAGTTTAGCAAGCTTCAGACTTGGTGGCGACGGATGATCTTCTTTTCGTTTCGAACTTGACGTCTTGGCTGTTTAGGCTAGGTGAACTACCTCTAACTAGAACTTCACGGAGTACTCTTCAGTGGATAGAACTGCAGATTGTTGTCTTTTCTATAAGTATCCATGGCATAATCCTTAGAGGCTTACCGTATCCTGTTCATGACTGTTAGGGCCAAACACTTCTGAGGTTGTTTGTGACTGATGGGTACTCTATTTTTATGGGGAAGACGCAGTCTTTCCCCATTAGGGTTAAACTAAGATAGCTCGGTGGTAGCGACAGTCCTTCCTTCTTGGAATCATTGGATGAGGTTTGAAGATTATCACCAATATTCCTCCTGGAGTTGAAATCTTCAGATGACACTACAAGAAAATTTTCCTTCCGCAATGACTTGGCCCGACAGTCGTCGTAGAAGGTGCGTCATGCGCGATGAATTTCACGGCTCGACCATGGCTGATGGAATTTTTTTTCCGATTTCGCGGCCCTCTACTATGACGGATCCGCTAAATACGTGGAGAAAGCTCGGCTGGCGCGTGGCAGTAGCAAGATTTTCGTTTACTCACGCGATGTTGACTCGCCAAAGTCTTTTGAGGCATGTGGGTCCCGAATGTTAGTGTCTCTAGCAGACCATACTTTTTGGTCATGCCTCCGTGATTTGAACTCGATAACGTTGCTCGAGGCGTCTGCCATTTAGTCAGGCTTCGAGGTCCCACATGTCAGCCTCTCATTAGAAGAATCATGTGTATGATGGAATTTTTTCCTTCGCTCGTGCTACCCTTTTCTGAAGTTGATAGCGTTACTCGATGCATCTACCGTTTAATCAGGTTACTGGGACCCACATGTCATCCTCTCATTAGAAGAAACATGTGTATGATGAAATTTTTTCCTTTGCTCGCGCTACGTACCCTGTTCTGAAGTTGATAGCGCTGCTCGATGCATCTACCATTTAATCAACCTCCTGGGCCACACATGTCATCCACTCATTAAAATAAACATGTGTATGATGAACTTTTTGCCCTCGGTCATGCCTTTGTGTTCCGAACTTGATAGCGTTGCTCGCTGCTTCAGCCGTTTATACAGGCTGGTGGGTCCGACATGTCAACCTCCTCTGTGCAGGAAACATGTGCATGCTAGAATTTTTTTCTTCTCTCGCGCCTCTCCATTTCGAACTTGGCAACGTTGCTCGATAAATCACTTGTATAATGTCTCCCTGTTGGGTCCACATGTCAGCCACCTATGTAGAGGAAACATGTGTATATTGGACATTTTTTTTGGTCACGTCCGCTGTGGCATCCCGCTAAAACCACTACTAGAAAATCGCTGTGTTTTTGTGCATTGCATCATCATGACCGCATGCTCATGTTATCTTGCCACATTGCATTTGAGCATCGTCATGTCATCATGCATTTATTTGCCTAAAACTATTTTCTAAAAGCCTAGTTTCGTTTTCTAAAATGTCCCCTGTCTTTATTTCCAATCCAAACTCCGGTCTTTTCCAGGTCTTTTATTTGTCTAAAAACTATTTACAAAAAGTCTATTTTAAATTTAAAATAAAAGTTTGCATTATTTTTGGGAGGCAGCCATCCAGGCCCAAAAGCCCAGCCGACCACCTCCTTCCTAATCTTTCTAGCAAAACCCTAATCTACCCTAACCCTAAAGCCCCACCTACCCCCACCAGCTCCCTCTCCCCGGTGCCAACCAAATTCCCGCCCACACCCCAGCCGCCTGGCCCCACCACCGACCAGGTCCACCCTGGCCCGCGTCCCCACCCACCTGGCCCTCACCTGCCCACCCCACAGCCTGGCCACATCGCACTCCCTACCCCGCCAACCAACCACACGCGCAGCCACCCCGGGTCACGCGCTGCACGCCTCCCAACCTCCAGCTGCCGACAACCACCCTAGGCCACCTCCTCGCTCACCCCGTTCCGCCTCTCCCTTGCCCATCCCCGCCGCCAGATCCGAAGCCGCCGTCGGCCGCCACCTCCTCCCCTTTGTCTTCCCCCGCCGCCTCCCTCTGCAACCGCCCGCGGCAACCTCCAACCCTCCCACGCCGCCGATGCTCACCGTCCTCCGACCAGGCCTCCTCCCGTCGCTGCCCCTGGTGGCGAGCCCCTGCTAGAGCTCCTCCGCCTCCTCCCCACAGCCCCTCCTCCATGCCGCCCCTCCGCTTGAGCTCCCCGTCGCCGCCTCCGACCGCGCACGCTCCGCCCTCTCTCTCCCAGGCAGCACCGCCCGTGCCCCAGCTCATCCTCGGCTCTACTCGCCATCCGCCGTCGTGAGCGTGCGCCGCCGCTCTTCGTCCAGGCCGAGCCTCCTCCGTGGCCACCCCTGCCAGCTCGAGTTCGGCCGTTCCCACGCTGCGTCACCTCTGTCTGATCCCCTGCAAGCCTCGCCGGTGCCCCCTCGCCTGCTGCCCATATGCTCACCTCCGGGGCGCCAAGACCCCCGCGACCTGCCTTGATGTGCCGTCGGCCGTGGGCCCCTCTGCAGTGCCGCCTTCCTCGTTCCTCTTCCCGGACTCGCGCATCCAGACGGCCGCCGAAGCCAGCTTCTGCCAGGTCCTCTGCCTCGCGGGCCTCCACCGCCAGGAGCTCCAGCGTCCCCCTCCTATTTTGTTGCATGTGCTTGTACGTGTTCTCTACTGCTAACGTGTGTGTTTGTGCACGCTTTTGTTTCTAGCCCCGAAGATGGCCGTCTATGATCCTCATCCGTGTGCGCGTGTGCACGTTGTGTGCTCAGTGTTGTTCGGGTGCCGTTGCTGAGATCTGCCCATGTACACCCGTTGTAGCTCAAGTTCGTTCCGATATCGTGCAAGTCCCCAACAAGGACGGGAAGGATGTCCATGCGGTGTTTGTTGTTTACCTCCATCGAGGAAGACTGAACCCGAGAATCTTACTGAGATCTTGCGAAGACCCCGGTATCAAACAAGTTGCCACCGACATCGAAGCCAGAACTCATTGAACCACCGGCGCTGAAGTCCAAGACCGATCCCACCGAGACACCGACCCGATGACTGACAAGATCTACTGCCCGGACGCCATGACCTTCACGGATCCAATGCCGAATCAAGTTCTCCATGGACCCGAGAACTCCAACATCTCCTTCCTGAACCCGAAGACCAGACCCAGCGCTCTTCTCCCTCTCGGATCTGAAGACCGATCCCGGCGTGCCCGAACCCCAAGACCCTCGACACCCAAGATCTTCGAACCCCGACGTGTGATCCCCTATCCAAGACCCCTATTTTGTAATATGACATATATACTTGTTGCATATGAATTACTCATACTCGCATGCATATTGTGTGGTTTGGGGGCATTATGCCGATTCACCTCATAATTAAATATGGAGTCTATATGCGGGATATCTTTGTCTTATTCCGGACTCCATTTAAATTTGTGTAGCGAACCGATGCCATGTTTTGCCTTGTTAAGACAACATGTAATTTGCAGGGTAGATAAATAACTTGAACCATATAACTAATTGTCGGGACCCCGGTTCCGCTTAATATTGCCTAATTGCACCGCATCTGTGCCATGCCATGCATCATATCATAAGCATGCCGGATCTTCTGCCCTAGTATTAAATATTGTATCTGGTGTTTCTGCTAGTGTTTGCTTCTTCGCGGATTAGACCGATGAGTGGATGCGAGTACTGACAAATTCTCTGGATGAACCTTCGGTAGTGTTTTCCCAGGCGAGCATCTCTCCCCCTTCTACCTATTTTGCATTTATAGTCTTTATTTCCTCCTGTTGATCTATTGCTATCCGTGTCGCGATGCTTTAGTTTCCGTACACCAGTTATATCCTGTGCAGCCTCTATATTGCCTTGGACACCTCCTATTACCTGTGTTTGGAAGATAGCTGGCCTTGCGAGTCGTAGTTGCTTGCTCAGGTGCGATCTCGTGTTGTCGAGTGCCACAATTGTTGGAATGCTGGCAGATGTTTATGGTGGACATGTTTAATGGTGGAGATGATCATGACTTTAAATACAACTATTAAATTGCTAGATATAACTAATGCAGAGGCATCGGTGGGCAATAGATGTTATTTGGTTCTTCCATGCTCACTTGTGTCCCGTAGGACCCCGAGTACTTGATACCTGTTCCTTGATTTTTCGCACTACCCACATCCGGGAGGCCGTGGACCCCCCTGAGTCAGACCTTGATTCATTTCTATTTCTTGGGGCCACAAAGTAGTTTGGGGATTTATTACTATCCTGTATTTATGCCATGTTACTGCTTTATTTAAGATTGTGCGTGGAGCACCTGTACCGTTTTGGATCGCGCCACATTTTCGCGGTATCGACAAGCCCAGTCACACTTTCGGGTTACCAGTCGTTTACAACCGTCGTCGCAAACCCTGGGTCCGTTCCGAAGCCGGCCAACTTCGTTGCGGGTAGCTTAGTGGGGTGGCCCCCTGAAATATTTTATGAATCCTGTGATTGCTTTGTCGTGAAAGCCTCGTTGGGTTTTGAGTTGGTTTTTCCGAGGTTGATCGAGTGTGTGTTGCTATTTGTGCACCCCTGCAGGGTAAAACTTTCTAAAAGCCGTGTCCGCGGTTATGGACGACTTGGAGCACAGTATCTCAATCATAGACAAGCATAACTAAAGTAGTGCTATAAATTTGACTTAATATGTGACAAGTAATCAGATGCAACTATAACGGAATGGATATTAAAAATTCCAACAACTGGTGGATCTGGGTTGTTTCGTGACATGCTGTACCTGCCTAGTAAGTATTGCAACTCGAATGGAATGTGATAAAAGTGCCAACAATTGCTGGGTTTTGGGATTCCTCACGACAAATATATCTGACTAGTAAATGTTCCAACTACAACGAAATTGTGATTAAAACTGCCCACTACTTATGCTATCAGGACGGCCCACGCTATCTATATCTGACTAGTAAGTGCTTCAACTATAATCGCATGAATAAAACTGCCAATTGTGTGAGTTCCTCGGTTTGACTTCCTCGTTTGGTCTCGAGGGGGAATTCCAGGATGGGTTTGTTTGGTGTTAGCTTTAGGTTGGATCCGAATAGGTCTTTCTTATCCCTTTCTGATAACCGCCAGTTGTATCGAGTCTCTATAGGTTGTTTAGTGCCGTCGCGCTGCCGCTTCAGCCCACCATACCTATGTAGGCGAGAGCCGCAGAATTCTAGCCTCACCATGTACTGGCCTCAGTACTGACGCTCCTACTTTTCCTTTGCCCTTTGTCGGCACCCCTTTTGTTTGAGCAGGTTTAAGATCGACGTCGTTAGCAGGGTTACCCTTCCGGCTTGGCCTGGGCAGGGTTATGGACGCCATTGGTTATTCTTCAGGGCTCTGAGCCCCATTTGCATCTTGTCCGTACTCGGACGCTGTGTCGTTTTCAAGATGATTTGGATCTCTGTATTGTATATCTATATTCTTGACTCACTGAGTCGCTGGTGTATAAATATCTGTTCTGTGGGTCCCATCGAGGACTGTTGTGTAATGGTATTACTTCGTTTTTCCACCCGCACGAAAGTGCCTGGTGGGCGTCCTTGAATCGTTTCTATGCGGGTTTGGCGCAAAGGGCTAAAACTTGCATAGGGCCGATTCGAGGGTGTTACAGAGTGGTATCAGAGCTCAGCAGTTGCGATACCCCACTGGTCCAGCTTGTAGGATAACCTGGCTAACAGCCGAAGTAGAGTGTCAAAACTATTTTGCAAAATCGGTTGGATAGATCGGATTAGGTCGGTTTTTACTCCTTACCCCTCTATTGTTCTCCTCTTACCTCTGCGTGTTTGAATCTGCCCTCTTGTCTTTTCTTCAAGTCCAGGATTTCTCGTGGTTGGGTTCCGTCATACCTTCAGGGTTTCGCTTCCTCCTTTGGTAACGGTGTTTCTACCTCCGGACTTCATGCTATCTGAGTGATCCTTTATCTGTGGTACCATTATTTGTTCCTTGTTTGTGCCTTCCGGTATTTTCCAACGCGACGACATCATCTATGTCCGATCTGATGTAGAGTCTGCATCCCTCCTGTGTCTGAACCTCGCTTGTCGAGATCTTCAGTCTAATTCCGAGAATGGGTTGCATGCTTTCTACTACATGTGCGGAGTAATAGTTTGGGTGCGTGATGGATTGGCCCCCATGCCGATTACCCATTCTATTCGCTCTTGTACATTTAAGTGGATTAGAATGCATCGTTTCTCTCCTTCTATTGAAGTTAGAGGTGGCTTTATTTGTTGATACCTTTACCTCCGTTCTTTGTTTTCCGGAGTGTTCTCTCAACGATCACGGACAATGACCTCTTGTTAGTGGTGTCGTGACGATCGACACAAAGCGAGAAGATTCAGATCGCCGACTTTCTTCCCGGTACAACGAGGCGGATCTCGAGGGCGAGATCCCTTATTAGTGGTTTTGAATTGTGGCATCCCGCTAAAACCACTACTAGAAAATCGCTGTGTTTTTGTGCATTGCATCATCATGACCGCATGCTCATGTCATCATGCCACATTGCATTTGAGCATCGTCATGTCATCATGCATTTATTTGCCTAAAACTATTTTCTAAAAGCCTAGTTTCGTTTTCTAAAATGTCCCCTGTCTTTATTTCCAATCCAAACTCCGGTCTTTTCCAGGTCTTTTATTTGTCTAAAAACTATTTACAAAAAGTCTATTTTAAATTTAAAATAAAAGTTTGCATTATTTTTGGGAGGCAGCCAGCCAGGCCTAAAAGCCCAGCCAGACACCTCCTTCCTAATCTTTCTAGCAAAACCCTAATCTACCCTAACCCTAAAGCCCCAACTACCCCCACCAGCTCCCTCTCCCCGCCGCCAACCAAATTCCCGCCCACACCCCAGCCACCTGGCCCGACCACCGACCAGGTCCACCCTGGCCCGCGTCACCACCCACCTGGCCTTCACCTGCCTACCCACACCCTGGCCACATCGCACTCCCCGCCCCGCCAACCAACCACACGCGCAGCCACCCCGGGTCACGCGTTGCACGCCTCCTAACCTCCACCTGCCGACAACCACCCTGGGCCACCTCCTCGCTCGCCCCGTTCCACCTCTCCTTTGCCCATCCCCGCCGCCAGATCCGAAGCCGCCGTCGGCCGCCACCTCCTCCCCTCTGTCTTCCCCCGCCACCTCCCTCTACAACCGCCCACGGCGACCTCCAGCCCTCCCATGCCGCCGATGCATTTGAGCATCATGATGCCACATTGCATTTGAGCATCGTGATGTCATCAAGCATCTGTTTGACTCAAACTATTTTACAAAACCTATATTTGTTTTCTAAATATCCCCCTTGCTATTTCAAATGTAAAACCTCGGTCCGTCTGGATCTTTTATTTTCCTAAAGTATTTTACAAAGGATATTTAAAAACTAAATAAAAATAATAAAACATACTTTTTTATAGGGGAGGCCGCCACCGGCCAGGCCCAACCGGGAGCTACCTACAACGCCACCAAACCCTAGACCTACTCCCTGCCGCCAGCCGCCACGCCCGCACCCGTCCTGCACCTAGCTAACCACACCGAACACCCGCCCACCCCGTGAACCACTCTCCCATTCTTGACCCCACCATCCACCACACGCGCGGGGCGCCGCACCAACACACCCCACTCCCACACACCAAAGCGTCAACCCCGCGTCGCCACCCTGCCGCCAATCCCGTCCGCTCACTCGATTCCTCGGCCCCACCCCCTTTGTCGCCAGCCCGCCCCACCTACCGCAGTCCTCGCGATCCCCACCATCTCGCTACCTCATTCGCCGCCCTCTTCTCTCCTCCCGGCCACCGCCAGGCGCCGTTCGGCTTTTGCGCATCTCCGCCGCCCCCGAGCAGAGCCCCGACCTCTCCGCCCCGGCTCGACCTCGCCGCACGGCCACCTCAACGCCTAAGACCTCCGCGCCGTCCTCTGCACCTCCCCGCCTGCGGCCGAGCTCGCCCGGCCATGGCGCCTCGTCAACCTCGCCGTAGCACCTGGCCGCCCCTACCACTTGGCACCATCGCCCTCTGCCGCTTCTCCACTAGGACCTGCAGCGCCGGCCACCGCTCCTTCCGCCGGGCCCTCCCCTAGGACCCCGAGCCCGCATGCACCAGCTCGCCGATGCCCCGTTCTCTCGGACGCCTCTGCGCGCCCCCCGCCAGAACCTCGTCGGCCTCGCCATCTTCCCCTGAACCTCGCCGTACCTCGCCGTTAGGCCCGGTCGCCGCCGTCCTCCCCGAGTCCTACCCGTGCTCGACCCCCAAGTCTCGCCGTCGGCCTCTGTCTGTGCCGCCCGGGCGCACGGCCACCTCGTCGCTTCTTCCGCCACCGGTCACCGCCGCAGGAGCTGCACCCCGGCAGCCATGGCCACCCTACACCAAGCTAGCCCCGCCTCCGCCTCTGCGTTCCGTGAGTCGCTGTCAGGGACGTGCCTTTGATCCCGTTGGCCCTCTCGCATGCTCTCTGTGTGTGGTGTTTCCAGTACTGGTGTTGTCCTGTTTTGCGTGATAAGGCCGGCTCCGTTCTGCCGTGTAATCGCTACCTTCATGGATCCATATGCAGAACATCGATAAGTTCTCCGTCGCAAGATGATGCCACCCGAAGACGGTGCCATGCTTGAAGAACCACGGGCGAGAACCGTCCCCATTACAAGATCTTCATCTCGGAACGCCAAGTCCTCCTACACGATCGACAAGTTCTCTGATCCGAGATCTGGACGCCAAGACCGCCACACGGACTTGAAGGCCCCAAGTCCTCCTTCACGGATTCGGTGATGCCGAAACATCAAGCTCTCCTCACGGACTCCGCAGAACGAACTCGACGCCTTCCTTCCTCTCAGACCCGAACCGAACCCCTCCGAGACCTCGGATCCGAAGATCCGAAGACCAAACCCCGAAGACCGATCCAGCTAGACCCGAACCTCTCGGAACCAAGACCTTCGCCCCTAATGTGTGATCCCCTTTTCCGAGCCCTATTTTATAAAATGTTATATAAACTTACTGCATTTAAATTGTTCTTGATCGCATACATATTCATGTGTTTGGGGGTAATTTGACGATTCACCTAATAATTAAATATGGAGACTATATGCGGGCTATTCTTGTATTATACCGCCTCCATTTAAATTTGTGTAGGAATCGATGACATGTTTTGCCTTGTTAACCCAACATTTAAATTTTGGGGTATCTAAACAACTTGAACCGTCAAATTAATTGTCGGGGCCCCGGTTCCGCTTAATATTGCCTAATTGCACCACATCTGTGCCATGCCATGCATCATATCATAAGCATGCCGGATCTTCTGCCGTAGTATTAAATATTGCATCCGGTGTTTCTTCTAGTGCTTGCTTCTTCACGGATTAGGCCGATGAGTTGATGTGAGTATCGACAAGTTCTCCGGATATGATCCGTCGGCAGTGTTTCCCAGGCGAGCATCCCTTCTCCTTCTACCTATTTTGCATTTATAGTCTTTATTTCCTCATGTTGATCTATTGCTATCCGTGTCGCGATGCTTTAGTGTTCCGTACCAGTTATATTCCTGCAGCCGTTCTATTGCCTGGGATACCTCCTATTACCTGTTGCTTGTTAGACAGTTGGCCCTGCGAGTCGTAGTTGCTTGCTCAGGTGTTGCTTCGCGTCGTCGATGTTCCATAGTTTTTGGGAGGTTGGCAGATGTTTAATGGTGGAGCTGATCATGATTCTAATTATAGTTTATTAATTAATGTTGATGGTAGATATAATGTAGAGGCACCGGTGGGTAATAGTCAATATTTGGTTTTTAACCGCCCACTTGTGGCCACCTAGGACCCGAGTTCTTGACACCTGTTCCGAGATCGAGCGCGCTAACCACAGGTGGGGTGTGTGGGCACCCCCATCGGCTTACTACCTTATTTCAAAGTATTGTACCGGGGGCCACAAGTAGTTTGGGGCTTTATTACTATTCTGTACTTATGCCATGGTTTACTGCTTTATTTAAGATTGTGCGTGGAGCACCTGTACTGTTTAGGATGTGGAATGTTTTCGCGGTATCGACAAGCCCAGTCACACTTTCGGGTTCCCAGTTGTTTACACCCATTGGCACAAACCCTGGGTCCGCCTCGGAGCCGGCTGACTTCGTTGCGGGTAGCTTAGTGGGGTGGCCCCCCATGTACCGTCTTTGGGTCTAGGAAACGTCATGACTTAGGCCCCACCGACATACCGATGGGTGTATGTTAATTGATCTGGCAAAAAGGGTCGAAGTGCGTGTGGATACTTTGGTGCACCCCTGCAGGGTTAAATCTTTTCGAAAAGCCATGTCCGCGGTTATGGACGACTTGGAGCACAATTTCTCGATCATAGACAACTATAACTAAAGTTTGCTGTTATAATTTGACTAGTATCTGAGATGACTAGTAAGTTGGATAACTGCCATAGAAAGATTAAATACAACTGCCAACCGTGTGAGTTTCCTCGGCTTAACTTCCTCGTTTGGTCTCAAGGGGGAATACCAGGATGGGTATGTTTGGTGTTAGTATCAGGTTGGATCCGTATAGGTCTCTCTTATGTCTCTCTGATAGTCGCCAGTATTACAGAGTCTCTATAGGTTGTTTAGTGCCGCTGTGTTGCCGCTTCAGTCCACCATACCTGTGTAGGCGAGGACCGCCGAATTCTAGCCTCGCCATGTACTGGCCTCAGTACTGATGCTCCTCTTTTTCCTTTGCCCTTTGTCGGCACCCCTTTTGTTTTAGCAGGTTCGAGATCGACGTCGTTTGCAGGGTTACCCTTCCTGCTTGGCCTGGGCAGGGTTATGGACGCCATTGGTTATTCCACAGGGCTCTTAGCCCAAATTGCATCGTGTCCGTACTCGGACGCTGTATCGATTTCAAGGTGATTTGGATCTTTGTATTCTATATCTGTATTCTTGACTCGTTGAGTCGCTGTTGTATATATATCTGTTCTGTGGGTCCCATCGAGGGCTGTTGTGTAATGGTATTACTTCGTTTTCCACCCGCACGAAAGTGCCTGGTGGGCATCCTTGAATCGTTTCTATGTGGGTTTGGCGGAAAGGGCTAAAACTTGCATAGGGCCGATTCGAGGGTGTTACGGAGTGGTATCAGAGCTCAGCAGTTACGATACCCCACTGGTCCAGCCTGTAGGATAACCTAGCTAACGGCCGATATAGAGTGTCAAAACTATTTTACAAAATCGGCTAGATAGATCTGATTAGGTCTGCTTTTACTCCTTACCCCTATGCTATTCTCCTCTTACCCCTGCGTGTTTTAAATCTGCTCTCTTACCTTTTTCTTCAAGTCCAGGAATTCTCGTGGTTGGGTTTCCCTCGTACCTTCAGGGTTTCGCTTCCTCCTTTGGTAACGGTGCTTCTACATCCGGTCTTCATGCTATATGAGGAATCCTTCATCTGTTGGACTTCTCTTTGTTCCTTCTTGTGCCTTCCGGTGTTTTCCAACACGACAACCTCATCTACATCAGATCCGATGAAACCCTGCATCACTCCTTTGTTTCCGAACCTCGCTTGTCAAGATCTTCAGCCTGAATTCCGAGAGTTGGTCGCATCATTCTTCTATTCATGTACCGAGTAATGATTTGAGTGCGGGATGGAGTCGCGACCATACCACTACTCTTAGCATTCGCTTTGGTACATTGTATGGTGGACCAATGCAATTTACTCCTCCACTGAAGTAGGGGTGGCCGTATCTTTTGAAACCTCTATCTTCGTCTTTGTTTCTTCGGAGTGTTCTCGACGAACGTGGATAACGACCCCTTGTTGGTGGTGTCGTCGATTTCAAGATGAAGAAAGAATCCTTGTTAGTGGTGTCGCGAGGATGTACACGAAGCGAGAAGGGCTTGATCCCTTGTTAGTGGTGTCGAATTGTAGCACCCCGATAAAACCACTACTAGAAAATCACTTTGTTATTTCTAGTTGGTGCATCATCATGACTGCATGCTCATGTCACCATGCCACATTGCATTTGAGCATCATCATGTCATCAGGCATCTGTTTGACTCAAAGTATTTTACAAAACCTATATTTGTTTTCTAAATATCCCCCTTGATATTTCAAATGTAAAACCTCGGTCCGTCTGGATCTTTTATTTTCCTAAAGTATTTTACAAAAGGATATTTAAAAACTAAATAAAAATAATAAAACATATTTTTTTATAGGGGAGGCCGCCACCGGCCAGGCCCAACCGGCAGCTACCTACAACCCCACCAAACCCTAGACCTACTCCCTGCCGCCAGCCGCCACGCCCGCACCCATCCCGCACCTAGCTAACCACACCAAACACCCGCCCACCCCGTGAACCACTCTCCCATTCTTGGCCCCACCATCCACCGCACGCGCGGGGCACCGCACCAACACGCCGCACTCCCTCACACCAACGCGTCAACCCCGCGTCGCCACCCTGCCGCCAATCCCGTTCGCTCACTCGATTCCTCGGCCCCACCCCCTTTGTCGCCAGCCCGCCCCACCTACCGCAGTCCTCGCGATCCCCACCATCTCGCTACCTCCTCCGCCACCCTCTTCTCTCCTCCCGGCCACCGCCAGGTGCCCATCGGCTTTTGCGCGTCTCCGCCGCCCCCGAGCAGAGCCCCGGCCTCTCCACCCCGGGTCGACCTCGTCGCACGGCCGCCTCAACACCCAAGCCCTCCACGCCGTCCTCTGCACCTCGCCGCCTGCGGCCGATCTCGCCCGGCCATGGCGCCTCGTCAACCTTGCTGCAGCGCCTGGCCGCCCCTACCACCTGGCACCATCGCCCTCTGCCACTTCTCCGCCAGGACCTGCAGCGCCGGCCGCCGCTCCTTCCGCCGGGCCCTCCCCTGCAACCCCGAGCCCGCCTGCACCAGCTCGCCGATGCCCCGTTCTCTCGGCCGCCTCTGCGCACCCCCTGCCAGAACCTCGTCGGCCTCGCCATCTTCCCCTGAACCTCGCCGTCCCTCGCCGTCAGGCCCGGTCGCCGCCGTCCTCCCCAAGTCCTACCCGTGCTCGACCCCCAAGTCTCGCCGTCGGCCTCTGTCTGCGCCGCCTGCGCGCACGGCCACCTCGTCGCTCCATCCGCCACCGGTCACCGCCGCAGGAGCTCCACCCCGACAGCCATGGCCACCCCTGCACCAAGCTAGCCCCGCCTCCGCCTCTACGTTCCATGAGTCGCTGTCAGGGACGGGCCTTTGATCCCGTTGGCCCCCTCGCATCCTCTTTGGTGTGGTATTTCTAGTAGTGGTGTTGTCCTATTTTGCGTGATAAGGCCTGCTCCGTTCTGCCATGTAATCTCTACCTTGCGTGGATCCATATGCAGAACATCGATAAGTTCTCCGTCGCAAGATGATGCCACCCGAAGACGGTGCCATGCTTGAAGAACCACGGGCGAGAACCGTCCCCATTACAAGATCTTCATCTCGGAACGCCAAGTCCTCCTACACGATCGACAAGTTCTCCGATCCGGGATCTGGATGCCAAGACCGCCACACGGACTTGAAGACCCCAAGTCCTCCTTCACGGATCCGGTGATGCCGAAACACCAAGCTCTCCTCACGGACTCCACAGAATGAACCCGACGCCTTCCTCCCTCTCAGCCCCGAACCGAACCCTTCCGAGACCTCGGATCCAAAGATCCGAAGACCAAACCCTGAAGACCGATCCCGCTGGAACCGAACCTCTCGGAACCAAGAGCTTCGCCCCTAATGTGTGATCCCCTTTTCCGAGCCCTATTTTACAAAATGTTATCTAAACTTACTGCATTTAAATAGTTCTTGATCGCATACATATTCATGTGTTTGGGGGTAATTTGACGATTCACCTAATAATTAAATATGGAGACTATATGCGGGCTATTCTTGTATTATACCGCCTCCATTTAAATTTGTGTAGGAATCAATGACATGTTTTGCCTAGTTAAGCCAACATTTAAATTGCGGGGTATCTAAACAACTTGAACTGTCTAATTAATTTGTCGGGGCCCCGGTTCCGCTTAATATTGCCTAATTGCACCGCATCTGTGCCATGCCATGCATCATATCATAAGCATGCCAGATCTTCTACCGTAGTATTAAATATTGCATCCGGTGTTTCTTCTAGTGTTTGCTTCTTCGTGGATTAGGCCGATGAGTTGATGCGAGTATCGACAAGTTCTCCGGATATGATCCGTCGGCAGTGTTTCCCAGGCGAGCATCCCTTTCCCTTCTACCTATTTTGCATTTATAGTCTTTATTTCCTCTTGTTGATCTATTGCTATCCGTGTCGCGCTGCTTTAGTGTTCCGTACCAGTTATATTCCTGCAGCCGTTATATTGCCTAGTATACCTCCTATTACCTGTTGCTTGTTAGACAGTTGGCCCTCCGAGTCGTAGTTGCTTGCTCAGGTGTTGCTTCACGTCGTCGATGTTCCATAGTTGTTGGGAGGTTGGCAGTTGTTTAACGGTGGAGCTGATCATGATTCTAATTATAGTTTATTAATTAATGTTGATGGAAGATATAATGCAGAGGCACCGGTGGGTAATAGTCAATATTTGGTTTTTAAACCGCCCACTTGTCTCCACCTAGGTCCCGAGTTCTTGACACCTGTTCCGAGATCGAGCGCGCTAACCACAGGTGGGGTGTGTGGGCACCCCCATCGGCTTACTACCTTATTTCAAAGTATTGTACCGAGGGCCACAAGTAGTTTGGGGCTTTATTACTATTCTGTACTTATGCCATGGTTTACTGCTTTATTTAAGATTCTGCATGGAGCACCTGTACTATTTAGGATGTGGAATGTTTTCATAGTATCGACAAGCCCAGTCACACTTTCGGGTTCCCAGTCATTTACAGCCATTGGCACAAACCCTGGGTCCGCCTCGGAGCCGGCCGACTTTGTTGCGGGTAGCTTAGTGGGGTGGCCCCCCATGTATTTGCTTTGGGTCTGGGAAACGTCATGACTTAGGCCCCACCGACATACCGATGGGTGTATGTTAATTGATCTGGCAAAAAGGGTCAAAGTGTTTGTGGCTACTTTGGTGCACCCCTGTAGGGTTAAATCTTTTCGAAAAGCCGTGTCCGCGGTTATGGACGACTTGGAGCACAGTTTCTCGACCATAGACAACTATAACTAAAGTTTGTTGTTATAATTTGACTAGTATCTGAGATGACTAGTAAGTTGGATAACTGCCATAGAAAGATTAAATACAACTGCCAACCGTGTGAGTTTCCTCGGCTTAACTTCCTCGTTTGGTCTCGAGGGGGAATACGAGGATGGGTATGTTTGGTGTTAGTATCAGGTTGGATCCAAATAGGTCTCTCTTATCTCTCTCTGATAGTCGCCAGTATTACAGAGTCTCTATAGGTTGTTTAGTGCCGCTGTGTTGCCGCTTCAGTCCACCTTACCTGTGTAGGCGAGGACCGCCAAATTCTAGCCTCGCCATGTACTGGCCTCAGTACTGACGCTCCTCTTTTTCCTTTGCCCTTTGTCGGCACCCCTTTTGTTTCAGCAGGTTCGAGATCGACGTCGTTAGCAGGGTTAACCTTCCGGCTTGGCCTAGGCAGGGTTATGGACGCCATTGGTTATTCTACAGGGCTCTTAGCCCAAATTACATCTTGTCTGTACTCGGACGCTGTATCGATTTCAAGGTGATTTGGATCTTTGTATTGTATATCTGTATTCTTGACTCGTTGAGTCACTGTTGTATATATATCTGTTCTGTGGGTCCCATCGAGGGCTGTTGTGTAATGGTATTACTTCGTTTTCCACCCGCACGAAAGTGCCTGGTGGGCGTCCTTGAATCGTTTCTATGTGGGTTTGGCGGAAAGGGCTAAAACTTGCATAGGGCCGATTCGAGGGTGTTACACCATAGCATGCTTGCATATCTGCATCCTTGCGCAAACCAAGGTATGGCCTGTGACTCAATCACACCCTCACATGAGTTTCGCACAGTGCACCAACGGGTTAAAAACTCCCGGTCAGTCTCATTCGGTCTCTGCCTGCACATTGCTAGGGTCTGTGGCCTGTTGGGCCTCTGATACGTACTTGAGAAATTGCTAACAAACATCTCATCAAAATTGATCCAACAGTTAATACTTCCGGGTGGCAAATTGTTTATCCATACCCTTGCTGGCCCCTCCAGCATCTGGGGTACATATCTCACATCCCATCTCATGTTGCCTGTGGCAATTTTTACAGCAGTTGCATAGTAAATCAACCAATCCTCTGGCTTAGTGCTGTCATCATACGTCTTTGTGCCTCTAGGTAACTAGAAGTTAGGTATCGGAGGTTCCTTCATGATGTAGGGCCCAAAACATGCTGGACCCAGAGGACCTTGACACTCAATTTGCTCCGATCTATACAACCGATACAGTTTTAGCCTGGCGTCCTCAGGCATCAAGTTCCTGCCTCCCAATCTTGACCCTATCACGTGATAGTCCGGCTTGGGATAGCCAACATGCACCATCTCCGAATCACCATCATTGTATCTATCTTGCTCCTGTGGAGCTGCTCTTTGTTCCATACCTTGGCCGACACTGCGCTCTTGCCATGGTATATTCTGCTGCTGCGGTTGACCTGCACCTACCGAATTATGCTGTCCGGCATTGCCGTTTACAGCATTCCCTTGACCGGCATTGCCTGGGTCGCGGTTACCTCGGCCAACTTCACCTCAGCTCACACTCCTTCAATCCTCATTTTTCTGCATTTCTTTTCCTTTCCCTACCCTTGCCGGGTCATATGGGACTATCTGCTTATTCCTCCTGGCCGAAGTTACGACCTCTTCTCTCCTAGGACCACCATGAGGAGACGATGCGGCTCCAGCGGATTTCTCCGAGTTACCCAAAGCCGAATGAACGATCTTGGAGGCCCCAGCTCTCTCCGGGTTTGCCCTGAGCAGCTCCTCGTTTTGCCTGTTCGCGATCCGAACCAACTCATTGACTCTATCCTGCTGTCTTTGACGGGCTTCACCCGTCTGACCTCCTAACTCGGATGCAGCTGCATCCGCTACTCTGAGGTTCTTTGCGGGGGTACTATACTTCGGCAGCCCCACGGACAAATAGTTTTCTGATTCCTCAATCCTAGTATCACCCTCTCTATTCATTTCACTCATGAGATTTCTCCCCTTCACTTTTACAGCATCTACCTTATTTTCCTTTGCGTACTCACGCAGTGTCATGTTCAACGACTGCTGAGCCGCGGCTATCTTTTTCGTACCCTCTAGTATTTTTTGCCTAGTCTCCTCTAGCTCGGCCTGTGCCTGAGCCGGATCTACTGCTGCTGCTACTGGTTTGCCAAGCTATCCGTCGCCTGCTGTAGCACATTCTCAGGCCTCTCTAGCGGAGGACCTCTACTTTTCCTCGGTGCCTTAGGTGTTACCTCCGGATCTGGTACCGGATCCTTGCTTGCGACAACGCCAGGCGCGGTCATCATGACCTCAGCATGGTCCAGGGAGCGAGTGATACGCACCCCGCGAACTGCACTAAGGGGTGGATCGCCTCCTTTGACGACGTGCCGCGGATGCACGCACGACACATCGACAACAACGTAGATCTTGTGCGTGCTGACTTGACGAAGAGGCCGTTGCGCGGGAGAGGACACTTGCTGAAGCAGCCAGCATTGTCGCTGACGAAATCCAGTGCTCCAAAGCGCTGAACGAGCCTGGAGAAGATGCGTTTGCCGGTGCCGATGAAGTTTCCCGTCCGGATCTTCACCCCAGCTATCGCTGCTAGCCCCATGGTGGGCGCCAACTGTCGTGGTGGTGTCATGGCAGATGCCATGGATAGGCTAAAGGGTGGGGACTAAATGCACTAGGGGAATCCAGGGAGGGACAGTGTGGTGATTCCACACACGGTTGCTTCGTATTCAATTCGCTTCCAAGGTTTACAAGTGCTCCTTGAGCTGTATTTGGGAGAGGAGGAAGAAGAACTCTCTTAGTCTCACCACTATCAAAACACCACTCTCTAGGAGACAACCAAGCCCAGACCAATCAACCAGAGATCAACCACTTCTACAGAGGCCCTAGCCCTCCTTGTATAGCGGTGGCTAGGTCTCCACTTAGGGCATACGTGGAGGCATATTCTAGGGAATATGCCTCTTCCCAAAATAGTAAGCCGACCGGGTCACTTTTGCCCTGCGTCATCGATGCAGAGGCTACGTGAGCCTCTGCGGCGCCTGCGTCATCCGACATAGGCATCGTCACCTTTGTCGGCCATGCCTCGGTGGTCCTGCCTCTGTCCGCTTCGCTCACGCTCTGCATACAGTGGTCACCTTTGACCAGCGAGATACCTTCCTTCTCTTAGAAGCTTGATATGACTCGGATCCTACATAGTTGATCCGGCCACACCTGTTCCTGGATACAAGTTAGATACATCTTACCGACATACAGCATAAGTTGGGTGAGACCAAGTTAGGTGGACGTCACCTGGTCCGGGTTACTCCGTTATCTGGCCTGCCTTGAGGTGACTCGGCCAGCACTTGCTTTGACCTTGTCGTACCTCGGCTAACTAGGCCTTTATACCCCGGCGTGACCCTACCCGGGGGTATCCTCCCAACACGGGCTATTTGCACGACTGAATGACCCAAAACATGGCCGAGTTAGAAGGTCTTGGTCTATAATGAGGCCAGATGGGCTAATTTCTTGGGCACGATAGTTAAAATCCCAAGGTACATGTTGGGGCTCGGCCAGATTCGAAAAATACATCAACAAGGAAAAAAGGTATAAAATATGAGCGCCTAGATCCCAAGCGCCTGAGAACTTGTAATGTTAAGGCGCTGAAGTCACCCTACTAATTGTGTTAATTCTCAATTGTAACCTAGTAGTTGCAACTCATTAAATTCCTAGTTACAATCTAGTTGCAACAAATGTGTAACCCTCATGTTGCACGAATCGCGAGGTAAATCCAATTGTGAGAGAGGTGACTCTTGAGAACTGGCACATCCGATAAAATATTCACAAATATTTCTGTGAAAATTGTGGACAAACACCCCGCGCCTGCCAAAACTTTCCGCCGAGACCCCAAACTTTCATAAGCCTGCCCTCAATCGAGCGACCAGCCCTTGTCTCTTCAAATTTTGCGCCGTTCTTATGGGAGATGCACCGGATTAGAACCAGGCCACAAACTTCTCCACGCCTTTAAAAAACTTCTCGACGCCTTTCTATCAAAAGTGCCACCCTACCACCATTGGTCGCGCCGTTCTTCACGAGACACACCGGCCGGCAGTCAGCTGGGCGATGACCATGCTTCGCCTACTAGATTCAGGCACTTGACATTCTTATTGGCTTTGGTTTGTTCTCCACCTCTCCTAGAAATAGTTAAAAATTATGACTATCTAGATTTACAAGGTGCTTGCAGATTTGGGTAGGTACGTTCTTTAGGTAAATTTATAGTAAAGCTTTGGACATAAGAGTTCACAAACATCTTAAAAAGGACTTGGCAGAGATCCTGTGCAAGCTTTTGACCTGATATATTCCCCATCCTTTGATACGATGGAGCATTTGGCTGTTGCGTACCTGACGAGGAAGTACTTAGAGGTATAGTATAGATGGATGTACCCTATAGAACGTCAACTTCGCATTTCCAAGGAGCAGGAAGATATCCGTAGACAGTTACATAAGTGAGTGTTATGCAAAGATATCTTCACATATAATACTGTAGAAAAGTTAGATATATTCAGATGTCTGACTTGGCTATGTTTTGTAGGTTCTTCACAGAAATAAAAGTACCAGCAAATTTTGTTCCACCAATAAAAAGACCGGATGGACTAAGATCTAAGGATCATGTAAGACGCTCAAATTGCACTATGAATTGTCTAGATGGGGTAACCTCTTGTCTATTTTGTAACGCTAGATTTCCGAGCTTGAATTTCTAGACCTTATATGTGGTCCTGATAGGGGTATAACAACAACTTCAACTTGCATTTCTGACGGTGTCTGCCATAGCGCTGATGTACCTTCTTTGGAGACTAACGCAGATGGAGGTTGTCCTAATGAACCTGCACTGGATTGCGTTTAGATTCGAATTCCTGCACTTGACATTGTCGTCCCAAGGAAAAGAAGGTTGTGGATTTGGTAATAACGTCTTCTGTAGAACAAGATGCTGGAGGTGATGATTTTCTATGGCAATCCCTACCATTCTATGACTTGTATGAGTAGTTACGGTAATATAATTGAATAGCATGTCCCTCTCTATCAATGAAAATGGCATATCTTTTGCCTTGTTTCAAAAATAAATAAATATTTGCATGTCTCCTTATGTTAGTCGATGCAAAGAAGATACCGTTTTCTGTTCAAGTCATGTGAACAAATACGTTTGTATATACAGACATAAATGCAGATTGGGTGACCAAATCAGCATAAAATTGTCAAATCAATAACACAAGCATAATGACATTACAAGAAAAGGAACAAAACCATCTTTTCACCATGCTTGTGAAAAGGAGATGAGCCAGGAACCACGCTTGCTAGTAGCAGAGGCCAATTCTCGTGTAGCTCAACTAGCATTGGTTTATCATCGATAATACTTAAGCATCTGAATATTATGATTACATACTAGGAGTAGTTCCAGTTCCACACTAAAGTTCAACAGTCAAAAGTGTAAGAAATGCGTAAGGTAGCTCCATAATACAAGTTCTAGAGAAAAGCATACAAATAATAAGAAAGAAAGCTATGCATCATAGTTCACCACCTTCAGGTGCTACAATCTCTACAGATTGTAAACCCAAATTACGACCTCCTTCAGGTGGCACGATAATTTCGGGAGCAGGATTAGCAACACCAACAGCAGCGCCAACACCGGTAGCATGAGTCTCCACAATAGGTGAACTATCGAGCACCACAATGTCCTCTGAAGGCTCTTCACTGCTAGCTCCATCCGCACAAGTATCCACAGATGGTAAAACCAATCCACCACCTCCATCTGGCACGGCAATGGCAGGTGCAGGCTCATCAGTACCAGCTGCAGCTGCAACTGCATCAGTCTCCATAGAAGGTAAACAAGGTGGCGTCTTAGTTGTTAAAACGGGAGTGCATCCATTGGCTTGCATGTTTTCAATTAGATGTGGTGGCCACGTGCATTGGATGGATTTTATGATTACTACTGCATGCAATAACTATCTATAAAGAAAGTAGGTGAAGTTAATTCTCTAAACTAGTATTACTTCGGCCTAGTAATACCGAACATAGGGAGTACCTCAAGTGTGGTTATATGGATGATCAGTTGATGTGACTCCCGTCCATGAATTCCTAACCATATAGCCGTACGTTCTACCACCTTTTTTACTACTACTACTACTACTACTACTACTACTACTACTACTACTACTACTACTACTACTACTACTAGTATATGGATGCTAGGAACATTCAAAATCTCCATCGAGCGGCTAAATTACACACACCGACTTCAAAGCATTTCCCGCCTAACCGTTTCAAAAACTTTGTGCCAAAATCTCCCACCGAGGGAGTACCATTTTTATATTATTATTATTATTAGATGGACACTAGACAAATTTTAAATCTCAATCGAGCGGCAAAACCGCATACACACTTTGAAGCATTTCCCACCCCTCTGTTTCAAAAACTTTGAGGCAAAATTTCCCACCGGGGGAGTACCCACTACAAGAAAAAAGTTGGCTTTTACAACGGACGATTTTCGTGGTTGAAGGCCCGTTTTTCGTGGCTAAAAAGTCTTCTATGACAGATGCCCATCGTGGTAAAAGCCCCATCACAAAAGAATCTACCACGGTTTTTTCCTGACCATGGCGGATCGCACCCGTTAGCCATGAAAACTTGTTCCGTCATAGATTTGTTCACCAGCCGCGTTGACTGCTGACGTCATGCAAAATGCCACGTGGCAAACACCGTTAACGAGCAGTTACCGCTGTTAACAGCCATGTAAACCTTGGTAGAAGCCAGGCCCAGCCAAGGCCTGCTCACAATTAAGTGGGTCGGCCCATCAAGAGAGCCCAATAAGATTACGTCCCTTTACTATTTCGCCTGACACTGTTTGAAATAGGCCCAAAGATGTGGCAAGCAGCAGCCCACAAATGTCAGGCCCGTTACTTTTTTGGCCTACAAAATCCCACAGTTTTCAAACGCTGTGTGGCACATTAACAGTCTGCGACAAGTAGGCCCGATACTGTTAAAGCCCACTTTCATCCTGTCACTGTTCTCACAGCTCGTCATGGGCCGCCTACGAACGACCCACTTTTGAGAAGGTCGTATACTATTTTGGGCTTTTACTATTCTGGCTCGTTACTATTCTAGATGTCTCTACTGTTCATGTCCGTTAATGTTGTGGCCCTTTATTGTTCAGGCCCGTTACTATGCTTACTGCCGCTGTTCTAGCCTGCTACTATTCAGGCCTGCTACTGTTCTGGCCTGTTTGCTTATCTGGTCTTATACTGTTCTAGCCTGTTACTGTGCTGGGTTGCTATTGTTCTGGTCTGCTGCTGTTTTGGCATGTTACTGTCCTGGCATGTTACTGTTCTGGCCTGCTACTGTTCTGGCCTACTACTGTTTAGGCCTGGTACTGTTTAGGCATGTTACTATTTAGGCCTGTTACTGTTTTGGTCTATTACTGTTTTGGTGTATTACTGTTTTGGTCTGTTATTGTTTTGGTCTGTTACTGTTTTGTCTTGTTACTGTTCTACCCACTTGCCCTTACTGTTTCGGTAATTCTGAAGGCCATGCAAATATCATAAAAGGAGTATAATTAGCGATCATCTTTTACTGTTCATGGAAGGCGCAATAAAAGAAGGGCAAATAACAAAACCTTATACAGTTACCTGATTGACCTGGCTGGCGCAGTTATGGTACCACCATTCGTGGACGGTGTCAACTAAATGCCTACATGGACTATGCGAGTTATCTAGGTATTACATAAGCTGCAAACTTCTTTAAAATATTACATAATATGAACAAAAGGGAAAGAAAATTCAGCATTTCAGTTGCCAGTCAAGTTGATAGCAGAGTCCTCAATTTGCTTTCTCAATCCATCAACTGCATCCCCTTTGAGTGTAACAGCTACATTGGAAAACCACCTTGAGACGTGATCTTGCAGTCCCCTCTTTGGTGGCGATAGCAATAATTGCAGTTTGAAACTAACTAATAACAAGTTAATACATCAAAGAAGACAAACTACTCATAGCTAAGAATGAACCAGATAGGAATTATGACTGCATAATACGAACATGTAGAGCAGGAATGCAAACCATGAATTAACTATAGAGTAGAGGATAGTTATGTCGTTGCCTAGGACAAACCAGAACCAGATACGAGATATATGGTGTGGCTTGTGAACCTGTAGATCAGGACAAACAAACATTAGACAAGTATGGCAACAATGAAATGAGCAATCAAACAAAGTGTTTCTTAGAATTTCAGTATAAACTAGCTAATTCACTTCAACAAATATATATGGAAGCATTGGTATCTGCTGGAATGCAAGAGTCGTTGGGTGACTCGGAATTTGCGGTGAGCTACACAATGGCATGGAGTTACTGTCGTAGCTAAGCATGAACCACATAGAAATTATAACCACAGCATACTAGAACTTGTGAGCAGGAATGGAAAACACGAATGAACTATATAGTAAAGAATAATTATACCGTTGATTAGGACGAACCAGCACCAGATACAGAAAATATATAATGGCATCGCTGGTGGACCTGTAGTCTGTGCAAACTAACATGTTTAGTGTTGCCTTTTTGAGCTCTACACAAAGAAAAACAAAATAGTCAGTGTTGCATATTTTGAAGAACCAGATGGCAACAACAAAATTATAATCGAACTAGTACGAAGAGTTTGAACATGTACTATAGGCTAGCAGAACGATGCTAGGGAGGAAATAATAGCAGGAACTTAGCTCAGGAATAACCAGATAGAGTCAGTTGTGGAGCAGTGAATCCAGACTAATATTTTCCACTAACATTACATTATGCAAGAACTACACAATAGCAGGCAATTACTGGTGTACGAAGCAGCTAAAATAAGAACATGTGCATGACAATATAACAGACATGAGTATGACTTGAAATTTGTAGAGCAGCGAATGTGAACCAACATGTCTAATGACATTGTATGTACGAGCAGGAAGAACAGGCGTGCCTAGTGACTTGCATGTACTAGCACGATTACAAAAATGCAGTTTACTCTGACAGGCTTGAACCTGCTATACTGCCGGCAAAACAAAAATGGGTTGGAGATTTCGTTACCTTGGTAGGAGAGGCGTCTAAGCATCGTCGGTACCGTGCAAGTGACGTCCAGGTTATCGAGGGTGCTGCGGTTGCGGTGGCAGTTGGCGTTGGGGAAGTAGATCTTGGGTGGTCAATGCCGGTACAATCAACGGAGACAACCGTGTAGCTGGTCTGGAGTAGTGGACATGGAACTTGTTGAACTAGATCCCATATGGTGGACAACGGTGAAGCTGCTCCAATACGGTTGGGTAGCTTTCAGCGGCAGAGAAGCAGAGCGTGGGCGGTCGACGATGCCATAGGCGCGGTCAGCGAGACCACAACTCTGGTGGAGTGGTAGAGAGACCCGGTGAACTATATCCGATGGGGTGGGCATCGATGAAGCGGCTCCGGCAGCCGTGGAATTACCGCCGGGCAGTGTGCGCGGTGGTCGTGGAGGTGAGGGCGTGGGAGAGAAGCCTGGGATTTTGGGAGGGCCAGCTGGAAAAACTGCGCGAATCGAGACTATGGAGGTGAACAGAAAAATAATTACGATTGTGCCCCCAAGCTACCGAATTTAGCATGCCATAGGGCGTCGAAACAATGGGTAGAAAGGGAATTTTAACATCAAAAGTTTTGAAACGTAAGGGCGCGAAATGCTTCAAAGTCGGTCTCTGGTTTTGCCGCTCGATTGAGATTTTGAATTTGGCTAATAATAGAAAAATGGTAATCCCCCGGTGGGAGATTTTGCCTCAAAGATTTTGAAACGTTCGGGCGGGAAATGCTTCAAGGTCGGTATGTGATTTTGCCGCTCGACCGAGATTTTGAATTTGGCTACCAGACAAATAATAATAATAGAAAAATGATTCTCCATGGTCGGAGATTTTGCCTCGAAGTTTTTGAAATGGCGGGGCGGTAAATGCTTCAAGGTCGGTGTGTGAATTTGCCGCCCGATTGAGATTTTGAATTTGGCTACCGTACAAATAATAATACTGTAATAGAAAAATGGTACTCCACAATGGGATATTTTGCCTCAAAGTTTTTGAAATGGTGGGGCAGGAAATTCTCAAGGTCGGTGTGTGTTTTGCCGTTCGATAGAGATTTTGAATATGGCTACATGAGAAATAATAATAATAGAAAAATGG
Source organism: Avena eriantha (assembly GCA_910589775.1). NCBI lineage: Eukaryota > Viridiplantae > Streptophyta > Magnoliopsida > Poales > Poaceae > Avena > Avena eriantha. Next base: position 206,479,358 of record OU342746.1, on the reverse strand, counting down.
TACTCCCCAGTCAGAGATTTTGTTCAAAGTTTTTGAAACGGTGGGGCGGGAAATGCTTCAAGGTCGGTGTGTGATTTTGCCGCTCGATTGAGATTTTGAATTTGGCAAGAGTCCAAGTAATACTAGAAAAATTGTACTCCATCGGAGGGAGATTTTGGCTGAAAATGTTTGAAATGGAGGGGCGTGAAAAGCATATGAGTCGGTTGGGATTTTGCCGCTCGATTTTACGATTTTGAATTTGGCTAGCGGCGAAGTAATAATAGAAAAAGATAGTTGTAGACTAGTACGATATCTGGTCAGGGATTGAAGGCTGAGAGTCACATCAACTGATTATCCATTATATAATTGCGCAGAACATTGGTAAATTTTGCAGCTCAACTGAGATTTTGAATTTGGCTAGAGTACAAGTAATAATTTGAAAAAAATGCTACTCCCTATTTTTAGAAATAAAAAAATATTCCCATAGAAAAAATAATGTTGACTCCATCTGCAAAATTGTTTGGGTTGTAGGTTTTTACCCTCGATTAAGATTTTGAATTTGGCTATAGTCCTAGTAACAAAATTTACGAGCAAACCCCACCACCCAACCAGCAATTTCACAATCTCTATTGGTCAGCAGTATGATAGGTCAAACGGAATTTCGCAGTATATGAAAGATTAAACATGGGGGCCAAATATTTCGTGTAGGCAGGAGCTTTTGCCTCTCGATTCAGAATTTGAATTTGGTGACAGTCCAAGTAATAACTGCTAGTAGACCGTACTTCCCTCTGTTCATGAATCCAAGGCTTGGTCACATCAACTGATCATCCAGGACCTTGCTCAGTAGCCTTTTTCTGGACGGAGGGGTAGAAAATTGGATACCATGATCTCGGATTCAAAAATATTACGGGGGACGGCGGGAGGATTTGCGGCTCCAGTACAGTTTTGAATGTGACTACTCCAAGTAACATAACATAAAAATTGTATAAGGTCTTTTTTGCAGGTCGTACTCCATATATTCATCAGTCCATTCAGACATGAAAGAAATGTTGAGCTCCGATTCAAAAATGTATTTCCATTTATCATATGACAGGTATGAATATGGTGTGCAACAAAGGGCTAAGGCATTGTTTTGAGAACCTGAACCTCATGATCAATGATCCAGGACAACAACACTTGTAACATAATGTACTGTATCACACTAGTACATATTGGTGCATCAACCATACAAATTAAAGACATGTCGCAACAAGGAAACAACCCAAGTTCATAACAAGTGCAGACTAGTGCACTAACAAATACTTTCAGCTGCAGGTTCCATTTCATGACAAAGGGATTGACCTCAGCTGTTAGTGCTCAACCAAAAATACTGAGCATCTTCATGACTTTCTCCTTATTTTCTATGGAGTGCTCTAGTCAAATTAAAATTTCTTCTAACTTTGCGACAAAACTTCATTGTATACACTTAGGGCAGATGATAACGATTGTTCAGCTTGGAGTTGTTCCTCTAGAACTTGAATATGCAAAGAAATGGCCTTGGAGTTGAACTTGAACTGGAACTTGGAATATGACGAGCTCGCTGGGAACCTAGCATTACACAACAACATATTCTTGGCTATAGCACCGCGTTGTAGTACCTTGGAAAATAAATCCACACATTCTTTTGGAGTTTTTACTAAACAGTTTTTCCCAGGATTTGACAGCTCCTCTTTCAATTCAGCCTGGTAAGTTTTCAGTTGATAGACATGTGTAAGAGAAGTGAAGTTACTACAGAGAAACATGCAAATAGGTTTAACACGTGCATGAACTGCTATAATTGGCAGTGCTGATAACGCATTTTATACAGTTTAGTAAAAATATATTTTTGTCGTGTATCTTTTTTTGATGTCATTTACTAACAAGACTATAAATGTGGCTTCCTGTGTAAACACTGTGACGTGCATGATATGCCAACTATTTGTACAATTCATAACTGAAACTGACTTTAGTTGCAAATTATGAAGGAATGAGAAGCAGTCCAAGCAAGTTTGCATATCAAACTTATACATACAAATCACTGCAAGTGCAACATCACAAAATGCAAAGAAGACTTACAACAACTTTCCTTACAATGACACCATATCTATCCGTCTGGCATCCCTCAAATTTCTCTAGCATACTCAACTGTTTTTTGGATCCCTATTAGACTTTGTCTGCATGTGGACAAGCGAAAATATATTGCATCACATGGTGGAAACAGAGGTTGAAAGATAAGATGCATACATATTCCACAACATCAATTACATACTTATTTAAAATATATAATACAGAACAACAGGTCCTTACCAATTGATAGAGGTGCCCACTTATGCTGCAGGATTCGGTGCGACTTAGTACTCGTACTTTATTACGGCTGGAATAGTTTCTTTGAGCGATGGCCTACAAAATGATACTTGTAAAACACATGCATAAATACGAATTGAGAATGCAATCTAGTCTCAGTCTTCTCAAAGCATACCTCATTCTTTTGATCAAGCCAGTGGTGGAGAAGATCATCCCACTAATCGTCAGTCATGTGATCCACAGGAGACGTTCTTGTAACATCCTTAAAACACTTGCTAGAGAAGTGCTACTTCTTTAGCATGTGGCGCTGTTGGTGCAAACGTGCAGAGGATATGGTTTTGAGAACAACCTTTACTTCCTCGCTACTGTCATCGAACATGAAAAATCTCTGTAGACAACAATGAGGAGCATATATAACAAACGACGAGCTAAGAAGACAAGGGACAGAGCACTGGAGTATGTCCAAGAGATAGAGGACTTACATGTAACTGATACGTCCATTTTGCATCACTATTCTATGTCTTAATTCACTATTATTCATTGATATATTTCGTATTGAGAGGTGATACTTATGTTATTTCATCTATTTTTGCATGGTTGATGACTTTTGGAGCATGGACCGCTGCAGTCAGGATTCCAATGGAAAAGGTGCTGTTTGGAGGAAAAATTCGCGAAGATCAGAAAATTCGGGAAAATATACGGAAAATTCTATTTTTCCAGAAGACTCATGATGCCAAAAGATGGAGTGGAGGTGGGCCACGGGGGCCCACACCACCCCATGGCGCGGGCAGGCCTAGGCCGCGCCTAGGAGTGGTGTGGCCGCCCTGACCCACTCCAGCCTCTCCCTCTGGCGTATATCATCCCCACGAAACCCTAAGACTCATGGAGCGACCATAGAAAGATTCCGCCGCCTCTGCGGGGCGGAAAACACCGAGAGAGAAAGATCTCTCCGGCAGACAGATTTCTGCCAGGGGAATTCCTTCCCGGAGAGGGGAGATCGTCTCCATCAACACCACCATCAAGCTGGACTTCATCGGGATCATCATCATCATCACCACCATCATCACCATCAGCACCCTCATCACCATCTCCATATTGCTGTAACAATTGGTTGAATCTTGCTATAGTTCATAGGGGAAACTTTCCCGGTGTTGATTACTCTTTGTAGTTGATGCTATTGAGTGAACCATTGAATTATTGTTTATGTTCAGATTGTTATACATCATTATTCCATCTCTGATCATGATCCATATGATGTCTTGTGAGTAGTTCGTTTTGTTCTTGAGGACATGGGAGAAGTCGTGCTGTTAGTAGTGGAGTTGCATTGAGAAAGATTCAATAGATTGTTATTTAAGTTGCGGTGTACTTCTTCTAGTGGTGTCATGTGAACGTCGACTACATGACACTTCACCTATAAGGGCCTAGGGGAATGCATTGTGTATTTGGCTACTAATCGTAGGGGTTGCCAGAGTTACAGAAACCTGAACCCCCGTTAGGAAACCATTGCACAAGGGACGTAAGGGTCTTAGAGTTTAAAGCTGTGGTTAGGTTTCTACCTTAATTACTTTCTTGTACTTACGGATGTTTGCAAGGGGTATAATCACAAGTATGTATTAGTCTTGGATGGGGTGGTACATTAGCACAGGTTCACCCACACAACACTTAGCAAGCTAGAGAAGATTAATCGACTATATGAAGCGAAAGCACTTAACAGTCTTCCCATGTGTCCTCGAGAACGTTTGGTCATCTTAAGTAATACATCCGGCTTGTCCTTTGCTGCATAAAGGATTGGGCCACTTTCTGCATTTATTCCTACTGTCTTTTATTTACTCGTACTTTGTTTACTTGCTTTATCGAAAACCCCTAAAAATCCGTTTGCTAAGTATTTGCAGAGAATTCCTGATCCATACCACTAGCCAGCACCTTCTGCTCCTCGTTGGGTTCGACACTCTTACTTATCAAAAATACGGCGAGACACCCCCTATACTTGTGGGTCAACAGTAACTTCTTCAGTAAACCTTCGAAATTCTTAGGGGCAATGGAGGGCAAGATGGGAATATCATTTCTCATGAAAACGCCTGTGATCGATGCAATATAAGATTCATGCGGATCCAGTGGCCTTCTGAATCCTGCTATAGATGTGATCGGAAGTCTTGATTTAGTTATTGCAAGCATCTGCTCAAGATTTTTTCCCATCGTTGGCCCCCTTGTTAATATTTGTCGTAGTGCAACTAAAAAAATTTACATCAAAATATCAATGTATACATATTACATATAAAAGGGCATGCTACTACTAGTCTCTGAACATATAACAAATTTGGTGTCAAGCTCATTTGCAAGGGAGTAATATGTCTCTGTTAGTACTAAAGGTCGTTGGGAGATCATAACCAGTTCGTTGATGAGAAGCTGCTGTTGAAACTGGTTCTGCTGCCAATTCTTCCTGGGTAACCGGATGGGCTACTGGCGGCTGTGGGATGTGTATTTTTCTATTCACAGCCGCCAATGAAGGGCCACGTAGAGATAAACAAAACTTTTTCCCTACGCGGTGATATCAAGATCCAGCTGAGGTAGAAGGCCATGAGGATTACCACTAGACGCGTAGTTGCAGAATTGATGAAGCACGTCGCTTGATGCAGTGCAGTCCTCGTGATCCGTTCCGGTTCCACGATCCACGATCAGTTCTTTCTTCACGATCGTCGAAGTGCTGAACATACAACACCTCCGCCGGTATCCACACGTACGAGGAGGAGCGCCGGCGATGGACTGCTAGGTCTGGTACGACGCCGACAGGACGGACTGGGGCTAGGGTTTCCAACACATGGAGTGACCTAACCTTTTTTCTAAGCACCTGCGCCCAGCTTATATAGGGAGTGAAAGTGGGCTCCACTCACTTGTGGCCTATTCACTAAAATCCTATATTAGCCACTGCAAGTCTCACTTGCTGACTAAGTCCATGTCTCTATTTGGGTCCAACCCAAATAGATTTCCTGTTTGGGTGTAACCCAAACTGCTCCCACTCTTAAGTGTGTGACCCGACAGGCTCATGGTAACCCGGACATGATTCCGAGTCTCACTCGTGATCGATCAGTCGGTAGCGGCCCCTAGCAGAACGTGCCGACTCCGAAGTACCAATAAGTCATGACGACAAACCTTTCCAATGCGACTTTCGTCTAAGTCCCTTTTGCCTCACGATATACCTTGTCGGACTATAGGCGAATGATTGTCATCCCTTAAATAGTCCGACTCTCTTTCTCGATCCGAGAGAAGTGATTCATCCGACTAACTCTTAGTCGATTGCCTCGGTTAACACTTAACCGAGACGCGCATGGCCATGCTTTCTGAATCATATCTTCCAAGAGGGCCCAGAGAATATCTCTCCAGATGGAGGGGAAAAATCCCATCTTGGTCATTCACATCACGTAGCTTGATTCACAGTCGACCCGAACTCCGCCTTCATAACTGCCCATTGACGGAACATCGTTTGACAGAACCTAAGTCGGTGATCCTCAACTTGGATTGTGCAATAACCTCAGGTCTAAGGATTACATTGATCGAGACATGCAAATGACGACTTGTTCGTTGCATCTCAATATGAGTCAGTCTGACTCGCTAAACTCTTTAGTCAAATCCGTGTAAGTCGGAATAGCATCTCCATGCCGATGACAAGTGGAACCTAGTCATCTGCCGACTTTCACATTGGTCTAAGTTGTGTGTCCGGCACAACCTCAATGACCAAGGACAATTAGTATAAACAACATGATATGCAGTTCCACAATCGAATCACATATTCAATGATACATATCAATGGTTCATACATGGACCATAACCTTATGAATACACAGGAATAACATCATACATGATTACCTCCAGGGCATATTCCCAACAGTCTCCCACTTGCACTAGAGTCAATCTTCCGACATCACATGTCTAAGCATATAATGCCCATTGCTCTCAGGTGCGCCTCATGCTTCGGCTGTGGAAGTGGCTTTGTCAACGGATCCGCAATGTTTGCATCTGTGTGTACCTTGCATAACTTGATATCACCTTGATCCACGAACTGGCGAATAAGGTGGTACCGCATGAGTATATGTTTGTTCTTCTGGTGTTGTCTAGGTTCCTTGGCTTGTGCAATAGCACCTTTGTTGTCACAATACACGTCTAACGGATTGGACAAGCCCTGAACCACACCAAGATCCATGAGGAAATTCCTCATCCAAACGGCTTCTTTTTCCGCCTCCGAGGCAGCAATATACTCAGCCTCTGTCGTAGGCGCAGACACCGTTTCTTGCTTGGAACTCTTCCAGCTCACAGCCCCTCCATTTATCACAAACACATATCCGGATTGCGAACGAGAATCATCCGAGTCAGTGAGATAACTCGCATCCGTGTAACCCTTTACACTGAGTTCATCCTCACCTCCATAAACCAGGAACATATCGTTAGTCCTTCTCAAGTACTTGAGGATATTTTTAGTCGCTGCCTAGTGGATCTCTCCAGGGTCAGCTTGGTATCTGCTCACAACACTTAGAGCATAGGAAACATCCGGCCAAGTACAAATCATAGCGTACATGATGGATCTGATTCCAGAAGCATACAGAATCGCACTCATCCGACTTCGCTCATCGGTTGTCGGAGGACATTGAGTCTTGCTAAGTTTTACGCCATGGGACATCGGTAAGAACCCCTTCTTAGACGATTCCATGTTGAACTTCTTCAACACTTTGTCCAAATATGTACTCTGACTCAATCCAATGAGCCGCCTTGATCTATCTCTATAGATCTGGATTCCTAGTATGTAAGTTGCCTCACCTAAGTATTTCATCGAAAAACTCTTTTCCAATGATTCCTTGGTCTCTTGCAACATCTGGACATCATTTCCAATCAGCAATATGTCATCCACATATAGGATCAGAAAGTTTACTTTGCTCCCACTAAACTTCTTGTATAAACAAGAATCATGATCACTCTTGATGAAGCCAAACGATTTGACTACCTCATCAAAGCAAATGTTCCAACTCCGAGATGCTTGCTTCAACCCATAAATGGATTTTCGAAGCTTGCATACCTTGTCAGCATTAGCCGGATCGACAAAACCCTCGGGCTGTATCATATACACGTCCTCGGTTAAATTTCCATTAAGGAAAGCGTTTTGACATCCATCTGCCATATCTCATAGTCGAAATAGGCTGCGATAGCTAACATGGTCCGAACTGATTTAAGCATCGCCACGGGAGAGAAAGTCTCATCGTAGTCAACTCCTTGAACTTGTCGGAACCCCTTCGCGACAAGCCGTGCCTTATAGATAGAAACATTTCCATCCATATCAGTTTTCTTCTTAAAGACCCATTTGCACTCGACGGGTCTTGCACCGTTTGGCAGATCAACCAAGTTCCAAAATTGATTTTCATCCATGGACTTTAACTCGGATCTCATGGCTCCAAGCCATGACTCAGAATCAGAACCCACCATCGCTTCCGAATAAGTTGCTGGATCATCACTGTCCAACAGCAACACATCACAAACACTTCGCAATCCGGCCGATCTTCGCAGAGTCGGTGCAGTTGCCGGCTCAGGTACCACGATTGGCTCAACCTCTAAGGCTTTTGCCGACTCGCTGCTGGCCGGTATCTCTCGAATTTCTTCGAGTTGCACCGTGCTCCCACTGACTCCCCGACCGAGAAACTCTTTCTCAAGGAAGACACCATTCCGAGTGACAAACACTTTGCCCTCTTCTCGGTTGTAGAAGTAGTAACCCAAGGTTTCCCTCAGATACCCCACGAAAATACACTTATCCGACTTAGCTGTAAGCTTGTCTGACTGAGTCGCTTGACAAAAGCTTCACAACCCCAAATCTTAAGAAAATACAAACTCGGTTTCTTGCCAGTCCACATCTCATGTGGTGTCTTCTCTACCGACTTTGATGGTACTCCGTTTAGTGTGAACGCTACAGTTTCTAGACAATAACCCCAAAATGATAAAGGCAGATGTGTCCGACTCATCATTGATCATACCATGTCTAACAAGGTCTGATTCCTCCTTTCCGACACACTGTTTCTCTGCGGCATTCCTGGAGGAGTGAGCTGGGGAACTATTCCACAACTCTTAAGATGGTCATCAAACTCATGGCTCATGTACTCGCATCCTCGGTCCGACCGAAGAAACTTTATTTTCTTGCCAAGTTGATTTTGTACCTCATTCTGGAATTCCTTGAACTTTTCAAAGGCTTCCAACTTATGTTTATCAAGTAAATATATCCATACCTACTCAAATCATCAGTGAAGGTAATGATGTACTCATAACCACCTCTAGCTATCGTGCTCATTGGGCCACATACATCACTATGTACTAGTCCCAATAAGTCGGACGCCCTTTCACAACTCTTTGCAAAAGGTGTCTTGGTCATCTTGCCGAGAAGGCAGGATTCGCATGTCTCAAACGACTCCAAGTAGAATCAAGTTTGGAGTCCATCATCATGGAGCTTCTTCATGTGTTTCCAACTTATATGACCAAGCCGACAATGCCAAAATTAAGTCATATTTAGATCATTTGGTTTTAACCTTTTGACATTTATGTTATAGACAGATTCACTATCAAGATTCAAAATAAATAACCCGCCTCGGACGGGTGCAAAGGCGTGAAACATATCATTCAAATATAAATAACAACCATTATTCTTAATATTCGACTCATAGCCCTATCTCATCAAACATGAGGCAAAAATGATGTTTCGACTAAGCACTGGAACATAATAACAATTATTTAGCTCCATTATGAATCCAGAAGGTAAATGAAGTTGCATTGTGCCGACTTCTAACGCAGCGACTCTCGCTTTGTTTCCGACTCTAATGTCAACCTCGCCTCTTGCCACGCTCCTAGTTCTTACCAGTCCCTACAACGAGTTGCAGATGTGAATGACTGATCTGGTATCATATACCCAAGAACTACCAGGTGCATCAGCAAGATAAATGTCTATAACATTGCAAACAAGTGTACCTGAGCCGGAAGTCACACCTCCACTCTTGGCTTTGTCAGCCAGATACTTGCTGAAATTCCTCTTCCAGTGGCCATCCGACTTGCAGTAGAAGCAAGTGGATCTGGCTGCAGGAGATGGCTTAGTCCCTGAGGAAGCGCTTTGGACCGGGTCCTCCGCCTTACCTCCCGACTTTGCCTTCTTCTTCTTAGTCCAAGAACTCTTCTTGAACTTAGCCTTGTTTTGTACCATCAACACTTGACTAACACCTTTCTTGAGATCCACCTCAGCCTGCTTGAGCATCCCATGTAATTCAGTGAGCTTCTTATCCATACCATGCATGTGGCAGTTCGATATGAACTGACCATACGCACTAGGAAGAGAGCCCAGAATTATGTCTGTAGCGAACTCTTTGCTTATGGGGTAGCCAAGTCTTTCCAGAGACTGCCCGTAACCAACCATCTTGATCACATGCGGACTCAGTGGATCGCCATCCTTAAGCTTGCAGCTCAACAAAGCCTGAGAGACTTGATACCTCTCGGTCTTTGCCTGAGCCTAGAACATACTTTTGAGGCTTTCGATCATATCGTAGGCCTCAACATTCTCGAACTACTACTGCAAGTCCGGTTCCATGTGAGCAAGCATAAGACAACTAATCTCCGTGGATTCATCACAAATCTGACGGTAGGCATTGGTGGCTGCGACAGTCGCATTCTCATCCGGCTCGGCTGGAAGTGGGTTGTCTAGGACATGGTCCCTTTTTTCTTGTTTGAGAACAATTCTCAGATTACGATACCAGTTGGTGAAATTAGTTCCATTCAGCTTATCTTTCTCTAAGATGGTTCTCAAAGCAAAACCGGAAATCTGAGGAAGACTGCTAGGTGCCATTGATCTACAACAGAAAATATGCAAAACACTTTAAGACATGTATCCATAAAGAGCAAGCATATTAAACACTTTAATATTTATGCTCCCACTAGAACCAACACCCCTCCGATGGTTACTTAGTGATTCATGACCCTAAATAAGCAAGTCGACTAGTGAGCTTTAGCATCACCGCTAGCTGTCAAGTGATCTAGGTAGACAACTCCTTGTCAATCGAATCTCATACGACTCATGTTGGATGGGTGGCATCACATGCCCCGACTCCCATCCAACCTTTCCCCGAGTCCCACAACCATTGTGATAGACCCGTCTAGATTACCAAGTGCTTCCGCTGTAAGAGTCCGACTCGAACCCACCTAGTCGGAAAGAATTGATAGCACCTCAATTTTATGAGCCCACTACCAAAAATATCCGACTTGTGATGGTGCAGCACTGGCGGGGAAACCGACTAGACCTTCTTTGAGGGATTATTTTCTACCAACTATCTAATAGAGGTAAAACAGAGACATAACAATAACACAAAATAAAGCAATTATAATGTGAAATGGTATGGCTCTCTTCATGGCGATCTCCATCTCCATAAAGCCTGTAATCCGACTTGTGTCAACTCTTGTCACGTGCCGTCTTACACCATGTAGCCGACTTGTACATCGACTTGCATGCCTTCTGGATTCTCCAAATAGCTACACTAGCTTGTAATGCAGATTACACAGAGAATCTGACATGTAGGCCGTTATACAATAAGATGACAGCACCTAGGCTCCAGCCGGCTGACAAAACCCGGGATACGCAGATCACATATGGATTACATACATCACATGCACATAAGCCATACCATTCATAACATCATCCTGCAAAAACAAGTTATGCATAGATACGATATCTACCGGTGTTGTGAAACTCGCAACGACATCTAAGGCGCTACGACAGGGCAAAGCCGGCGGTCCCGATTCGAAAAACGCAGATCTCATCTACATTCTAGACATGGATTTCGTCATCGGATAAAACAATTTTACCCAAATCCGATCCAGATTCCGATTTGACCAAACTCTTTGATCTTCGATCACTGCATCCGGGTTTATGTGTCACAGTCTACCCTGATGGCGGAAGCCGACCGGTAGGGGTATGTTGTTCCATGACCTTAGCAGTTAGATCACAGAAACCAGATCATCCATTCCCTCGAGTACAGTTGATCCAATCAACTTTGTACAAAACCAATCTATCTCATAGATCGACCACGAAAACTGCAATTAGATCCAATCTAACGCCAACCGCAATTCACATATGCGCGATCTCGAGCCTAAAACCAGAAGCTAACGCTATGAACCACTGAAGGGCCACGTAGACATAAACAAAACTTTTTCCCTACGCGGTGATCCCAAGATCCAGCTCAGGTAGAAGGCCACGAGGATTACCACTAGACGCGCAGTTGCGGAATTGATGAAGCACGTCGCTTGATGCAGTGCAGTCCTCGCGATCCGTTCCGGTTCCACGATCCATGATCCGTTCTTTCTTCACGATCGTCGAAGTACTGAACGTACAACACATCCGCCGGTATCCACATGTACGAGGAGGAGCGCCGGCGATGGACTGCTAGGTCCGATACGGCGGCGACAGGACGTACTAGGGCTAGGGTTTCCAACACATGGAGTTAGCTAACCTTTTTTTCTAAGCACCTGCGCCCCATCTTATATAGGGAGTGAAAGTGGGCTCCACTCACTTGTGGCCCATTCACTAAAAGCCTATATTAGCCACTATAAGTCTCACTTGTTGACTAAGTCCATGTCTCTATTTGGGTCCAACCCACATAGATTTCCTGTTTGGGTCTAACCCAAACTGCTCCCACTCTTAAGTGTGTGACTCGACAGGCTCATGGTAACCCGGACATGATTCCGAGTCTCACTCGTGATCGATCAGTCGGTAGCGGCCCCTAGCATAACGTGCCGACTCCCAAGTACCAGTAAGTCATGACGACAAACCTTTCCAATGCGACTTTCGTCTAAGTCCCTTTTGCCTCACAATATACCTTGTCAGACTATAGGCAAATGATTTTCATCCCTTAAATAGTCCGACTCTCTTTCTCGATCCGAGATAAGTGATTCATCCGACTAACTCTTAGTCGATTGCCTCGGTTAACACTTAACCGATATGCGCATGGCCATGCTTTCTGAATCATATCTTCTGAGAGGGCCCAGAGAATATCTCTCCGGATGGAGGGGCAAAATCCCATCTTGGTCATTCACATCACGCAGCTTGATTCACAGTCGACCCGAACTTGACGGAACATCGTTTGACAGAACCTAAGTTGGTGATCCTCAACTCGGATTGTGCAATAACCTCAGGTCTAAGGATTACATTGATTGAGACATGCAAATGACGACTTGTTCGTTGCATGTCAATATGGGTCAGTCTGACTCGCTAAACTCTTTATCCGAATTCGTGTAAGTCGGAATAGCATCTCCATGCCCATGACAAGTGGAACCTAGTCATCTGCCGACTTTTACATTGGTCTAAGTTGTGTGTCCGACACAACCTCAATGACCAAGGACAATTAGTATGTACAACATGAATATGCAGTTCCACAATCGAATCACATATTCAATGATACATATCAGTGGTTCATACATGGACCATAACCTTATGAATACACAGGAATAACATCATACATGATTGCCTCTAGGGCATATTCCCAACATCCAGTGCAACTGGACCAACTAGTACGGGATTAGGACGGAACTTTTTATGCTGATGTTTTGTATTATTGTCTTTTTTGGCCTGGTTGTCATTTTCAACTAGATTAAGTAGAGTCTGAGACCTTGTTCTGACTCTGTTTCCTGCATTGGAAGGAAATAGCTTTTCAGATTTATCATGGAATCGTGTGAAAAAATAAGAAATTATTAGGAGTTCTTGCAGAGGTTGACGGGTCGAAAAGCAATGATTCCCCCCACAACTCTAGTACAGTACTTCTGTTATGAGTACTCTAATCATATGTAACCCTGAGTGAGAAGAAAACACATGAAGTTCCAATACAATCGACTAACCTGCAGGCTTGACTATAATACTGATAACATAACTAGCAGGGCCTGCCTGGTTATACTCTAAACAAGGATCCATGAAATACTAATTCGGCTTAGGACGTCAGCTAGAGTTGATGTATACCGGCTGTGCTATCTATAAACCTGTATGACCCAACTAGAATCATTTTAGGAGATATTCAACAGATATTAGTGGAGTTTCATAACGATGGTAATGAAGGATCTAGGAAACTTTAGTAACGATCGAGTATATGAGCAAGATGCAGTACACTACAACAAATGAAGAAGTACTTTTGATAGTAATAAGGTGCATAATGAAAGTTAGCATAAAGTGTGCAACAACATTCGTATGGGGAGGAGACAAGTTTACGCTTCGCATTGGTGCGGTCGAATAGGGGGGCGCGTCTTTAGCCCATCTCTTTGGTGCCAGAGATCAGGGAGTCCGTGAAGCAGATGGGACTTTGCAGCGACCGTACCGTGTTTGCCGGCGACGCTGTGCATGCTCCGGCGTGGTGGTCGTCGACGTGGGGAAGCCACTCCGTCTTGCTAAACAAGGGAGTGGTGCCTTCGGTCACAACGGTACCTGGTGAGGAGGCAGTGGTGGTGGGGAGGGACGACGGTGCGAGGCCACGTTCATGGCAGATGCTTCGGCTCTAAGGTCGAGTGAGAGATGTGGGATACGACGTGTTTTATATGTATATCAAGGGCGCCGGTGGTAGGTTCGAAACTTTTGAATTGCGTCGCGCCGGGTGGTTCAAAGAAAAACCCGCCAATGTCATTCAAATTTTGGTGATCTCAGTTTAGAACGAGATGAAGCCGCCAAAAAAAATTACGATCTCTACTCTATGAATATTGCTACACTAGCCAGGAGCCGAGCTAGAGGAAGTGCATCGAATGCGATGTGAGGTATGAACGCACCTGCATCCTTTCCGAGGTGCAGACTCCGTGTAGTCCCTACTGCGAAAAGCTATGCGCAGTCATGAGCAGGGCCTCTACTTCAAGCAGTCCTACTCTAGGGTCCGTTTGATTCAAAGGATTTTCCTAGGAATTTTGTATACTACCTCCATTCCAGTTCATTAGACAAATATATACTCGAAGAAAATAATTTGACCATAAATTTGGTCACCAATTTATGAATTGTATATCACAATAATTGTGCCATTGGAATCTTCTTTCGAATATAAATAAATTGGTTAAAAATTATTAAATATAATTATATATTATTGACCAGATTTACTATCAAACTATGTTCTTGAAGTAAGTATTTGCATAATAATTTGCACGTGAGATGTGTGCTTTCTCTTGTAAGACCTTTAACTTTGTTCACATGGTTGGTGTTTGTATTAACCTCACTGTTTAAAAAATCGGCTGATATGCCGATTAATCGTCCGATTTATCGCTACTCGAGGGTCGCCGATATGCCGATATTCTGATTTATCGTCCGATTTTCCGATTTATCGCCCGATTACTCGGCCGATACGCTGAAAAATCGCCAATTTTCAGCCTACCGATAAATTACCGATAAGCGATATCCTTAACATTGATTAACCTTATCTGATCCGGAAACTGTACTCGGTACTTGGTTTTTAATAAAAGGGATTTGTGCATCCTTTGAGTGCAGAGGCTGCGGTATCCCCATTTCAAAAAAACAAACGTGAGAATCAAATAAAATACTATCATGTCATCTCTAGCTATTAGATGGAAAGTAAGACATGTCATGACTTATAAAATTATAATAGGTAAAGCTCAAAAGACTATTAAAAATTTTTGAGCCACATCACATCCATAAATTATTAGGTGTATACTTGGTTCTTGGTACATAATAATACTCAAAACAAATTGTAACATGCTTAGAGAAATGACAAATAAGATTCTAGAATGGCGGAGAATTGTGTTTTGAAGTTTTAGCATAGCGTTCATTGTGCTAAAGACTATCCATTGAATCTTCTAGATGCTAGAATGGTAAAGATCCAGAGGTTAGATATGTTGCGATTTGCCAGTCTTCATCCAGCGGTCAACCTTCAAAGTTATTTGTACACTATATAGTAGTAATAAGATAAGATAAGAAAGTTCGACCTAGTTTCACGACATCGTTTCCTTTTTCTGTAGTTTCCTTTTTTTTGTGATGGACTCGCTGCAGTTGAGTCAGTCCAAGAAATACCACATATTTTTTGGGTGTGTGCCAGGGAATAGTCGTTGTCACATAAAAACTAATACACACGTTTTTTCATTTTTCATGGATTTGTTGTATTTTTCTGTAACAGGGTGACAAATTGTCGGGAAGACCGTTGATAGAATATTCATTCATCATCTTGTTCTTGCAACTCTCATTTTTTACTCATATATGTACCTCTCTCCCCCTCTTTATTAGTTCCTATGTACTCCCTCTATTCCAAAATATATGATGTTTTAGCTTTTGTGAAACGAATATATCTAGACACCTTTTAATGTGTAGGCCTCTCTCCTCAGGAGAGAATTATCCCACCAGGTTGACACTATGCAGAATAAAGGCCATGTCTGTAGCTAACGCATAATCCTACTACCTTCGTATCAAAATAGATGTCACAAGTTGTTCAAAAATTGGAAGAATCTATATACTACTACTAAATAACTAAATAGTGTTTTCTAATTGTCGACTAAATAGCACATATCAAGTTAAAGGTCGTATTAATTTGACAAAATCAGCCGAAACTATTTTAAATGGCTATAAAAGTGGTTATCCCTTCAATGTATAAATTGTGGAGAGTGTACGTACTATGTTCAGGAGGGATCCCCGGCAGTTAGCTCTTCCTTCCCCTGTAAGCATTGGCGCAATGATTATACTACACTGCAGCTGTTCAGAGACAAAGTTGGGGTCCTAATCTAAAGTCACCATCAATGGGATACTGGTGCCACTACCATCAGCAGGACCAAAACTGAAGATGGCAGAAGAATGGAGGCTCTTTTTCTTGGAGTAAAGAAGAATGGAGGCTTTGAGCAAGTGAAGTTGGTGAGATGCAGCATGACAACGATGCAAAGGTTGCTACCGCTCTACACGGAAGCGATAATAACTACTAATTACTACTATAGTATAGTAGCAAAGGTAATCACACCCAAAATTGGCTCTGGCAACATTGTGGCTGGTGATGTTGATGCATATCACATTCACCAAATAACCAAATATTTTACCAGCAAGTACACGATCATACATTCATACTAGTAATAAAGGTTTTTCAATTTACTGGTGCAATAGTGCAATCTATATATCCGATCATCAACTAGTCCCTATGTTCCATAATATATAAGCCTTTTTTATAAGCTGTTTTAGCTCTATAATAGGCTTATATTGTGAAAACAGATGGAGTACTAACTAAGGTCTTCCACGTGCCAGCTCATTGATGGAGATCGATGATAGTTTCATGCTTCAGCTTTGCCAGCTCGGCCAGGAGTTTGTCCCTCTGGTCCTCAAGGTCCTGGATCTGTTCGAAGCTTATGCCCAGCATCTCCATCATGCTGATGTTCCGCCGCTTCAGCTCGTCACGCTCAATCAAGTATTCCATGGCGAGATTCCTGAGGAGGCTAAGCCCGACCTTGTCAGCAGCGAGTTTGGAGTAAAGTCTAGTGCACTCCTTGACGAGGGCGCTTCTGTCCGCTGTCTTGACGCAGAAATTGCCCATCACCTTTTTTACCATAAACTCGATCTCAAAGCCAATATTCTGAAAGATGAACAGGGAGCCTAAATTTGGAAGTGTGCCTAGAGAACTATCAAGGAAGAGAGACACAGAATCACAATTCGAATGATTTCTTACCTTGCGGCTATACCGATCGGCCTCCATCGGCGATGGTGAAGATGATTCTGCAGGCAGGAGTGCTGCGGGAATGCGAAGTCCGCCTGACCTAAAACAACATTGAGAATAAATGTACTAATAGGGAAATGAGCGAATCAAGAAACGTTCAAATACATGGAAAGTTGCCAAAACACGGATATTTACCTGAAGGTATTAGTCTCCATCAACGATGGTGAAGATGATTCTGCAAGCAGGAGTGCTAATGGAATTCGAAGACCACCCGACCTAGAAACATCATTGAGGAAGAACGTGCTTTTTTAGGTAAACGAGAAATCAAGAAACGGTCAAAGACATGGAAACTTTCACAAGAACGAGATTTACCTGAAGATATCTGTCCCTAGTAGCGGCGGCTTCGAAGAACCTTGAGTTGAAGACCTCTCGCCTATAGCCGAGGGATTCGACTGGGACCCTTTGATCGTTGCATCTCCTGGTACCAGTAGCAACATAATGGCAGAACGGCAAGCCAACTTCTTCTCTTCCACCATCTTCGTTGTCGAGGCACGAGCCCTTCTTTTGTGGGACTTGTTCCCAGTCATGCAGGTGAAATAGCACAGCAAAAAGGAATGAAAACGGGAAAAACAATCTAGTAGAGAAGAGCTACAGTCGCGAAGAGGAGGAGGAAGAAGGTCGAGGTCGTTAGAGGTGGCCTTCTGGTCTCCACGCGAGTAAAAAAACCATTTCCGTTCAGATACAGTACTTGATGCAGAAATCGAAGAGACAGCCGTAAGCAGTTGTCACCCCCAGCATGGTCTAGACATCCACTATAAAGTTGAACGTGCCTTGCACGAGATAGGTGAAGCTTAAAAAATAATTTTAATTTCGAGCCACGTCCATAAAGTATCAGGTGTATATTTGGTTCTTCTACTTTGTACTGTATCATGTAGAAATCAGCCTAGATACTCCTACCTAATACTCCACGTGTTCTAGAGAAGATTCTAGAATTATTGAAAAGTGTGTTTTGAGATATGTGCATAGCGTTTATTGTGCTAAAGACTAACGATAGAATCTTCTACTAGATGATGCTCCCTCATTCACAAGTATAAGACATTTTACGTTTGTAAAATGAATGTTTCTAGATGTCGGCCTATGGACTAAAAGACATCTAGATACATTCTTTTCACAAAGCTAAAATGTCTTATATTTCTAGACGGAGGGAGTAGAATGTGGATAGAAGATCCAACGGTTAATTCGCAATGTTGGGATTCACGAGTCTAGATCCAACGGTCAAAGTTCAAAGTTGTTGTATCGTACACTATACAGCGTTATCTTCTTTTCTTCTACTACTATAATAGAGCAGTTTTGAATTGGATCCATAGCACAAATCCTGACCGTTGGGATGTTAGATCCAATAATGGTTCAGAGCAGCTGGATTCGTGTTGAACAGCTAGTACTTACCTAGAGCAAACTCCACCATGTTCTAGAACCATCATGTCAACACCCCCCTCCTAAATTTCATAGCAGAGTAGGCTATATTCTGAATATGTGTAGATACTTATTATTAGTAGCACCAATCCTGACGATTGGGCTGTTAGATCCAATGGTTCAGAGTAGCTAGAGTCGTGTTGAATAGTACCCATAGAGCATACTCCACCATGTAACCCCCTCCCCCCAAAAAAATAATCATAGCATAGTAGGTTGTATTATCAATGTGTATAGATAGTTATTATTAATAGAATTAATGTACAATATGTCTTATTCTCTAAACGGACTATTGGTTAATAATAACAACTTAATGTTTGCTAAATCATATTTCATTCAGCATATACATGTGCGGCTCATGTCTTTTACTAGTAGACTTAATGTATGGCTTGTTTCTCTAACAAGACTATTGGTTAATAATAACAACTTGATGTTTGCTAAATCACATTTCATACATTATATACGTGTGGCTCATGCCTTTTACTATTAGACTTAATGTATACCCTTTTTTTCTGTAACAAGACTATTGGTTAATAATAACAACTTAATGTTTGCTAAATCACATTTCATAAAATATATAAGTGTGTGGCACGTGCCTTTTACTAGTCCATTCTAGCTAGCATCTAAATAGAAGATACACTATGGATGGTACATTATTTTACCCACTAGAGTGTACGAATAACTTAGAATTTTGACAGTTGGATCAAGACTCGCGAATCCCAACACTGCCAACCGGTTGGATCTTCTTTTCCATTATGGCATCTAGTAGATACAATTGATAGTCTTTCTTATCGTATCTTACCACTATACTTTTTGCGAATAACTTTTATTATTGATCGGTTGGACGGATCAAAACTCGCGAATCCCAACATTACTAGCCGTTGGATCTACTATTCCATTGTAGCATCATCTCTAGAAAATACTATTGTTTATCTTATCTTACAACTATACAGTGTACGGATAACTTCGAATATATTGATCGTTGGATCAAGACTCGTGAATCCCAACATTGCTAGTCATTGGATCTTCCTTTCCATTCTACTAGCTAGCATCTCTACTGGAATATATCATGGATAGTACGTGTTTAGCACAATGAATGCAATGCACAAACCTCAAAAAACACTACTCCATCATTCTACTCCCTTTGATCCAAATTATTGTTCTCAGATTTGTCTAGATTTGGATGTATCTAACACTAAAACATGACTAGATACAACCGAATCTAGACAAATCTGAGAATAATAATTTGGATCGGAGGGAGTAGAATAATATTCTCATGTGTATATTTTGTTCTTGTACTTTGCATATCATGTAGAAGTCAACAATTATTAGCTATCTAAAACTTTAAAATTTTGGCAACATGGTCTAGAGAAAAGAGGGATAAGATTCTAGAATGATGGAGAAGTGCGTTTTGAATTTTGTGCATAGCATTCATTGTGATGAAGACTATCAATAGAATCTTCTAGATGCTAGAATGGAAAGGAAGATCCAACGTCTGGAAATGTTTTGATTTGCTAGTATTGGTCCAATGGTCAATATTCAAAGTTGTCTGTACACTATATAGTGGTAAGATCATGTAGAAGTCGACGATTATTAGCTATCTACTAAAACATGAAATTTTTAGTAACACATGGTCTAGAGAAACGAGCTAGGGAGAAGACTCTAGAATGATGGAGATGTGTGTTTTGAGTTTTGTGCATAGCATTCATTGTGATGAAGACTATCAATAGAATATTCTAGACCATTCAAAAAATAGAATCTTCTAGATCCTAGAATGGAAAAAAGATCCAACGGCCAGAAATGTTGGGATTCGCGAGTCTTGATCCAACGGTCAATGTTCAAAGTTATTCGTACACTATATAGTGGTAAGATAAGATAAGATAAGATAAGATAGTGGAGCAGTTTTGATTGAATTGGCTCCATAGCACCAATCCTGACTGTTGGGCCGTTAGATCCAATGGTTCAGAGTAGCTTGATTCGTGTCGAATAGTACCGACCTAGAGCAAACTCCACCATGTTCTAGAACCATCATATCACCACCCCTAAAATTTCATAGCATAGTAGGTTGTATTCTCATTATGTGTAGATAGTTATTATTAATAGACTTAAAGTATGCATTTTTCTCTAACAAAACTATTGGTTAGTAACAACTTAATGTTTGTTAAATCACATTTCATACATTAGAGAAAAAATGTAAGTCTATTAATAATAACTATATACACATATTGAGAATATAGCCTATTGTTCTATGAAATTTTGGGGGTGATGACTTGATGGTTCTATAGAACATGGTGGAGTTTGCTCTAGGTACTATTCAACACGAACCCAGCTGCTCTGAATCATTGGATCTAACAACCCAATGGTTAGGATTGGTAATATGGATCCAATCAAAACTGCTTCATTATAGAAGTGGAGATCTAAAACATGAAATTTTTGTAACATGGTCTAGAGAAACGAGGGAGAAGATTACATAATGATGGAGAAGTGTGTTTTGAGTTTCGTGCATAGCATTCATTATGATGAAGACTATCGATAGAATCTTCTAGACCATTCACAAAAATAGAATCTTTTAGATGCTAGAATGGAAAAGAAGATCCCATGGTTAGAAATGTTGGGATTTGTGAATCTTGATCCAACGGTTAATATTCAAAGTCATTCAAACACTATATAGTGGTAAGATAAGATAAGATAGGAATAAAGCAGTTTTTAATTGGATCCATAGCACCATACCTGACCGTTGGGCTGTTAGATCCAATGGATCAAAGCAGCTGGATTCGTGTTGAATAGTACCTAGAGAAAACTCCTCCATGGTCTAGAACCATCCTGCATGTCACCACCCTCAAAATTTCATAGCATAGTAGGTTGTATTCTCAATATGTGTAGATAGTTATTATTAATATACTTAATTTATGCATTTTTGGGGGGTGACATGATGGTTCTAGGTCTGTACTATTTACAGCCTATTGTGCTAAGAAATTTTGGGGGTGGTGGCATGATGGTTCTAGAACATGCATGGTGGAGTTTTCTTTAGGTACTATTCAACACGAATCCAGCTTCTCTGAACCATTGGATCAAACAGCCCAACGATCAGGATTGGTGTTATAGGTCCAATTCAAAACTGCTCCATTATAGTAGTAGAGATAGAGATATCTTATCTTACTTCTTACCACTATATAGTGTACGAATAACTTTGAATACTGACCGTCGGATCAAGACTCATGAATCCCAACATTTCTAGCCGTTGGATCTTCTTTTCCATTCTAGCATCTAGAAGATTCTATTGATAGTCTTCATCACAATGAATGCTATGCATTATACCACACCTATGTTATTTTCCACTATGGAGGTAGTAACTGACTAGTAACATACTCCTATGCATGAGTACTTACTTCACACTATGACCAGCCTAAGTGGGCATTTGGCTATGCGAGAAGCCACACAATTACCAAGATAAGCATGCAGGCTTGGTTAGGTAGGCACTTAATACTTGAAGGTCAACTATACCGGTGGTAGTAGCTTTTTACCATTGATTTCTTGTACGAGTACTACTACTAGTACCACTCCATCGTACTACTATCTATATGTACTACACTTCCAAAAGCAAGAGTAAAAAAGTACCTAGATTGAGCAGCGGTGGAGTCTATCGATATCCAGAGAGAGAGAGAGAGAGGGAAGGAAAGATGGAGGTTGTGTGGGCGAGCGCCATCCGTCTGTTAGAGAAAGCCAGGGACGCCCACCCCCAGGTCGACTCTTTGCAGCGCATCCGTGTCGTGCTGGCACGCGCCGTGGCACGCACCCATTATGATGCCATCTTTCCAGCCTGGCTCATGAAGACGGTGGACTCTTTCCTCACTAGCTTCGGCGTTGTCACAGGCACGGTGGACGACCTCATTGCCCGCCTTCAGGCCATGCGCCGTGACGCATACCTAACAGGTACGTTTGCCACAATGCATGCTACCGGCAGCGATATCGTTTTGTTCTATGGATTTCATTCATCTAGCCTATCTATAACTGACTTTTAGCCCCAAATTTTGTTCCAGGTGTTCCTCCCTAGGTTGTTGCGACACTCACCACTTCCCTGGCTGGTCTCTCTAGAGACGATCTATTCCGCGCACTAATGGCCTTGTAGCTTTCCGAGGCTTTGCCCGCCGCACCGACGGACGTCTACATGCAGGTAGTTGTTATCGCATAGCGTCTTGCCCAGCACGACGAGCTAGACCTCTTCATCGGCGTCCTTGAGCAGTGTGTATTCCATGGCTCGTCAGGCGTGAACAACGCCCACATGGCCGCCAGCCTCCGTCGCAGGGATATCCTCGACAACTTTGCAAAAAAACATGTCAATCTGACAGGTACCATTGCTCCTCATCGCGCGGGCAACTGAGGTTGAAGACGAAGGGCATCTCAAGGATTTCGATGTAATTTTAGTTTTTGTTGAGGTGCTTTGTACTGTTCGATGTTTCTTTTAATGCCAGGATCCTTTTCGCAAAAAAAAGAGAAGGGAAAATGTATGACGATTCTCCATGGTTACTGTCACTATGTCATTTATATGGACAGATCACATGTGAGTTTAACAAACATTATGTTTTTATTAATCAATAGTCTTCATAGAGAAAAAAGGCATACATTAAGTCACTAAGGTTTATACACATCACGTCATTACATATGGTTATTGTGTTAGAATTCATTTATTATGCTATATATTCTTGGTGATAAAGACATTATTTTTTGTCATGCAATGGAAACATTTCCCCTGATGGTGAAAACATTGTTTTGTTTTATGGAATGCTCTGTAAATGGTAAAAAATAATTATTAACAATGAAAATATTTTTAGATACTAAAAAAAGGTCACACTCTTTTTTGGTCGTTTCAAGCATCATTGGAAATGATGGTACTTCAATGTAACATTTAGAAAGTAGGGAAAAAACGACGAAACTTACACGTAACATTGAGTATAGACTCCAATCATTGTTCATGGAGAGGTATATGTACATTGTCTACGTGGACGTCAAATGTGAACAATGGAAAACCAAAATTGTGCATGTCGACGGTCATACAAAACCACCATCCATTAAAAAATACACGATATCTTGGTAAGCTAGAAACATGTTTGGGAGTACTTCTAAAATACTCGAGAGATGTTTAGTTCTAATAAGTCGACCAAGTACTGCACCAAAGTTCTAAATTACGCAGGATATTATTATGCTTTAATAAGGTAAGTTATTAGAGTGCACGCAATAAAATAGTCGTGCGAAGCACGTAGTAGTATACACCAAGGCATCTGACCAACACGCTGGAGACTCTTGTCAAGAAGAAAAATGAAAAAACAAGCCACACACACAGCGCGGCCGTACCAAGGCACACGTGTGCGGCGCGACGCAGTGGGACGAGGGCCGGTGCACGCAGGGCGCTGCACAGGAAGGGGGAGAGAGGATGGATGATGAGAGACAATGAAGGAGAGAGAAAACATAGTAGTACTACTAGTAGTACCGTGCTACTAGTAGTAGGTACATGTACCTCGTGTCAGAAACCCGTCAAACTAGCTTTACTTTGACATCACACCGCCTTCAACTCCTTCGCTGCTCTCGTGCTGCCTCCCGTTAATAATCTCTTCTTGCTCTTCGTTTTTTCTTCCTTTTTTTCTTTGGCAGATTTGGGGTTAATTTTCTGGTGCCCCTGGTTCAGTAGAAGTACGGACTACTCAAGTTTTGCACAATAGTCCATTTTTCTGAAAATTGGGTCGGGGGCATTCAGATCCAAAATATTCGTGTGCAAATAATTCCGATCACTGAGAACTTTTTATTTTTCTTTCTAACGAGGAATCTGCCCCGAAGTACCAAGAACGTGCGCGTTAAAATCCAATGGTGGGCATGAAAATTACACAGTGGTCCAAAAAGAAAACCAAAATATATCTGGGACCTATACTTTTACAACATGGACCCTAAAGATACAACTCAGAAATTTGAACATGTTTTTCCTAATACTAGTTCTAAACTACCACCCAGCATTATTGTATACCATGGCAAGACACACCCATCTACCAAATATGGGAATATTATTATGAACTATGATGTAGATATGGCCATGACCTAATCGGTCGTTCCGCTCGAGAAACCCTCAAGTGTTTAGGCCTTAAATAATGTGACTACGACATTTTCGAATGTTTCAAATCTCATGTTTACCATTTTTTCATGGCTGGGACTACAAACGAGAGGATGTCATGCAGACCCTTTTCGTTTATTCATTTTCCTTTATATCCTTTCGTTTTTTAATCTGTGTAAGAGTTGCCAGCATGCAAATTCATATATATCAAGATATTGAAGAAATCTCGGTGATTTTCAAGATATTGATCCACACTGTACACCTTCAAAATAGTTTCATAGTATAACTTCAAGAGCAAAGTTGTGTGAGTCCCTCTCTGTGTGTGTGTGGGCTTCTTCTTCTCGGGGTGTGACATGGAGCAACAAGAGTAGTATATCTTACCACTATCTCATATTTCCATCATCTTACCACTTTTTTTATATAGTGTACAAATAACTTTGAATGTTGACTGTTGGATCAAGACTCGCGAATCCCAACATTTCCAGCCGTTGGATCTTCTTTTCCATTCTAGGCCATCATGTTTGATTCAAAGGATTTACATGGGAATTTATAGGATTAAATCCCATAAGATTTTTTTTCTATAATGGTTGTTCGATTTGTATGATTATTGATTCCTATAGGAAATTTTTCTAGGGAATCCTTTGCACTAGATTGCATATGAAATCTAACATCGATCCACGCCCAAACCTCATTCTTAGAATCCTTTTTTTCCTTCAATGGAATTAAACAAAATTTCTTGCATATATATATATATATGGGTTCCTATAGGATTAAAATGGGCATGACATTGTAACCCTATGTTTTTCCTATTCCTATGCTTTTCCTATCCTACGAATCAAACAAGCCCCTAGCATCTAGAAGGTTCTATTGATAGTCTTCAGCATAATGAATGCTATGCACAAACCTCAAAACACACTTCTCCATCATACTAGAATCTTCTCCCTCGTTTCTCTTGACCATGTTACCAAAAATTTCAAGTGTTAGGTAGCTAATAATCTTTGACTTCTACATGATGATACAAAGTACAAGAACCAAATATACACCCATACTTCTTATCTTATCTTACCACTATATAATGTACGAATAACTTTGAATATTGACCGTTAGATTAAGACTCGCGAATCCCAACATTTCTAGCTATTGGATCTTCTTTACCATTCTAGCATCTAGAAGATTCTATTGATAGTCTTCACCACAATGAATGCTATGCACAAAACTCAAAACACACTTCTCCAACATTCTAGAATCTTCTCCCTCATTTCTCTGAACCATGTTTCCAAAAATTTCAAGTTTTAGATAGCTAATAATCACTGACTTCTACATGATATATATATATATAGAAACCCTATTCAGCACCCAGGGTGCAGAATAGTTATTTTGCACCCCACATATTTTTATTTTCTCACATATAGAAATTTATGTTTTGTATACTAATAATTATGTTTATGTTCATCAAAAACGTAAAAAAATAACATAAAAAATATGATTTATGAGTCATTATAGTGTAAAAACATAGAAAATACACATTTTATGTCGTATTTTTATACGGCATGTAAACGATTTTTTTACGACATGTCTAAATTTTCTTATGTTATTCTCGACTTCTGAGGTAAGAGAAAATTTACGTGACGTAAAAAATTTATACAGTTTGTAGTATAGAGGATGGGTGTAGAATAACTATTCTACACTCTAGGGGTCAAATAGCGCCTCTCTCTCTCTCTATATATATACTGTACAAAGTACAAGAATCAAATATACACCCATACTTTTTATAGATGTTGATTAAATTTATATATTTTTCTACTTTACCTGTATTATAATTTTATATAGTGATGATATGTGTCAGACGTATATTATCTGAGTCTCACGTGTAGGGCACGTGTAATTTACTGGTTATATATATATGATAATCAAATTTATAATTTTTTTTGCTTTACCTATTATAATTAAGAGCTATGTCCATAAAGTACCAGGTGTCTATTTGGTTCTTTGTACTTTGTATCATGTAGAAATCAACCTACTATTAGTTACCTAATACTCGACATGCTCTAGAGAAAAGATGAAGATGATTCTAGAATTACCGAGAAGTGTGTTTTGAAATTTGTGCATAACACTCAGTGCACTAAAGAACATCAATAGAGAATCTTCCGGATGCTAGAATGGATTGAAGATCCAACTTAATTCTATTTAGCAGTTTTGGAGTTTGCCAGTCTTGATCCAACGGTCATAGTTCAAAGTTATTTGTACACTATATATATAGTGGTAAGATATGATTATATAATAGGTTAAGCTCAAAAAGTTTTAAATTTGATGGACATCTATAAAGTATGGGTGTATATTTGCTTCTTGTACTTTGTATCATGTTGAAGTCAACGTAGAAGTAAATTTTTGTTAGCTATACCTAATACTTCCAATTTTGGTAACATGGTCTATAGAAATGTCTGAAAGATTCTAGAATGATTGAGAAGTGTTTTAAGATAAGAAGTATCTGTGTATATTTGGTCCTTATACTTTGTATGTCACGTAGAAGTCAAAGATTATTAGCTACTGAACACATTCAATTTTTGATAACATGGTCTAGAGAAATAAGGGAGAAGATTCTAGTATGATGGAGAAGTGTGTTTTGAGGTTTGTGCATAACATTCATTATGACGAATACTATATATCAATAGAATCTTCTAAATGCTAGAATGGAAAAGAAGATCCAACGGCTAGAAATGCTGGATTCGCGAATCTTGATCCAACGGTCAACATAGAAAGTTATTCGTACACTACAGAGTGGTAAGATAAGATCATGCAAAAGTCAACGATTATTAGCTACGAGGGAGAAGATTCTAGTATGACGGAGAAGTGTGTTTTGAGGTTGTGCATAACATTCATTATGATGAAGACTATCAATAGAATCTTCTAGATGCTAGAATGGAAAAGAGGATCCAATGGCTGGAAATGTTGGGATTCGCGAGTCTTGATCTAACGGTCAATATTAAAAGTTATTCGTACACTATATAGTGGTAAGATAAGATAAGATATAGCAATCGCAATGTTTTTTTGTGTGCTAACGGGTAGGGCGAGTATGTCATACATACAACACAATAGCACGTACTCTAGATATATACAGATGTATCTAACACTAAAACTTGACTAGATACGTCCGCATCTAGATGAATCTAAACCAACAAATATGGACCATAGGGATTATATGTTTGTAGCACAGCTCGTTCTCTATATATACTCATACTAAAACATGTATTGTATATGAAAATGTATATGGAAATATATACTCATACTTTTAGTATGTGGTTCACTCCGAACATACACACTACTTTAAGTGTGTAGTAAAAGATGTCTAGATACATTTTTTCACAAAGCTAAACCATCTTATATTTTGAAATGGAGGAAGTAGGAGATTATATTGATACTGTACTAGACTTAGCACAATGAACGCTATGCACAAGTACAAGAACCAAATATACACCCGATACTTTATGGAAGCAGCTCGAAAATATAATTATTTTCTCAGCTTTACCTATTACTACTTTATGGAGTACTACAATTTTATATTGTGATGATATGGCATTCATTCTACTAGGGTGTTTGGTTTGAGAATTAGGTGGAATGGAACAGAACCATTCTATACCTAGAAGCAATTCCAGTGTTCGGTTCCGGAATAGAACGGAACCAACTAGTTCCACGAAACCGAATATTCCTTGAAGATGCGGAGCCAACTGATGCGACCGAATCGGTGGAATCGTGAGGAACGAGGCACTAACCATCACCCAAACCGCTCTGGAAAAAGATAGGCCTATTCTCACCTGTTGGGCGACCACCCACCCCGCAACCCTATCCACTCCTCCCTCCTCTCTCTCTCACTACCGGTGGCGGCGCCCTGTTCCCACTCCCTCCCTGGTGGCCCTCCCACGTCTCTCCGACGCCTCTCCCTCTCTCCAAGGCAAGCAGCAGCGGTGGCGGGGCAAGCGGCGATGGTGGGGCAAGCAAACAACAATGAGATATCCTCATATATGTGGCTTGTCCACTTCAATTTGGACCAAATATTGCAACTTTGTTGATTTCTTGATCAAATCTATGATATATGCTTGATCAAATATATTAGTTCTTCTTACTGCTTAAAATACAAACAATATGCTGCTGAATGTTTTCTTAGTTTGTGTTACATCTAGGAGGTATCCTCACCATAGGTATGAATGAGGTGGGATGAACCCAATCCTAGACATTCCATTCCATCCAACCGAACAAAATATACCCATTCCGCTGCTCACTTTTGGCTGAACCGAACACTGCGATGGCACCGTTCCATGCCTAGAGAATGGAACCGTTCCATTCCATGCTACTACTACATTCCAGAGCTGAACACACCCCTAGACAGCGTTGGCGTGCTAGACTAGCTAGCTAATTGTAGTAGTAAAGTTTCCTTGATGCTAGTACTATTACTACAGTAGTACTACTAGACAGCGTTGGCGTGCTACACTAGCTAGCTAATAATTAAAGTCTCCACGATGCAGCTGCGCCCTGCAGCAGAAGACCGACGAAGGAACACGCAAAAACTCCTCGTTCAAAAAGCCATACTGTCTTCCCCATCTCCGGCAGTATTTGGTATTGGATCCAACGCACGCATCACTCATTTTCCTCGCCGTCTCGCCTGCAGCGTCGGTCCTTCCAGGCCGCCACCCCTCTCCTCCAAAACCTCCCAACAGTCATAGATTGATCTGCCTCGCCCCCAAACCATCGGGACGCGATGGCAGATTCGGGGCCCAACCAGTGGTACGGCGGATGGAGCAACATCGATGCTGATACGTCCAAAAGTATCTACTTTCCTGAACACTTTTGCTATTGTTTCTCCTCTAAACTTGTGTGATTTGGATACAACTAACGCGGACTGGCGCTGTTTTCAGCAGAATTGTCTTGGTGTCTACTTTTTGTGCAGAAAATCAACTATCAGGAAAAATCCCGGAAAATATGCCGAAAATCCTACTTCACCCGAAGACTCCAGGAGCCAGAATACGAGACGGAGAAGAGCCAGGGGGTGGCTACACCACCTGGTGGCGCGGGCCAGGCCAGGCCACGCCAGGGGGTGGTGTGGGCCCCCCAGGCACCCCCTTGGTCTCCCTCTTCACCTATAAGTTGCCTTCTGACCTAAAAACTCCGGGGGGTTCGAATTTTTTCAGAAGGAGTTCCGCTCTGCTGCCACCACCAGATTCCATGAAACAACACCACAAACTCCGTTCTGACACCCTGCCGGGATGGGGAATTGGAGGAGATCATCGCCATCATCATCACCATCGCTTCTCCATCGACCATCCATGTTTCCCCCATCTATGAGTGAGTAATCCCCCACCGTGGGCTATGGGTATGGTAGGGATTGGATGAGATCATTCATGTAATGGCATCAGATTATTAGGGCATGGTGCCTAGTATCTTTTATTAGTGCTTTATGACTTTGTTGTGACTTGTTGCGCTTAATGCTTGTCACTAGGGCCCGAGTACCATGATTTCAGATCTGAACATGTTATTGATTCATTATGATAGTATTGTTTTTGGTCTTATCTACAAGTTGTGTACACACATTGTTGTCCGGAACCAATGGCCCCGAAGTGATAGAAATCAGGATAACCGGAGGGAATGGCTTTGATGTGAGGATCACATGTGTTCACAGAGTGTTAATGCTTTGCTCCGGTGCTCTATTAAAAGGAGCACCTTAATTGCCAATAGTTCCCTTGAGGCCCCACTGCAAACGGGCTGGCAGGACAAAAGATGTTGTGCAAGTTCTCATTGCGAGCACGTATGACTATATATGGAACACATGCCTAGGATTATCTAGTACTTGGATGCTTTATCTTATTTATCTGCAATTGCCCTATGTTCTAATTGCTATGTGAATTGTCTTGTCCATGCAACGCCCGTCCATCCATCCCTATGCCTACCGCACTCGAATCCTATTGTTTACTGCTATTGTTACTACTGTCTTTACTCTACTGCTGCTATTACTTTACTATTCCTACTACAAAACTATTGCTACTGATAAACTGCTGTGAGCAAGATTGTTTCCAGGTGCAGCTGAATTGACAACTCAGTTGTTAAGGCTTATAAATATTCTTTGGCTCTCCTTGTGTCGAATTAATAAATTGGGTTTCACTTCCGTCGAAAATACTGCGATACACCCCCTATACTTGTGGGTCATCAGACGCCGACGTGTTCGACAAGATCGCTATGCGTATGGACACTACCAGCGCCGCCCGGCTGGCCGCATGCTCCAACGAGTTGAACCTCCGAGTCACCAGCGGAAAAGGTAGCAGATGCCCCAACGACGGTTGCGGGACATTGGTCGTGTACCGTCAGGTCCACAACCACAAGATTGCATGCGTGCACGGCCCTTGCAACTGCATGGAGGATGGCTGCATTTTCACCGCCTCGCCGGCGGTGCTCCTTGCCCACCTCTGTGAAGCTCACTCGATGAGGGTGCACAGTTTCCGCTACGGCAAAACAAGTAGGTACTCCTCTAGGCCTCTCCCAGCAACCAGCCTGCGGACAGTAGATATCATCAGATCCGGAGACAATGGTACTGTGTTCGCGATGTGATTTGACACGCGCCAAACGCTACACGTCGTATGCGTCAGGTCGGTGGCGTGCTTGTCACCACGGTACATGGTGAAGTTTTGGCCATCGATTGTGATTGAGGGGAGAAGGATAAAAAATTCCGGGCTACGCGTGTCGGAGAGCACCGCGTCGCCCGACGGCATCCCGTTTGAAGAGCTACAGTGGCTCCTGCCAGTGCCGATGTCGCACCTGGTGACTCGTCAACCGTCAGTGTTCACCCTGGAATAATGTGGCGCCCCGCTAAAACCACTACTAGAAAATCGATGTGTTTTTGTGCATTACATCATCATGACCGCATGCTCATATCATCATGCCACATTGCATTTGAGCATCGTCATCATCATGCATGGTTTGTTTAAAAACTATTTTCGAAAATCCTGGTTTTGTTTTCTAAATGCCCCGTCTTTATTTCAAATCAAAACCCGGATCCAGATTATTTTGTTTCGTCTAAAAACGGATTCTTAAAGCCTTGTTGTTAATAAATAAAATTTTCAGATATTTTTTAGGAGGCAGCCCGCCAGGCCCGAAAGCCCGGCTGGCCACCTCCAAACCCAAAAATAAATCTCTACCTACCATCTAAACCCTAACCCAACGCCCACCTTACCTTAAACCTACCCTACTCCCATCTACCGCCGACCAAGCCCCACCTAGGCGTGCATCCCACCCCCTAGCCCAATTCCCTCCACACCGCATGCACCCCACCTCCGTTCCACAAACTCCCACACCTCCCCTGCACGCGTCCCACGCCACCCTGGCTGACCGACATGCCCCCGCGAGCCGGCCCCACCCCGCAGCCTCTCTCTCCCACCATCTCCTCTCTCTGCCCCGCGCCCCTCGCTCGCCCACGATCCCCATCCCATGGTCGCCACCTCCGGCGGCCTCTCCTTTGTCGAGCCGCACCCTATCGCCAGGGAGCCACCTCGCAGGCGCACCGACCCGTGTCGCGACCGCCGCCTCCCCTTCTTTCTCCCGGCCGTCGCCATCCGCCTCTGGCGCCGCCCTCCGCCGACCTCATCCCCAATGCACTCGCCTCGCACCGGCCTCTCCGCCTCGGGCCCTTCCTCGTCGACAGCCGCTGCCCCACCTGCAACCGTCACTTCCACAGGAACTCCACCCCGGCACCTCCCCACCACGACCGTGACACGGGAGCCGCACATCCCTCCTCGAGGCGCCCCCTCTCTGCACTCCATCGCCAGCGAGCCGCCCTGCCTCACTCTCCCCACGCGACCTCCTCGCACGGACGCGACCGCACCTACGCCCTTCTTCCTCCCCTGCGCAGCCGCCTCCACCCTCCTCCCGTGAGCGCCACCGCCGCGTTATCCTGGCACACCCTCGCCCCTACGCCTCTCTGGCCACCGCTCCTTCCCGAAACGTCGCCGTGGTCTCCCGCGACGCCTCCATCTCTGTATCCTCTAATCCAACCAAGGGCGGAGCTCCTTGGAGCCCTCTGCGTCGGCCCTTGTCCTGAAGCGTGTGCCCATCCCCTTCCCACGTGGCTCCCTGAATATGCCGACCGCGCTGGTGTTTCGTGTCCGTCCCTGTTTTCCCTCAAGGATCCGCAGGCGCCCTCGAGCCCGCCACTAGTATGAGCCCCAGCAAGCCAGTGCCGCCCACCACTGTGTGCTGCTGCCTAGACCCCTTTGGCATGCACAAACCTCTGTTTAATCTTAATGTTCGGTCCCTAGTGGCCTCCTGTTGGTTGTGTTTGTGAAGAAATTGTGGTGGTGGGGATGTATGTGTCGAGATGATGATGTGGTGGTTGACTTCCTCTAATATGAGGCGACAAGATCGACAAGTGACACCAAGACCTACCTCATGGACCAAAGGCCCAGAACCCATAGATCATCTTCATGGAACGACAATCTCTTCATCCCGGTAACCGAAGACCGCGGAACACCGAGCTCTTCCTCCTGGAGACGGAAGTCGCCAAGAACCGTTCCTGGCACCGAGACCGTTCGGAAATGCCAAGATCTCCCATCGGAACCCAAGGACGCCGAGACCCCGGTACGACAAGACCTCCTTCCCGCACCGATACGTCGAGATCCCCGGACACCAAGGCCGCTGACACGGAACGCCAAGTTCTTCATCCCGGACGCCATGACCGTCTACACGGACCCGAAGACCACGGATGCGACAAGATCTACTCTGTTGTCCGAGAATGTTCCCGTTGAGCCTGATCTCGTCGATTCCTGAACCCTGAGTCCGAACCCCGAACCCCCGGAACCCAAGATCTTCCAAAACCGATGTGTGAACCCTTTCCCCGAGCCCCTATTTTATAAATGCTATACATAAAACTGTTGCATATAAATTGTTCATACATGCATACCTGTCTGTGGGTTGGGGGCATTATGCCGATTCACCTCATAATTAAATATGGAGTCTATATGCGGCCTATTCTAGTCTTATTCCAGACTCCATTTAAATTGGTGTAGTGTACCGATGCCATGTTTCGCCTGTTAATACAACATTTAAATTGCGGGGTAGTGAAACAACTCGAACCATCTAATTAGTTGTCGGGGCCCCGGTTCCGCTTAATATTGCCTAGTTGCATCACATCTTTGCCATGCCATGCATCATATCATAATCATGCCGGATCTTTTGCCGTAGTATTAAATAGTGCATCCGGTGTTTCTTCTAGTGTTTGCTTCTTCGCGGATTAGGCCGATGAGTGGATGCGAGTATCGACAAGTTGTCCGGATATGTACCTTCGGCTCTGTTTTCCAGGCGAGCATCTCTCCCCCTTCTACCTATTTTGCATTTATAGTCTTTATTTCCTCCTGTTGATCTATTGTTATCCGTGTCACGATGCTTTAGTTTCCGTGCACCAGTTATATCCCGTGCAGCCTCTATGTTGCCTTGGACACCTCTTATTACCTGTGTTTGGTAGATAGCTGGCCTTGTAAGTCGTAGTTGCTTGCTCAGGTCCGATCTCGTGTTGTCAAGTACCACAGTTGTTGGAATGCTGACATATGTTTATGGTGGAGATGATCATGACTTTAAGTACAACTATTAAATTGTCGGGATAACTAACGAAAGAGGCACCGGTGGGCAATATATGCTATTTGGTTTTCATGTCCACTTGTGTCCCGTAGGCCCCGAGTACTTGATACATGTTCCTTGACTATTCGCACTATCCACATCCGGGAGAGTCTATGAATCCCCCTTAGCCAGAGCTTGATTCATTTCTTATTTCTTGGGGCCACAAACTAGTTTGGGGATTTATTACTATCATGTACTTATGCCACGCTTTACCGCTTTATTTACGATTGTGCGTGGAGCACCTGTACTGTTTTGGATCGTGACACGTTTTCGCTGTATCGACAAGCCCAGTCACACTTTCGGGTTCCCGGTCGTTTACAGCCGTCCACACAAACCTTGGGTCTATCTCGGAGCCGGCCAACTTCGTTGCGGGTAGCTTAATGGGGTGGCCCCCTGAAATATTTTCTGAATCCTATGATTGCTTTGTCGTGAAAGCCTCGTTGGGTTTTGATTTGGTTTTTCCGAGGTTGATCATGTGTGTGTTGCTATTTGTGCACCCCTGCATGGTAAATCTTTCTGAAAGCCGTGTTCGCGGTTATGGACGACTTGGAGCACAGTATCTCGATCATAGACAAGCATAACTAAAGTAGTGCTATAAACTTGACTTAATATATGACTAGTAATCAGATTCAACTATCACGGAATGGATATTAAAATGACAACAACTGGTGGATCTGTGGTGATCTGTGTCATACTATACCTGCCTAGTAAGTATTGCAACTCCAATGGAATGTGCTAAAAGTACCAACAACTGTTGGGTTTTGGGATTCCTCACGACAATTATATCTGACTAGTAAATGTTCCTACTACCATGGAATGGTTAATTAAAACTGCCCACTACTTATGCTTCAGGATGACTCATGCTATCTATATCTGACTAGTCAGTGCTGCAACTATAACGGAATGAGTAAAATTGCCAACTGTGTGAGTTCCTTGGTCCGACTTCCTTGTTTGGTCTCGAGGGGGAAATACCAGGAAGGGTATGTTTGGTGTTAGTATCAGGTTGGAACCGAATAGGTCTTTCTTATCTTTCTCTAATAGCCGACAGTTAATCGAGTCTCTATAGGTTGTTTAGTGCATGCTGCGTTGCCGCTTCAGCCCACCATACCTATGTAGGCGAGAGCCGCTGAATTCTAGCCTCGCCGTGTACTGGCCTCAGTACTGACGCTCCTCTTTTTCCTTTGCCCTTTGCCGACACCCCTTTTGTTTTAGCAGGTTTGAGATCGACGTCGTTAGCAGGGCTACCCTTCCGGCTTTGCCTGGGCAGGGTTATGGACGCCATTGGTTATTCTTCAGGGCTCTTAGGCCAATTTGCATCCTGTCCGTACTCGGACGCTGTATCGTTTTCAAGGTGATTTGGATCTTTGTATTGTACATCTGTATTCTTGACTCGTTGAGTCGCTGTTATATATATCTGTTCTGTGGGTCCCATTGAGGACTGTTGTGTAATGGTATTACTTCATTTTCCACCCGCACGGAAGTGCCTGGTGGGCATCCTTGAATCGTTTCTATGCGGGTTTGGCAGAAAGGGCTAAAACTTGCATAGATTTGATGGTGTTACAGAGTGGTATCAGAGCTCAGCAGTTGCGATATCCCACAAGTCTAGCCTGTAGGATAACCTAGCTAACGGGCGATGTAGAGTGTCAAAACTATTTTGCAAAATCGGATGGATAGATTTGAATAGGTCTGATTTTACTCCTTACCCCTCTGCTATTCTCCTCTTACGTCTGCGTGTTTTAAATCTGCTCTCTTCCCTTTCTTTCAAGTCCAGGATTTCTCGTGGTTGGGTTTCGTCGTACCTTCAGGGTTTCGCCTCCTCCTTTTGCAACAGTGTTTCTACATCCGGTCTTCATGCTATCTGAGTGATCCTTTATTTGTGGTACCATTCTTTGTTCTTTGTTTGTGCCTTCCTGTGTTTTCTGACGCGACGACATCATCTGCAGCAGATCCGAAGAAGAGCCTACATCACCCCCTTTGTTCCGAACCTCGCTTGTCGAAATTTTCAGTCTGATTCCTAGAATGGTTGCACGCTTTTCCACTAATTGTGTGGAGTAATAGTTTGGGTGCGTGATGGATTGGCCCCCATGCCGACTACTCACTCTATTTGCTCGTGTACATTGAAGTGGATGAGAATGCAACGGTTCTCTCTTTCTATCGAAGTTAGAGGTGTCTTTATTTGTGGATACCTCTACCTCCGCCCTTTGTTCCCGGAGTGTTCTCTCGATGATCACGGACAATGACCTCTTGTTAGTGGTGTCGCGAGGATCTACACGAAGCGAGAAGATTCTGATCGCCGACCTTCTTCCCGGTACCATGAGGCGGATCTCGAGGGCGAGATCCCTTGATAGTGGTGTTGAATTGTGGCGCCCCGCTAAAACCACTACTATAAAATCGCTGTGTTTTTGTGCATTGCATCATCATGGCCGCATGCTCATGTCATCATGCCACATTGCATTTGAGCATCGTCATGATCATGCATGGTTTGTTTAAAAACTATTTTCAAAAAGCCTGGTTTTGTTTTCTAAATGCCCCGTCTTTATTTCAAATCAAAATCCGGATCCAGATTATTTTGTTTCGTCTAAAAACAGATTCTAAAAGCCTTGTTGTTAATAAATAAAATTTTCAGATATTTTTTAGGAGGCAGCCCGCCAGGCCCGAAAGCCTGGCCGGCCACCTCCAAACCCAAAAATAAATCTCTACCTACCCCAATATCTAAACCCTAACCCAACGCCCACCTTACCCTAAACCTACCCTACTCCCATCTGCCGCCGACCAAGCCCCACTTGGGCGCACATCCCACCCCCTAGCCCAATTCCGTCCACACCGCATGCACCCCACCTCTGTTCCACCAACTCCCACACCTCCCCTGCACGCGTCCCACGCCACCCTGGCTGATCGACACGCCCCCGCGAGCCGCCCCTACCCCGCAGGCGCTCTCTCCCACCATCTGTTCTCTCTGCCCCGCGCCCCTCGCTCGCCCACGATCCCCACCCCATGGCTGCCACCGCAGGCGTCCTCTCCTTCGTCGAGCCGCACACCACCGCTAGGGAGCCGCCTCGCAGGCGCACCGACCCGTGCCGCGACCGCCGCCTCCCTTCTTTCTCCCGCCCGTCGCCATCCGCCTCTGGCGCCGCCATCCGCCGACCTCGTCCCCAGCGCCGCTCGCCTCGCATCGGCCTCTCCGCCTCGGGCCCTTCCTCGTCGACAGCCGCCGCCCCACCTGCAACCGTCACCGCCGCAGGAACTCCACCCCGGCACCTCCCCACTACGACCGCGACACAGGAGCCGCACATCCCTCCTCGACGCGCCCCTTCTCTGCACTCCAGCGCCAGCGAGCCTCCCTGCCTCGACTCTCCACACGCGACCTCCTCGCACGGATGCCACCACCCCTGCGCCCTTCTTCCTCCCCTGCGCGGCCGCCTCCACCCTCCTCCCGTGAGCGCCACCACCGCGTCATCCTGGTGCACCCTCGCCCCTGTGCCTCTCCGGCCACCGCTCCTTCCCGTAGCGTCGCCGTGGTCTCCCGCGACGCCTCTGTCTCCATGTCCTCTGATCTGACCAAGGGCGGAGCTCCCTGGAGCCCTCTGTGTCGGCCCTTGTCCTGAAGTGCGCACCCATACCCTTCCCGCGTGGCTCCCTGAATATGCTGACCGCGCTGGTGTTCCGTGTACGTCCCTGTTTTCCCTCAAGGATCCGCCGGCGCCCTCGAGCCTGCCACTAGTATTACACCCACCAAGCCAGTGCCGCCCACCACTGTGTGCTGCTGCCTAGACCCCTTTGGCATGCACAAACCTCTGTTTAATCTTAATGTTCGGTCCCTGGTGGCCTGCTGTTGGTTGTGTTAGTGAAGAACTTGTGGTGGTGGGGATGTATGCATCGAGATGATGATGTGGTGGTTGACTTCCTCTGATTTGAGGAGACAAGATTGATAAGTGACACCAAGACCTACCTCATGGACCAAAGGCCCCGAACCCGCAGATCATCTTCATGGAACGACAAGCTCTTCATCCCGGTAACCGAAGACCACGGAACAGCAAGCTCGTCCTCCCAGAGACGGAAGTCGCCAATAACCGTTCCCGGCACCGAGACCGGTCAGAACCTCTAAGATCTCCAATCGGAACCTGAGGACGCCGAGACCCCGGTACGACAAGACCTCCTTCCCGCACCGATACATCGAGATCCCCGGACACCAAGGCCACCGACACGGAATGCCAAGTTCTTCATCTCGGACGCCATGACCGTCTACACGGACCCGAAGACCACGGATGCGACAAGATCTACTCCGTTGTCCGAGAACGTTCCCGCCGAGCCCGATCTCGTCGATCCCTGAACCCTGAGTCCGAACCCCAAACCCCCGGAACCCAAGATCTTCCGAAACCGATGTGTGAACCCTTTCCCCGAGCCCCTATTTTATAAATGCTATACATAAAACTATTGCATATAAATTGTTCATACATGCATACCTGTCTGTGGGTTGGGGGCATTATGCCGATTCACCTCATAATTAAATATGGAGTCTATATGCGGCCTATTCTAGTCTTATTCTAGACTCCATTTAAATTGGTGTAGCGAACCGATGCCATGTTTCACCTGTTAATACAACATTTAAATTGCGGGGTAGTGAAACAACTCGAATGATCTAATTAATTATCTTGGCCCCGGTTCCGCTTAATATTTCCTAGTTGCATCACATCTTTGCCATGCCATGCATCATATCATAATCATGCCGGATCTTTTGCCGTAGTATTAAATAGCGCATCCGGTGTTTCTTCTAGTGTTTGCTTCTTCAGATATTAGGCCGATGAGTGGATGTGAGTATCGACAAGTTCTCCGGATATGTACCTTCGGCTCTGTTTTCCAGGCGAGCATCTCTACCCCTTCTACCTATTTTGCATTTATAGTCTTTATTTCCTCATGTTGATCTATTGCTATCCGTGTCGCGATGCTTTAGTTTCCGTGCACCAGTTATATCCCGTGCAGCCTATATATTGCCTTGGACACCTCCAATTACCTGCGTTTGGTAGATAGCTGGCCTTGATAGTCGTAGTTGCTTGCTCATGTTCGATCTCGTGTTGTCAAGTACCACAGTTGTTGGAATGCTGACAGATGTTTATGGTGGAGATGATCATGACTTTAAATACAACTATTAAATTGCCGGGATAGCTGATGAAAGAGGCACCGGTGGGCAATATATGGTATTTGGTTTTCATGTCCACTTGTGTCCCGTAGGCCCTGAGTACTTGATACCTGTTCCTTGACTATTCGCACTATCCACATCCGGGAGAGTCTATGAATCCCCCTTAGCTAGAGCTTGATTCATTTCTTATTTCTTGGGGCCACAAACTAGTTTGGGGATTTATTACTATCCTATACTTATGCCATTCTTTACCGCTTTATTTACAATTGTGCGTGGAGCACCTGTACTGTTTTGGATCGTGACACGTTTTCGCTGTATCGACAAGCCTAGTCACACTTTTGGGTTCCCAGTCGTTTACAGCCGTCCACACAAACCTTGGGTCCGTCTCGGAGCCAGCCAACTTCGTTGCGGGTAGCTTAATGGGGTGGCCCCCTGAAATATTTTGTGAATCCTGTGATTGCTTTGTCGTGAAAGCCTCGTTGGGTTTTGATTTGGTTTTTTCGAGGTTGATCGTGTGTGTGTTGCTATTTGTGCACCCCTGCAGGGTAAATCTTTCTAAAATCCGTGTCCGCGATTATGGACGACTTGGAGCACAGTATCTCGATCATAGACAAGCATAACTAAAGTAGTGCTATAAACTTGACTTAATATATGACTAGTAATCAGATTCAACTATCACGGAATGGATATTAAAATGACAACAACTGCTGGATCTGTGGTGATCTGTGTCATACTATACCTGCCTAGTAAGTGTTGCAACTCCAATGAAATGTGATAAAAGTACCAACAACTGCTGAGTTTTGGGATTCCTCAGGACAATATATCTGACTAGTAAATGTTCCAACTACCACGGAATGGTTAATTAAAACTGCCACTACTTATGCTTCAGGATGACTCATGCTATCTATATCAGATTAGTAAGTGCTGCAACTATAACGAAATGAGTAAAATTGCCAACTATGTGAGTTCCTTGGTCTGACTTCCTTGTTTGGTCTCGAGGGGGAAATACCAGTAAGGGTTTTTTTTGTGTTAGTATCAGGTTGGAACCGAATAGGTCTTTCTTATCTCTCTCTAATAGCCGACAGTTAATCGTGTCTCTATAGGTTGTTTAGTGCATGCTGCGCTGCCACTTCAGCCCACAATACCTATGTAGGCGAGAGCCGCCGAATTCTAGCCTCGCCGTGTATTGGCCTCAGTACTGATGCTCCTCTTTTTCCTTTTCCCTTTGCCAGCACCCCTTTTGTTTTAGCAGGTTTGAGATCGACGTCGTTAGCAGGGTTACCCTTCCGGCTTGGCCTGGGCAGGGTTATGGACGCCATTGGTTATTCTTTAGGGCTCTTAGCCCAATTTGCATCTTGTCCGTACTCGGACGCTCTATCGTTTTCAAGGTGATTTGGATCTTTGTATTGTACATCTGTATTCTTGACTCGTTGAGTCGCTGTTGTATATATCTGTTCTATGGGTCCCATCGAGGACTGTTGTGTAATGGTATTACTTCGTTTTCCACCCGCATGAAAGTGCCTGGTGGGAAATCCTTGAATCGTTTCTATGCGGGTTTGGCGGAAAGGGCTAAAACTTGCATAGAGCCGATTCGAGGGTGTTACAAATAATGTCTTCGAATTAACAGGATTCATGAGTGAGATAAACACATATTAATGTTCGTTAGAGTATTTGAACTGCTAGAAAGACTTACTACCTGTTCTTAGTAGTTGTTCTTAGGTGTATTTTTATGGAGTTCAACTACTGCTAATGTATTTTGTAGTAATACCTACTGTATGTACTGGTACTTAGCATTTTGTGAGACGTGGTCCCTAGCTTAAGGTAATTCTGAGTATTTTCTATGGAGTTCTTCCTATGCTAATCTATTTTGCAATAATAACTATGTATTGGTGCTTGTTCAGATCGACCGATAAAGTGCAGAGTATGGGCTCGCTTTACTTTTGAATAAGGTCTAGCTACATCTATTGAATTTTAATGTGTGCATTGCTGAATCTGTCAATTATTGTCTGTGTACTGCTAATTCGGTCAGTTTGAAATGCAGCTAAATCTGTCAAGTGCTGCTGAATATGAACTGGGAATCTGTCAAGTGCTGCTGAATATGAGCTGGGAAATTGTCGATATTTTTTCGGTCATATTCTGTACCGCTGAATCTTTTAAATGCTACTGAATTTATCAAATGTTTCTATTGTTACTATTAGTACGTACAATACAATATTTTGTAGAACTAACTGTGATGTACGTGTACTTGTTTAGATCAAGTGCAACAGATTGTCTTGCTTTTCTTTTGGAACTTGGCATTTTATAGAACTAATATTGATGTATTGCTACTTGTTTAGACCAAGTGCAGTACATGGTCTTGCTTTTCTTTTGGAAATTGGCATTTTATAGAACTAATATTGATGTACTGCTACTTGTTTAGATCAAGTGCAGTAGATGGTCTTGCTTTTCTTTTGTAACTTGGCCTTGTCATAAACTCATAATCTTGACTAGGCTTTGCATTGATGCGAGAAGGAGGCATGCACAGAAAAGCAGACTTGATCGTCAGTTTTGCTTGCTCTAATGATTGTGTGTATTAGGAGAACAAGCCAAACTGATCGTGGGCAAAGGTTTTTTTAGATGAAACAAAAACCGATTCTCTCTTTACTGCTATTGAATTTCAAGCAGGAAAGCTACTGAATCTCTCAAATGTTCTGTAGTTACTATTACTAAAGCATTTGTGCAACTAATACTAATGTACTGGTATTGTATTTCATTGTCTGTATTGCTGCATTGGTCACTTTTGAAATGCCGTTGAATTGGTTAAGTGCTCCCAAATATTAACTTCGAATCTGTTGATAATTTTTCTTCCTTATTCTGTACTGTTGAATTTTGACATGAATATCTGCCAAAAAGAATTATCGCTTTTCCCCCGCCCTCGCTGAGGTCTTTGTTTCGAATCCGGCAGAGGACATCACAATGTAATTTTTATTAACCAGGAGAAGAAATCTAGTACTCCCTCCGATCCATATTAATATTCTTACATATGTCTAGATTCTAACATATCTAGTCATGTTTTAATGCTAGATACGTCCGAATCTAGCCAAATCCAAGAACATTAATTTGGATCGGAGGAAGTAGCTCATTCAGCCCCTCTTTATCCCAGAAAATTTTAATTCAGTCTTTTAGGGGTCAGCTACT
Source organism: Avena eriantha (assembly GCA_910589775.1). Taxonomy (NCBI): domain Eukaryota; kingdom Viridiplantae; phylum Streptophyta; class Magnoliopsida; order Poales; family Poaceae; genus Avena; species Avena eriantha. The sequence goes on along the minus strand of OU342746.1, from coordinate 206,436,856 downwards.
GTTGACCACAGCCCAGCGAAATTTTAGAAAGGAGCCCATGGAGCATAGCCGAGAACATATTAGTTCGAACTTTTACGGGTCAGCGGACTACTGAGCACAGCCTAGCGAAATTTGAGAATGAAGCCCATGGAGCATATCCCATAGAATATAACCCACATAGAGCAATAGCCAAACTCTTTTTAATTCAGCATTTTGGGCATTACCCCCCACCTCTCATAATAATAAAAACTCTGCCTACCCATTTTTTTAAGAAAATACCCCATTATGTGGCATTTTATAAATCGAGATGCCAGGAGCGCTGCTATATTTTAAAAGAGATAAACATAGACACATAAAATATTGTAAGAAGACTAATACAGAAGTTGTAGTATTAATAAAAGTTTAATGATATTTTTTCTATAAATATGTTTGTTGTATTTGGCACTCAGTTTAGGTTTATTTGATTTGAAGGTCTTTTGTTCGAATCGCCTTTGTGTGTGTGTGTGTATCTTGGGTTTACATTTTTTCTCCTAGAAATATCGCATTATGGAGAGGCTGACATCACGGACCCACCAGCATGCAGCGTCCCTAGAGTTTGTTTTGAGGGTGGGTTCGAAAAAAAAGTTTAAATACTTGTACAGAGAGGCTCGTATCGGGGACCCACCAGACAGAACATACAAGGCTGGATCAGGGACCCACAAGCCAGAACATGCCAGAGAGGCTCACATAAGGGCCCCAGCAAGACCATACACGGCTGCCACGGTGAAAACAGTGGACGCGGCCGAAAGAAAAGTCCATCATACACACGTTGCACTTAAAGAGAAGCTGACATGTCGGACCAAGTAGGCTCAAACATAGCCCATGAAATTAGCCTATCAGCCCCAAGGATAGCCCAATACCTTTTAATTCAGCCTTTTCGTGGTCTTGTGGCCACCGAACGTAGCCCATTCAATTTAGGAGTGAGCCCAAGGAATATAAGCCATGACGAATAGGGCATCACCCCGAGTTAGCCCAAAATCTTTTTAATTCGGCCTTTCTAAGCATTTTTTATACTCTGAGGCTGACATCTAGGACCCGAAAAGTCAGTCTGACATACACACATTTCTTTCAAATAGAGGTTGTTAGCTGGGACCCACCATAGACACGTTTCCTGCACAGAGGTGGTTGACATCTGGGACCCAGCAAGTTTCCAAGGTCAAAACAGCGGACATGGCAAGAAAAAGTCCATCATACGCACGTTTCATTTATAGAGAGGCTGATATGTGGGACCCAGCAGTAAGACCTTATACAGATGCTGCAACGAGAAACGTTGCCAGTTCAAAACAAGGAGGCGCGACCAATAAAAAAATTTAGCATGTACACATTTCTTTTAATAAGAGGCTGAAATGTGGGACCCAGCAGTGCGACCTTATACAGATGCTACATCAAGCAATGTTGCCAGTTTGAAACAGGGAGGCACGAGAGAGAAAAAAGTTCAGCATGCACACGTTTCTTGTAATGAGAGGCTGAAATGAGGGACCCAGTAGTGTGAGCAAACGGGCAGATTCGTTGAGCAATGCTATCTAGTTCGGAATAGGGTAGAGCTAGAGAAGAAAATAATTCATCATACCAACGATTCTTCTAATGTTAGGCTAACATAAGGGACCCACCAGCCTGAATAAATGGCTGATGCAGCGAGCAACGCTATCAATTTGGAAAACAAAGGCACGACAGAAGGTAAAAATTCCATCATACACACATTTCTTCTGATGAGAGGATGACATGTGGGTCCCAACATCGTGATTAAATGGTAGATGCATCGAACATCACTATCAAGTTCGGAACAGGGTAGCGCGAGCCAAGGAAAAAATCCATCATACACACGTTTCTTCTAATGAGAGAATGACATGTGGGGTTTAGGAGGTTGGTTAAACGGTAGATGCGTCGAGCAGCGCTATCAACTCGAAACGGGGTAGCGTTAGTGAAGGAAAAAAATCCATCATACACATGTTTCTTCTAATGAGAGGAAGACATGTGGGACCTAGCATCGTGATTAAACAGTAGATGCATCGAACAACGCCATCAAGTTCGGAACAGGGTAGCGCAAGCCAAGGAAAAAAATCCATCATACATACGTTTCTTCTAATGAGAGGATGACATGTGGGGCTCAGGAGGTTGATTAAACGGTAGATGTCGAGCAGCGCTATCAATTCGTAATGGGGTAGCGTGAGCCAAGGAAAAAAATTCCATCATGCACACGATCCTTCTAATGAGAGGCTGACATGTGGGACCTGGCATCCTGACTAAATGGTAGATGCATCGAGCAACGTTTTCGATTTCAAATCAGGGAGGCGCGACCAAAAAGTATGGTCCGCAAGAGACACTGACGTCCGGGCCCCACATGCCTCAAAAGACTTCGGCGAGTCAACATCATGTGAGGAAACAAAAATCTTGCTTCTGCCACGCGCTAGCTGAGCATCCTCCATGTTTTTAGGAGATCCATCGTAGTAGAGGGCCGCGAAACCGGAAAAATGTTTTCCATCGGCCACGCTCGAGTCGAGAATTTCATCACGGAAGACGCTCCTTCTACGAAGACCGTCAGGCCAATTCGTTGCGGAAGGAAACTTTTCTTGTAGTGACCATTTTTGTATTATTATCGGAAGATGGGTTCTAGTCAAATTCAAAATCTCAATTGAGCGGCAAAACCGCACACCGACTTTGAAGTATTTCCCACCCCTCTGTTTCAAAAACTTTGAGGCAAAATCTCGCACCGGGGGAGTACCATTTTTGTATTATTATCAGATGGGCGCTTGTCAAATTCAAAATCTCAATCGAGTGACTAAGCCATACACTGACTTTGAAGCATTTCCCGCCCCTCGGTTTCAAAAACTTTGAGGCAAAATATCCCACTAGGGCAGTACAATTTTTATATTATTATTAGATGGACGGTCGGAAACTCAAAATCTCAATAAAGCGGCAAAATCACACACCGATCTTCAAGCATTTCCCACCGCTCAGTTTCAAAAAATTTGAATTCAAAATTCCCATTCTACCCATTATTCTGACGCCCTATGGGCAAGCTAAAGTCGGTAGCTTGGGAGGCACGATCATAATTTATGTTTTTGTTCACCTCCTTAGTCAGATTCGCCTAGATTTTCTCGATGGTCCTTCCAAAAATCCCATCCCCCTCTCTCCCACGCCCTCACCTCCACGACCACCACGCGCACCAGCCGGCGGCAATTCCACGGCGGCTGGAGCCACTTGAGCTATGGTCTCGTGCACCGCCACGGAGCCGCTTCACCGATGCTCACCCACCGGATCTCTCTACCACTGCACCGGAGCTACGATGTCATTCACCACGCCGATGGCGTCATCGACCGCCCAAGCTCTGCTTCCTGGCCACGGAAAGCTACCCAACCATACCGGATCTGCATCACCGGTGTACACCGGATGTGATCTAGTTCAAGGAGTTCCATGTCCACCGCTCTAGACTAGCTTCTCAGCCATCAACGTTCACTGCACTGGATCTGCCTTAGCGACGCTCTCGTCCACCATGCTCAAGCCGGCATCGACCGCCCAAGATCTGCTTCCCCGACGCCAACACTCACCGCAACCGCAGCACCCTCGGTGACCTGGACGTCAGCCGCACGGTACCGATGATGCTTAGACGCCTCTCCGACCAAGGTTAACCAAATATGCAACCCATTTTTTTTTGTCAGTAGTATAGCAGGTTCAAGCATTTTTGTCATTGTGCTCGTACATACAAGTCAGTGGGCATGCCTGTTCTTCGTGCTAGTACATACAAGGTCATTAGACATGTTGGTTTGCATTTGCTGCTCTATAAATTTCAAGTCATGGACATGTCTATTATTTTGTCATGCACATGTTCTTAGATACTCCATACACTAGTAATTGCCTGCTACCGTGTAATTCTTGCAAAATCTGAAGTCGGTGGAAAATATTAGTGTGGATTCCCTGCTCTACAGTTGCGGAATCTATCTAGTTCGTCCAGAGATCAGTTCCTGCTATTATTTTCTCCTTGGCATTGTACTGCTATCCTATAGTAGCCGTTTAAACTCTTCATACTAATTTGATTATAATTTTGTTATTGCCATCTGGTTCTTCAAAAGCTGCATCACTAACTATTTCTTTTTTCATGCATATAGCTCAAAATGGAACAATGAACATGTTGGTTTGCATAGCCTATTCTATAGGTTCATAAGGAATGCCATTACTTCCTTATCTGGTGCTGGTTCGTCCTGAGCAACAGCATAACTGTCCTCTACTATGTAGTTCACTCGTGGTTTGCATTCTTGCTCTAGAAGTTCTCTTATGATGCCATTATAATTTCTATTTGGTTGATTCTTAGCTATGACAGTAACTACATGCCACTGTGTAGCTCACAGCAAATTCTGAGTCACCCAATGACTCTATGCATTCTAGCAGATGCCACTGCTTCCATATATATATATATATTTGCTGAAATGACCTTGTTTGTTTATATTTGTTAAAATTCTAAGAAACACTTTGTTTGATTGCTCATTTCATTCTAGGCACACTTGTCAAATGCTTGTTTGTCCTGTTCTATAGGTTCACGAGTGACGCCATTATATCTTGCATCTGGTTCTGGGTCTAGTTCGTCCTAAGGCTGGACATAACTATCCTCTACAATATATATTTCATTTGTGTTTTGCATTACTACTCTACAAGTTCTCGTATGATGCGGTTATAATTTGTATCTGGTTCATTCTTCGCTATGACAGTAACTGCATATCATTTTGTGGCTCAACACAAATTCCGAGTCACCCAACGTCTCTTGCATTTGAGGGTATAGAACGGCTTGCATATATATTTGTTGAAATGACCTGGCTAGTTTAGTTTTGCTAAAATTCTAAGCCACACACACATTTTTGATTGCTCATTTCACGGTAGGCACACTTGTTTAATGCATGCTTGCTTGTCTTGTTTGTTTGACATGTTGGTCAATAATTGAACCATTGACCAGTTGTAAACTCCAGATCATAGCTCCTATCATATTAGTCAAATGATTAGTTTGTCTTGTTTGATGTATTAACTTGTTATTACTTAGTTTTAGACTGCAATTATTGCTATCGCCACCAAAGAAGGGGCTGCAAGATCATGTCTCCTCCAATGTAGCTGTTACACTCAAAGGAAGATACAGGTGATCAATTGAGAAAGCAAATTGAGGATTCTGCTATCAACTTGATTGTCAACTGAAATGCCGATTTTTCTTTCCCTTAAGTTGATAATATGTAATAATTTTAAGAACTTTGCAGCTGATGTAATATCTAGATAACTCACATAGGCCATGTAGGCATTTAGTTTACACCGTCCACACATGGCAGTAGTCGTTACGGTAACTACGCCAGGTAGGTCGATTAGGGAATAGTACCATGCTTTGTTATTGGCCCATCATGTATTCGGACGATGATGAACAGTAAAAAATGTTGGATTATTATACATTTTTATGATATTGGCATGGGCTTCAGAAAGGCCGAAACTGTAAAAGACCGTAAATGTAACGGGCCACCGTAAATGTAACGGGTCGACCCGCAAGTGGTAACAGGTCATAACAGTAACATGTTGTAACAGTAACATGCCATAACAGTAACATGCAGTAGCAGGCCAGAGCAGAAATATCCCATCATAGTAATAGGCAAGAAACTATAAAATCTCAGAACAGTAACAGGACAAAACAGTAGCCGACCTATACAGTAAAGGGTCACAATAGTAAAAGGCCAGACCAGTGACAAGCCTGAATAGTAATGGCCCGAGAAATTGCTAGGGGAGGGTAGTAACAGGCCGACACATTTACCATATTAGAACACTAAAGGGCCACTTGTGGGCCTGAACAGCTAAAGGCTGGAACAGTGAAAGGCCAGAACAGTAATAGGCCGGAACAGTAACAGACCATCTCAGAGAAGGGCCATCAGTAGGCAGCCCACGATGGGCCGCGATTAATAGTGATGGGCTGACCACATGCCTTAAATGTACAGAAGCGACTTGGCGTAGGCTGCTAATGGGACGCAGAGTGTTAGACCATCATGGGCCTTCTGTAGGTCCGCTGTTGGCTGCAACTTTGGGCCCATTTAGCGGGCATTGGCTCGGCCTGGCTTCTGCCACGGTTTCTAAGACCATTAATGGCGGTAACCGACCGCTAACGGCGGCTGCCACGTGGTAGTTTGCATGACGCCAGCAGTCAACGCGGCTGGCGAACAGATCTACGACGGAACAAGTTTTCATGGCTGAAGGGTGCGCCACGGTCAGGAAAAAAACTGTGGTAGATTCTTTTGTGACGGGGATTTTACCACGAAGGCCATCCGTCGTAGAAGACTTTTTAGCCACGAAAAACGGGCCTTCAACCACGAAAATTGTCCGTTGTAAAAGCCAACTTTTCTTGTAGTGTGATGTCCGAAAACTAGGTCCTATAGGGCTTATATACTATTGTTATTCGTACTTAGTCTATCAGAACAGTTGAATTAGCGGATCGTCCGAACAGGTTAGAAATGATGGAGTGAGCGAATTTTGGTGGTCTTCCAGGTGGGTCTTCAGCTATAGTAGTACAGGGCTTCATAAATCTTAAGTTATTGTCTCATCTCATGACTCGTCAGTTGTTGTTTGGCAAAAATATGTCGGATCTGGAAATCTTTATGAAACATCTTTAGGTAGACAATCTTCGGGATTTGAGTGGGAAAGACGTAGTCTTTCCACCTTAGAGCTTCACTAATGTCCTTCGAGAGTGGTGTTGATCTTCCGTATTGTAGTGCCGGCATGATGCTAAAGAAGGTTGTATCTCCCTAGGGTCTTGAGTTAAGTTCTTCGGGTGATGTCCTTATGCGTAAACCTTGTTGGGATGGTTTCCTATTGAAGCCTTATGGAGTTAGATCTGGGAGGGTTAGCGATTAGCGACACTTCTTGCTAGTCTTCAGTCATAGTAGAGACATCCAGCTTCAGAGGAGATGTCTTCACTTGAATTCCTAGCATTGTTTTTTGCTCGATGGCGGAGTAGACTCATTGTCTTCATGCATCCCTATCTTCGGGATTTAGGTGTATTCTGGCCTTCGGGGAGGTACTTCCCGTCAGTTATGTACAGGAGTCGAATAAAAATAATTAGTCTCTTTGGGGTTGTTGGAATCTCTAATATATCGAAGGTTAGTATAGTCAGGTCTTCACTTCTTATCTTAGTTAGTAAGTCTTGTGGTTTCTTGTGGATAGTGAAGATCCTTGGATGGTAGACTTCTGGCTTTGACGGGACACTTGCTACTGTTGGCAGATGAAAGATGGCGTGTAGCTTCGGTGACGAGTCTTGAGGAGTGAGTTTTTTGACGAAGTATACCATCCTTCTAAGGAGAAGTCTTCGAGTTGTTCTAACTTGACGATGTCGGACCTTAGGGTTTTAGAAATCCTCTGTTCTTAGTTGCTCTAGGTCTATGCCCTATGTTAGTATGGCTCTTCATAGTGACAACTAACGGGGTTTCCATGAATCACTAGGTGGTGTATTGGTTCCAAAAACACATTTGACTATGGTCTATCAAGTCAGAACATACATACAAGGTGAACGGAGAGAGGGGTCGCAGTTTCCTTCCTAACCTAGCAAGGCAATCATCACATATCAAGAAACACCTCATGCATTTAGGCAAGCAAACATGGCCTACTATAGGGACCAAGGAGTTAACTACTCGCGATATAGGGGAATCCTATCTTAGGACTAATAATCCTAGATATCATCGTTATCGTGGTCTAGGTCACTATCTTGCAATCTGATGCCTTCGCCGTATCATTGGACGGTTCTCGATAGTGTAGTACTTGATTTCTTCTGATTATGAGGATTCCGCTGGTAGGGCGATCTTGTAGTCTCCTTGTGTTTACTGGTAGTTTCTTCTCTTCATCTCGCTCTCACCTGGTTCAGAATCCCACTGTTTGAAATCCGTATGTCTGAAATTTTGGACGAGAGATAGAAGAAATCATTTTTCAAATCATTTAAACTAGAATGAGATAAGAAGTAGAATCTTTCAAAATTCTTTGGGGAAAAGTAGTTTTTCGAAAGCTGATGTTTCCAGAATATAGGTTTTCCTATCTAACGATCATCCTAACTAAGGTTCTCCTATAGTCAGGATGGCTCTGATACCAAGTCTGTGGGGCCCCAGATTAATCCTCCGAGAATCCCTGTTATGCATATCACCACAGTCCCATGATCAGTATGTCGTGGCACATAGCCGAGAAGTATCAAAGTAAACATCCATTTCTTAAGTGGATACATGTCATATCTTATTTGCCATTATGGATACATCAATCAACATCAACAGAACTTCGTCAAGGGTAGAGCCCGAGTCATGCCTTAACCTACAGGCAGCTGACTAGGAGAACGTCCTAGCTCGCATAGTCGTCAAAATCACCTTCGTCTTGATACCTGACTAAGTTAATAGCCCGGGACAATGCTAGTGAGTACTTCGAATGTACTCGCAAACCACCTTAAGATAATAGAAAAAAGAGGATATACAATATGGTTGTGGTAGTAGGAGGGCTCCATGAGAGGTTCTTTTCTAAAATAGTTTATCTTGTAGATATAACATCTACATATCTTTGTTGAAAACTTTTGTAAAACATTTTGAAAATCTTTGAAAAGTTTTGGAAAAAACTAGGATTGGGTCACCCATTTTCTCATCTCACGGTCATCAATCGACTAGAAATTCCATATTCCATGATCCTTCAGATCACCTCACCTTCCCTGGTGTCCTTCAGACCACCAATTTTCTAGAACTCTTTCTTTTCCGAAATACTTTTTGAAAACAAAACTAGCACCGCTCTACTGTAGTTTGTCTAACCCGTCCATAACAGTGAACACGGCTATACTGAATAGATTTACACTCCGCAGAGGTTGTACACTTTACCCACACCATCCGTTTACCCTGCCCTGATCACCTCCGGATCATGGGTCGAATAACCGATCAAGACTCTCTGGATGCCATTCTAGCATAGTCCCTACCCTATGAGTTGTTCCCCTCAATGTCAGGGTGTCTATATCCATAGACCAAACGGAGCGCAATCTGACTCCTCGAGAGTGGCCACTTTCAATGAGAGGTTCATAGTATTGCCCGGCTGCTCCCGAGGGCAGTTCGCATCTCCTCCAGGTGATTGTCTAACAGTTGACCCTTTTTGTAAAGGAAACTCGGCATTCGAGGGATGTGATCCCTTATAGTAGATGTGAGAAGTCCTCCCATTCCTATATTGGAATAATGTGGTTGCATAGGTTAAGTTGTTATAGCTAAAGCTACAAAGAAACGGGTGCATTTTTGTAAACATTGTTTTTGCTCCCCTTTCCTTCAGCAACATTTGTAAAACAAAATATTTTGCCATTCTCAAACTTATCTTGGTAGGTAAAACCTCACCAAGGTTTTATCATAAAACATTTTTGTAAAACTTTTCCAGGGTCTTCCCATCCTATAGCTTTGCTTTAGCTAAAACAGGGTCTGCAAAGGGGTATGGTGCTATACACCATCTACCATACTAGGGCAGTAGGTGTAATCAATGGGGTTGATTGGAGGAGCTGATTCATGTAAAATGTATACATGAATTTTGTAGTGTGTTAACATGTTTTCCCACATATTTGCATCATATATAATGTTATATCCATGTTTTATATTGATTTTTGGGGATTTACCAATGATCCCCTTTATTTTGGCTACAACCCGACAAGGCAGAAAAACCCTGTTTTCAATGTTTCAAGACCTATACAAAGTCAAATGGACCTGAACTATAGTTATTAATTTTAGCTATTAACTAGATTCGAAATTTTAAGTTCTACTTAATCTTATAAAAAAACTAAAACTTCTTAAATATAAAGTTACCTTTATATGCTTAACTAGAAGATATCTTTAAATAAAATTTAAAAATTTATTGAATTTTCTTTTTATTTCTCTAATTCGCAAATCCATTTTTCTATATAGAATAGAATTGATTCCTATTTCTATAATGGGTTGGGAATGCCAATATTTATCAACGAGAAGCATATGGAACAAAAGAATCTCACATGGAGGGCCAAGAGGCCAAAAGAGCCTAGGTGGCGTGCCCAGCCCAGGTGGGCGCGCCACCTACCCTCTTTTCCTCCTCAACCATCCGATCGCCTTGATTCTTTTGCGCATGGAGTTCTTTTGCCCTAAAAACCCCTAAATAAGGATCCCTCGGGGAGTCCTCGAGGGAGGGGAGGCGGAGATAGAAAACACCAAGAACAGAGAGTCTGCTAGCCACTACCGGAGGAAGATTAGAGGGGGGACCGCTGACGGAATTGCCTCTGACCGCCTCTCCTCCTGCACCAAAGCCTCCACGTCACTCTCCATGATGAGAGGGGAGTAGTCCACCCCCTGGACTTTGGGTTTATGGTGGTAAATTGATCTAATCTCTCCATGTATGATCAGTGTTGAAGTCCATATGATGTGCCTTGCATGAGTATGGATCTATCTATGTACTTCCTATGGTGGATATTGTTTTATGAGATAGTACTTGTTGTTCATTTACCGTTGTGTTGGAGCTGATACGTCGTAAACGTATCTATCATTTTTGATGCTCCATGCTTGTTTTATATCAACTATCTTATGTTTTTTCTACACTTTGAGGCATTTTTATACATTTTCTGGAACTAACCTATTAACAAGATGCCGAAGTGCCACTTGCTTGTTTTCTGCTATTTTTGGTTTCAGAAAAGCTAGAAAAGACATATTCTCGGAATGGGACAAAACAAAGCCTGAAGTTCCTATTTTTTCCGACACGAGACGGAGTCCAAAGTAGAGACGGAGGAGGGCCAGGGGCTGGATACACCATTGGGTGGCGCGGGTCCCCCTGGCCGCACCACCAGGTGGTGTGGGCCCCTAGTACACCCTCTGACATCGCCCTTTCACCTATAAAACCCTCCCGGGACGAAAACCCTAAATACCAGATCAGAATTCCACGAAAAGTTCCACAGCGCCGCCGCCACCAAAGAGGAGATTCGGGGGACATAAGTCTCTGTTCTGGCACCCCCTTCCGGGACAGGGAAGTGCCCCCGGATCCATCTCCATCGACTCCACCGCCATCTCCATCGCCGTTGCTGACTCCCATGATGACGAGGGAGTAGTCCTCTCTCGAGGCTAAGGGCTCTACAAGTAGCTATGTGTTCATCTCTCTCTCTATGCGTGATCTTATTGAGATCATGGGCTTTGCAATCTATAGATCTATTCTTCTACTCAAGTGCTTTAATTAATCTCTTCTTATCCCCACGTGTGTGAAGTTGACAGTGTGCACACCGTGTGGCATTTCTTCTAAGGTTACATAAATACTTATCATGAGTATAATTTGAGTTGGATGTCTCTATGAGATTGTGGTGTTTGTTGGAACCATCTAGCGCTCATAGCCCTTAAGGTGTGCTGTTATAGCCCTACATCGTCTAATCGGAGAGTAGTTCAGGGTAGCATAATGAAGAGAAGATATTTATATGAGAGTGTCCACTAGTGAAAGTATGACCCCTAGGACTTGTTTCTAAGCATTGAAACACCATTTACAATCAGTTGTGTTACATGTTTGCTTGTTGCCACTCTTATTTCAGATTAGAATTACCACTTATAATCATCCATATTACTTGTATTTCACTATCTCTTCAATGAACTAGTGCACCTATACACCTGACAAGTGTATTGGGTGTGTTGGGGACACAAGAGACTTCTTGTATCTTGATTGAAGGATTGCTTGAGAGGGATACCTTTGACCACTTCCTCCCTGAGTTCGATAAACCTTGGGTGATCCACTTAAGGAAAACTTGTTGTTCTACAAACCTCTGCACTTGGAGGCCCAACACTATCTACAAGAATAGAAGCGTGCGTAGACATCAGGATCTTGTATGGTTTGTCATACTTTGGGGATATTCTTGGATGCATGTAATGGTTTAGATCTATACATAATGACTTGTTTATACATATCATGAGGTGATATCATTGGAGAGCTGGAAAGCAATTTACTTGAAAGAGCTGACATGGGTAGAGTACAGAATTAAAAGAAAGAATGCCTAGTGGTTTAAGGCTTGGTTAAATAGTTAGATATGAGATAGAAGACATGTGTTTAACCTGTAACTATCTATCTTTTAATGATTTTTTTTGCGGTGGGGGTTCCCCCTCACTGTTCAACCCTCAAAAAAATATCATGAGGTGATTGACACCACCAAGTGGGGTAGATGAGAAAGATGTGATAATACTCACAACATATGAATCATTGCACTAGTGTTTAGAATGTTTTCCATTAAGAAGTATGATGTATGTAGGTAATGGGTGGTTGAGTGACAGCGGCATATGAATTGAGTGATAGCAATGCAGCCCAACATCCTTTATCTAGGGGTAAAAAGGGAGAAGTATGATGTGTGGTGTGACACAAACCAAATGATAGCCTTATTGCAAGGGTGACCTAGTAACACAAAGGAGTACTTCTTTCACCTATGTGTTTTATGAGATGTAGCCACCTTAAAATTACCATTAAAACAAGACAATTGTGTGTACCTTTACTATCTATAACATGATAATCACCATAGATGGAGAAGAGAGGATTAAGTGAACCCATGAACCCATGTCCATTGTTCCTATAAAAGAAAACACTTGTCTTGTCCTCTTGCATTGGAGAGGATTGGGACACTTTTATATTCTTGTTTTGTTACATTAAACTTCCAACCATTAAAACATCCATCATATTCCTTAAAACTTGTTTAGTGCATAATCAACTAAAACTTGTAACACTTTAGTTGTAGAGAATAGATAGGTTTACTTCTTTCTCATGTGGATTGATACCCTACTTCCACATTGAGAGGTACTAAAGTGATCCCCTGCACTTGGGGGTTATTAGGATCCAAGACACTACCAGGTATAAATCATCATATAGTAAAACAATGTAGTTTTCATAAACAGGTAGATAAAACATGCATAAGTAAAATAGTAGGACAAGACTTATGAGCAAGAAGGTGGCTTGTCTGTGATTAGCAATATGGCAATATGTCCCTAGACTTCTTCTTAGAATACCATAGTAACCAATAATAACCATCTTCTTTGGGTCTTCAATATAATCCCAAATATAGCCATCAAAGGGAATACATGCAAGCAAACAATTACCACAATCAACACAAGGCATACAAGAATCAATACAATACAACAAGCAAACATACAACGCAAAATTCAGTAGGTTTTGACAGGTTGAGATCATAGCATTTGGAAATACAATAATTGCCTTTGTGGATTTGCTTTTGTGAATTATTTGTCAAATACCACTTGAATAAGGGGTTTAAGGCCAAGGATTGTCTCTGTATGATATCAATGTACATAAATGGTAACAATAGATAGGTAATGAAATATCAAAGCCACCAAAAGTGGTTTCATGATTTTATCAATTTTCCTTTATTAGTTAGATTATTTTAGTGGAATATAACCCTACTTTGGGTGAGTAAATCTCCACAAAATATATGGAGATCAAATAAATTTTTCCTCAGAGTTTTTTTTGTATATATTTGAGTTCGTGATTTTTGAGAGTTGGAATCACCTCCAAATTATTACCAAAATTCCTGTGGAAAAATCCAAAAATCAATTCTGCAAGAAGTTTTTCTTTTTCACCAGATTTATTCTACAAAATATTTTGATATGAATCCAAGGTCACATGTTAGGTATGCTAAGTACCTGTCTATAGAAATTAGGTTCATCATTTAGGAGTTGTAGATCTCTAGAGGTAATTTATTTGGTGGAATAACCCTTCACAAAAGATTTTAATTCACCAAAATTTACTAGAGGATCAATAAATCTTTCTCTCCTGGTTTTTGTTAGGTATGGATTTACCATTTCACTGGGAGTTGGAATCAACTCAAATTATGTGTTAGTTTGGCCTAGGGAATTTTCTAAAAGGATAACATGATGGATTTTGTTATTTTTACTAATGAAAAGCCATGGTTCACCTTGACATGAGATAAAGGCTAACTGATAGGTATAACAAATACATTTTAGAGGAACTTTAATTCATACCATTTGGTTATGTATAGCTCACTGAGAAATTTATTTAGTGAAAAAGGTACATTTTAGTAGTTTTAATGCCAACAACTAATGGAAATTATTTTTGGCAAGGGACTAGTTCTTCATGTTGCAGAAAACATGTAAGAATAAGTAGAAATTTAGATCTGGTCACTGGCTAGACCTTTTGATTTTTGTTTTGATTTAAACCTGGTAGGTGGTTTGTAGATCTAGAAAATCGGATATAAAAAGAAAAAGGTGACATGGGGCTAAGGGTTGGATTTGACCACAGTGGGCTGCACGGCACCCGACCAGCCCAGCTTGACCGTAGCTCATGCAGGAGGCACAGTTTGAAATCACTAGGGTGAGGCCTGCCTGTTAGTCTGACTTGGCGGCTGAAGAGGTAAGCGTGGACCTTAGCCGTCGAATTAGACTAGGATCAACGGGTTCTGATGCGTCTCCTTCTTCAGGCCGCAGAGATCAGAACCCTAACCCTAGCTCGGATTGGGAGGTGCGGGTTCTCACCTAGGGGTGCTAGGAGACAACGATGAGGGTGCAGGGCGACGTGGCGGTCGGCGGCGGTCATGGCGATGGGTAGCTGTCGTGGGTTCCACGTCGGGAGGAGATTCTCATGCGGCGATGGTTAGTGTGTGCTTGGGAGCTTGCCGGAGTAGGCTCGGGGAGGCATGCATATCAACTGCGAGGTGACAGGGAGATGGGGTGTGATGCAGGAACTGCGAAGAGGGGCGGCGAGGGCGAGATTGACAATGGGGAAGGGCTTGCACGATGACGACTATGGCAACCTCATCGGGACTAGATGAGCGGGCTGCTAGCCTTCCTGGGAGAAGGGAGAGCATGGTTAGACAAAGGAAGACAAGGGGAGTTCAGGCAGGCCACATGCAGCCAGATCTTGCCCGAGGTCCGAAAGAGGAGTTTTCTCCTTTCTCATGGAGAGGGAGAGCTAGAGGTGAAATGAGGAGCTGGGTGGGGGCCCTCTGGTGGCTAGATAGGGAACTGGGATAAAGGGGAGAGTGGTACTGGCCTCTATTCCATTTAACCGAAGTGCGAGGTCCATGGTGAACTTTGTTTGTGGAGGAGGCTTTAGGGAGGTGCTGGCCGTGGATTGGGTAAGGAGGCGATGGAGAGAGATGTGAGTGGGCTATGGTCAGGCAGAGAGGAAGGGGTTGCTACAGCACACTTATGGAGCAAGTTTGGCAATATCTGCTTCTCTCTCATTCACTCCAAGTGCAAATGACAAAAGAAGAGAGGTGGTATAGTAGCTCTACAGTGGCACACAACTAGAGGGGTATTAGGGTGCTATGGGTGATCAACTTGGGCATGGATGGTAGTGTGATGGGGTTTTGATCAAGGATTGATCATTGTCCAAGATTTTTCTTAACTAGAGATCATGAAGAACTTCACACAAGTTCATCTTAGCATGATGATTCAGATGTACTAGTAGATAGGTATGGTCAGGGTGCTTCACCAAGAATTAATTGGGAATTATTAGATCATTTTAGACCACATATATATATCATTTTTTTAAATAGTGTTGATTCTTTTTTATTGGATTTGTTTTTGATAATTTTGAATTGGGTTGAGGGGGTTATTGGTTTATGATGGTCCTAAATATGAATTCACACTTTGTATAATTTTCCCAAGATTTATTGGGGTAGAAAAGTGGTAAAACATTTATTTTCTTATTTCTACCATTTAAGAAAATAGGCAAAAGGAATAACTAAAACTGTTCAAAAATATTTATTTTTAAGTGGGAAGATAGGTTATGATATATAGGCCTCAAATGTTCCTAAATATGGAGATGTGTTTTGTAGAAAACTAAACTTTCCTTTATGGGGAGAATTTTGGAGTTTTTGCCAAATAAAAGAGTTAAATGCTTTTTGGGTCAAAATAATTATGGATAGAATTTTATAAATATTTATCTCCAAGGTAGATGATGTCCACATGAGGTATAAATCATTTAAAACCATGGGTTTTAAAAATACAACTTGATTTGGAAGGTAAGCAAGAGATAAATGATCTTAGGCATTGTTATTTTTATACCTACAAAACCTTGTTGGATCTTAGAGCTTAGGGCTCACCTTGGGTCACGGGATATATGGATGAATAGAACAAGTGATTTAGATCATTAGGGTACAAAGAGTTGAGGTTGATCCAGTAAGATCTTTCCTAGGATTAATGGCAAAGTTGGCTAAAAATAAGGGTGTCATAGCAGAATATTTATTAGCTTCACAAACCATGTGGGTTTTGGAAGCACAAAGCTTCAATTGGAACAAGTGAAGTATGGATTGATAGGCCTTCATAAGTATAGCACACTCATGCAAATATTTGGTCCAAAGAAAATAACATGGAGATGTGAGCTTCTACCAAAGTAGGCATGTTTGGAAGATTTGTAGGAAAGATTATTTTCTTGCCTACAAAAACATCAAGAAAAAGTGGGTTAAAGGATGATCTAGCCAAGGGCAAGAGTGTTCCTTGTAAGTATTTAAGATTTTTTATAATATGGTTCAAGTGCATTTACAAAAATGCACAAGGGTTGGGAAAGAGAGAGGCCAAAAGATGTGATATTGATAACAGTTTCCCAGACATCCATTTTTGGCAGTTTTAGGATTTTTTACTAGATTATGGGATTTAGTGTTTTTGATTGGTTGCAAGGGTCCAAGGAATCATAAATTGTATGATGTTTAAGTGTTGATTGATTGGAAGGGATCCTTTCTTAAGATTGGTATTCATTGACTTAGAAGATATGAGAAGGATTAGTTATGGATTGATCTAGTTAATGGAATTAGAGGGTCACTTTAGTGACTGGAGATCAGATCCAGCTTTGTAATCTTGGTGAAGGTTGTTATTCATAATTTATATTGATCCTAGAGGATGAGCTCCTATAGTAGCTCATACTACTTCCTAAGCAAACAAGTCAAATAGCAGATCAAGGCAATTCATCAAACAATAGATCAAGGCAATTCATCAGACATCATATCAAGGCAATTAATATTTGCAAGAAAACCAATATACTACCATGGATACCTTCAAGCCTAGCTTTATGGGGATGGGTATTTTGAAAAGGTTGTGTTTTGAAGTAGATAAGAGTCCTTGGTATTTCTACCAAGAGTAGAATTCAAAATCTTATAAAAGGTTTTGGAGAAACCTAGGGGTAAGAGTAGTTGAAGGTTCTGTCTTGAAAACATAGTGAGATTATATCATATAGGTCTCCATAGTTTTGTAAATAGAAGCTAAGAACATAGTTTTTTGCTGCAAAGGCATCTTGGCTCAAGTTTTAAAATGCCAAAACATTTGAGAATACGAAAAATAAGCCAAGACTATTTTGTGAAATAGCTTTTGTCAACTAAGGGTTAGGTGACGAGTTTATCATCTGCTATACATTCAGATGCAAAAGTACGAGAAACAACAAGCAAACACTACATCACTAAAGAATAAAAAGTTTTTGTTCCCCCTGATGTTTGCATTTTGGACAACTAATTAGAGTTGCTGAAATTGGGATGTTACAATAAAAGTCATTTTATCGATTTATGTTCGCACCTAGGAGAATAGAAAACGTGAAGGAAAGCTACTAGAGTGTTAAAGAC
Source organism: Avena eriantha (assembly GCA_910589775.1). NCBI lineage: Eukaryota > Viridiplantae > Streptophyta > Magnoliopsida > Poales > Poaceae > Avena > Avena eriantha. The sequence goes on along the minus strand of OU342746.1, from coordinate 206,419,269 downwards.
TAGTGGTACGGGCGGAGCCCGCACGTACCACACAGAAGTGTGACCTCCTCGTCATATACTTTCTCCCAACGAAGACGGATCATAGATCTGACATTGATAGTAACCTTGAGCCACGAAAAAGCACACCAGAAAGGGTTCTAAAGGAGGAACTTGGAGAAGGATAAATCCTTGCTGCTTCATGGATCATTGGAAGACATCGCATCATCCCCTTCATCATCAACCGCTGCATCACCATCACCACTATTACCCCCATCTCTCATTCATTACATCTTGTTGTAATTCCAGATTCAATTGTGGTTTGCACTAGATTTAACCCCATAATTTTATACATCCATTTGATTATGATGATGTCATTGATTTCTTCCATGTGTGAGTAGTTTCCCTCATTCTTGGGGAGATGGAGAAACCCTAGCACTATTATGAATTGAAATAAATATGATCTATACTTGTGTCCGTTGACTTATTGGTCTATGATGTATTTATGATGTGTGTTTGATCTCTCTCTTTGGATGGTATGTGTAGTCGGTCACATATCATTTGCCTTCGAGACTAAAGAAGAGGGTGGAATTCTTTGGACGTGTTTAGAAGTGTGCCCGGAGCTATTGTGACTATAAGCGGCTAGCAACCTCCACACGGTCAAAGACGATTAAGAGAGATTCCCTAAGATAATTACGATATCCACAAGGAGACCCTTAGTTGCGGTGGTCTGTATGGGTGACTTCTCTCAGACATCGCGGTGGTTATTTAGAGGTGACCTCATTTTTGGCTCAATAAAGTGACTGCCTACGAGCCTTGTAGTGAACATCTTATTATGTAGCTCTCTCCACACATATCATGACACAAGAAATAGGTTATACTAATTATGATTAATAATATCATGCTAGAGGTGTATCCTTCATCCCCGAGAACTCTTTATCACTATTGAATTCAACCACTTTTCCAAATGCTTTTGTTACTTGCTTCCTTTTACTTGTTTTAATTACTTTTCTGCATTCAACCAAAAACCTTTCAAACACCATTTACTTGAAATCAAAGGCGGCTTACAAGTATCCTTTGGTAGACAGTGATGAGGGACATAAATACCTTAACAAAATAGCTCTCTATGGGTTCGGTACTCTTATTTCAAAACTAGCTACAATCGATCTATGCACTTGCAGTCATCAAGCTATTTTCTGGCGCCGTTGTTGGGGAGCTAAGCGCTTTTGGTCTTTGTTCTTAGTTTCTCATTCTACTAATTGTTTTACTAAAGTTGTTTACTAGTTTCAGGTAAGAACCATGACTGCACTCAGAATGATGAATCAGCTCGATGCAGCTAAACACCTCGGGAAGTTCAATAGAGGACTTGTGAAAGAATTCCCGAGTGGAAGCGAACCAGAATACGAGGTTAACCCTCGCTTTATCGCTATTATTAAAGAGAAAACTTTTGCAGGAGATGATCCTAGTGAGGATCCTTACACTCATTTAATGCATTTTACTGAGTTGTGTTCGACACTTAAATTGAGAGGCTATTCTGATGACGAACTCAAACTTAAATTGTTTAGCCAATCCATAGCCAACACTACTTTAGCTTGGTATAGAATTTGCCCTACAGAGAAAATTGATACTTGAGAGAAACTCAAAGGAGAATTCGTATTTTGATTCTTTCCCAAGGTAAAGACAGCTAAAATAAGAAGGGCGATCACGAACTTCAAAAACCGCCCATGTAAAGGCTTGGTAAGGGCTTTCAAAAGGTATAAGTCCCAACTTAATAAATGTCTCACCATGATTTACCAAAATGGTATGTTTTACATATTTTCTACGAGGGACTTAATCAAGAAATCAAACATGAGCTAGATACAAATTTTGGAGGCTCTTTTATGCAGCTAACTATAACTAAATCTTGGGAACTTATAGAACATATTTGCCGCAATAGAGGAACTTGGTGATTTGATTTAGGCAGCGAAGGAGGTATAGAAATTGAATATGATTGTCTCAATGCTTATAAGGAATCTGGTAAGTTAAAAGAAACTGCTAATGATCTCCAACTTGATGATGATATCATTTTGCAAATCCTTCCGTCTTATATAGAACACATTGAAGATCGTAAGAAGGATTAGCTTCAATGATTATATTCAGGTTGTAGTTGTGGCTACAAAAAAGAGTTTATGTCATCCATTCTTCATGGAAGTAGTAATTATTGCATGCTACAATATCTGGTTTCTACGGAATGGGAAAATATCCAGGAATGAGAAGGCTTATTTTGCTAGATGGAAAGGGAAATTTATTCACAATATGACCATGCTCCAATATAGGATCAAAGTTAAACACAAGGCTAAATTACTGTCCTAGATCAGTAATCTACCGTGAGGATTGAGTTTCTTGCTACTATTAGTTGGTTTAATGTTTTGTACATTTGTACATATGTTATAACTATTTTTGTCTTCTCTGAATAAATTTTTACTGTGGGGCTTTGCCCCATAGTCCTGGGTCAAACAAAATATACTCCCCTACCCGAGCCAGCTGAAGATGTTGATCCAATAACTATAGCGCATATAGAGCCATTAAGGGAGATACCCCATAGGTTGAACCCCTTCCTTTTCCAAGGACCACAAGAAAATATATGATGGCTCAGCAGCTCAAAGATCAATGCGAAGAAGAAATGATGTTCCTCAAGGAGCTAAAAGAGGAGGCACAAGGAAGAAAAACTGACAAAGTAAGTATAGAGGAGACCAGGGAACCACCGAAGGAAGATATTCTAACCATGTTTGCATATTGCAACGTGATAGAGCTAGATACCGAAGGTTCACAGTTTGTTGAAGGAAAGGTAAAGGCTAACAAGTTGGTAAACCTATTCTCCCTTGTACTTTCGGTGGAACTTCTTATTGTGGCCTCTACGACATTGGAATAGCTATTAACGTAATCCCCTTTAATTTTTATTTGAAAATCCAAAATGAACTAGCCCCAGCTGAATTAGAGGATACTGATATGACTATAATTCTTGCTGATAAGACACTCAGAGTTCCTATGGTAATAATTAGAGATGTCCCAATCTATATTGGACCATATATAAGTACCCCATTTATTTTATATTTGTTGATATGCGTACTAATGTTTATTGTCCAATTATTTTCGGAAGAACTTTCTTGAACACCGCAGGAGCAAACATTGATGGCAAGAGACAAACTATATCTATCAAGTTTGGTGAAGAGAAAATGGACTTTCATTTTTCTAAATTTCACCACAAGCCGGCGATTCAAGATTTGGGTGATTATGAGTCTGGACAAGAAGAGGAAGGTAATATCTTTAATCTTCCCTCAGTAGTTATTTAGACTCCTGGTGATGATTTAGCAAGGAGTTTAGTCGATAATAATAATATTCCCCAAGACATAGAAAAAATGGAAATGGGTGATTATCTTGACTCGACACCTGAGGTGGATCCTGAGATGAATCAAAAGTATGAAGAACCTATAAGAAAAGGGGATGAGGGACCTCCACCTCCTACTCTCAAAACCTTACCCAAGGAATTAAAATATAGGTTTCTTGATGCAACTAATAATTTCCCCATTATTATAAGCTCTAACCTTGCAGAAAAAGTGGAGGAAAACTTAATGAAGGTTCTCCGAATACATTGGAATGCTCTTGGGTATTCGATGAGTGACTTGAAAGGGATTAGTCCCTCGATAGCCACCCATAGAATATTTATGGAAGAAGGATTCTAGCCGGTTGTAGATTTTTTGTGACGACTTAAACCTCACATGAAATAATAGGTAATGAAGGAAGTAATACGTTTATTAGATGCAGGAATCATCTTTCATGTGGAGGAAAGTGATTGGGAAAGTCTTGTTCATTGTGTTCCTAAGAAAGGTGGAATTACTGTCGTTCAAAATGAACATTATGAGATGGTACCTACTAGAACCGTTGTTGTCCATAGGATGTGTATTGACTATAGAAAAATTAAAAAGAAAACTAGAAAGGATCATTATCCTTTACCGTTTATAGATCAAACTATATAAAGGCTAGCTATGTATTCTCATTTTTCTACCTAGACGGTTATTCTGATTTTTCTCAAATTCTTGTTCAGCTTGATGACCAACTAAAAACGAAATTTATCTAGCCTTTCGGTTTATATGCTTATCGCCATATGACTTTGGTCTTTGCAATGCCCCTGCCACCTTCCAAAGATGTATGACTACTATATTTGCTGATTATATTGAAAGTATTATGGAAGTATTCATGGGAAAATTTTCTGTTTATGGAACTTTATTTAATGATTGTCTCCATGACCTTCATAAAGTTTTGTAGAGATGTGAAGACACTAACCTAGTCTTGAATTGGAGAAAATGTCATTTTATGGTTCAAGAAGGTATAGTGCTTGGTCACAAAATCTCAGGTAAGGGTATAGAAGTTGATAAATCAAAGATTGAAGCAATAGAAAGGCTTCCTCCTCCTCGAGATGTAAAAGGTATTAGGAGTTTCTTAGGTCATGATGGGTTTTATAGAAGGTTCATTAAGAACTTCTCAAAAACCACTAGACCACTAATCAACCTTCTACAAACGGATGTTGTTTTTAATTTTGATGAAAACCGTCTCACTGCTTTCAACATATTAATACGAGCCCTTCTTGAAGCTCCTGTTATAAAACCACCAAATTGGAAAAAAACCTTTTGATTTATTCTGTGAAGCTAGCCATGAAGCTGTTGGAGCAATTCTTTGTCGATATGATGGTGATGAACTCGATATCATTCATCGTGCTAGTCGCACCTTAAACGGTGCCCAAAATAATTACCCATGGAAGAAAAGGATTTTTTTGCTGTGGTTTTCTCCTGTGATAAATTTAGATCTTATATAATTGACTCTAAGGTAAGAGTGCATATTGATCGTATTGGCTTGAAAGAGATCCTTGAAAGGACTGGCATGAAACCAAGGATGATCCGTTAGACTTTACTTTTGTAAGAATTTGATTTACAGATTCTCAACAGAAAAGAATAAAAGGAGGAAGCATCCATGGACAATGAGGAAATTGATCCGCCTGAAGTACTGTCATCTATCTGCATACCCTCAGGGACTACAACATCCAAAAGAAAATTTTCAATTTCTCTTTGCAATGGTTTTAGCACCTTCCTGTGACCAATCTTGTTTGAAGGGAAAAAAGAAAAGGTTGATTCAAGAGGTGAAAGGGGATGAAGGTACCTAAGTAAATTCACTTCCTCTAGATAAACAAGATATTAGAAATCTTGATTCACCTTTATTTTTGATGACTATTTGCCATTTTATTCGTATTTTTGGTTTCCCTTTGTTTTTCTAAAGCTACTGCCAGTTTTAAGAGGCTGGTACGGACGGACGGTACGACCGGACCCGCCCGTACCACTGCTCGTTAAACCGGCAATACCTCTCATTCGTTTTCTCTCATATTGGTGCGACCGGGTTGTACGGTCACATTTGACCATATAGCAGGTCGTTACCAGCCATGTGTTCTCCCATCCGTTCAATTGTGTTAAAAACAAAGTCGGTAATAATCAGTACGGGTGGACCGTACGGGCGGGTCCCTCCCATACCAATTAGTCGGTTGATTATTTACCACCATCGACAGGATGGATTTTTGGAAAAAATACCTGGTACGGGCGCGCCGTACAGGCATCCGCCCGTACCAATGGTCGTTACAGTTTTGTTTTCTTCCCTTTTCGGTTATTTCTTTCCTTATTTGTTGGGGTTCTTTTCTTGGTCGACCATCTTTCTTCTAGTATGGATTTTTCTCTGTTTCTGAACCTTAATAAGCCTCCTTAGAGGTCTTTTTGCCTCTTATATCAATAGATCCAATCTACTTGATGCGCTACCCAATTCTAGGCAAATGCAAACATTTAAGCCTCATGGCTCCTTCGTGGGATAGTTTCTAGACTTCCTCAATTGAAGCATATGATCGTGAAGCTTAAGGCCTAAGCCTAAAGAATAAGAGGTATGCTTATGACTCTGATAATGATGATGAGGACAAATTCAAGACCTTCATGGAGTAAACGAAGAGAGGATGGAAGAAGCTAGATTACTTGGCTATGGTTAAGCCTGAAGACGAAGAAGAAGCAAAGAAACCCCATGGGAAGGGGTGCATGGAGTCACTCAAGTTCATTGTAGCACCCCAATTGTCTAACAATTGGAATGCTACTTGTCCTAGTAAGATATTGGCTACTCCACATATATTATTGTTGCATCATAATTATATCATGCTCATGTCATCATGCCACCTTGCATTTGAGCATCATATAAAATCCTTTTTCTTTTGGTTTTTCTCTCATATGCATTATTAATTGTATTTGCCTCTTGATATTGTATTTGGCTATTGATATATTGTTCAATGCCCAAGTTGAGTTGGGGGCATATCTTTTATTTCCATTCCACCACTTTTCTTTCTATCACTTTATAATTCCACCATCCTACTAGATCATGAGCTTGTTTGTTTTTATTTGGGGTTTCATTTAGCTCATCGGCAATAGGGTGGATCTAGTCCCTTAATTCTTTTGCATGGTTTTATTCCACTTCTTGGAAATGCAAAAGATTAATGCCATCATATTAATATTGTTTTCACAAAATAATTCATGGCATTATTATTTTGCATGGGCCATGCACCATTCTCCACCACCGTTTTGCTCCTTTGGTTTGCCTTTATTTTTAAGTGGATCTTTACTTCATGGGTCATCTCTTTTCCTTCCACCATTCCATATCCTCATCTATATCTAATTCTTTTATTTTAGTTTTCTCTCATGCATGAACCACATGAGGCCTATTCCTTAATTCTTTTCTTTTTCTTTTTCTTGGAATTCTTTTCACCTCCACCCCATGATAATCCTAGCCTCCACCATGCTCCACTTGGGATGATCTTACCACATTCCTTTCTTTTATTTTTTCTCTTTATCTACATGTATGACCACATGAGCCTTATTCCACCTAATTCTTTTCTTCTTCCTCTTTCTAGTTTCTTCTCTACTTTAGTCCATGCAAGATCAAGCCTTTCTAGTTCTTGGATTGGCCTCTTACACAAAATCTACAATCTATATACTTAAAAATAATTAAACCTATTTAATCTCTTCTTCTTCCATAACCCTATCTTTCTACTAACCCTCTCTCTCTCTAGCTTGGCCTCCATGCCAAGTCCCTCTCTCTACCTGACCCACCACCCCAGCCACTCCTCTCTCTAACCTAGCTAAGCCTAACCCTAACCCTAGCCATGCCCTAACTAACCCGAGCTCAACCGAGCCCCTTCCCTCTTTCTCTCTCTACCGAGCGGGCCTAGCTGCACCACCATCGCCAAGCCCCACCTGCAGCCGCCCTGCCTCGCCCTGGACCAGCCCCAGCCAGCCCAGCCGGCCGAGCACGTGCTCGAGGAGGAAAAAGGGCAAAGCCCGAGCTCCTTTTCCCTGCCGTGCACGCCTCCCTCTCCTCCTCTCTCTCCCTTCTTTTCCTCCCTCCCCACGGCTCTCAGGGCTCGCCCAGATCCGCCTCGAGATGCCCCTCCTCTCCTCCTTCTTCCTCCCCGACGTCTACCATCTGCCGCCGTCCGCCGCCAGCTCCACCTCACCCTCGTCGATCTAGCCGGCGTGCGCGACGTGGGAGTGTCCTGGGCGACCGAGAGGAACCCCCTGCACCACCCCGACCGCGCCGACGTGGACGAGGGCTCCCCAACGCCGCCCGTACCTCGCCGTCCCCCGAAACCCTAGCCCGCCGGAGCGTCAGCATCGTCGGCGAACCACCGCGCTCCTTCCCGATCCGACCCCACCAGGCAACCCGCGGTGAGCCTCCCCTTCCCCCTGACACGGTCCGCCTCGCCGTACCGCTCTAGCCTCGCCGTGCGTTTCGTCGAACACTCACCGCGCGCCAGAGCTCGCCAGCAACTGCAGCCTCCCCGCGCCGCGCCACACCTTACCTAGGCCCCAGAACCTCCCCTATCAACTCCCCTCGCCCTACCGCACCGGCTCGCACCCCCGGAGCGCACGCCCACGTCCTAGGTTCCAGTCCCCGCCCCGCGCGCCGGATTAGCGTCAGACGTGCGAAGACGATAAACAGTGCGGGCCCATTGTCATTTTCTAAAAAGCCCCCCACCTTTTTATTTTCCTCAACCCGCGGTATCACCTGGCCCCCTAGTCAGCCGCCTTGTCCGTTTTACCGAAACCCCCTCGGCTTCTCCCGGCCGCAACCCGCGGTCCAGCCGGCGACCCACCTGTCAGCCCCTGTCTCCCGCTTCGCTGGCACGTGGGCCTTCCGCCGCTGGTCCCGCCTGTCAGTCTCTGTGGGTTAGCCCGAGACGCGTGCCAAAAGCGTTTTCGCGCGCGTGTGGCCCCAGTCCGCTGTGTCCCCACCTGTCATTATCTGGGGTCAATTTTGCCTGGGTATAAAAAGTAATTCCCTGAGTCTGTTTTTATTCAAATCTTTTTCAAATTAATTTAAATTCGAATTCTTTTCAGATTCAAATAATTTTTAAAATACAAATCCAAATAATACAAATAATATATGTTTTGGAATCAGAAAAATAAGAGGAATTCAAATAGGCCCTTCAAATTATATTTTGCACTCTTTAAATTTCGAGTTAATCAAAATTACAAGAAAATGCCCTTTTCCTTATTTAATTAATAACTTTTGTTTTATAACTCCAAATTTGACAAATGATATGTCTAAATCGATCAGCGCGACGAGCCCGTTCTATTTATGCAATCCTTGTTCTGAATTGAAGCATGCATCATGTCAACTTTTGAATTCTGTACTGTTTATGACAATAAAACTTGGGCAAATAAATAATAAAGTGCTTTATTTATAGTATCCACACCTCACCTTTGCCATGCTACTTAAATGCCATGAAAATTGTGCATCATTCATCATGGCATGCTTGGTTACTTGTTGCATTTCAATTTATATGCTTGCGCACTTTATTTATGTTGGCCCTTGTTTGTTTGGTTCTTCTTCGAATAGCCGCCCAGCAGGAGAATTACCAGGAATCACAGGAGTATTACCCAGATCCATCTCTCGCTTCAACTGAACTGTCAGGCAAGCACTACCACATGCTTGCATACATACAGTACCTATTGCCTCTATCTTATTCTTGCATCATTGAGTCGCGATTGCATTAAATTAAATCCCAAGTACTGCATAGCCTTTACTTTTAAACCACACTAAGCTTGTTCCGGTCCCATGAGCCATTACTACAGGAGTTGTTTGAGCCATGCGAGTCGTAGAAAAGCATGAGTAGGGTATGTGAGTGTCTGATGGATAATGAGGTACCTAAACAACATAACCTGAGTAGTAATGGGATAACTAATGAAAGAGGCACCGGTGAGCAATATCTACTATTTGGTTTTTCCTGCTCACTTGTGTCCCGTAGGACCCCGAGTACTTGATTCCTGTTCCTTGTTTATTCGCACTATCCACATCTGGGAGGCCTTATGGACCCCCCTGAGTCAGAGCTTGATTCATTCTTATTTCTTGGGGCCACAAGTAGTTTGGGGCTTTATTACTATTCTGTACTTATGCCATGTTACTGCTTTATTTAAGATTGTGCATGGAGCACCTGTACTGTTTTGGATCGTGGAATGTTTTCGCGGTATCGACAAGCCCAGTCACATTTTCGGGTTCCTAGTCGTTTACAGCCATTGACACAAACCTTGGGTCCGTCTCGGAGCCGGCCAACTTCGTTGCGGGTAGCTTAATGGGGTGGCCCCCTGAAATATTTCTGAATCCTGTGATTGCTTTGTCGTGAATGCCTCGTTGGGTTTTGATTTTGTTTTTCCGAGGTTGATCGAGTGTGTGTTGCTATTCGTGCACCCCTGCAGGGTAAATCTTTCTGAAAGCCGTGTCCGCGGTTATGGATGACTTGGAGCACAGTTTCTCGATCATAGACAAGTATAACTAAAGTACCGCTTTCAAATTGACTAAGTACTTGACTAGTAAATAGTGCAATACTCATGAAATGGTTAATAAAAACTGCCAACGGATGATGGGGGTTGTTCGTCCGCTTCCTCGTTGGTAAGCGAGGAGGAGGATGGATCTGTTAATTATACTGTTATAAATGTTGTTCTTAATTCACGGACTTCCGTCTATCATTGGTTAGGCGGAAGGTTTGCGAGTCTCTATAGAATTGTTAGGTATTATCTTTCACTGCAATTGCGTCACCCCAGGTTGTGTTCCCTTTAGTGGCATAAAGACTTGCTGAGTACCCCTAGGGTCTCACACGATAAATTGTTTGATTCAGATGAACAGGTGTACCCGCAAGATGGATACTGGGTGGAAGAGACAGATGATGTTGGCAACGATCATTCGGTGTAGAGATTCCGAGAACGGGGATCCGTGTGATCTGTGGGCGGGATGTGTTTATTTATGGGGCATCTTATGCCAATTTGCTTCTTATCCGTACTCGGATCTTGTTTTCCGCTTCCGCCTGATACTCTGATGTGTGATGTATGAGGAGCTATCCTAAATTATTATATCTATCTAGGATATTTGGATCTTGCCGTATGGCGTTGCAATATTTCTATTTCTTTTAGATGGAATGGCTCTGATGTACTGTTGTATGTGGCTTGCATACATACTCATTTGTGTATGTAGTTGATCCCTTCGCCTGCCGATTACGCCGCTCGTTCTTGTCCCGTTGACTGAAAGTGGTTAGGACGGCCGAAAGGTCTACCGTGAGTGGCCCTGGGCCCCACCGTACTATTTTAACCACTTTCGTTCATCCAGGCATTAACTAAGAGCGTAATTCACCGAGGTAGTTACATTCATCGCCACCAAATACTCTTCACCCAAATGTAAGAAAGCTAACCGACCTGATGCAGAAACTTATCAGGAGACTACGTCACATACTTCTACAACAAAGAACATTACCCTGAATGCGCGCATGAGGAGAATATCGTTTTGCGGCCTGAAAGTTGGGGTGTACAGGCAACGCGGTACCCAAGTTCCCTGAAATTAGCCGGGATGACTACAGTTAGTGTGTCAAATACTCAGAGGGTCTTTTTCGGCACGAATTCAACTTTATGTTTCAATACAAAAAATTAGGCTAACGGCCGTCAAGTTGGGCCCCTGTCAGTTCTTGCCGTTATGTCGCTCCCGTCGCTTAGGCTGGGTGGCTGTCACTTAGGCTTGCAGCGTTGGCACAGTGGATAGGACAACACCCACTACCCAGTGTATTGACGTGACAAAACAGGACACATGTATCGGTGTTATAATTATTTTTTGTTTACTTAGAAGCTGGAACGGCCACCGCCACGCGTCTCTCCTTGGACTTTCGTCCCAATCGTTAACCACTACCTTAAAAGCGCATTGATAGATCCATCATTCCCCTGCCTCGCAGAAACCACTCTTCTTCTTCCTGTCATCTATCTTCTTCCTGTCTTCTCCTTGCCGCCATGGAAGATCTACGCACTCTAGAGACAAGCTTCACTACCCACGACAATAAGAAGATAGACGTTGTCTACACCAACAAGGAGGAGACAGTGGTGCATGTCCTGAGGATGTACGAGGGTTGGCTTGGGATAAACGAGGACAAGTTTGTGGGATTGGACCTCGAGTACACCCCGGAGCACCCATATGAAGGGAGTGAAGTCGCCGTCGTTCAACTGGCCATGCGGAAACACATCCTCGTCTACCACCTCTCCCGGTTTGTAAATCTGCTCTCTATAGCTAACAGCTTTTAGGGTTTTCTCCTCTTGTTCTTTATCCACTTGCTCATCTTGAAACTACTTGATTTTATTTAAGACCAAATAAATTATGGTTTGCCTATGTCTCAATCGACTGAGATTTTCTTTAGTCTCAATCACCTAAGAAAAGTACAACTGTAGTTAAAAGAAATGTGCAACTCATTCAGTCGACTGAGAAATAGCAAAACCGAATAAATTATGACAATACAATGTTGAGACTCTTGATCTTGCATTTACTAAACTTTTCAAAATTATATTGAGATGATGATCTTGCATTGACAAAATATTTGTAGTTACAAATTTTGGTGATGACAAACTACATACTTTCAGGACTGACAGGAAATGTCCGGCGCTGCGCCAGTTCCTTGTAGAAAAGGGAATTGTTTTCTGCATTGTCGATAAAACAACTGATTTTTCAAAATTTTATCAAGAGGAAATTATAATTCCTGCGCACAACTGGATCGATATTCAGAGTCTTGTCAAGATCCTAGGGGGCTCGAGGAAGGATGGAATGGCATCACTCGCAACTAGAATCCTTGATGAGTCGTACGACAAAATGAAGGTAGATTTCCCTACGGATAGGCACAATTTCTGGGATGAGTGGCCGTTGTCTGATATAAAGCTGAAGTATGCAGCCATAGATGCTTATGTGACCTACCAGCTGTACAAGAAGATCCATTTTTTTCAACGTTACCTCGTGTTTTGCCCTATTTGCAAGAGGGAAGACGAGCTTAGGGGAGCCCTTTGTAGAAAATGCAGAATAGCTGAGTATGAAGCTACATATGCAAAGAAATTGGCTGCATCTAAAGCAGCCGACAGAGAGGCTACAGAAACAGCTGAAAGAGAGCTTGCAGCTAAAGAAGCAGCTGATAGAGAGGCTGCAGCTGAAGTGGCAAACAGAGAGGCAGCATCTTCTAGCAGCAACAATCAGGCATGTGATGCACCGCTAATTGTGCCGTAGGACGCTGAAGATAGGGAAGCCAAGTCAGATGCCAGGTGGGACAAAGCAGTTCGTGAGCTGTGGAGTACCTGGAATTGTTGCAGTTCATCGCCTAGAAACGATGGCAAGCGCCTCAAGTGATACTAGTAAAATAAATTTAACCCTCGTTGTGTTATGTTTATGTATGTGTCTTGTAGCTTGTCAAGATGGTAGCTTGTTAACTGGCAGTTTGAAAGAGTGCCCTTTTCCTCTCTCGCTAAACAGATATGTTTCATTTTGCCCAAATTGGTAGCAAATCTAGAGAAGACTCTCACTTCGATATTTCGTTCCCTTTTGGACCACTTTTTGCCTCCGATCAGGTAGCAAATCTAGAGCAGCAAATCACACCAGGAAGAATACATTCATTCAGAAAACAAAATAAATGTAGATATAGCTGTGCGCAGCTAAATAGGATATAGCGATAGAAAGTAACGAGGTTCGCTGCATTCAGCCAGAAATAGGATATAGCTAGAAAGAAGCTGCTTAGCAGCAGCAGCAGCCGCCGCAGTTGCAGGCACATCCTGCACATGCCCGCGCCTCCTCCTCCTCCCTCCGGCACTTCCTCCACTTCTTGCTGCCCAGTTTCTTGGACTTGGGGTCCTTGGGCCTGATTGGAGGCATTTGACCCACTTTGATGGCCACCCGCTGGAGGTTTCGGAGGTGAATGCAGAGAGCCCGATATTCAGTGATGTAGGCGTTGATGTTCACGGTCTCGCGCTTGCCGCTTTTGTGGATGCTGGAGCCAGCGGCCTCTGCATGCTTTAGTAAGGTTTTCATGTCGGTGCCGCCACCGGCGTGACTCGTCAAGCAGTAGGCGATCCCCTTGCGGAAGGGGCAGCTTTAGTAGGGGCCCCTGAAGAAGGCGTCGTACTGGCCGGCCCGCAGCCTCCTCAGCACCTGACGAGCCTTGGTGTGAATGGACTCGTCATCGCTGCAGACGTTGCTGCTCGAAACCTATTGGAAGAAAAGGAAAATGGGGGAGTAGATGATGTAAGAAGATCGAGCAATCGAAATGCGAACAAGCGAATCCTAATAAACCAAGATCTAGCATCCAACGATGGGAACGGTAGAATAACCAGGGGAGGGGAGCAAACCCTAGTTACCTCCGACCATGGGTCGTCGATGCCGGTGTCGTCGGGGTTCAGCGGAGCGATGTACTTATCTGGATCGTAGGTGCCCAAGAAGTGCGTGATCTGCTTGTGACCGGTGGGGGCCTCCTTGCCAGCGGGGGACTCCTCTTCGGCGGCTCCATCGGTAGCGGGGACGGGGGCCTAGACGGGAATGGCGGCTGCCATCGATGCCTCGACTAGGGCCTGGACAGGGATGGCGGCTGCTTTCAACGCGTCGAGGGGGACCGATGAGGAGACGGGGGTCTCCTCGTCGGCGGCCATGGAGGCGACGATGGCCACCTTATCCTCCTCGGCCATCGCCGGCACGGACGGGGTACTCTCGGGAGTTTGCGAATGCTGGTGGGACAGTGGAGAGGGTTGCGTGGGGAAAGTGAGCGAGAGTGGGAGTGGGTGTGCGGAGAGGGGCTCTATAGTTAAGGTGGATAGAAGCAAGACACGTTTCGTTGCACCACCGTGCAATGCGCCGCACAGTCTACTGCACCGTGCACCGCGACACGCGCACGGTACGTCACTTTTTTCCTAGGCCATGCATGGCAGTTCTGTATTGAGCCACATGCAAAGGGCGCACACACAATTTCTATGTACGAAGTTTGACACGGCCCTAAAATTGGCGATAGTTAAAAGTGGAATTGTAGAGGGAAAGGTAGGTAGTTGTACGGTGAGATTTGTGGGGTTGTGATAGATTCGATAAAGGGATGTGTTGATGGTTGCGAGTGACTCGATGAATCGGAGACGTTAGGTCTCGTCGAGCTCAGCTGTTCGGCCTCCGGCTAGCGCGTGCAGGCTTCTTACGGTGGGCCCCAGTTGGAAGTGAGATTGAGAGCCGCTGCGTAAAAATGGGATGTGTCTTATTAAAATCATGTGGCAATAAACTGCAGCTGTCCATCGACGACCGTGCACTCGATGACGCATGTGTTGTAACGTAGTAGTAGCAGTAGTAGGCTTTTCAGACTTGATTAAACGTGACATGACCGCTCGACGACTTTTTCCATGGACGGCATCGTGTTCCTTCTTATAGAGGGAGACGTTAAGATGGGGCCTCGTCAAGATGGTAGCTCGTTAACTGGCAGTTTGAAATAGTACCCTTTTCCTCTCTCGCTAAACAGATATGTTTCATTTTGCCCAAATTGGTAGCAAATCTAGAGAAGATTCTCTCTTTGATAATTCATTCCCTTTTGGACCTCTTTTTGCCTCCGATCAGGTAGCAAGTCTAAAGCAGCAAATCACACCAGGCAGAATACATTCATTCGGAAAACAAAACTAATGTAGATATAGCTGTCCGCGGCTAAATAGGATATAGCGATAGAAAGTAGTAGGTTGCTTAACGAGGTTCGATGCATTCAGCCAGAAATAGGATGCAAGCAAAATATAGAAAATTAAAAGAAGCTGCTTAGCAGCAGCAGCCGCCGCAGATGCAGATACATCCAACTTGACATCCAACCTGTTCATTCACTAGCGCCTCCACCTCCCTCCGGCGCCTCCGCCACTTCTTGCTGCCCAGTCCCTTGATTTGGGGGGCCTTGGGCCTGATTGGAGGCATGCGACCCTCTTTGATGGCCACCTGCTGGAGGTTTCGGAGGTGAATGCAGAGAGCCCGGTGTTCAGCAATGTAGGCGTTGATGTTCACGGTCTCGCGCTTGCCGCTTTTGTGGATGCTGGAGCCCGTGGCCTCTGCATGCTTCAGTAAGGTGTTCATGTCGGTGCCGCCGCCGGCGCGACTCGTCAAGCAGTAGGCGATCCCCTTGCGGAAGGGGCAGCTGTAGTAGGGGCCCCTGAAGAAGGCGTCGTACTGGCCGGCCCGCAGCCTCCTCAGCACCTGACGAGCCTTGGTGTGATTGGACTCGTCATCGCTGCAGACATCACTGCTAGACACCTATTGGAAGAAAAGGAAAATGGGGGAGTAGATGATGTAAGAAGATCGAGCAATCGAACTGCGAACAAGTGAATGCTAATAAACCAAGATCTAGCATTGAATGATGGGAATGGTAGAAGAACCAGGGGAGGGGAGCAAACCCTAGTTACCTCCGACCATGGGTCGTCGATGCCGGTGTCATAGGGGATCAGCGGAGCGATGTACTTATCTGGATCATAGGTGCCCAAGAAGTGCGTGATCTGCTTGTGAACGGCGGGGACCTCCTCGAAGGTGGGGGGCTCCGCTTTGGCGGTTCCATCGCTAGCGGGGACGGGGGCCTGGACGGGAACGGCAGCTGCCATCGATGCCTCGACTGGGGCCTGGACAGGGATGGCGGCTGCTTTCAACGTGTCGAGGGGGACTGGCGAGGAGATGGGGGCCTCCTCGCCGATGGCCACGGAGGCGACGATGGCCACCTTATCCTCCTCGGCCATCGCCAGCACGGACGGGGTATTCTCGGGAGTTTACGGATGCTGGTGGGACAGTGGAGAGGGTTGCGTGGGGTCAGTGAGCGAGAGTGGGAGTAGGTGTGTGGAGGGGGCTCTATTGTTAAGGTGGATAGAAGCAAGGCACGTTTCGTTGCACCACCGCACAACGCGCCGCGCAGTCTACTGCACCGTGCATCGCGACACGCGCACGGTACGTGACGTTTTTTTCCCGGGCCATGCATGGCAGTTCTGTATTGAGCCGCATGCAAAGGGCGCATACACAATTTCTATGTATGAAGTTTGAGACGGCCCTAAAATTGGCGATAGTTAAAGGTGGAAATGTAGAGGGGAAGGTAGGTGGCTGTATGGCAAGATTTGTGGGGTTGTGCTAGATCGGGTAGACGGATGTGTTGATGAAGGTGGAGACGTTAGGTCTCGTCGAGCTCA
Organism: Avena eriantha; assembly: GCA_910589775.1. NCBI lineage: Eukaryota > Viridiplantae > Streptophyta > Magnoliopsida > Poales > Poaceae > Avena > Avena eriantha. Next base: position 206,402,722 of record OU342746.1, on the reverse strand, counting down.
GCTCTTCGGTCTCTGGCTAGCGCGTGCAAGCTTCTTACGGTCGGGCCCAGTTGGAAGTGAGATTGAGAGCCGCTGCATAAAAAATGGGATATGTCTTATTAAAATCAAGTGGCAATAAATTGCAGTTGTCCATCGACGACCGTGCACTTGATGACACATGCGTTGTGGCGTAGCAGTAGCAGTAGTAGGCTTTTCAGACTTGATTAAACATGACATGACCGCTCGACGACTTTTTCCATGGACGCCATCATGTTCCTTCTTGTAGAAGTCTCGCTGAGGGAGACTCTGTCTGTGTTGTCTCACGTTGGGGACACGCTGTCATGTGAAGGGCACGACGTGTGCAATGATCATCGTTGGATCGCACAGAATCAACGGTTGGTGCGCACGATCCGCGTGACAACTATGATAACCAATCAGGGAGTAGCAGACAGGGTGAGCCCAGGTTTGTGCTTCTACGAAAGATAGAGAGAGAGGGGGGCAAAACTGAGTAGTACCACATAAAACCAAGGGCGATACTAGTATAAAAATGGAAAGTGAGTATCTTGTACAATTAAATACATCATGGCATACATCAAATTATGCCAAGATAGATCCACTAGACTTCATTGCATGTGTGTTCTTCTCACAAACCATATCATGAACCACACCCAGTGTCATTGCATGTGTGTTCTTCTCATAGACCACACATGCATCCACCGGTGTCATTGTATGTCTACTCTTTTCATGAACCACAGTTAGAGTCATCGCATGTCTGCTCTTCTCATGAACCATACCTAGAGTCATTGCATGTGTGTTCTTCTCACAAACCATATCATGAACCACACCGAGTGTCATTGCATGTGTGTTCTTCCCACAGACCACACATGGATCCACCAGTGTCATTGCATGTGTGTTCTTCCCATGAACCACACATGGATCCACCAGTGTCATTGCATGTGTGTTCTTTTCACAAACCACATATGGATCCACCAGTGTCATTGCATGTGTGTTATTCTCACAAACCACGTAAGGATCCACCAGTGTCATTGCATGTGTGTTCTTCTCCTAGACCACACATGGATCCACCGGTGTCATTGTATGTCTGCTCTTTTCATGAACCACAGTTAGAGTCATCACATGTCTGCGCTTCTCATGAACCACAGCTAGAGTCATTGCATGTGTGTTCTTCTCACGAAACATATCATGAACCACACCCAGTGTCATTGCATGTGTGTTCTTCTCATTAACCATAGTTAGAGTCATTGCATGTCTGTTCTTTTCACAAACCACATATCACCAGTGTCATTGCATGTGTGTTCTTCCCACAGACCACACATGAATCCACCGGTGGCATTGCATGTGTGTTCTTCCCATGAACCACACATGGATCCACCAGTGTCATTGCATGTGTGTTCTTTTCACAGACCACATGTGGATCCACCAGTGTCATTGCATGTGTGTTATTCTCACAAACCACGTAAGGATCCACCGGTGCCATTGCATGTGTGTTCCTCTCATAGACCACACATGGATCCACCGGTGTCATTGCATGTCTGCTCTTTTCATGAACCACGGTTAGAGTCATTGCATGTCTGCTCTTCTCATGAACCACAGCTAGAGTCATTGCATGTGTGTTCTTCTCACAAACCATATCATGTACCACACCCAGTGTCATTGCATGTGTGTTCTTCTCATTAACCACACATGGATCCACCAGTGTCATTGCATGTCTGCTCTTTTCATTAACCACTGTTAGGTTCATTGCATGTCTGTTCGTTTCACAAACCACATATCACCAGTGTCATTGCATGTGTGTTCTTCCCACAGAACATATCATGAACCACACCCAGTGTCATTGCATGTGTGTTCTTCCCATGAACCACACATGGATCCACCAGTATCATTGCATGTCTGCTCTTTTCATGACCCACAGTTAGAGTCATTGCATGTCTGTTCTTTTCACAAACCACATATCACCAGTGTCATTGCATGTGTGTTCTTCCCACAGACCACACATGGATCCACCAGTGTCATTGCATGTGTGTTCTTCCCACAGACCACACATGGATCCACCAGTGTCATTGCATGTGTGTTCTTTTCATAGGCCACATATGGATCCACCAGTTTCATTGCATGTGTGTTATTCTCACAAACCACGTAAGGATCCAGCAGTGTCATTGCATTTGTGTTATGCTCACAAACCACGTAAGGATCCACCGGTGTCATTGCATGTGTGTTCCTCTCATAGACCACACATGGATCCACCGGTGTCATTGCATGTCTACTCTTTTCATGAACCACAGTTAGAGTCATCGCATGTCTGCTCTTCTCATGAACCACAGCTAGAGTCATTGCACATGTGTTCTTCTCACAAACCATATCATGAACCACACCTAGTGTCATTGCATGTGTGTTTTTCTCATTAACCACACATGGATCCACCAGTGTCATTGCATGTCTGCTCTTTTCATTAACCATAGTTAGACTCATTGCATGTCTGTTCTTTTCACAAACCACATATCACCAGTGTCATTGCACGTGTGTTCTTCTCACAGACCACATATGGATCCACTAGTGTCATTGCGGGGTTGTTCGTCTGCGGTACCAAAGTTGGCAGGCTAGCGCATGGCGGTACCTAGGTTGCCTGAAATTACCACGTTTCGAAAAGTTGGGCCGCCAACTACTGAGAGGGGCCATTTCGAGGCAAACTCATCTCACCCCTGCCAAATTCAAACATTCCGTTAAACTGCCCTGTGAAGTAGACGGTCGGGACCCTCATGTCGGTCATCTGTCCGTGACGCGGGCGCCAACGCAGCAACCTCTTAGGCAAATCGAGAAGCTAAGTGGATTGGATGCGTTGACCAATTTCACAAATCCATTCCCAGCTTTCCCCTAGCACCGACGGTGTTGGAATCCACCCTCCAGGTACGACGATCCCTTCGGACATTTGACTTCCGGCACCAAGTTGCTGTGTCTATTTGCTACGCCCAGTCGCTGATCCCGAGCTCCAATGGTGCATGCCGTAGCCACCGTTGTGAGGCTCTAGCCCGCCTCCGCCGCCGACGAGCCGAGCAGCTCGGAGGATGGCAGATCCTACTATCAAGAAAGAAGAAGTTTTGTCTACAAGCGGGTGATCTACCCTTCTCTTTTCGATTCGCACTAGTTACAACTACTAGCTGGCTACTGAACCTCAAATTGTTTGTTAGCCCAACACTGACAAACATATTTTTTCCACAGTTTTCTGTCAAGTGGGATATGCGCGGACCCCCCTTTACCTGGTTATGGTAGTCCTCTATAGGTACGACTCTAAGGGCAAGACGTATGGACACCATTGTTTCATGATGGAAGAAGCGCATGTGTAGATCTGCACTATATCTGGTATGGTTGCTGCTCTGCGTAATCATGTTGAATTATGGCCGAAGCAGACTGCAAAGTTCACCTTCATGGATGAACGTGGCATCATGGTTCCTATAACGTGTGACAGTCAGCTAATTGGGTTGATGAAAAGGTATGCTTCGGCTGCCATGTTTGAGCTGAAATGTGATGTACTGGATGTGGAAGCTGCTGCAACTGGGAGTCGCCCTTCTATTCTTGGGCAGGGTGGTTGCTCGAACCCAATTAGCTCCTGGTAAGCAAAGGTCTCTTGGGGTTCGCATGTTTGTGCTAAATTGTAATTTTTGTTTTATTTACTCTGTAGATATTGGGTAGTTATGCAATAGTCTTGTTTCTTTGACAGGAAGCACCGCAAGGTTAGAAACATGACTGCCGGGTCAGTCATTTTGCTGCCCGACGAAATTAAAAACGAGTGGAAAGATGTCATTTTGCTACCCAAAAGAAATTAAAAACAAGTGGAAAGATGATGCTAGACACGATTCTGGTGCCCATTGTCCCGGCGATGAAGAGTACGTGAAGCTAAGAAAATTGGCACCGAGGAAGAGGAAGAAGGCAGGAAATGAAGAAGCCATTGGACGTTCAGGCTTGGCACCCAGGGTGCGGAAGAAGGCTACTGGCAATGAAGATGCATAGTAATGTGTTGAACTTGAACCTATATATGTAATTCTGTTAAATTCTGATCGCTATGTGTGTGGCACGTTGCTGGGCAAAACAATCTACCCAAGTTCTCTGAGCAAAATGTACCGCGACTTAGGGTTTGGAAACGCCCGAGTCAGTAGTTGAATCCGAAATTGTGATTATGTCACTGCTATCTGAAAACAAGGATCCACCGGTTCCACGATTGCTGAGGGGCAGGAGGTCTCCAAATACGACGGAATGTAAGTGGCACATAAATAAATTATTTAAGCTGCCACACTCCATGAAGCAGCAACTTATTTCAGATGCTGCACAATGACGTGGCAACATAAATAGCAATGTTCTCACCGATAATGCCCAGATGAGGAGGAAATGAGTACCACTTTCTGGCCTAATCTTGAGCCCGTCTATCTCACCGCCTCTCTGCTCCTGCATCCCCTGCATCTGGTGAAGCTCCCGAATCTCCACTAACCGGGTGTACGTGCTTCCACTTTATAAATTGTGGTTGTGCCATTCGCATGCGGCACAATCCACGTAGATTACGTTTAAACAAACCACCAGTGTCAGAATACACTAGTGGAAAAGGTGTCTTTGGTCCACAGTTACGTTCCCAATCCAGGAAAGAGATCTAAATCGAGACAGAAATTGATCCAAATCACAAATTCTTCCACAAATTAATGCGGGGTCAGAGCAATTTTTTTCCTCCCTGGAATCTGGGACCAATAGTTCAGACCGCTAGGTCAACAAGTAGAAATATTACAACTTAAAAAGGCACGGAGCTTAAGCTAAATAGAACTAGTTATCACACATCTCCTTGATCTTCCTGATCTTGGCCCGATGCGCATCTTCCTGCGAGAGCAAGGATCGAATTGTCTGCTCCTTCCTTTTAGCATCTTCCTTGCACAGCTTCAATTGTTTCTCTGCATTTTCCTCATGCACTTGTCAATACTCATAGTTGTGTACTACAGGACTTTGGCCTGGTGGAGATCGTTCCTTGCTTGAGTTAGTTCTTGCTCTGCTTTAGCCTTCAGGGCCAACGCCGCATCCCTCTCCTTCTCGACGTTGATAACCTTGTCTTGCACCCACCTGAGATCTCGCTTATGCTTGGTCGTGTCAACTGGTTCCCATAGCTTCATCTCAACACTGTCAAGAAGTGAGCTGAATACGGATTCTTTCAACTCGACAGTCATTTCCCATAGTTTGTCCAGCGTTTTCTGCATCGATTTGGGCCACTGTGGATCTACCCATTTGACAACACCGCAACTTCCACCTTGCATCATTGCACGATGTCCTTGACACCATAGAAACCTCCTACCTGCGTTTCGTCCTTCGAAGGCTACAAATTTAGCGGGCACATATCCATGTTTACATACTAGAGGATTGTCTTCATCCTCTAAACCGTGATAGTCGGAGTCATACATTGTCTGGTTGGCCTAACACATCATACGCGCATGAGTAAACATATTAGATCTAGCTCAAAAAAATAGATAACTGGCCACAGATGATAGAAATAGAGATGAGACGACTCACATCGAAATCACCATCCCTGTCGTCACGACGCGTTTCCTCGCCGTCTCCCCTTGAACCCATGGCGAGAGGGGTGGGGGTTGGTTGCCGGAGAGGGGATTGGGATGGAGGCGTCGTCGGCTCGCGGCTATGACAGGATGGGAGTGAGGTGGGGAAAGTGGCTTCGAGGGTAAGGAAGAGAAGTACGGGGAGGAAGAGAAGTAATGGGGACGTGACACTGGGATGTGGCCGACTGAACTCGTGAGACGTGACACTCGCAACAGGGGAGCGCCCGGTGTTGCCAGTTTGTCCAAAGCAAGCGTGGTCAATCATGCCGCAGAACAGCCTACTCGCAGATCGCTCTCACGAAGACCATCCCAATCGTCCAAGCGCCCCAATCGAACGGTATGTAACAATCGTCAAGCAGAACAACTGTCTTAGGGCGAGCCTTCTAGAAGACTCGGTCTACCGGCTACCCATGCAATAACACTGGGTGTGGTTCATGAAAAGAACAGACATGCAATGACATCGGTGGATCCATGCATGGTTTATGGAAGTAACATACATGCAATGACACTAGCTATGGTTAATGAAAAGAACACGCATACAATGACATTGGGTGTGGTTCATGAAAAGAACATACATGCAATGACACTGGTGGATCCTTATGTGGTTTGTTTAGAGGAACAGACATGCAATGACACCAGTGGATCCACGTGTGGTTCATGAGAAGAACACACATCCAATGACACTGGGTGGATCCTTATGTGGTTCATGAAAAGAACTGACATGCAGTGACACTGGGTGTGGTTCATGAAAAGAACAGGCATGCAATGACATCGGTGGATCCATGGGTGGTTTATGGAAGTAACAGACATGTAATGACTCTAGCTATGGTTAATGAAAAGAACACGCATGCAATGACACTAGGTGTGGTTCATGAAAAGAACAGACACGCAATGACACTAGTGGATCCTTATGTGGTTTGTTTAGAGGAACAGACATGCAATCACACTAGGTGGATCCATATGTGGTTTATGGAAGTAAAAGACATGCAATGACTCTAGCTATGATTCATGAAAAGAATAGACATGCAATGACACTGGTGGATCCTTATGTGGTTCATGAAAAGAACAGACAGGCAATGACACTGGTGGATCCTTATGTGGTTTGTTTAGAAGAACACACATGCAATGACACTGGGTGTGGTTCATGAGAAGAACACACATCCAATGACACTGGTGGATCATTATGTGGTTTTTTTAGAGAAACAGACATGCAATCACACTAGGTGGATCCATATGTGGTTTATGGAAGTAAAAGACATGCAATGACTCTGGTAGATCCTTATGTGGTTCATGAAAAGAATAAACATGCAGTGAAACTGTTGGAGATATGCCCAAGAGGCAATAATAAAGTGGTTATTATTATATCTTTATGTTTATGATAAATTTTTACATCCCATGCTATAATTGTATTAACCGGAAACATTAATACTTGTGTGTTTTGTAAACATAAAAGAGTCCCTAGTAAGCCTCTTGTTAAACTAGCTTGTTGATTTATGTATGATCATGGTTTCCTGATCATGGACATTGGATGTCGTTAATAACAAGATCATATCATTAGGAGAATGATGTGATGGACACACACCCGTAGTAAGCATAGCATAAGATTAAGTCATTAAGTTCGTTTCCTATAAGCTTTAAAATACATAGTAACCTAATCCTTCGACCATGAGGTTATGTTAATCACCATCACCGGATGGGTACTTTTATGACATCCAACACCGCTTCGTAACTGGGTGGTTATAAAGGTGTCATTGGGTATTCTGAAAGTATGTGTTGAAGCGCATGGACCAAGATTGGGATTTGTCCATCCATATGACAGATAGATATGCTCTGGGCCCTCTCGGTGGAATGTCATCTAATTAGCTTGCAAGCATGTGACTGGGTCACAAGGGATGACATAACATGGAATGAGTAAAGAGTACTTATCAGTAACGAGGTAGAACTAGGTATGGAGATACCGACGATCAAACCTCGGATAAGTAGAGTATCGCGTGACAAAGGGAATTGGTTTCGTATGTTAATGGTTCTATCGATCACGAAGTCATCGTTGAGTATGTGGGAGCCGTTATGGATCTCCAGATCCAGCTGATGGTTATTGATCGGAGAGGTGTCTCTATCATGTCTGCATATTCACGAACCGTAGGGTGACACACTTAAGGTTCGAAGTTGTTTTAAGTAGATATGGAATGTGCGTTGGAGACCGAATGTTGTTCGGAGTCTCGGATTGGATCCGGGACATCACGAGATCCGGAATTGTCCAGAGAATAAGATTCATATATTGGGGATCATTTTCTGAGTTAGGAAATGTTCCGGAGTATTTGTATGGGGATTCTAGAAGGTTTCGGAATGTTCCGAAAGGTTCTGGAAGATTTCTTGGAGTTTTCTTGAAAACCAAGAAAGGATCAAGGAGTCCTTGTGGGGCAAGACAAGGAGTCGTGGGGAAGGAGGACTCCTCCCCCCTCCCAATCCGCCGACCAAGGAAGGGAGGGGAGTCCTACTAGGACTCCCCCTCCCATGGCGCCTCCCTCCTTTAAATAGAGGGGTGGAGGCGCCACCCCCTGGCCCCCTCCACTACTCCAAACCCTAGCCGCCTCTCTCCTCCTCCTTTCTTCTGCTCAGGCTTAGGCGAAGCCCTGCAAAATTCTCTACTCCACCACCACCACCACGCCGTCGTGCTGCTGGGATTCCGTGGAGAGATCTACTACCTCCGCTGCTCGCTGGAACGGGGAGAGGAAGGTCTGCTTCGACTCCGCACGTGTGACCGACTGCGAAAGCGCTGCCGGAACGCGGCGCCAGAAGGATCGTCCACTCGATCTTGAGATCGGCAAGTGATCGACTACATCAACCACGAGATCTAATCTCGTAACGCTTTCGGATCTACAAGGGTTAGTACAGATCTATCTCGTTGCACATGTCTAATAGATTAGATCTTGGCTTTTATCTAGATTAGATCTGGGTTTTGTTCATTCTTGCGGTAGAATTTTTTTGTTTTCCATGCTACGAACCCATCAGTGGTATCAGAGCCGTATCTATGCGTAGATCTGTTGCACGAGTAGAACACAATGGTTTTGTGGGCGTTGGTGCTCGTGCCGTTTTTTGCTTTGTGTACTTTGCATCTTGCGGTATGGTGGGATGAAGCGGCTCGGGCTAACCTTACATGTCATCGCACATGAGACTTGCTCCACGCTTGACGTGTAACTTGCTTTCCACAAGTGGATTTGTGGGTGTCTGTCTCTCCCACCATAGTATAGATCTAATTTACACTTTGCACTTGATAGCACTTGTATCAACGTTGTGGTTCATGTTCGTAGGTAAGATCCGTTCTTATTCGAAAGCCTCAAGCCACGTAAAACATGCAAAGAAGATTAGAGGCGTCTAACTCGTTTTTGCAGGGGTTTTGTGATGTGATATGGCCATTATGTGATTGTGATTATATTTTATGTATGCAATGATCCTTATTGTAATATGGAAACCGGCAGGAGCCTAATGGTTGTCTTTAATTCTGTTAAGGCTTGCGTGTCTATTCATCTTGTAATAGCTTTGTTCCAAGTAGTTGTAATAGTTGCTAGTGGTGATGGACAACCATGAAGCGGCACCACTGACCTTGACGCCATGCTGGTGATGATGGAGATCATGTCCGTGCTTTGGAGATGGAGATCAAAGGCACAAGAAGAAAGGCCATATCATATCACATATTATGAATTGTCTGTGATGTTAATCCTTTATGCATCTTGTATTGCTTAGATCGCGACGGTAGCATTATAAGATGATCCCCCTCACTAAATATCAAGTAATAAAGTGTTCGTCCTTAGTTGGCACCGTCGCTAAGACTCGTCGTTTCGAAGCATCTCGTGATGATCGGGTGTGATATACTCTATGTGTGCATACAACGGGTGCAAGCCAGATTTGCACATGCGGAAACTAAGGTTAACCTTGACGAGCCTACCATGTACAGACATGGTCTCGGAACACGGAATACCGAAAGGTAAAGCATGAGTCATATGGATGATATGATGAACATGTTGATTGTTTGCCTTTAAAGCTACATCATCTCACGTGATGATCAGACTTGGTGTAGTGGATTTGGTTCGTGTAATCACTAAAACAACTCGAGGGATGTTGTTTTGAGTGGGAGTTCATTTGTAATTTGGATTAGTCGAACTCAATTTATCATAAACACAATCAAAGTGAATTTGCATAGTTTGTTGTAGTCACTGGCATCCGTTCACCACCTTACGCTTAGTTATAGTTGAGATAGTGGAATTATAGAAATTCTGGATATTTACTTTACGAACTGGTATCGTATTGTTTTGAATGTCAATTTAAAGTTTATAAGTCCTATTGCAAACTTTCAGCAAACTCTATTTGCTCCATGAAGTTTAATAAGTAGTATTAAATCAAGAGTAACAATTCCAGTGTTAGTATCTAATGTATCATGTTTGCCTCCATGATTCTTGATACTCAAAAGATTGTTTTTAATATCAAGTTTATCTAAGAGCTAAAAGCAATGTTTCAGGAACCATCATATGTGAAAGGTATTGCGATATCTAAAACAATGTGTTGGTTACAACATGATAGAGTATACGTCCTCATATTTGATGAGAATTTGTGAAGGTTGGAGACACTAGTCGTCCTAATCCTCCAAAAGGTTTTGAAAAAGAAACATTATACTCGCAATTCACCTTTATAAGCTATAGCAGCTTGATCACGAAAGTTGTCATGATAAGGATGAATAGAAGATGTAAAAGACAGCAATCACACTAGGTGTATCCATATGTGGTTTATGGAAGTAAAAGACATGCAATGACTCTAGCTGTGATTCATGAAAAGAACATACATGCAATAACACTGGTAGATCCTTATGTGCTTCATGCAAAGAACAGACAGGCAATGACACTGGTGGATCCTTATGTGGTTTGTTTAGAAGAACACACATGCAATGACACTGGCTGTGGTTCATGAGAAGAACACACAACCAATGACACTGGTAGATCCTTATGTGGTTTGTTTAGAGGAACAGACATGCAATGACACTAGGTGGATCCACATGTGGTTTATGGAAGTAAAAGACATGCAATGACACTGGTAGATCCTTATGTGGTTCATGAAAATAATAGACATGCAGTGAAACTGGGTGTGGTTCATGAATAGAACAGACATGCACTGACACTAGGTGTGGTTCATGAAAAGAACAGACATGCAATGACATTGGTGGGCCTTTCCTTATGTGGTTCATGAAAAGAACAGACATGCAATGACACTGGTGGATACTTATGTGGTTTGTTCAAAAGAACACACATGCAATGACATAGGGTGTGGTTCATGAATAGAACACACATGCAATGACACTGGCGGATCCTTATGTGGTTTGTTTAGAGGAACATACATGCAATGACATCGGTGGATCCACGTGTGGTTCATGAGAAGAACACACATCCAATGACTCTGGTAGATCCTTATGTGGTTCATGAAAAGAACAGACATGCAGTGAAACTGGGTGTGGTTCATGAAAAGAACAGACAAGCACTGACACTAGGAGTGGTTCATGAAAAGAACAGACATGCCATGACACTGGTGGATCCTTATGTCGTGTATGGAAGGAACAAACATGCAATCACACTAGGTGGATCCATATGTGGTTTATGGAAGTAACACACATGCAATGACACTGGGTGTGGTTCATGAAAAGAACAGACATGCAATGACACTGGTAGATCCTTATGTGGTTCATGAAAAGAACAGACATGCAATGACACTAGTGGATCCTTATGTGGTTTGTTTAGAGGAACAGACATGCAATGACTCTAGCCATGGTTCATGAAAATAATAGACATGCAATAACACCGGGTGTGGTTCTTGAAAAGAACAGACATGCAATGACTTATGTGGTTTGTTTAGAAGAACACAGATGCAATAATACTAGGTGTGGTTCATGAAAAGAACAGATAGGCAATGACACTGGTGCATACTTATGTGGTTTGTTTAGAAGAACATGCATGCAATGACACTCGGTGTGGTTCATGAAAAGAACAGACATGCAATGACACTGGTGGATCCTTATGTGGTTTGTTTAGAAGAACACACATGCAATGACACTGGGTGTGGTTCATGAAAAAGAACACACACGCAATGACACTGGTGGATCCTTATGTGGTTTTGTTTAGAGGAACAGACATGCAATGACACCGTTGGATCCACTTGTGGTTCATCAGAAGAACACACATCCAATGAATCTGGTAGATCCTTATGCGGTTCATGAAAAGAAGAGACATGCTGTGAAACTAGGTGAGCTTCATGAAAAGAACGGACATGCACTGACACTAGGAATGGTTCATAAAAACAACAGACAGGCAATGACACTGGTAGATCCTTATGTGGTTCATGAAAAGAATAGACATGCAATGACACTGGTGGATCCTTATGTGGTTTCTTTAGAGGAACAGACATGCAATGACTCTAGCCGTGGTTCATGAAAAGAACAGACATGCAATGACACCGGGTGTGGTTCATGAAATGAACAGACATGCAATGACACCGGGTGTGGTTCATGAAAAGAACAGACATGCAATGACTCTAGCCGTGGTTCATGAAAAGAACAGACATGCAATAACACTGGGTGTGGTTCATGAAAAGAACAGATAGGCAATGACACTGGTGCATCCTTATGTGGTTTGTTTAGAAGAACACGCATGCAATGACACTCGGTGTGGTTCATGAAAAGAACAGACATGCAATGACACTGGTGGATCTTTATGTGGTTTGTTTAGAAGAACACACATGCAATGACACTGGGTGTGGTTCATGAAAAGAACACACACGCAATGACACTGGTTGATCCTTATATGGTTTGGTTTAGAGGAACAGACATGCAATGACACTGGTTGATCCTTATATGGTTTTGTTCAGAGGAACAGACATGCAATGACACCGGTGGATCCACGTGTGGTTCATGAGAAGAACACACATCCAATGACTCTGGTAGATCCTTATGTGGTTCATGAAAAGAAAAAACATGCTGTGAAACTAGGTGTGCTTCATGAAAAGAACAGACATCCACTGACACTAGGAGTGGTTCATGAAAAGAACAGACATGCAATGACACTGGTGGATCCTTATGTGGTTTGTTTAGAAGAACACACATGCAATGACATTGGGTGTGGTTCATGAAAAGAACACACACGCAATGACACTGGTGGATCCTTATTTGGTTTTGTTTAGAGGAACAGACATGCAATGACACCGGTGGATCCACGTGTGGTTCATGAGAAGAACACACATCCAATGACTCTGGTAGATCCTTATGTGGTTCATGAAAAGAATAGACATGTTGTGAAACTGGTGTGGTTCATGAAAAGAACAGACATGCACTGACACTAGGAGTGGTTCATGAAAAGAACTGACAGGCAATGACACTAGTGGATCCTTATGTGGTTTATGGAAGGAACAAACATGCAATCACACTAGGTGGATCCATATGTGGTTTATGGAAGTAACACAAATGCAATGACACTGGGTGTGGTTCATGAAAAGAACAGACATGCAATGACACTAGTAGATCCATATGTGGTTCATGAAAAGAACAGACATGCAATGACACTGGTGGATCCTTATGTGGTTTGTTTAGAGGAACAGACATGCAATGACTCTAGCCGTGGTTCATGAAAAGAACAGACATGCAATGACACCGGGTGTGGTTCATGAAAAGAACAGACATGCAATGACTTATGTGGTTTGTTTAGAAGAACACACATGCAATGACACTGGGTGTGGTTCATGAAAAGAAAAGATAGGCAACGCCACTGGTGGATCCTTATGTGGTTCGTTTAGAAGAACACACATGCAATGACACTGGGTGTGGTTCATAGAAAGAATAGACACGCAATGACACTGGGGGATCCTTATGTGGTTTGTTTAGAGGAACAGACATGCAATCACACTAGGTGGATCCATATGTGGTTTATGGAAGTAAAATACATGCAATGACTCTAGCTGTGATTCATGAAAAGAACAGACATGCAATGACACTGGTGGATCCTTATGTGGTTCATGGAAAAGAATAGACAGGCAATGACACTGGTGGATCCTTATGTGGTTTGTTTAGAAGAACACAAATGCAATGACACTGGGTGTGGTTCATGAGAACACACATCCAATGACACTGGTGGATCCTTATGTGGTTTGTTTAGAGGAACAGACATGCAATGACACTAGGTGGATCCACATGTGGTTTATGGAAGTAAAAGAGATGCAATGAAACTGGTAGATCCTTTTGTGGTTCATGAAAAGAATAGACATGCAGTGAAACTAGGTGTGGTTCATGAATAGAACATACATGCACTGACACTGGGTGTGGTTCATGAAAAGAACAGACATGCAATGACATTGGTGGGCCCATCCTCATGTGCTTCATGAAAAGAACAAACATGCAATGACACTGGTGGATCCTTATGTCGTTTGTTTAGAAGAACACACATGCAATGGCATTGGGTGTGGTTCATGAAAAGAACACACACGCAATGACACTGGCGGATCCTTATGTGGTTTGTTTAAGGAACAGACATGCAATGACACCGGTGGATCCACGTGTGATTCATGAGAAGAACACACATCCAATGACTCTAGTAGATCCTTATGTGGTTCATGAAAAGAACAGACATGCAGTGAAACTGGGTGTGGTTCATGAAAAGAACAGACATACACTGACACTAGGAGTGGTTCATGAAAAGAACAGACAGGCAATGACACTGGTGGATCCTTATGTGGTTTATGGAAGGAACAAACATGCAATCACACTAGGTGGATCCATATGTGGTTTATGGAAGTAACACACATGCAATGACACTGGGTGTGGTTCATGAAAAGAATAGACATGCAATGACACTGGTAGATCCTTATGTGGTTTATGAAAAGAATAGACATGCAATGACACTAGTGGATCCTTATGTAGTTTGTTTAGAGGAACAGACATGCAATGACTCTAGCCGTGGTTCATGAAAAGAACAGACATGCAATGACACCGGGTGTGGTTCATGAAAAGAACAGACATGCAATGACTTATGTGCTTTGTTTAGAAGAACAAACATGCAATAACACTGGTTGTGGTTCATGAAAAGAACAGATAGGCAATGACACTGGTGCATCCTTATGTGGTTTGTTTAGAAGAACGCGCATGCAATGTCACTCGGTGTGGTTCATGAAAAGAACAGACATGCAATGACACTGGTGGATCCTTATGTGGTTTGTTTAGAAGAATACACATGCAATGACACTAGGTGTGGTTCATGAAAAGAACACACACGCAATGACACTGGTGGATCCTTATATGGTTTTTTTTAGAGGAACAGACATGCAATGACACCGGTGGATCCATGTGTGGTTCATGAGAAGAACACACATCCTATGACTCTGGTAGATCCTTATGTGGTTCATGAAAAGAACAGACATGCAATGACACTGGTGGATCCTTATGTGGTTTGTTTAGAGGAACAGACATGCAATGACTCTAGCCATGGTTCATGAAAAGAACAGAGATGCAATAACACCGGGTGTGGTTCATGAAAAGAACATACATGCAATGACTTATGTGGTTTGTTTAGAAGAACACACATGCAATGCCACTGGGTGTGGTTCATGAAAAGAACAGATAGGCAATGACACTGGTGGATCCTTACGTTGTTTGTTCAGAAGAACACGCATGTAATGACACTGGTTGTGGTTCATGAAAAGAACAGACACGCAACGACACTGGTGGATCCTTATGTGGTTCGTTTAGAGGAACAGACATGCAATCACACTAGGTGTATCCATATGTGGTTTATGGAAGTAAAAGACATGCAATGACTCTAGCTGTGATTCAGGAAAAGAACATACATGCAATGACACTGGTGGATCCTTATGTGCTTCATGCAAAGAACAGACAGGCAATGACACTGGTGGATCCTTGTGTGGTTTGTTTAGAAGAACACACATGCAATGACACTGGCTGTGGTTCATGAGAAGAACACACAACCAATGACACTGGTAGATCCTTATGTGGTTTGTTTAGAGGAACAGACATGCAATGACACTAGGTGGATCCACATGTCGTTTATGGAAGTAAAAGACATTCAATGACACTGGTAGATCCTTATGTGGTTCATGAAAAGAATAGGCATGCAGTGAAACTGGGTGTGGTTCATGAATAGAACACACATGCACTGACACTGGGTGTGGTTCGTGAAAAGAACAAACATGCAATGACATTGGTGGGCCTATCCTTATGTGGTTCATGAAAAGAATAGACATGCAATGACACTGGTGGATCCTTATGTGGTTTGTTCAGAAGAACACACATGCAATGACATAGGGTGTGGTTCATGAAAAGAACACACATGCAATGACACTTGTGGATCCATATGTGGTTTGTTTAGAGGAACAGACATGCAATGACACCAGTGGATCCACGTGTGGTTCATTAGAAGAACACACATCCAATGACTATGGTAGATCCTTATGTGGTTCATGAAATTAACAGACATGCAGTGAAACTGGGTGTGGTTCATGAAAATATTACACATGCACTGACACTAGGAGTGGTTCATGAAAAGAACAGACACGCAATGACACTGGTGGATCCTTATGTGGTGTATGGAAGGAACAAACATGCAATCACACTAGGTGGATCCAATGTGGTTTATGGAAGTAACACACATGCAATGACACTGGGTGTGGTTCATGAAAAGAACAGACATGCAATGACACTGGTAGATCCTTATGTGGTTCATGAAAGAACAGACATGCAATGACACTAGTGGATCCTTATGTGGTTTGTTTAGAGGAACAGACATGCAATGACTCTAGCCGTGTTCATGAAAAGAATAGACATGCAATGACACCGGGTGTGGTTCTTGAAAAGAACAGACATGCAATGACTTATGTGGGTTGTTTAGAAGAACACAGATGCAATAACACTAGGTATGGTTCATGAAAAGAACAGATAGGCAATGACACTGGTGCATACT